>VNJM01000360.1:0-600000 GCA_008042475.1 Drosophila kanapiae | reverse complement strand
GGGGGCTTTACACTGGAAGTTTTCAGGATTACAACCTAGTAAGAAAGTCAGTAATATCAAATTTTACTTTTAAATTAAATAGCAAATAAGATTTATTATATTTATTATAGTTAGTACACGAAATTATTAATATTTTTTATATGTTACTACAATAGATTAAATACTATATATATTACAAAATAATTATAAAAAGTATTTACACTTTCCAGTATTCCTTCATTTCATTTTTTCATCACATATAAATAGGTAAAATAAAGGCAAACAATCTTTTCAAAAATACATATTTTTAAAACGCTTCTTAATTTTCTCAAAGTGTTTCTTAAATATATTTATATCGCGAGGATTGGCCTAATAAAGTCCTTAGTAAAAAGTTAATAATTAAGCAAAGGGATGAAACATAACAGGGTGACTTTTATAGAAGAAAGGAAGCTATTTTCGACACGCAAATATATTTATATCCGGTGTAGACCATTAAGATGCAAGTTAAAAAGTAGATCAATAGTTTAAATAATATTCTACTTGGTAATGAATAATCTATTTCGTAGCTCAGTAAGCTATTTGTTCTTTGTTGTTTTGTATTTAAAATGAATTTAACTTGGCGAACCTTTCCCAAATTGATCGTAGTGCTGCCTCTCTTGCACTTTATTCTCATCCAATGCGTTCAGGACGAGTCCAAGAAACTCAAGCGCCACAAGGATGCCGGTAAGTTAATATAAATTTTTAAATATTCAGAACTAGAAATAGAGTGCTTTGTCAGGGCAACCAAATATGCGGAATGTGAATGTTGCCTGGCTGATGAGGCAGCAGCAAAGGTTGCGAAAAACTTAAGGGGACAGGACACCCTATACGGAAGGAAGGAAGTAAGCGCACACAAATTACCCCAAGCCAAAAACTTATCGACATGCGTCGCTCGAGCTGAAACGGAAGCAGAAAGTCAAGGTGCAAACGAAAAATCATTACACCTGTTCACGAACGCAACAACAACGAGTTGCGGCCCAAGATGTGAGTGTAGAAAGCGTAGAAATCGAATGGACGGCGGGGAATAACAAAATTTAACGCTCGTAGTTTATCTGCAAGGGGTTGAAGATGTTCTTGTCGCGTTTTTTTGGGGTAACTCTGTGTATTTTTGTTTTATTTTTTTTCGGGGAAAATTGGTCACGGTGCATGCACCGCTGTTGCATGTGACAGGCGACACAAATGCTAAGCAAATGAAAATTTTACTGTCTTGGATATCAGAAATTAATAAACTTAATGAGCGGCCATCTGCAAGTGGTTCCACTTGTTGCAGCTGCGCTGTCCCAGGATTTTGCACGAAATTGCATTTTAATTATTTTTGTTAAATTTCATTTTCGGCTGATGGCAGTCGGCATTAGCACTACTGCAGCTGCCTTTCCTTGGGGATCCGGAGAAAGGCCTGCTAAGAACGGGATCGTCTTTGTAGGTATTAATTAAAGTTATTATCTGGCTTGGTATTTTGGGATCCCATAAAAGGGTTAAAGAAAATGCTGGCAGATGCAATGAATATTTAATGAATAGTCCTATAATCAAATTCAACCATAGAATCCTTATTCTAACCTTTGAAACTGACCTGTACTTCGACTTCGTTTGTATAAAATTCCATTAGTTAGTTTCGATTTTCAGAAAACTGAGTATAATCTGACTAATAAAATAAATATATGTCTCTAGAACACAGAAAACTTCTCAAGCTATTCATATTAATTTTCTTGCGTTTTTAAAGGTTATATATTTAATTTGGTAAATTATGTTAATCCTTTAAGCGACCAACATGGGAAACAGTTTAATTTAAGAAAGGCCCAACCTGCGTGACTGATCGCAAGGAAGTAGTTAAGATCCCCCAAGATATCCACCCCTTTTTATTTAAGTATATAATTTGCACGCCTTATCAGCTGGAAACCCGTATTTCCCGCCACGAACATATTTTGCATTTCGGAGGGGATCAAAATTACGTCACTGGGATATTACTTAATCATACAATTTGACTGATCGCTATATACATATATACATATGTATGCTATATGCTGAACGTAGGCAGAGCACCTTGCAGCCGAGTTGGGGGAAATCGAAGTGACAGTTGAGTTTATGAGAAAACGAAGCGAGTGCTTATTTTTGGCAATGCGTCAGTTGCAATTACAAGTGACAGGGGCAGAGGATATGACAGTGGGCGGGTTGGGGATCGGGGAAGTGGGGGATCGGAAGATCGGATCTGCTCGATGACAACCTGCAACTGTCAAAATGTCCGACAGTGGCAAAAACTGTCAGCGAACGGCACGGCGGTGCCGGGCGGCATTCGGAGGAGAGACAAATGTGACGCCATATAAAATCAATAAATTATGAAAGACGAAGGGGCGGCGGTTTGCACACCAGTTGTTGCATAATGTATTCTAAGGACGCCAAAAAGGAGTGTCGTCAAACCGGTTGCAACTCCATCGGGCCGTGTCCTTAGGGAATCACCCGATCACCTGCATTTGGCGTTGATTGATTTAGTTAGTCGGCGAAAAAGAAAAACCTACCCACTGCCGGCCCTCGGCCGCCTTAATGAATTAATTAATGAAGGCCATAATTAAATTTGCACTTTGCTTCTCGGCCTGCTTGCTGTTGTGCATGTGCTAATTTATGAGTTTTTAATTATTTTAGCAATTAATGTTGCTTTTTGCCCAGGCGCTATAATTATTTGCTGGCAACAGGATCAACAGGATATGCTGCTCATTTGTCAGTTGCGAAGCGTTAAATCGAGCCAAAAAATAAAAAAAAGCCAACTTCCTTCATCCGAAGAGGGGCGCTCGAAAAACGAAAGACTCAGGCGACGAACTTGTTTTCAGTTTTGGGCGCCGAAAATTTAATATTTTTTCGTTTTTGTTTTTTTTTTCTTCGGCAGCTGCTCTGCTACTCTTTTTATTTTTAGTAATTATTAAAAGGCATTATCTTCTCTGAGGCCCGACAATAGAAGGCAGCTACAGCTACAGCTTCAGGTGCAATGCCAGCTCACGGCATTGTTCCAATTTCCAGCGCCCATCGAGAAAAATTGTCAATTCGAAAACTCAATTGTCTGAAAATGCTTCACTTGCAGCAGGTACTCGTAGATCACATTTTTTTTTCGGCCTCTATACATACATTTTTTTGGGGGTGAAAACCACAGAGAGATCTTCTTTCCACCATAGTTTTTGTCAGCCGTATCTCTGTGCTGCAGGTGGACAGCTCGAAATGTTCTCAGGCCGAAGTGAATGTCTCTTGTTCGGTACAGTTATAAAACGGTTGTAGATTTTATTTTACTTTGGCAAAACGTGGGAATCGAGTAGCCAAAGTTGATGAATAGGTTTCAGTGCCAAATAAAAACCAGGTGAAGCTGGAACTATCTATGAACAAGCATCGGTTGTGATTATAACCTTTATGATGGTTTTTAAGCTAGCTTAAACTGGGTATTTTATGTGAAAATAATTTAAGAAAACAATCTATAGAAAATCTGTTCGTTAGAGATAAAATATTATTTATTTGTACATTCCCATAATTTGTAAATTTCCATTTCTATTGCCGGACACTAATTTCCATTTTCTTCCCATTCTCCCTTTCCTTCGATGTACAAATATTTGTGTTATGCATTAAATGGACTGTTTTCTGTTTGCCTACCTCACCTTCCTAGCAATTTCACTGTCCATAAATATTTTCATCTCCGGCAGCTGCTGTCCAATCTCCGATCTGCAATCTGCAATCAAATGACTCGACAACTTTGCTTGGAGATTTCTTAGGATTTCGGTTTTCTCTTTCTCCGCTTTAGCTTAATTGTTTGCAAATTAGCTAATTAGTTAATTAAGACGTGATTACAATGCGAGTGGCAAGGGCAAGTAGCTTGGAGTATTGTTCCAACTCCTCAGGGTTAGTAACCTGATTTGGGCATTCATGAAAACCATTTTCAAATTGAAATTGCCGCGGCCGCTTACAAATTTCCGCAATTTCGACTTAGATGAGATATGTAGAAAAACGGAGCGGAAGATACAGAGTTGAAACAAAGCAGCCATAACCATAAGAAAAATAAGCCAACAAAATTTAAAAACAATGAGCTTGAACAACTTAATTGAGACGTTGCGACTGCGGGCAGCTGGCTAGCTTCTTGTCATCGTTAAGGAGTTAATTTATTTATTATCCACAGATTTTTACGGCTCCATTGTTTTTCGCTTATACCGAGAGGGGGGCTGGACCCAAGAATAATAAAATATTAAACGGACGCTGTGGCGGGCTGTGGCAGAGCAACAGCCGAAAGAACCGGCTTTGGCTAATTAGGAGCTTCGAGGAAAATATATGTAACACCGAAAACCAACTCGAAAATGTTTCTTTTTATGGACGCTCATCTCTGTGCATGTTTCTGTTGTCTCTGCTTTTTACCACCACTTTATGATGTCGAGAGATTTTGCACCTTATGAGAAAAATCTCAAGACTTGCCGGCCATCTCCGCATCTGCGCAGCCGTCGACTCCGCTGCCAATCTTGTTAAACTTGCCTCAGAGCCGCATTGACACTTTGTTGCGCTTTGGCTCGTTACAATCCCAGAGTTTCGAGCGGGAAGTCTGTCTCTGCTCTTTTTTCTTATGTTTTGTGAGGCTGTGTATTTGAAAGTCCATTTGGCTGTCAAAAGTGTTAATTTTTAAGTGCCTAGTGAGAGTTTTTTCTCCCAAGCGAGCTTGGCTTTAGTCTCGGCCAAACAGCCACTCAAAGGCGGCTTTCATCTCAGAAGCAGCTGCCGTGTAATTGTAGTATGTGCACCGGTGTGGGGCTTAATGAGAGCACGGGTTCAAGTGGCAAGTGCCTTGTCTATTTTTTATTTGCAGCATTCTTCGCCCCAAAAGTGAACTCATTAATTTGTTGCTCCAAATGGGTTGCCAACTTGACATTTTTCTCTTGAAGTTTTCCCACTATGTTGGTTATTGACCCAGCTTTTTTTTTTTGGCATTCTTACGGGTAATTAGCAAAAGATGTTTAGACCGCAAATTACACTTAAGTAGTTTTTAACTGATAAGTAATTCGAGTTGCGATTTATTAGGAGAATTTAATACGATATAATCTAGTTTTTTAAAAGAAATTTCCTAATTTTTAAATAAGATGTTAAGTGTAAGTTAAAAAATATGAACTTGATTGGTTTTAAAGTTTGGACACGTCTAGTAGTTTCCTATAAAATCATGAAGAAAGGGGTACCAAAGCTATAGTCTTGATTTCTGTAAGGGAAAAGTATGAATGCACTTTAAAAATATGAGTTCAATCGAATAATGAATATGGACGTTATTAAACCAAGTCTTTAACCATCACTCTCCATCTTTTTCGCACTCACTTTGGATTGTTAGTCTAGTGTCAAAGTAGAGTTCCTACTAGGGCGCTTATGGAGTGCCTTTATCCCATATTATCATAGAATTTAAATACTAATTAGTTGTTTACATATTAGTTTTCTACCTTAGTATATTTCCCAAAGAATGAATTTTGGGATAAAATTAGATCATAACTCGTATAATTCCCACCATAATTTTCCCTCCCTGCTCATACATTTTTGCTACCCCCAAAAATGCTATAAAAAAAGCAAGAAACCCGTAAGCAATTTACATATATATGTTTTATGTTCTGCTCAGCTAATTGCAAATAAAATGTTGACCCCAATATTAAGCGAACAGGAGAGTTATTTCAAATTTCCGTAGCATGTGAGAACCTTCTTCAAGATGTTCCCCAAAAAAGAAATGTTGGCCTTCATATTTAATTATTTCAAAAATTGCATTTTCTTTCGTTCGTTTTTGTATCATTTCACATACATATTGCACTGTCTGTGTATCCCGGTGAGCGAGTGTCATTAATTTGGCCAACAGGTGAAGGGCGTCTGAGGGGGCAGGTGAGGTGGTTGCAGGAGGCCGAGCATGACAGAAGAATTGGAGAAGTTGTAAAGGAAATATTTTGATGTTACCGTTATTTTTGTGGCAAGGTAGCCGCTTGTCCGCGCCGAATTAATTGATATATATATATATGTATATAAAAATATTTTTCCAGGTTTCTCAAGTCACTGGGAAGCGGCTTATAAGCTCAATTAAGCCGAGTGTAAGCGTGTCCAGAGCTCTGGAGTGACAGTACATGGCACTTAATTGATCAGCATTGAGTTGCGTTTCAGCCAGAGTCCAGGTCTCACTGTGGCAAAAACCCCAAACCAAATCCAAATTTAAATCCAAAACCGATTCGAACGCATTATCATCTCCATAATTCAAATGCTGGCCAAGACATTGCATGACTCAGTAGGATCAGATAAAGAGACGGCGAAAAATTGTTGGCCACACGAGCAAAAACCGCCGCACAAATAAATATGAAGAAAGGCGCAAATAAAGCTTTCCGTGGCCAAACGGTAGCTGCCAAACGCTGTTGACACTTTTTCCCCCGACTTTCAAGAAGATAACGCGATGCCCTGGGGCTCAGCGTGAGCCACACTGAACGAAAATGTATCTGAGTGTGAGCTCTTTTTTATTTTGGGGATGAATTATTATAAGTCAAAACTAGGGTTGGCAGAAAATTCGATTCTGTATCGATATTTAAAGGGAAATTTGATATATAAGTCGATACGTTGCGATAAATGTGCAATAAATTGATATTCGGTTTGATATATCGGACCAATATTATCGCAAAAAGAAACAAGAAATTAAATTCAAGTTTTCAGATATTTTCTTAAGAATACAACGATATTTAAACTTTAAGTGCGATATTTTTCGATCTATAAAATTTGAATATGTTAAAGATTACGATATTGTCGATGCGATAATTAGCGCAATATTCTTGTTGATTATTATATCGGACTTTTCCTCTCGATATACGTACCTAGTCTCAATCAATAGGCAAAAATACACCAGATCTTTTCCGAAAACAAAAAGCTGTTTTAAAGGTATGCATTTGTATCAGTTCCCAGCCAAGAAGCCTCATGAGTAAACATTTAGCTTCCTTAACCATTCCGCCATTAGAAAGTTGTATTTATCTAAATTCGTACTTGGGAATTTGAAGGTGCTATAACACAATATTATTATTGATTTTGTTTCCAAATATATTGAGCCATAGATAAAATAAGAAACTAAAAAACTAATAGAAGTTAGTATTTTTTGTTTTTAGTGCACTGCCACTGGCACAGAGTCAACTGCAATGCCTCCTCATCGCTGATCACAAACGTCGCAGACGGCGTGAAAACTGAAAACCGAATTCTCGTACGGCGAACAAAAGCAACGCAATTTCCATCCATGACTATGTGGAAAATAGTTACGTCCGTCGTCGTCCGCCTGACGGCGACTCACTGCACAGCATGCGCCAATTTCCCAAGAAACTCAAGTCGAGAGGGATCCGGGCAGGGCTTGGTAAATATTTTGCCACTGTTTTGAATTTAGATTTTTTTTTTGTATTTTTTTTTTTATTTCTGCTGGTATGTCTTTTGTTCTGCGCCTGACAATCCAAGTGGCAGATGCCACCGGTTGTCGGGGGAGTTGGGAAAGTAGCAGAAAAGTTCAAGGGAAATGATCAGACAGTCTTGGTCTAAATATTTCCTGTTTAGAAACCCACTTGGGGGTCGAAAGCATAAATCACAGGATAGCTACCTACCACCGATAGGAGTTATAAAGGTAGAGATATTCACATACTTACTGAACTTTTAAAAAAGGATTGTTGAAAAAACAAACTATTAGTTATAGGAGATTGATAAATAAAATAAGTAGGTAAAGGGGAAATTAGTTATAATATCTTAGACGAAAAATAAAAATAGTGAAAGTTGAGCAATATTTAATATATCTTATAGTAAGTAAGTATGTCAAATGGCAGTCTTCTTCCTCCTTTGACCGCTCCACAATTAATCGTTGTCGCAGATATTTAGGGCGTTCATCGCACGTTAACACCGGTAACGCCCCCAAAGCGGACCATCTTGGACGCGGCTCAATCGATTTCACGACACTCACCGCTCCTCCTGCTGCCTCTCGGCTGCTGTTACAATCCTGCCCATCATTCATGGCAACTCGAAGACAATGCGTGGACATTTGCGCCTCATGTTGCTGCTGGCCCTAAGTTATGACCAACAGGCAAAACAAACAGAAATGCTTCCAGCAGAAATCAATAAGGAGAAACGCCATACAAAAGGCCCAAACATTCACCACTGGCCTATTGTGCGTGTGAGCCTTCTGTTTACACTCGCGTCGATTGTGCCCGGCGGGGAGATATAGCAGCGTGAAATATCGCAATCGCAACAATGGCATCATATATTTCCCGAATGCGCATACTCCTCCATCCGTGTAATGTGTGTGTGAGTGTCACCACTCTTGATGGCCCGATGATGCATGGGCGCCGCATCTAACGGGGACCATCTAATGCCAAAGCATTTCGAACCGCCGAAAACAAAAGACTTGGGCAACAAACTTTGCTCGGGGATTGGACACGGCTGGGTCAATCGGCAGAGAGGGTATCCTGCGGAATGCGCATGGGTAAGGTCAGATAAACCAGCAAATCTTCAGTATATTTTCTATATTTTTACATAATTTTTATATAACAATAATTTTAAAACATATCAATGTTTATAAATAAGTTTCAAGCTAATAATATAATAAAAGAAAGTAAGTAAATATTATTTTTCTATGGTTAATTTGTTTTCAGTTTTAGTGGCGATCTTTATTAGTAATAAATAATTTAAATAATACATAATATTTAAATAACAACACTTTATTAGTACTAAATAAATTATATAATAAAATATTGAATTAAAATACATAAGTTTTCAAGCATTAACTTTATACAAGAAAATATTACTCAAAGCAATACAACTCTGATATTTAAAAAATTAGTTTTCGATCTTATTAACGACTTTTTAAAGTTATATTTGAGTATGAGTACAAAATAATACAAAATAATTCTATTGATAACAAAAATATATCATGTTGACTCAATAAACTATATTTAATCTTTATAAATCTGGATAAACAAGTTAATCTATCTTTATACGTAAGTAGATATGTCATTTAGCTTTAATATAGTATTTACCTTCCAAAGAACAAATCAGGGAAATCCGCATATACCGTCGTAGGTTTTCAAGATAATTACGTGGATTTGATATTGCATTTAGCTACCTTTGTTGTTATACTAATTATATCTTAAAATAGATCAGTTTTATGATTTAAATCTACAAATAAGTAAGTAGAATTATGAATGGAGTGATATTTCCTTCTAACTTTTCCATTTCTTTCATTTTTACAGCTAGCAAACGGACAGCCCGATCTAAAAGCTCACACACACCTAACTCTTAAAGTCTTGCTATCACCCCGCTCTATCATTTCTTCTAAAAAGTGTTCCCAAGATTTGAGCCGAAGTCTAAACGTTTCTGCAGGCTGTCGACCCTTTCACTTCACGCCACTCAAAACTTAATGCGTACGTGCCTGACCACACAAAATATGGCTTAAACAGCGGCTCCAAATCTCAGCACAGACACAAAAAATCACACAACGGAGAAAGATTTATTATATTAAATGCACGCATTTAGCGCCACTTAAGACGCCACTGGAGCGAAGCAGGAAGTCAACATAATTCTCATCAATATCAATAATACTTTTTGTTCGGCTTTCGTTTTTGTTTCTCCTCTTGTTGCTCGGCCACTTGTAATGATTGTTATGTTTATATTTTTGAGCAGAGCGACGTGAGAGCTTGGCCGTTGCAAGTTGCAAGTTGCAGGTTTTCTAGTGGCCAGTTTGCCAGTTGCAAGCGCCAGCGCCAAACTTCAAATGACATTGCGCGAGGCGGGCAGAGGCGAGCACATCAAATAATACTACTAATAATAACCATAATAATAACAACAAGCAATTTCATAAAATGCTGCACGTCGAACCAGCTGCGATGAAGGTTGCAGCCACCAGCTTCGGCATCGCCATCGGCTCCGGCCGCTGAAGTCAATAACAAAAAGCCATGACAATAACAGCAAAGCAGCGGGAGAAGTAGTAGAAGCAGGCTACTGGTTTCCTGCATGCCTAGATAAAAGCAAGAAGAGGGCAGTAAAAAGTTATTTTCAAATTGATTTCGATCTTTCTGCAGTCGCACTTGGACAGAAGGTAAAAATAATAATAAAATAAAAGTAATTCTCCCGTGATTGGTGATGAAGATATATTAATAGATATTAAGGAACTGCAGCGACTTCCTCTTCTGGTGATAGTAGTACCTCTGAGAAGTTCTCGGAGAATTCTAATTTGAATACTGATTGGGAACATTACTTTGGCATGTGGAACATAAAACAATATATCAAGAGATTCATTTATTTAAGATATTGCCTACAAAAAAGTTTGCATTCTAGTTTTAAATTAAGTTATATATCATTTGTAACAGCATTCCATAAGGTAGTCTTTATAATCTGAAAGAAAGTGGTTTGAACTTAGCAAGTTCAGCAGGTACAAATTATTTCTAGAATGTCAGAACATCACTCGAAACAAAACCCCCGTTGTATACTCCTTTTGAAAAGTATTTTTGATTGAATATTTTATTTTAAATGCCATTTTTAACATTAGCAAGTGCTTGATATTAAACTTAAAACTTAACATTTGCTTGGTCATTTCCTTTCGGGCCCATTTACCACGCTTTCCTCTGTGGACGCTTGCAATCAGTGTTCAGTAGCTGATAATTACGTTTCCCTGTGGTTTCCCTTTCATGGGGCGTTTTCAATTTAATTTGGCCCCGACCATCCTGCCCGAGACCTTTCACAATCTGCAACGCCTGGTCGTGTGACTTTTAACGCACATTTTCAGGCACTTTAACGCCGCCGAGCAGGGAGCACGACGCCCTGGTGGATCGTGGACCATCGACCGGGGCTCGGGCCCCGGGACCCCGGACAGTGACGGTTGCATTGACATAACACCTCATAATTTGCGGTACACGTTGAAGGCTGCGGACACGCCCACTGCACACGCACTACGCATGGAGCGACTTTCGCCTTGAGAATTCTTAAATTGCTGCTCCACAGAGAGAAAGATGAGAGTTTAATATCACATAATCCTTTGTACATATACGGGTATATATGAAAAGTCCTTTGAATCTTCCAAGAAACCTAGACAATTGGACAGTCTAGATTGGTCTTGCTCAATACACTTTAGACTGTGTTATTTTATTTATTAGTTTCTTAAATATAATATATAATATCGTTGAAATTAATCGCAATTCCCTTTAATTATTTTTATAACAAGATAGCTCCGATTTTTCAAACAACTTTATCTCAGAGACTAGGAAAAGATATCGATAGTAAAAGACTGTTATGATATATCGACAAAAATATCGCGCTTAGTATGATATCGAAAATATTGTAATGTTTTATATAACGAAGTTATAAATATTTATAAATTTCCCATAACCTTAAAACAAATCGAACCAATATTTAAAATTACATTTTTGATAAGCTCTTCAAATATTGCCTAAAATCATAGTTTAAGCTTATTCTTCGGCACTGTCCGATATATTCAAAGGATTCCGATTTATCAGAAATATATATATACCTTTATATTGATAATTTGCTGTGTAGTCTCCCTTGACGACAGAAAAGAAAGTGTCGTCATCAGCGCCAACACGTTGGAATCGCCGTGGTGTCATTGCTGCCACTGCGATCGGCGGCATCTGAGGCACCATCATCACCAAAAGCATCCACATCCACATCCAATCTGGCCGGCGCTCGCCGTTTCGGCCACGCCCCAAATCGCTTTTACATGGCCCCGGGGCGCTCACAGGGCCTCACCTCGCACTTTCTTTTGCGCGTGTCCAGCTGGGATCCCGATCCCGGTCTCCATGCAGGCTCTGTGATGTTCACACTTTACGAAAGTTTGGTTTGGACGCATCGGGGCCGTAAGGTGCGAAATCATTGTCGCCCGAAGTGTGGCCATCATCATCATCGTCGTCGTCGTCGTCGTCGTCATCTTCGTCAATGGCCTCGACTTTGGCTAAGAGCCTTCTCTGTTGAACTTAAGTGCATATAATTTATATGAAAATTGTCCGGCCCAGTAATGTCATGCCTTTAATGCTTAATTTATACAGATTTTTGCTGATTTTTCTGTTTTATTTTTCGTTCCCAGCGCAATTTTCGGGGATTTTTTCTGTTGTGGGTTTCAGGAAACTGCTCTTCTCTGTAGTTGGAATGACTTGCTTGGGAAGTTCATTGCTGAAATAGTTAATTGTTCATAAATATTTTATCATATAAATTATGAATTTCATTCGCCATTCCCAGGGTAACTTTTCTTGCAATCTGCCAACAGTCATTAGCTGGAGACGCTCTAATAAGCACAAGCCAAAAATTAAGACAAGTTACAATGGTTGAATACAAGTTTAATTCGGAAATTCCGAATCCGCCTACCTCTTCATACAAGAAATATTAATAAATTGTAGTATTATAATATTATTAACAAATTATTTAATATATATTCTTAGTTCTTTAAGCATATATGCTTGAACCCTTTCACTTAGATTGCTTGAAGCTCATAATTGTATTGCGAATTCTTTACATTATACCTTACATACTTTACATTATTATTATTATATTTTTAAATTTGTAGGGTTAGCTCTAACTTTCTGCCCCACTGTACCACAAATTGTTATGCCCAAAAATGTTAATAAAATCATAATTAGTTGGCAAGACGCCGACGAGCTCTCCTGAATGGGCACGCAAGCCATTCCCCAACGAGAGCAGGCCGCCGTGGCCAAAACAAACAAATAAAAAACCAACGAAATAATACTTAAATTAAATGCTCAAGAGAAATTGTTTACATTATTGTATTGTATTAGTTGGCGGTAATTATAATTCTGTGGAGGAAAATTGCATGGCGCCACCTTGACGTCTTCGACTTGGAGGACTTTGACAGACCTTCCTCCAGCTAACTCCAGCTAAATCTCTCCGATCCAACTCCCTCCCACCCAAGGGGAGTACGTGCCCGGAGTGGTGAATCAAGTTGCCAAAGTTCCGAACGGTTTCAGGCGTAACTAATTATGAAAACATGGTCGCAGGAAAGATGCCAAACAAATACTAATTGGCGGCTAACGCGTTGTTAACTTTTAACTATATGCTGTAAAAATGAATAATCGTGTTATGCTAAACACTTGTGACGGCGGACCTGGGCTTGTGTCCGTCTTCTCTATATGCAAATGTTTCTCTTCTATTTTTAATAGCTGACAAAGCCCGATCATCGCCCCAGATAGGCGTTCCTTCCCCACAGATATGTCGGCGAAAGGGCGTAAACCAAATTAAAATGTTTCATCATTTTACGGACGACGACGACGCTACAAGCTCAAGTTTCTTCTTTTTTTTTTTGGGGAATTCATTTTCTGTTCACACGCGAATAAAAACGAAGCAAATAACGTCCGAGATGAACAGAAATACGAGAAATTTTAATACAATTTAATTTGCTACCATTTTTTAGCTTCCCCCCTCCGGTTGACATTCACATTTTCATTTCGCGTAATTACAGGCCAAAGGGTCTCCCCGAATCGGGGTCAGCTCCTGTGCACCGAGCATGCTCATCCAGTCGAGCTCCCTGGGTATAATTAGGCCCGAAAGCATATTTGTCAAGTTTCGGTTTCAGTTCGGGGATCTCCGGATCGTCGTCCGCAGATCTACAGGATGCGATATGTTAATGGCAAATGCGTTGCCAGCCTGGGGAGAGCGCCTGCGTATTGAGTAATTGTTTAGTTGCGAAATGTCCGAGGGAGCTGAACAAATTGTATTTTGCCGGAATGATGGGGTGGTCAACTTAATTAAAATCATCGGCCCTGGAAAAGAACAAAGGGAGTAATGCAGCTACTAATATCAGAAATCCATCGCCTAAAAATCAGATCTAAGGGTGGTATCTACAAAATTCTCGCGTTTTTATAATATTCTATGTAGTTATGCTTCGATCGATTTCTATGAGTATTAGTTAAATCTTTGAATTTCCCACATTAACGAAATGCGAAATGCCAGATGTACACAACAAGTTTTGCCAACTTAATTGACTTTTTGTTAACAATTCCGCTAAAAAAAGTGGTAATAAAAACAAAAAGCCAAGCTTTAGAAAGAATTAGTGCAGTGAGGTCGAATTTAAAAGTACTCTTGCAAATTTATTTGCTATAACGAAAATTATAAATATAATAAATGTATAAATATACTCAATTTATAAATCTAATTAAACAATTGACTATAGATATTATAGTTTTTAAAGGATATCTGCATAACACTAGAAGATATGCTTTTTGCCTTCTTTAATGGTGGACCTTTGTTAGCCACTATTTACCATAAAAGTTTAAAAACGTTTTAAAATGAATCTAATAATTGTTTATTATCGTTTCTGGCATTTTACTCTGTCAGAAACGCAGGAGCCAGGGTACAGCTTTTTGTTCCTTTGTCTATGCCATAAAATAAATTTTCAGAAGCCAATGTTGTATCTAAGGTCAAGTTAATTGGCATAAATTGAGCTTATGGTTATCCGCAGTTAATATTTCTAATTCATTTTTTAATAACACTAAATAGTCAGCAGATAGCAAAAATTCGGTATACTCCAAATGAGAGTATATCAAAAGCAAGCAACGTGAACCACAACTAAATTCAATAATGAACACATATCAATAAGCACACGGCGCAGCTGTGGACAAGTGACTTGGCCTGGCTTTCAAAAACACTAAACACGAGCTTCCAAGATGCCCCAAGCACAGGCAACAATTTGTGCAAAAAATAAATATAGAAAAACAAACCGAGCGCAGCATGTTGCCTGACAGGAGTAGCAGGAGCAAAAAGCCACCAACAGCAGCCGCAACAACAATTAAAAGAAAAAATTTAATTGATGCATTAAAGCTGGTAACGTGTTTTCCACTCGGTTCCCGGGCAAGCTTTTTTTCCTCCATCGTCTTTCAGCCAGAGAGATGACTGCCCTGCTACTACGACTGCACTATTTTTAACTGACTAGGCCTAGGACTTCAACACAGACTGAAGAGCAGAGCTCATTATGGGAGTACGACGGTAGTGGCATGTTGTTTCAAATATTTACATTAAAATTGTTTGCATTGACTTGGCGGATGTTCCCCTTGGGCGGCGGATTTCATAGGTTTCCTCTGGACATTTTCGGAATTTTGATTCGCAGGCATACATTTCTTAAAGAGTTGTAAAAACAAATGACTTAGACAACGAACTTTAACTTGAGGGGTTTCGTTTTGAATTTACATTTATAAACATTAAAAAAATTAATAAACACAACAATTCTTTCGATATGTATAAATATGAACATTAGCAATACAAATAACTAGAGTAAGCCAGATTATATGGTATCTGCTTCCCTATTTTAACTGCTTAGACTGCAGCGACTCCGACTCTGAAACTTTTTATCATTAAAAAATTAGGAAAATGTTCTATAAATATTGTTAATAAGGAGGTTGAAGTACTCAAAGTACAATTTTAGCCGTAAGCAAGCTAAGGTTGCAACATTATCTTTTTATAACTTGTATATATATATATATTAAAATGTTCTCAAATTTTCAGCGTAGTGCCCTTAAGAGAATATATACTATGTATCTCTATTTATTTTCCACCAAAACTCAAGGCTATAGCATCTTCAAGATTCAGCTTTGTTCTATTTTTTCCTCTATTTAGTTCACCTTGTATGCTTTAGTACCTTAGTAGATTATTTGTCGCCGGCACAGACAACAGCCGCCTAAAAAACAATCAAAGGACATCTGCCCCTCCAGCAAAGTTCGCTCTACGCACCGTCATTATATCCATTATGCGGAGATATAAAAAGACGTTGACTTTGTCTAAGATAAATTGAATTAGAGACGCCAAACGCGCGCATTCATCATCCATCCGGCTTTGGGGATGGGGACATATGATAGATAGTAGCTGGAGGGATGTGCACGAAGACAGAGACCGGAGGCCTTAAAAAAAGCCGAGACCGAAACCGAGGCCGAAACCGAGGCCGAACCCTCGCAGACAAATAGTAGGAGTAGACATTTTAATTTTCCCGAAAAAAATAGCCTGCCAGATGAATGGCATTCTCTAGTTCTTTAAGGGTTCATCCCATCTTTCTTTTTTCCCTTCTCTGTTCTGTTGTTCTTAAGTGGCAGGGAAACTAGAGCAGCCGCCGTGTTCTTCGTTTTTTTAGAGGATGAAACCAACTCGAGGACTAAGCCGCTCGGATGCGTAGGCAGAGTATGAAAGGAGTAGGTCTTGGAGTTCCCCCTTTTTGTGCCTCGTTCGCTTTTTAAAGAAAATTAAATCCTTTTGCTTATTTTTTCAAGGTGTGGCCATGCAATCTGCACGGCGCACCGCTCCGCGTTTATTGTCTTGATTTATAGACCACGGAACATCTTGGACGGCTTAGGTTGGCAGTAGCCAAGACAGGAGGCTCCCGAAGAATGGCAGGGAAAGGATTCTCAAGTCTTGCGGCTTATTAGTTGCGCTGGATTAAATCCCGAGAAGGGATTGTGCCGGTTAGAGCCTGCTGCGAGCACGGAAACAGCTGCATTCTGCAGGATTAACTTTAACTTTTAAGCGAGTTCAATACGTTCCTGGCACAGTAGTTCATATAAATGACTACATACCATTGGTTGTGCCTGGGCAAGATATACTAACTCCCCGCAACTTATCAACTGACGCCAATGAGCCAGGCTAACCTGTTGCCGGCTTTTCAACAATTTTCTTTTCCTGCATCCACCACAACAACTGCTGAGGCAGTAGCAGACGACAACGATTGAAATGCTGTTTGTGATTTTTAATTGAGGAAAAAACTAGAATTTACGGGGTGTCTCGGGAAACGAAGTAAAGAGTACCCTGGTTAATGCAACAATAATAAAATATATTATAGCTTGGCATAATTTAGTAAATTCGGAGATAGGTAAATGTTCATTCACTAGAACTACAAATAAAATGAAGTTACTTCTTTGAAATAATTAGAGAAATAGTTGAAATTGTCTTTAGAGCTGTGGTACAGTGTATTGTTAATATAAATAACTAATACGGTTGTCACTGTTTTAATCTCTCTGATAAACAATTTTTCTACTATTATGAGAGGTCTTAACAAGTTGCATTTTTATGAAACTCATTTTCACTTAATATTTGAATGCATATTTCTGTACTGGAATTAACTCTTAAAAACGTTTACCAAGGGTATTAAAAGTCGTATTCTTTTATGCCTCTTCTGGACCTGCTTCGATGGAGTTCTGGATGTCTGCTAATTAATAAACGCACCGGGGCAGTGGGCGAAAGGGGAGACTGCCTGCCCGACGCCGCCGCAGATGCCACTTGGCATAAATGCACACTTTTAACATTTCTTGGATTCTCCAACTGCAGCGAAGACGGGCGAAACGTGCAGCTTTATGGCAGTTCTCCAAAGTCGTCAACTGGCCGCCGCCGCCAACGGCGACTCACAGAAGGGGGAAAAAATGGCCACTGAAAGGAAAACAAGTTGCAGTTGGAATATTAAGAATTGTCATATTGTAAAAGTTAAATATGCCACTGGAGTCCATGGCAAGTCAAGGCACAGCGGAAAGAAGTTCAAGCTAGGCTTTAAGAAAGTGGAATAAATATATAAATATTTACATTTTATAATATGATATATTTAATATATAAAGTTGGTGATAAAAATTTCCTTTACTAAAGATGCCAAAATGGTAATGATTGGCTTTGTTTTGTTCAGTTTTTGGTGGTTTAGAAGCGAGACCTGCATATGTTTATACGATGGTTGCGTTAACATCATTCCGACGTTATAAAATAATAGGCATATACCACAGAGTTTATGTTCTTTCTGGCAACTCAAGAAACCTTTTTGTACCGGGAATCATGCTCCGTTACTAATTGCCAAAATGACAATGATTCCATCGCCCTTATGAGCTACGCTTTCTCATAGAGTTTTCATAGTTTTCTTAATTTAATTACGAGTATGTATTATTTTATGCTCGATTGTTGCGCTAATTTCTGACGCGTCGGTGGTGTTGATTACGACAAAGACTTGGTTTGAGTCGAAACAAAATTTGTAAATTTTTTATTACACCTCTCATTAGAAGGTTTTCGTTTCCGCCGCGTCAGCAATTATGTTGACGGCTGATCCGTGAATGTTAGGGGTTTTTTAAGGCCTTGGCCAACGGACTGGACGCGATCAAAAGTTTGGCTAATTTGACGAGTGTCAACGGAAACGCTTTAACAGTTTTACAAGTATATTAATTTACGATTGCAACTGCTACAAAAATTACATTAAGTTTCTCATCAGCAAAGCGATGGGAATATATCCTCAGTGGGGTTATAAACAAAAGTAAAGCAAAAGATTATTATCAGATTTTATTCTAGAATAAAAAGTTATATAGAATAAAAGAATTTATATTTAATTCTCTGACTTTTTTCACTAAATATAAATAAGGTTTTTATAATGTATACAATACCTTGGCAAACATACACCTTTTTTATTATTAAAAAAAACGATAATTTTTGTTAACAAATATCATTATCTTTATTATTCTTCGTTTTCAATTTAAATATTTGTTGTTGTGGGAAACTATTAGTGGAAAACTACTCAATCACTCCACCGCCATGTGGTCCTGCTGACGGACTGGTCGCTCGACTTGTGGCCGGACTGCTGCTTGGAGGCGTGGCTTCCGGACTGCGTCCCAGTGGCACCAGCAGTGGACCCACGGGTCGCCGGGCACGTGGAGCTCCGCGGATTCCTCGGCTGATTGGTGTTGAGGTCTTGGAGCGAGGTCGTCCTGGTCCGCGCTTAGCTGACATTCCTGGCGATTGTCCAGAGGGCACTGGGCTGGTTGTAAATTCTATTTTGGAAGAAATTAATTAGAATAATTTGATTGATTTATTTATCTTGTTAAATATTAAAGTGGAGAAATTCGAAGGATAAACTTAAGTAATGTCACTCAGAACCTATTAGCTGAATCTAAAAATGCCGGCTTAATTTGAACAAAGGATATGCAACTTTCTTGCTAATTCCTCTGGCATCTATCGCTGCACGTTTCATCGTATCCTGGCATTTACTCGTTTACCCCTCCCATGCATGCAATTGTGGTTTTTTTAATTGCCAAAAGTCCTCCGTCTGGCCGTGTGTAATTTATGCAACGTTGCGTATTTGTCATTGCGATTATGCCTCCATTTTCGACCAACAGGCAACGGAACGTGTTCCTGTCACGTGTCCCCTCGTCCGGCGTCTGCGATTTTAAGCCGATTTATTCAATTATCGTTTGTCGTACGGCCCAAAATCCCACTGATAATAGTTACATTGTGTGCGGATTTTTCTGCCTTTAAATGGAATTTATTTGACTTTAAATTCGAGAAAATTACCATGTCCCACATGCGAATTACTTGGCGCAATTATGAACCGAATCTAGCGATAGCAACGTGTCCCTGCAAATTGCCAAGGCATTAAGTCAAGAAATCAGCACATATCCAATTTAATTAACATCTTTGATGCTACTAGGAAAAGTCACGAAGGGGAGTGACAATGCAGGCAGATGCAAATCTTTAAGCAAATATTTGTCTTGACTTGACGCCGCCCCGAAAGGGGATCTCAATTTTTTTTCGGAAAATATTTCCTCAACAGGAACTTCTTGAAAAGTGGAGATGAAATGCCCCTCGGGGACTGTGTTAAAATTGTCACGTACCACAAAAAAGGCGGCGGTATTCCTCCGGGTCGTACTTGAGACGTATCAAAAAACATAAAAATGCATTAAAAATGAAAGGGGAACCGGTAGATCAACCACAAAGCTAGATTCAGATAATGCAACCACTGGGGAGGAAATTGACAATAAGTACCCGAAAATACTTATTCCGAAAAAAAAGAGGCAGCGATAAACGTGATTATGACAAGCGATTAGCGACAAGTGACACTCGATTCAACAGAAGGGGGAAATCCTTACTAAGGAAGTGTGGGTTGTAAGTCGGTAAGGGTATAAAGTGCACTGGAAAAACTAGAACTATTCTCCTTAAATTAATTAGAAAATTAATACACAAATTCTAAAATACTTGTAATTATTAGGTTTTGAAAAAAAAGATTCGAAATCTTGTGCCTTTAAGTTAATGCTTAATTAAAGGCAACTAAGTTATTTTATAAACTGACAGATGTAGATCCTTAGGATACTTATTTCTTGTGTTATTTATCTGTCTTCTAACAAATCTTTATATAACTCTTTCTTGCCAGGAAAAATAAAGCTTAAACAACACAAAAAGATATCTTTAATCGCATTCCAAACCTGTCTTTACTTGACACTGAATAAATACATATATAAAGGGATATTTCTTTAAAATTTCTTCTTTTTTTCCAGTGTCCTTACCTTCTTCGTAGACTGCTCCGCTCTCGCCAGCGCCGCTTACTTCCTGCTTGGGCAGGGGCGAAGACGTTCCCCCGCCTGTTCCTGTAACTGTTCCCGCTGCTGTCGGCGTTAAAGTCGCAGTAGCCGCTTGCGTCTGCGTCGGCGTCAGCACGCGCTGGATCGAGCCGTGTCCGCCGCCGCGCCGCGTGCTGCCTCTTGGACGGCCCCGCTTCGTGCCGCGCGGGTGGTGACGACGCCGCGGCGAAATGCCGCTCAGGTCGCCGAGGAAGTCTGCAAAAGAACAACAAAAAACAGAACGGAAATTTATAGGTGACTCGGTATTGATTAATTGCGGTTGGCGGTGAATCGAGAAACATCTGGCCCAATATACTATATAACGAAAAACAAACATTAAAATTGGAGTTTCGTTACATTTACCACAATTTAATGGCTGGCAACCGAAATGTTTAATTAATGGGGATGGGCCCGTCTTTTGCCGGCTGCCTGGCGGGGCTTCCAGCCTGTGTTTCCTCACAGAGATCTCCCAAGGTCTCGATATGTGAGTGTGCCAGAGCACCCACTATCCGCACCATCGTTATTTGTGCCATGACCATATTCGCGCACTTAACGTGTTACTTTTTATACCCCCTTGAGACAATGGCACACAGTGGCAGCCACAAACTAGATCAGCTTTAAACGTGGCCTAGACTCGAGAAATAGAATATATACGGATAGCCATATTTCCATATTATAGGGCTTAACCCTCAAATAAATACAGTACGGGAATATTATATTATAAAATAAAATTTTCAAGACAAGGCTGCTTTTCTGAACTAAGAAAAGTATTTTTTATATCTGAAGGAATATTCAAAAACTGGTTACACAATGGGATGACACAATCAATTTGTATTCGTATTTATTATAAAAATTGTATCCTAACCAATTTGTAGCATCAATTTATTGTAACTATATTTGCCATTTCGTTAGCAGCTTAGTATTTGGTAGATACAATACTGTCGCTCTAACCTGTGTTAAACCTATAATAACTTGACGGGATATTGAATAATATACTTCCTGTTTCTATAAA
The DNA here is from genome assembly GCA_008042475.1 of Drosophila kanapiae. NCBI lineage: Eukaryota > Metazoa > Arthropoda > Insecta > Diptera > Drosophilidae > Drosophila > Drosophila kanapiae. Next base: position 578,631 of record VNJM01000360.1, on the reverse strand, counting down.
AAATCGAATATTTGAATTCATATTCAGTAATTTTTTGATAATATTCCGATTGGAATAATTTTCTTTTATCACGTAGAACATATATCCTACCAAAATCAAAGGAATTCAACGGCAAAATCTTAAGTCTAGGGTTAAAGTTTCACCAAGTTATACATATGTCACCGACTCTAGTCGTCTTAACTGTAAATTGCATAAATAAAACAGAGACTGCTGCCTGCCTGCAAGACAAACAAACAAATAAACAAGAAAAAGCGGAAAAAGTAGCAATCAGCGGGCAGACGAACATTGTCAGACAGCAATGTTGTTGTTCCACTGGTCCGTACAGTGCAGTACATAGTAGATATCTCGTCTGGTGGCTCGGCGACATTACCTGGCGGCGCTCTGCTATTTTGGTATGCTGTGCACACAAGTGCCAACAGCATCATCATCATGATCATCGCTGCGAGATGATCGGCACTCATGATCGACATTGTCTAGTCGGTACAGTGATCATCGTCACAACACGACGACAGTCGCCAGAGGAATTGCCTACAAGAGTCGCCCATGAGAAAGAGAGGCCCCATCCTTTCTTAACGATAGGGTTCAGTTTACTTTTACTGTTGCGAACGAGACAGTGCAATATTATTGAACTGAACTCTGGATGCCAGCCATAAGTTTTATCAATAATATTCAATCCAAGGCGAATCACACAGAGAAGGGTTTCCTCGATTTTTTGGAGTTCGTTTTCGGCTTGTATGTATATATTTCGGTCAAACGTCGCGGCACTGCAGCGGCACATCAAAAACACTCCCAAACAACCAAATTTTAGCTTTATTATTCATCATTATTTAAGCATTATTTAGTTGTCAATCGGGGGGCTGCAGGGATTGCAGGGAAAAAGGATATGCTGGGCTTGATAGTTGTCAGTAGTTTACTATAAATACCTTAAAGTGTATTAAGCTTAAATAAAATATTATAGAATAACAATGCGTATTATGAAACAATTTGTAAAACTTGTAGTTTAAATTAAACATAAAAATATAGAGTATTAAATTTTCATATGTTTCTATATCATTATATATTAAAAGATATTCATATTTTGAAATTGTTAGACATTTTATATAGAATATTGTTAAATAATACTTGTAATTCCGCTTCATTAATTAGTTTAATCTTTAAAAACTATAGTTTAGTTTATAGTTTATAGTATAGTTTTTCTTTTACTAGTACAAGTCCAACTAGACTTACGCTTTCATACCCTGCCCAAAGGACTCTTGCCAACCCTTCAGAAATTACCAAATATAAAATCCTTTGACACTCTAGCCCCCTCTAGACCACCACAGTCAACCTAGACTTGAGCTTTTGCTATCAATAACAAGTATTGCCTTCGCCCTACTTGTATATATAGTTGTAATAAATATTTTTGCTACATTCACTTTGGATTTTGGCCCTCTCCGTATTACCAATTGGCACGAAAGGCAAAGTAGCAACAACAAGAATTGCAGCCGGGGAAATATAATACAAGAACGCGGGAAGTAAAAAGCAGAGGAGAATGGAGCTGGGCAGAAACGAAATAAGAATCCGGCAGGCATAATCGGATTTTACAAATCATTCATTCAATTATCTAATTGATTTGACTGATGATCATTTGTGAACCTTGATCCTAGCTCTCGGGGCCCGGTGCCAAAGTCAATGTGACGCATGTTTGTTACGCCTGATAAACGGAATGAGGTACGGGAATCTCGGAGCTCGGAGGCCTCACCTTTGACTGTAATGCGCCGTCCATGACTAAGTGGCTCTTTGCTTCCTTGGCTCTTTTTCTTTATTATACTTTTCTTTCGATTTTTTTCTTTTTTTTTTGCGGGGCCCTGAGTTCTTTTCTGCCTTGGCAGATTTGCAAGCTTAGATTACATTTCGCAGTTGCTGCTACTGCCTTCCTGGCCGCTACTGTAAGCCATAAAAGTCGAATAAATTGCGATTCTTATCTGTCTGTGAAATTGTTAATTTTTTAACGGATTAGCTAAAGGTTGTTTCGTCGCGGACCGCATCATAACCAGCCTGAAAATCGTTTACATGAATATTTTCAACGTAATTATGGCTAAAAAAAAGAATATTAAAAAGTTAAGTAGTTAAGTAGTATTTCTAAAATTTCAATTAATACTAGCCGTTACAGTTCATAAATTACTTCCGTACAGAAATGTCCGTTTAATAATCTTTAAGAGTCTGAACTTAGCAAGCGGCCGTGATGTCATAATGGTCAAAACGGAATGAAGCAGGAAGCCAAAACCAGAATATAAAACTGTGAAATTGGGCGAACTTTGAAAATATTTTAATGCAATTATCTTCAAAAATTCCTTTAATAATAAAAAGAGAATGAAGAAAGATTTTAAAATGAATTAGGTGAACTTTATAGGCGAGAAAAGGAAAAAGATCATATTAAAATACAAAGAACTCGCTTTCAGCCTTATGTTTAAGTAGAAGATGGGATAAATTCGAGCTTAGTGCGCATATTTGAATTATTTCTTCATATGCTGTATATTTTATAAAGTTTTTGCTGCTTGATCTTAAAAAAAATGTTTCATATAGCTGTGTATAGATATTATTTTAATACATATAAACGATTAGTTTTAGAGACTGCTGAAGCTGGATACTACGAAAAGGATACAAACAATTGACCAAATTTTAGTGGTGATTGAATGATTTTTATATCGATTCATCGTTTAAAAAAATAAGTACACAAAAAGAACAGATTTCCGGAAAAAGTCTTAAATGGCAAATGATTTCGTTATAGCTTTGTTTAACTTGAGTTATAAATTGATTGACTTTATACGCATAAATCGAGTCTTGACTATATACTAGATCCCACACTAGGTTAGCTACATATTTGGTTTTGTAACTTTGCGTCTTCATGCGTCTTTTTAACTTGAAGCTTAGAGACGGCTGAGGTTAGATTCCAAACGATTGGCGAACTTTTAGTGGTGATGGGATGATTTTTATATCTAGTCATCGTTAAACAAACAAGTACACAAGAACAATTACCCACGCAAATAGTTGTTCCTAGAAGGCAAGTCTAAAAGCTTGCGTTTAGATATAGAGCGCTCAGACTTCAGACTTTCCATTTCCAAGCCAGTTATGCGGAATGGATGAAAACCCTTTCAGAAATCTTGAAATGTTTTTTGATGATAGTCATATCTTCAGTTAGTTTATTTAAGATACCGATGAGCAATTCTCGATTTAATACAGTTACTTTGGTTATAATATCGCTAATGATCTCTCGAGCACTACATATAGAAATATTCATATTCGCGTCTCGTCACCGGCTGTGAGAGGTAAAGCAGGCGGATCTGGTGGAGACGCCATCCCTGAGGCGTGAACTTCTTACGCTTGGGAACCGGGAGATCCAACTCGTCGTAGACGTGCTCCGGCTCCGGTGGGAACTGCGGCGTAATTTTGGGCTTTGACAGGCTGAGGATGCGAGCACTGATCTTGGCCCGCAGAGCGGCTTTGCGGATGGGAAAGCGAAGTTCGGTCCAGAACTGGCTTTCGATTTCGTCATTTGGAAAGCAGCACGGCTTTTTGGGCGGCTTAAAGGGACGCCCCTTGTCATGGTGCGGCGGCTGGCCCCAAACGATGACGGGAGAGTACGTATTCAAGGATTGGTCGTACTTATGTTTCGGCGTCATCCTGCGTTTCAGAGGCTGGGCCAGTTCTTCGATCTTCTCCGCGAGTTCATCCGGATCGATTTGTCGCGGCTTTCGTGCGCAGGGGAGATACTTGGCAGGACAGGGTATCGGCTCAGGCTTCACCTCTGGAAGCTCTTTTGGCATGGCCTTAACGGCAGCCCACGCATAGAAATCGCGCCATTCCTGCTTTGACATCGGTCCCGGGACCTGCCATCGCGTCAACACGCGCTTTTCACGCTGGACTCGGCGCTCGATGGGCTTGGAATTTCGCTCGACCCATTCCACCCAGCTGGGCGGGGGCTTCGCGTCATCGCTGATGACGCTCTCCTTGGTTTCCTCCGGCACGATGCTCATATTGGCGGCTTTACTGGTCGCAAAATACTTTTACTAAAAATTTTGGCAATAACTAAAATCGGTTTGAAAAAACCTGATCAAACTAAAAATATATAATACAATTTTTGTGTTTCTACAACGGTTTATAAAAGTTGACTAACATTCTGATATTGAGTCTAGTGAAGATTAAACAGGCGCCTACTTGAAGCGAGTTTATTCTTCAAAAAGTACTTCCCAACTCACTAGTCACTGAAGTTTTTTGCTTGATGCCCTTGGTTTTTCCATATAATATATTAATATATTAAGAAATGGTATATAATAAAAACGAAGGAGAGTCTCGAAATTATCCATAAGTTCCCTAGCTCTCTTGAACTGCCCAATACCGGTCAAGCATTTGTGCGAGTTTATGGCCAGTCCTGAGAAATTCAATGGTGTTAAGACCCAAGAATGTCGTGATCTACTCAAAATCCTGACTGAAAAACTCCGTGTCAAATTGAACCCGCTTGACAACATCATGGTGATCATTCGGGCTCTTAATGCGGAAATGGAGAAACCAACAGCGACTATTCGATTTGTTACCAATCACGAAAAGAAAAAACTTCATTGCTTGGACGACTCGGAGTACAAAGAATTCGAAGTTGACAGGGCCCTGAAGTGGTTTCATCAAAAGATGGACACGGTGTACAAGATCCTGCGGCTACAAAGGGATATTGACTATATTAGCATTCTCAAGCGGATTTCCCTATTAAACATGGAAGCTGGAATCAATTATTCTGAGGTCCCGAAACAAATTTTAAAATAGGACGTCTAATTTTGACTGACCATCATATTCTATAAAGAAGCGAAATTACTACCAAAGTTCATACTATTTTTTTGTCTATTAATTTCCCGATCGTGGCTATTTGATATAGTCGTCCGATCTGGCCCGTTCCGACATATATACAATCAGGAATATAAAGACTATCTTCATAGTTTTATATAGCTAACTCTACATAGAACTACTTTGCGTATAGACGGACAGACGGACATGGCTAGATCAACTCGTTTTGTGATGCTAATCGAGAATATACAAACATATACATATAATATAGTACTAATTAAATTTACTAATAATTTATACTAGATTCAATTTTGTTAAATAAACCGAAGGATAGTCGGACACGGCTAGATCGTCTTGGCCGCTGAAACTGATCAAGAATATACTAAATAGTCTCGTTCACTGCGTTACAAACATCTGATTAAAATAAAAGATGGTGCGAATTTTGGACAAAACTTTAGACAATGATTTATTACAGAAATACCAATTTACTAGGAGACTTGGAGATACTAGGAGACAACCACAACATATTACCGTATTATCTTAGGCAGTAAAACAAAAACGGAGATGGTGGTCGGCATTTCGGCTGGGATAGATATAACAACCGGATCTGGTGCTGTCGCCACCCTCTCCTGGTGAACTTCTTTCGCGGTGGCGGTGCCTCATCCAAGGGGTCACGGGACACGGGACAGTACATTGAGTATTCGCGGGGCTGGGACAGATTCATAATGCGCGGCGTGGCTTGTCCGTGGAGGGCAGCCGGGCGGACAGGAAACCGAAGCTGAGACCAGAACTCCGCCTCCAGCTCGTCATTTGGAAAGCAGCGAGGAATGTGGGGTGGCTCGAAGGGTCTTCCCCGTTCGCGTTGTGGCGGTTTGCCCCAAGAGATCATCGGGGAGTACGCAGGCGAATCGACTCGCACTGTGTACTTCTCGGTGATCTTTCGGGGCGTGGCCAACTTCCCCATCCTCTGTTGTAGCTCATCTTGGTCCAGCTTGCGCTTCGGTCGGCCACATGGCATGTATTTGGCCGGGCAAGGCGTCTCCATTGGTTTTGGGAGCTCAGGCTCTCTCGGCATTGCCCGGATAAGCGCCCAACCACAAAAGTGCTTCCACTCCTTCTTGGTCATGGGTCCTGGCTTCTGCCACCGGGTCAGCTTCTTGCCATAACAAGGCCTTGCCCGCTTGACCGGCTTCGAGTTACGTTCACACCATAACTCCAACGATATTTGGGACTTTTGGACGCGTCCCTTAGCCTTCGGTGGCGTCTCCGATTCTAGAATTTCATTGTCTATCTCCATCTTAAAGGCAGACGGTTCTACGCTCTTCATTGTGGCCAAAACTTACACTTGCAATTTTGTAAATTTTACTTTTTTACTTTTTAGAAATACTCTTTAATCTTTTTTTTTAGCTGTTCTTTACCCTGTCTGAGAGATCTATGAAGGCCTACTACTTATATACCTAATTTCTCAATAAAACAGGAGATATACATATATCTAAAATGTGGGATACCCTCTGTAAGAAAGCATTATTTACGCGGACTCTTGTTAAGAGCTTTGCCATCTGCAAATTTATAAGGACGTTTATAGCGAAAGATTCCAACATTCAACATTCAACAAAAGTCACGTCATAGGATTTTTAGTTTCCTAAAATCTTAAAATGTTGTTCTGAAGCCAGAGAGAAAGAGAGCGCTCTCGAACAAAAGTAACAACATTGCTGGCATATTGCAATTAAAATGTATGGGCGTTATCTTATTATTATAATTGATCAATTATAAAACAGATATTGCTAAGGTCAGTAGTAATGTCTTTTACATGATTTTCGATAGATAAACTTAACCCGTTAGGTTTTTTTAAAAAGCATGAATTTGTATTTGATTGTTCTATTCATTTCTTTTAAAAACCATTAAGTGTCAAGTGTACTTATACTAAACTACAGTTCTACTAACGCAAAGCATAGCTCTGAGCATGAGTTGATAGAACTCTAGTTTAGGTTAAATCCTTAAGATTTGATTTTTGGTCAGCACCGCACCAATTCGGCTAGCATCCGGAAATTAGGCTTGCTCAAAAACTCAAGTCGTTCCAGATGATATCGCCATTGGAGCGGTGACATTTTCCTGCGTATCGGCATTTGATCCTCGTACTCAAAGGGCATAGGACAGTGGACTGGCGGAGGATATTTGCGGGGCTTGGAAAGCTTGCAAGTCTTCCTGCTGGGAATGGCGTGGAGTGCATTTCGAGAAATGGGAAAACGGATGTTAGCCCAGAACTCAGCCTCGAGATCTTCGTGCTGAAAGCAGCACGGAACCTTCGGGGTCCTTTTTGGTCGGCCCTTTTCACGACATGGACGACATCGCCCGTTGATCTGGGGCAGATAGGCGAATACCTCCTTCGGTGGCGCTATGTACTTATGGCCTTCACAACGTGGCGCAGCCAGTCGCCGCAGATGCTTCTGAGGATCATCGTTGTCACTGCCAGTGGCCTCTTTGTGGCATTGTTCTGTTCTGATGAAGAAATGAAGTCTAGTTTCAGGCATTTCTTTTTTCTAGTTTTAATAGCAAAAGGATAATTTGCCTTTTTATGCCAACCAAACTAGAAAACGGTTAATATTTATAAAATCATTTAAGAATAAGTCTATTATCCTCATTTTCCAATTTAATTTTCATTAAAGAAATTACTATTTTTTTAAAGCTAATTCTGGAATTATGGGCAAGTCAAAGAGGATATTTACTGGCCGGCATTCTTCCTCCCAATGGGTAGCTTCGCATTTGCCTGATACCGACTGTAGAATTTTGCCCACTCATTCCGGCCCATAGGTCCCTGTTTCTGCCACCGCGTCGGCTCCTGGCGAACTGCGGCAGCAGAGGGCGAGCGCGTCCGCTGGGATTGTGTCGCCGGCAAGGTGCTTTTCATACCGAGGGGCATTTTTTTTTTTGATTTTCTTAAAATAAATGCTTTCTTTTTTTTATTTTATTTTTGTTTTTAGTGAAAACTAAAATCTTTCTGAAGGTTTACACATTTTGTTTTACTAAAGTTTTAGCCTAAAGGGTGTGTCATTTAAATGCGTTCATAGTTCTGATTTTAAAAGCCTTCCTATTTTTTTTTTGTCTGAAAAAGACAAGGTGACTAAATCTAAAAAGTCATTTAGTTCTGAAATGGTGGTATATAAGAGGAAACGTTGTCTATCAAAGGTGCCGAGGAGTTCTCAATATAACAGCATTCCAGAGAGGGAACGATGTTTCTTTTTTATCAATAGAGGGACAACTATAAAGAATTTATTGATTAATAAATTAATCAAATTGATTAGGATTTCAATTTTCAAAAGCCATTCGTTATAATTAAAGCGTTGTTAACTTTTTACCAGTTAAATAATATTGCGATCTTGTATCACTGGAAATGGGAGAAAGCCCACATTAAAGCTTATGCCTTCCAAAAGCATAAAACAAAAGAATTGCTTTAAAAAAAGTCTTTATTTAGTTAACTTTTTCGTTAAAGGCATTTCCCCCAAGCCCAGCTGTGATCAATGCTTAAAAAAATGTAAAAGAAACGAAGTTGTTTGTTTTTCTCTTTGTGCCCAAACGGCTCAATCACGAGCCCACGGATCCGCGAATCGATGAAAGCCAGAGGCTCGAGGCAGATGCATCGTGGCGTCGCCCGTGGCGACACGCATTCGAGGTCATAACCCAATTCCTTTAGTGGCCAGTTGGCGATGGCCAGGCCAACTGTATTCCGCTCCTGCAGCCAATTGAAATGCGGTGCGCATTGCAATCGATCGCACTTTTTGCCTGGCTTCGGATTGTCGCATATGCCTGCGATTCCCGCTCTTCGGGCCTTTCTAACGCCATCTCCGCTGTCTTCTGGCATGGCTAGAGACCAACTTGGTCTCTACTAGCCATGTCGCCCATCTTCATCATCGTCTTTGGCCGTCAACAGCGGATTCTAGTGACCACTTTCATGACTTTGAACCAAAAAACAACAGTTTTTGTATACTGGCTTTTGCCACAAGAATTTAACATTAAAGACCCGCCAAGCACTGGACACTTCCTGGCCGGAACTTCGAACCTCGAGGATTAGCTGGCAAGGACAAGGACTTGCCGAAAGAGTCATCAATCTGGCGACCGCAAAGTGCTCATAACATGTGTGAAATTGACACCACAGATGCGACTCGAACTAACGGAAACGCCAGCAATTTTACGCTACATTGGCTTAATGACCAACAACCCCGCTGGCAGATGGTATAGCCTTCCCCTTTCCTGGTGGAGCCAGCAATAAAAAAATATGTACCATTACTTAAAGGCACGACTGACTAAGTGGCGAGAAGTCTGTTCTTTTTTTTTTTTGGATCATTAGGGGTGCGCCTTGCAAAGGGCTCCTATTGGGGTTTCGGTTTCGGTGGTTTCTATCATTAAGTTGATCCTTCATCGAATCATTAACAACAAAACGAGTCTGGTTAACTAAAATCCAAAAATAGTTAATGTAGTCTTATAAAATTATTTCCTTTTTTGTATATATATAATCTATAAAGGATTAAATGAAGTACTAGTTTTTTTTTTTATGAGCCAAGACTCTTTGACATAAAATTCTAATAAAAATTCCAGGAATTCTGAAATGAGTCAAATGTGGGCACTAAGCTTGGGTTTGTTCAACATTTCACCTCAAAATATGTCAAATTGAGTATTTTTAATTGTTTCTTTCCAATTTGTTCCATTATAAAATTATTTATATTTATTATTTTTTAATATTTTTATATTATATCATATCCGGAAATAATTGTCTGTCTATTCTTTGCCTGTCCGTTCTAGAAACCATGATGTAACGGGCTCCAGTACTTTTAAATCAAATCTCTTTCCAACAGATACGTTTTACCAAAATAGAGTGTAATAGAGTGAAACCACGCCATCTTTATAAAGCGAAGTGTTATCTATTTAGGGATCTGTTGTCGAAATATTCAAGAATGATATTCGCAAGCTGAGAGAGATCTGGTCAGTTTATAATAATTGCAAAGAAAAATAGGGATTCAATGAGGGATGATGTGTACTATCTTATTTAAAGATAAGGTGTTAAACAATAAAGAATCCCATATTCAAATTCCCTGAGCTCTAATATTTTCTACTTTACTTAATAGCCAATTAATATTTATAGCATTTAAATTCCGGCAACTGCAATGCAAACACAAATGTCTAAATCGGAATTCTTAAGCGGATTCGTTTCATTTTCACATTGCAAATATGATTAACCAATTTGAGTCAAAACCACTTTAATTGTAGAGTTTCAATCCGGCTGGCCAACTGCAATTGGCCAAAACGAAGCTGTGGCGGCCGGGGACCCGAGCGAGATCCACGGCACGTATTCGCTATGGGCGCTATGGGGGCCAATAAGGTGTAAATTTATGCGCCAGAGCGGGTTGGGTTGAAATCGAAGCATTACCATTAGCAGCCGGGCCTATGCAATTGATTGTTGAGTACTTCTGAATGCTCAACGAAACGCACATTTTTTGTATATGCCTGCGAGAATGTTTTTTGTGGTTTTTTTTCTCCTTTTATAATTAGCTGCGTCTGTGTGAATTTTTGTGGCCAATCAAAGTTTTTGTTCGCAGTTTTGATTTGCTGCCAAGATTCGCAGCGTAATTGTAACTCATGGCTAACATGTATTCTATGAGATACTTTTTTGCCACTGTTCCCTGGGAGCTGCGCTTTATATACTTATGTACATACGGGTTTTCTATATGTTGAACAAGTGTTTTGGTTTAATTATTTTCATGTCGCACAAGCTCCGCTGACAAAGTGGACAAGGATCTAGTGATCTACGTGTGTCTGCCTAATGAATATGTAATTTGGGGTGGAGTAATGGCATCGCTTAGTGCTCAGTCTCAGCAATGTGGCAGGCATTATGTTTTGGGCCCATGTGAAAGTTGTACATATGTGTGGCACGTGTCCCAGTTGAGTGGGGCCAATTAAGAAATTGTTTCACTTGCAGTTACACAAGACAATTAAAACGGGAGTGGGACTGCGAAATGCGGAAAAAGGCTGCACGCACTGGGAAATTTAAATGATGGTAAGCAAAAAGTGTGGAAAATTTCCTCACAATAAGAAGAAAATTGTGTGTTGTGTACAATTTTATCTAAACATCATGTAAGTTTTGCTTAAAATAATAATAATAGTCAAGGTCGCAATTGTATTTTATATCAGCGTATTTACTTATTTGAGGTGTCTGCTGATTTAATCCACACAAATAGAGACTGACTCAACACTTCAGCGTGCCACCGAATTCGTACTTGGGAATTTTAGGTGCAATATTTGCAACAACTTTTATTACACTTAATATATGTTAATAGTTTAGTATGTGGTTTTCCTTACTCTTTTTCGTATGAGATTGTCACAACTTTTTATTTATATAAACACTTCGATTTTTATCTGTTAATTATCACATTAAATCAATTATATTAAACTAGAGCTATTAACCAATATTGTGTGCATAAAGTTACTATTTCGTACTGTGCTTACAATCATAAATCCAAATATTAAATGACTTGGAAAAGTTATATTGCAAACTTCGAAAGATTAAAGACATTTAACCCTGCTCTTCAGATCCTAGGCCATGAAAATGTTTAAATGAAACATTGCTAGGATCAGAATAAAGCATTCTATTAGAGAGTCTAGCTCTGCGCTTTCATGACAATTCGTCATTTTGTCTAGCCGAACAATAAACCGCCAATAAATGTCGGTTAACATTACGAAATCAAAACAAAACAAGAGCAACCTGCTCGGATTGGCAATTTATGTAGCCACAACACGTGAGCTCATTGATTAAATTAGCTGTGTCTTTTGGCCAAGCCCTGTGCACATAAAAAATTATTTATGAGCCGCAATTCGGTCGGTTTTTTCCTAAGCGTCTTTCTTCGGCTTTCCTTGCTTTTTCGTGGCATTTTTATGCTAAGCGAAACAAAAAAAACCAAAGCCAACAAAAACAAATCGAACGCCGAGTGACAAGCGAGCCAAACATAATCAACTTCAGCCATATTAAATTGGGTTGCGCACGTTTCCGAGGCTGGGGAAATATTCAAGCAGGTAACGACAATTTAGTTTTCCATAGAAAGAAAATATATACAAATTTGCCTTCCGGGAATCTAATTTAATTATATCTTTCTAAGATCCTTTCTCTTTTAAATAGTTTTTTTCCGAAATAATAAGATTCAAAATAATATTAATATATTTTTTTTTATTCCATGAATTTTGGTCCTAGTTTTGCCACCACTGTCTCCCACAAAGGGGAAGCTAGAGGCGGAGTAGGATTGGTAGGAGTCACAGCCAGGCCGCACATCAGGTTGTAATGAAAACGTTATCAAGCGACAGACGCGCATTTGCAATAACGAGATGAAACGGGGACATAGGCAAAATTAGCTGCGTTCGGCGGCGAATTGCGGGCCAATCAGTGAGTGTGCCACAATTTGGCCAAACAAACAGGCAACAAACTGGTCAAGTCACAGATGCCATCGGACCAGGTCCCCTCCTCAAGCGACTGTTGTTGCAGCAACTAGCAACTTGCAACGTGCAACTTGCGATCTGCTGAAGCTGCTGCACTTGTCTCGATTTCACATCAGTTTTTTATTTGTTTTTTGTTGCTGCTATGGTAGTTTTTTGCCCGTTGCCTACTTTTCAACGTCTTGTACTTTCGATTGGTTAATTGTTAAACAAATTTGAAATGTTTCTGCTTTTGCAGTCACCCCGACTAAATCCCCTCAGCGAATGCAAATCGCATGAGCTAACAAGCTGCAATCGTTGCACATCCCACATTCAATTGGCAACTCATAACAACCGACATGCTTTCGGTTTAGGCCATGCTTGTAGTAAGTTGGTAGACCACATTTTCGGTTGCCTCCATATTGCTGGTGATTACCAAATATAATTTGAGTTATTAATCATTATAAAAATGATCGGTTTGTTGGGGGTGAGGGAAATATTTATATATCTGTTCAGAGTTTAAACCATGTCTCTTGGGATATTTGCTACCCACATACTTGTATGGAAACATATTTCTGGGTATAACAAATCAGCACGAACTTTGAAATAGGAAATAGCGATGTGGCGAGCAATAAATTGTAGAAATAGAAGATATATCTTCTTTTTAAATAAGTTTTCAATAAGGGGTACTCACTTATTGACTCGTTCTGACCCATCAGAGTGGGACTATCGCCATCCACCACGAGAGCATCATTATCGGAATCATTGTCCATATGCTGGACACTGGTGGCTCCGGGCACATAGGTCTCCTGGCTCAGAGTGGGATTGTTGCTATCCGTGCCCACACTGGAGGCCGAGGACGGGATGCCCACGTCTATAAGGTCCTCATCCGGATCCGTCTTCAATCGCTTGGCCGCCGAACTGCAGCTGGCCACATCGTCGTCAAGATCTCGGGGTAACGTAGAGGCCGCCGCAGTGGTGATGCCACCCATATTTACATCCTAAGACAATAAAAGAAAATATCATAAAAAGTTATACCTTAATTTCCAAATGTAACAATCAAATCAATTAGCATTTTAATGGCCAGCGGAAGTGAGATATATATTCTTCTACAACGACTGTTTATCGCTTGTATCTTCTGGCTGGCCCCCCCTTACACCGTTTATAATTTATGCCAAGTTATCTTTACTCCAAACCCCTCCATCCCTTCTGGTATGTGGCACTAAAATCATTCATGCCAAACTTAAACAAAACTAAGACTTGAGTTATGGGCTGGTCAAGCGGAGGTTGGTGCTAAGAATGGGACGCATTCGGGGGTTGGACGTGGGCCTCTGGTAATTGCCATGCTTGAGGAATTTGCTCGGAAGTAGGGTAAGGAGTTTTGCATACATTTTGTCCAGATTTTGATAGTCAATTGCTGGGAAAACAGTAGCAATTTTCCTACACTTACCTCGCTGCTTGTTAAACCGCTCAGAGATTAATGATATTATATGCAAACCGTTTAGAGGAAAATGGTAAACCCTAGAATACTTTAATATCAAATTAAAAGAAGTGTTCTGCTTTTTATAATTTATTATGCATTAGCAAAGTAAAACCTATCTATATTATGAATATTGAAACCACTTCGTTTTATAGCTGAAGGGAAATTTAATATACTAAGGGCTCTAATGACTCTAATTTAAAAAAAAGATTTCAATACAATATAGAAAAAAAATATTCCTTTATTTTGTTTAAAGTCTTCCTTGTCGCAATTTGGAAATTCTAAAAGGTAAAGTACCTGCTAAAAAGTTCTTCGTTTCTTTAAGTCAATGTTATATTAATTATTAACAGGAAGCCCCACTTTCTGTCGAGTCTTTATCGGCTGTCAAATAATGAAGAGGCATTAAAGCCAAGCATGTATATCGAGAGATAAAGTCCGATATGATATATCGACCAAAATATATAAAATATATACATGTACCAAAATTTTAAATATTCAAAAGAGGCATCATTTAGCGTTATAATATAGGAATTATCAAATTATTGTCCTTGCTTTAGCAATACAAGTTGGTGCTTAACAGCACTCGGTTATACTTTCTCGTTCAGATTAATTAGAGGCGTCGAGAAATAAAGATTTGATTAAACAAACAGATAGCTATTTGAATCTTTAACAGTGACAAAAGAAACTGGTGGAGTAGTTTCGTAATAAAATTGCACATATGAAATAAATTATTACTTTCATTATACAAGTATGATAGTTATTAATTATCTAGAATCACTAAAAACAAAATTAAAAGACAAGTTTTCCACCAATAAAATGCAACAGGGCATAAAGCACTAACTGAAATTATATACAATTAGATACCAGAGAAAGAGAAATAAACCGTTCCATAATAAACAAAAGCGACACACATCTTTGGCAGCAGAATCTGTTCCAAATGAATGATTCTCTCTCTCTGTCCGATCGAAAAAACCAAAGGAAGACGCTAGCTGCACGTAACCTGAAAACGTAAAACGTGCTACTTGCCGTTCGAGCATTGGAAACTCGAACTTCCGACCGTAAATGAAATGAAGTGATACCTTGCCGGAGTAGGAGAGGCGGAGGTATATGACTGCGTGCCATTATATAGCATTGTGTCGGCCGGTGGCATATGAACTTGAGTGGAGTTCGAGTACGATTTACTAAAAAAAAAAATAAGAAAAAGAAGCGCAGCACCACCAGTACCCGCAGAACCAAAAACGGAAGAAGCCACCAAGGCGAAGACACAGGCCCAAAGGCAGACGAGGCAACAGCAGCACTACACACCATAATCAGTGTTCCATTGAACGCACAAAATCATTTAGCGAAACCAACAAAAACAAAACACAAAGAAGAGCGAGGGCCCTAGTTTGAAGGTGGATAGTATGCAGTGGTGCTGTGGTGTGGAGTAAAGTAAAGCCTGCCACCCCGACGAGATCCAAGCCGAGTCGAACCAATCCTATCCGAAACCAAAGCGAACCAAAAAGCACTTGAAACTGTTTTTTAAAAGAGTCTCCGAGAGACTGCAAATGCCAGTCCAAGTAGGGTAAGAGCAAAGTGTTTGTTTTGGAGAGTATGGAGTATCTGGTAGGGACCACGGCTACACAGAGAAATATATTACAAGAAGGGAGGAGAAGGAGGAAAAGTTCAATATATATACAAAAATATTGCGTGGAATCAAAATTATAAATCGAAAATATTGTAAAGTATGATGTATCGAAATTTGAAATATTGAAAAATATCGCATTTTACCCTAGAATACGGGACTATCGAAAATATAACCTTAAACGTTATTAAATGTATTTGTATTTTAAATTTCTAATAACTTTAAACTAAGTTTAGAGTGTTCTTTGACAAATTCAAAGGTCATCAAGCAAAGATCGATTTACCGCACATATTATTATTTCGCCATATTAAAATATTGATTTATATACCAACATGAATTTATATAATAACATTATCTTTCTGCAAATACTTTTGTAATATCAATTTACGAATCTTAGAAATATAGAATAAATATATATATATAGAAATATAGAATAATGGTCAGTTTATGAGATTTTTTGCGTGTACGACAGTTGGATGAATGAATATAGTCGGCTGGCGGTACTAGTGGCTTATGGAGTAGGTTCAAAGCACGCTATGTAACAGACCACGACCAGCCAAGACGATGAGTTGAGTTTTATAGCAAATTGAATTGTCTTTGTTGCTCTCTCTGTGTGTGTGTGTGTCTGTCTGGTGATGTTGCATGAATCACGTGACCATGACCACCTCTGCAATGCCATAGGCCAAGAACAAGCGTCAGGAAAAAAGCCGGCTCGGGCCAGCTGCTCGCTTTTGTACTCTGTATATGGACGCATTCGCAATTTGAGCCTCGCTCAGGAGATTATTTACTTTCATTAGGAAGCACAGGCAGCAGACGAAACTTGTCGTGTAGCAAGTGCAAACTTGGTCTAATAAACAGCCATTAGACGGTTGGCTTGGATCATGCATGAAATGGCCAGCAGATCGTTCGGTTCTAACAAGATTTACTTCGGGTCGAATCGCTCTTACCTTATTCGGATGACGTCTTTTGCGTTCGCCTTGAGTGTCTACTGGAACCGGTGAGGACGACTGAAGATTGGCCTCCTGCCGATCTGCCATCAAAGGAATTAATAAATATAAATAGGGAATTAAACATTTCTCTTCCATAAAAATCTCTAATCAACTCACATTTCATTTCGATCTCTTCGTCGTCCAATAGCAATGAGACCACTTCCTTTGGCTTGAGTGTGTCGGGTTTGAAATTGCCGCCACTTATGACCATGCGTTGTATCTGGAAAGAAATGCGGGGGTGAGATATATCAATATACTACAATCGAAAGAAAGAAATTATGAATTCATGGCAGGAAATGAAATAAAACTCGTACAGGGTTAGCGCCTAGGAGTTCCGGAGTTCTTCGGCAGCTACTTATTTGTCGGCCCGAAATACTTTTATATGGTATTAGGGGGGATTTCTGTTTCGGTAATTAAATGCAATAAATGCACAAGAAAACGAAGAAGTGCTCGTGCACTTATAAAGAACCCAGGAGGCGTAACAGAAATGTCGCCTAACCAATTGTATAATTAATTTCCGGTGTTGGTTTACTACCAGCTCAACCCATTCCGATCCCATCCACAAGTGCTCGTGTTTCGCATTGAGTATATTTTTTTTAAAGAAACCCAAAGGCGCAACAATGCCTTGGGATGGGGATTTTAGGATGGCTTTTTTTTTACCAACAAAGCACGTGCCTAATATGCGAATGAACAAAGGAAAAATGGTGCAACCTGAAGAGTTTGCGGTTTGGTTTGGTTGGGTTTCCTGTCCCTGATCACTCACCTCGCTTTTTTCTCGGGCCCTCTGCAGAATCCTCTCCTCGATGGTTCCTTTGCAGATGAGTCGGTAGACGGTGACCTGTTTGGTTTGGCCCAAGCGATGGGCCCGATCCATGGCCTGTTGATCGACCGTTGGATTCCAGTCGGAATCGTAGAAAATGACCTACAAGTTAGAGAAATTTATACGTTTATGTTATAACAAATAGGAAATATCATATAAAAATAATATTATACGAGTAATTTATGGAATAATTGATCTATAAAAATGAATACAAAATCGATAACAGTTAAATGATATTATAGTTAATAAAATATAAGTTTGATTGGAACTTTTATTCAAGAGAGCCCTAGTATCATGTATATGTAAAGTATTAAATAGATTAAATAGTGAAAATAATAAGTCAACATATCTACACTATTTATTTTCAATTCTATACTTTCTTTTTAATATTAGTTTTTCGTTACGCTCAGCAACATATAATTAAGAGCCATTAGAAAATATAATAATACACCGAAGGAAGAACATTTTATTCTTTTGCTGAACTTTCCCACTTGGTATGCAAATGGTAGCTGCACACGCACATCCTTCCGCGACTCTTTTATGATTTCAAACCTGCATAAATTAATAGTTCCTTCCCCGAATTCGGCAAACCTATAATCCACTTTGTAGTATCACGAATTTTCCGCTTTTCCTGTCTACCTATCTATTATCTGGAGTACGTCCCCCACCAGGGCTAACCCTTCGTTGCCCTTGTCGAGCTGCACTTGGTACGTGTTTGGTGTGCAAGTGTTCAGGGATTCCTCGTCGCACTCTCAAGGGGTTTGTCAGTGGAGTGGCATTTCCGGCTGAGAGATGGGCCTAATTAAAATCGAACTGCTCAAGGGATTGATGTTTTTCTTTCTATTTGGAACACGTGTTGAGATCTATTCAGAAGCGAACAAAATAAGTAACCCCTCGACAGAAATGTCTATCAAATCGAATTCGAAATGAACGAATCAAGCGGGAAGTCTGCCATTAGGAAATCTACTGAACCTAGAGGGGGTAGAATGTGTTTCAAGAATATATTGTTAAAAAATATTATTCATATTTTCTAGAGACTATCCTAAAAAATCCTAAAAATTACCTTTTTTTAATCATTTCATAATAAAAAATATTTTAAAATGTTTTGCGCCTTCACACAAGTTAAATCAACGACTTGGCTCAACAATTTCACGGATTTCTGATACCCAGCGAGCATCGTTATTGCGAAAGTAAGCCCACAAAGTACACTCTTATTTATTTTATTTAAAATATTAAATAAAATGATATTTTATTTAATTTCAGATCCCTTGAGTTCACCTCCCTAACATATCTTACATCTTCACAAGCCTTTGCAGATGTGGCGAACTTAATACGACTTTTAAAGGCAAATATCAAATTTTTTGGTGAATCCAAAGTATTTCTGGTGGAAGGATCGTATACGGGCTTCTTGGTTACTTGGTTTGCTAAGCTTTATCCCGACTTGATTGACTTGGGCTAGGGATCCAGAGCCCGTTTTAGTTTATTTCCGCAATGAGTAGTTTCTATCCAAAAGTTCAAGACGTTATGGAAAAAATAGGTGGTTTGAAGTGCAATGAATTTGTTGAGGAAGGATTTAATAATCTTAAACATGACATTATTCAACAAAATGCAAATATTTTGTTAAAATTGAGAGAGAATTTAATTATACATATAGGTTTGAAACTGCAAATATATTTGAACAATTATCAGCGGTATTTGCATCTTTAGTTCAGTTAGAAAAGTAAGTATATCAAGCGAAACTTAGAACTAAATTGAAGTGTATTCGTTGCAGTAAAACCAGTATTCAAAAGGCCTGGCAAAGTATTTCAGCTAAAACTCAAAATGCCAACCTAATAATAATTATACAATGAGCTATGCGTCTCTTTTAAAATATTTAGGCAGCCATCAATACAGCACGGATTCAAGTAAGCAGAATATTACATTTTTTAATATAATGTCCTAATTGGCCTATTTGAGATCGCCTCTGGTTATATCAAAGTTGCAATGAGCTTGGTAATATTCTAAACTCGGAATATAGTTCACTGGGTTATTTTTTTTAAATATGTTTAGAAGCCTTTGAAAATAAGTTTACCAAGGAGTCTATATTCGAAAATGTGAGAAGACGAAAGCAAAAGCTTAACTGAATGCTTGGTCAGTTACAAAAATGAGGAAACATTATCTAACATACTTGTTATACATTAATTTCGAGTACTAACATAAAGACTTATTTATGTCGATATTTCATTTATTTATTTTAGATGCCACACACTGCGAAGACGTAATCACATTAACTAAGGATAATAAATACTCTATACTAGCATTGAAAAAGTATATATATCGAGATAAAGATATATATAAAGATGGAAAAAAGAACTCTAGTGAAATCTTAAAACACCATATAGATTAGTTAATTTGTTTTTATGGAATGTAGCAAATCCCTCTGCAAAACTAAAACACACTTTACAAAGAGTACTTTAATACCTTGTACAACCCTTATCGGGTAACTCTATTACCTACATTTGAAGTACCCTCCAATTGAGTGAGTGAAACCTAAAGATTGGTAATCGAAATAGCCGTTGTCACCACACACAATACAGCTCGATAAGGCGCCGCATGGCTTTTGCGGGCCAAGAAAAAGGCATACAACGCTAACAATCTATTTAACCCAGTTGACAATATTATTTACTGGCTTAGAAAACGCTAATTAAGTGCTACTTCGCCGATAAGATTTGGCTTTCAGCTAAGGTAATTTAGTTGGCACATAAGCTGCTAAAGTTTGATCAGTCCCATTTCAGCGCCCGACGATCAACGATGAAGTTCTGGTTGGGTATTACTTTGGCTCTGTTGGCCTTAGCCCAAGGCAACGGGAGTATCTTCGAGAGGACCTTTAAGCGTCTTCATGAAGAGCCCGAACAGCCGACCACTCAGAATCGAGCTGATATAGTGCAGACCCTCTGGATTGAGCAGAAACTTGATCATTTCGATGCCTCAGAGACGCGTACCTGGCAAATGGTAAGGTTATATTGCATAATCCTTTAGATTTGTATAATTAATAGATTAAGGTAAAGTTTGTATAGCTTTAATTTTTATCAAACTAGTCAAATTTTAAAATCTGTTTTTTAATGCATACGAATTTCCACTTAACTCTTCCAGCGTTACATGCTCAACGATGCTCTTTATCAATCTGGTGCTCCTCTGTTTATTTATCTTGGCGGAGAATGGGAGATCTCTACAGGCAGAATAACTGGTGGACACATTTACGATATGGCCAAGGAGCACAATGGTCTTTTGGCGTACACAGAGCATCGTTATTACGGACAGAGCAAGCCACTTCCGTGAGTTGTTTTTTATAAAGAAGATAGCTTTTTAAAGAAATCCTTTTCCACTTTTTATAGAGATCTTTCCAATGAGAACATCAAGTATCTTACTGTTAATCAGTCCTTGGCTGATCTAGCTCACTTTATCGACACAATTAAGGCGACACATGAAGGTCTGGCCGACTCTAAGGTCATCATTGTGGGTGGCTCCTACTCCGCTACCATGGTCACCTGGTTTAAGAAGGTCTATCCCGACAAGGTGGCCGGCGGTTGGGCTTCTAGTGCTCCGCTCTTGGCCAAGGTTAACTTTGTGGGTGAGTCTAGATACCAGAACTTTAAGTTCTTATTAAATAATATCTCTTGTTTCCTCACAGAATACAAGGAAGTCACTGGCCAATCCATCGAACAGATGGGTGGCTCCAACTGTTACAAGCGCATTGAGAACGGCATTGCCGAGATGGAGACCATGTTTGCGACCAAACGAGGCGCTGAGGTCAAGGCCCTGCTCAAGCTGTGTGAACCCTTCGATGTTTATAGCGATCTGGATATCTGGACCTTGTTCAGCGAGATTTCCGACATCTTTGCAGGCGTAGTACAGACTCACAAGTGAGTGCTTAGGTGGCTAAGCATTCTATTAAATAATAATACGACCAACCTTTCTTTAGCTCTGGTCAAATCGAAGGTGTTTGCCAGAAGATAATGTCGGGATCGAATGATCTCATTGGGGTTGCCGGCTATTTGTTGGATGTCTTCGACGAGAGCGGTGGCAAGTGTTACGACCTGAGCTACGATGCTATCATTGGCGTGCTTCTGGACACCACTTATACGGGCAATATCAGTGAGTAAACCTTTAAAATTGCATTATATTCTTCAATATATATTTATTATTGAATATACAGTGCGCCAGTGGATTTTCCAGACCTGCAATGAGTTCGGCTGGTATCAGACATCCGGCTCCAGCGACCAGCCCTTTGGTACCAAGTTCCCTGTCACCCTGTATACCACCATGTGCGCCGATATCTATGGCTCCCAGTATGGCAACGCCTTCATTACCAACCAGGTGAGCACCACCAATGCTTACTTCGGAGGATTGTCTCCGGGCGTGGAAAATGTTTACCTAACCCATGGACAGTTGGATCCGTGGCGGGCAATGGGAATTCAGGATGCCGATCAGGCCACCGTTATTCCAGGTGAGATTTTCACTTTAAATGAACCCTAAATGATATTTATACAATATGGTAATTCCACAGAATATGCCCACTGCAAGGATTTCAATTCGATTAGCTCCAGCGACACCGCTGAGATGAAGGCCTCAAAGGAACGCATTGCCGAATTGGTTCGCGAATGGGTTAAATAATCTGAGATAACCGCTCAGTAAATGTGAATGTACAGCTTATGTACTTTAAGCTAAAGCAGATAATGAACGATAAGATTTAAAAGAAAAATCTAATCGAATTGTGTTACAGGTTTACCAATTAGTTAATAATGATTTCTATCATAAAAACACACCTTTTTTCTACAAAAACACAAAATTGTTGCTTTGCTTTAAAGAAACTTATTAAAATAAGAGAATATAGTTGGGAGCTATAACTGGTTCCATTAGTAAACTGATAACTGATAACTAAAATACATTTCATGATCAAATCCCGACTGATTATCTAATCATGCCCCAGCTGTGATTTTGATTGTCGTCCAGCAATAAATTGGGATTTCCCTACTAGTTTCAGCAAAGATTCCTATGAATTCGGATCGATTTACAATGGACTACAGGAACTCTAATCTCAAGTTTGGAGGCTATCATATCATGTCGCTGGTCACTTATCAGAAAAATGAAATTTACAATCCTTATCGTAGCCGCAAATTACTCCATAACGCGACAGCGTCGATGGTCAACTTATAAGGCTTAGTCAGTCCAGCTAGTGGGTTCATTCGTGAAAATGGCTGCGATTCGTTTGGTTTGTCTGGCAGTGGTCTTGGTCCTTGCACTGGGCCAAGCTTTGGACATCTCCAAAGTAAAGGATGTGCCTGTTTTGGTGAAGACTCTCAGTGATTTGAACCGCGGTCCGCCACGACCAGTGTTTACCAAGCGCGCAAATGTTCAGGAAAAATGGATCACTCAAAAGCTGGATAATTTTGACGACGCTAACACGGAGACTTATCAAATGGTGGGTTAAATCAAATTAATTTTTTCTTTGAAGTTACGTAAGGCAAGGAGGAAATAATTGAATTAAAGTGAAGTATTGTTACTTATATTGTAAATAGCAAGGCTTCGCTAGATCAAAATTTAATTTAAAAAGAGTGTATGGTTTCACTGAATTCCACATTTAAAAAAACATAGCAGTGTGATAAGAGTATAATAACACGATCTGAAATTATTGGCTATCGTGATATCATAATGCTCAAAACGGAAAAGCAAGGAATAGTTAACTTTATAACTGAGAAAACCGCGAAAAAATTAACAGTTTGACTTAATTTGACATGGAATACTTAAAAAAATTCGAGGTTATTAAATTAATTTCGAATTTTTTGTATATTTTTTAGAGTTGCAGGTCAAGGCGTTTTGACTGCAGCTTGATCTTTAAAAATACAATAATTATCTTAAAGTCCTCTATAGATTTCTAATGTATATAAAAAAATTCGCAGCGGTATTTGATCAACGATGAATTCCAAACCGAGGGCAGCCCCATTTTCATTTATTTGGGCGGGGAATGGGAGATCGAGCAGAGCATGGTCAGCGCTGGTCATTGGTATGACTTGGCACAGGAACACAATGGTGTCCTTGTTTACACCGAACATCGCTACTATGGACAAAGTGTTCCCACTTCGTAAGTATATCTAAAAACCTTCTCTATTTTGGTAATATATTTTACAATCTATCTTTATTAGCACCATGTCTACGGATAACCTCAAGTATCTGCATGTGAAGCAGGCCCTGGCCGATGTGGTCAAGTGCATTGAGCTGTTGAAGTCGGAGAATGCCCAGCTGGCCAACTCGAAGGTGCTTTTGGCCGGCGGCTCTTACTCGGCCACCATGGTAGTGTGGTTCAAGCGTCTGTATCCTGACCTGGTTGTTGGCGGCTGGGCCTCTAGTGCCCCAATTTTGGCCAAGGTTGACTTCACCGAATACAAGGAGGTGGTGGGCAGGGCCTTCCTCGAGCTGGGCGGCCAGAAGTGCTACGATCGCATCCAGAACGGCATAGCCGAGTTGGAGTCCATGTTCGCCAATAAGCGTGGAGCTGAGGCCAGGGCCATGTTGCGTCTGTGCAACAGTTTCGATGACCAGAACGATCTGGACTTGTGGTCACTGTTTGGCAGTATCTCGAACGTATTTTCTGGTGTGGCGCAGTACCAGAGGTAAATATATAAGATTAACTTTCATTAATTAATGTATTCAATTGATTATTTTCTATCATAATGTTCTTGCAGCACTGGAGACATTGAATATTACTGCGACTACCTTCTGAGTTTCCGCGACGACGCTACAGCGATTGCCAACTTTGTGTACTGGGCTTGGGGCATGCCCAGCTGCATCGATGCCAGCTACTCGAGCACCGTCAATTACTACCTGTGGGCAGTGGAGAACTTCGACGCTGGTATGTAAAATTATTGCAGTTCCCGAAACCCACCTCCTAAGCTCTCGTTCTCCATCACAGGTCGTCCTTGGTACTATCAGACTTGCAATGAGTACGGCTGGTACCAGACCTCTGGTTCCAGCAATCAGCCCTTCGGCACCAAGTTCCCCAGCACCCTGTACACGACCCTCTGCGGAGATGTCTTCAGCTCGTATTATGGAAATTCGCAGATCAACAGCAATGCCGCACAGACCAATGAGGACTTTGGCGGTATGGAGCCGGGAGTAGAGAATATCTACATGACCCACGGCGCCCTGGATCCCTGGAATCCGATGGGCCATGGCGTCGCCGAGGGAGCCACCCTCATCGCCAATGCCTCGCATTGCTCCGACTTTGGATCTATCAGATCCACTGACTCCGCCGAACTGCGGGCCTCAAAGGAGAAACTTGCTGAGCTGGTCCGCCAATGGTTGGCTTAAGTGCTTCCCAAATATCAGCACAAATTTTTGATATTATTTAATGTAATAAACGAATTATACAAAGTTATTCCTTCATTATTTTCATTTACTATAAAGAAGGATTAACCTTTTAAAGAAATTCGATATAAGTTAATATAAGTACGTACAAGCACCCAATATGAGAATATGGTACTACACTTTTGGTCAGAAGTTATCGACTCATTTCCGACATTTCTATGCATTTTTTTTTTTTGACATTGCCAGACGAGTCGATCCAGCTATCTAGCTAAAGATACTCACTAACTATGACCATAGTCTCCATATAAATTACTGCAGATTAAGTTTATACAAAAATATTTAAAAAAACAACTTTTCTAATGGTCTGAGGACTTGGAAAAACGAAGCTTTTCTTTAACCACCTGGGCGCCTAAGGGTATGCAATGAAAGTTGATGCAGAAACGGGAAACTCTTGACGATGACGATGACCACCAAGACTCTAGTGCGCAAGTAGACTACTTTATAGAGTCGCTAAATTGAAAATCTGCTTCAATATTATATACCGAACAAATTAATACCTTAATCGAAAGGTATTGTAAATCTCTTCGAAAGCGAAAACGATTTTTTTAAAGCTGATAAGTTGTGGAGAAATGAGAGTGGATGTTGAAGACGTTGGAGTCTGGGGAGACAAATTCTCAAAATTTGTAATGTTTTTGTGTTCTTGATTTGAAAACGGCTTATTCATTATAATCCGATGCTCCCTTCGGTCCTTAGGTTGTTTGATATTAATTAAACAAAGGAAAATGCTTTGACAATTGCATCTCTTAGTATTATATTGTCATGTTTTTCCACAACGATGTACGGAAAATTACAACAATTAAAATTAACTTCTTTACTTCTTAATTATAAATTTATATTGAATCCTTATATATTGTGAATGTCTTCTATATGTAATATGTTTATAAACAGTGCTCCTATTAAAAGTTCACTGTATTTTATAATACGGTTTCTACAGTAGATAGCATTGTTACGTTTGTTGATGTCGATCGTTGGTAAACGACCCCTCTCTTACATCACGCTAATACCCCTAGTGTATTGTCCAAGGGACGTGTTAAGAGTCCATATTTGGTAGACAAACAATGGTCAATAAAATGGTCAGGTTTGATTGAAGGGGATTTAAGAGACAAGAGCGAAATGATTCCATTGCATTTTACACGGTACACTATCCTACTGGGTAATGGGATTGTGTAGTTCAATTAAAATATTGTTCAATAAAATATATTCCAGTTTATTTATAATTTGAAAATCGTTTCAGTGAAAGCCCCGGGAATACAATATTCCTGATTCCATATAGGTGTACTTAAAATCTTAAACATATTGGGAATAAAAGTTATAATTAACGCAATAATGCATTCAATCGAAGTCATATCATTTTTTGCAGTTTGCTTAAATAATTTGTAAGTTTTAATTAATTTAAAATTGTGTTGTGCAAGCATCACGAAAAATGTTTCGTTACGGATAAAAAATAAATAATGTAAGCAAGAAAGTACTACTACAATATTATATATTATTAAACAAATGTTATAGTGTAAAATAATATAAATAAGGTATTTTATACCGTCGTCCGATTGAGCAAAAATAAAATCAAAGATTT
The DNA here is from genome assembly GCA_008042475.1 of Drosophila kanapiae. Lineage (NCBI taxonomy): Eukaryota > Metazoa > Arthropoda > Insecta > Diptera > Drosophilidae > Drosophila > Drosophila kanapiae. The sequence continues at coordinate 552,471 of VNJM01000360.1, read as the reverse complement.
GGGAATTCTTCAAGAACATTCCTATAGAATGTTATCCATAGTTACTTGCTAATATTTTGAGTTTTAACAAACTTATAAGCACTTGGACGGAAGTTTGATATGGACCGTATAAATATTAGATGATGGATTCTTTAAAGTTTTTAAGAACTATCAGAATATGTATTAAATTATGGCCAGCAATTAATACCGCTTTATGATTATGATATTGATTAAAAGAAACTAGAGTAAGCAACATATATTTGCAAAATTAAGTTATATTTTTTAAGCATTCTAACGTTTTTTAATTAACCAACTATTTGTCTTTACTTTGACATTCAATTGACTTAAAAATATTAAAGACTTGCGCAAGTTCTTTGTCTTTGCAAAGGCCAAACTGCCTTGAAAATGATACCCAGCCAGAGCCCTTGACATTATCAGCGCAATATATTTTCCCATATTTGTTTGACTTGCAATTAAGTAATCGAAGACCCTATCTCAAGGGTTGGATCGGTTGGTCAGTAGCGAATATTTTGAATAAATAGCCCACCCATCGCCATGGGAAATCATTCGCAAACCAGTGAACTATCAAGCAATATGAAGTATCTTCTAGTAGTCCTAGCCGTACTAGCACCCCTGACTGCGGCAACTAGTCTGGGTGAGCAAAAGAAGCCGAAGCCTAACGCCTTCGTCCAGTCCCTGCGAGACATGCATCGGGGTCCGCCAGTGGAACCTACACAGGCCAGAGCCAAAGTGATCGAGCAGTGGTTCGACCAATGGCTGGACAATTTCGATGACCAGAACAATGCCACATGGAAGGATGTAAGAACTACCAAGAAATTGAGTGCAAGCCGACTAATCACACAGCACCATTTTTTTCCTATCCTCCAGCGTGTCTTCATCAACGAGAAATACTTTGTTGATGGTTCCCCCATCTTCATTTACCTGGGGGGCGAATGGAAGATTTATCCCGATAGCATCACTTCTGGACTCTGGAAGGACATTGCCAAGAAGCACAACGGTTCCCTCGTCTACACCGAACATCGCTTCTTCGGGGAAAGTATCCCAATAACGTAAGTAAAGATGCGTTTTTTAAAGAAAAATATTATTTAAAATACTTATATTTCAGGCCTCTTTCCACTGAGAACCTGCAGAAGTACCAAAGCGTCGAGCAGGCCTTGGCCGATGTGATCAACGTCATTGATACCCTAAAGGAGGAGGAAAAGTATAAGAACTCCAAGGTTGTGGTCTCCGGCTGCTCCTACTCGGCTACGATGGCCGCCTGGATTCGAAAGCTCTATCCTGAGACCATTTCGGGTAGCTGGGCCTCATCGGCTCCGATTCTGGCCAAGGTGGACTTCAAGGACTACATGAAGGTTGTGGGTAAGGCGTACGCAACTCTGGGCGGACAATACTGCTACGATTTGATTGACAATGCCACTGCCTACTACGAGGATCTCTTCGCAAATGGAAAGGGCAAGCAGGCCAAAGAGGAGCTAAATCTGTGCGAGGACTTCGATGTGGACAGCGAGCAGGATCGTTGGCAGATCTTCAGCACGATTGCCAACCTTTTCGCCGGCATTGCCCAATACCAAAAGTAGGTCTTATAAAATGAATAGATCATCCTGAATATAATTTAACGATTTTCTTTAGGCCTGAGAAGTATGACATTCCCCAGTACTGTTCGGTGCTGCGATCCTTCAGCGACGATGACTCCGTGGCCCTGTCCAAGTTTATCAACTGGAAAATCCACGAGCACTCTGGCGAGTGCATCAGTGCCACCTACAAGGGAGCTGTTGGTTACTACGAGTGGTCCAAGGAGAACTACGAAGACAGTAAGGCCTATTTAAATTTTAAATAATTTCTGAGGTTAACATACATTTCCCACACTCTACAGGCGATCTGCCCTGGATCTTCCAGACCTGCAGCGAGTTTGGTTGGTTCCAATCCTCGGCCAGCAGCCACCAGCCCTTCGGATCCACTTTCCCGGCTACTCTGTACGAGGACACCTGCGAAGCTGTCTTTGGCTCCAAATACGACTCGGCTGGCATCCATGCCAAGATCAGGCAAACCAACAAGGTCTACGGTGGCCTGGACGTGAATGCCACCAATATATACTTTGTGCAGGGTGAGCTTGATGGCTGGAGCAAGGTGGGCGCTGGAGTTGCCCAGGGGGCCACCATTATCCCATTGGCCTCGCATTGCCCCGACACGGCATCGATCAGTGCCTCCGATAGTGCCGAATTGGTGGCATCTAAGAATAAGCTTATCAAGCTTGTGGCCGAGTGGCTGGCTGACGAGGAGTAGTTGTAATTATGCCTATACCAGTAATATTCATATATTCCTTCCTTTTATTTCATTTGTTTCCTTCTTACTTGAATTTTCAAGTTATATGTATACAATGTAATCAATAAGTTTGGTTTCCAATAAAGCGAATATTTATTATACATATATATTTGTCTTGAATTTATGAAAGCCCTCAAGGCTCTATCTTCTTATTAGTTCAGCTTAAAAAGAGTTGATATTAGGAAGCTTTTCACGAAATGTGCACAAAAAAACTAATCATCAGAGGCCAATGCTAGCAAAATAGATCGACAGCCATTGTAGGTATGTTTATCGAGAGTTTATCGAGACAATTTAATATCATATGGAAAATTCAAAAACATTTGATATATTGAATTCTTAAATATCAGAAAATATGGCATTTAACAATAAAATATTAATATTATTGAAAAATTACCCAAGCAAGTCAATTTATTTATTTGTCCCTTTTTTGGTTTGATATATTCAACAGCAAATCGATTTATCGCACATACTATATCGCAGCGTTCTCAATACGTATTTTTCAATTAAATATTTAGTACCACTCCTAAGCAATTGTATAATCTGTATAATTTAGTAAAACCTACTATATGGTACCATCTTTCAAATAATTAATTAATTGATTCTTGCGATTGATTCTTGAATGATCTGCGTAAAATTTCTCAACGCATTTTGATATCTATAGCATATTCTCTGAGATCTAGATGCTCACAACCTACTATTTAAGTCTCTCCCTTTAAAACATATATGATCTCAATATAATACCCCTATTTCACCTTATGTCTGAGTTTCAGAGCAGCCACTTGTTCTTTGAACAATTAACAAATAACTTCAAAGTGATGTCTATTATAACAATTGCCATGAGTAACAACAGCTGAAGTGGAATTATGGAGTGTTCCAAACACTCTAGAGAATATAAGTGTTATCAAAACTTGAGTTTGAAAAAATAATCTTGATAATTAGGAAACGGAACGATAGAAATGCCCCTTCTGAAAAATTTCACAGATTTCACGCTCAAGATATTTGCAAATATGATGCCATAAAAACAGATAATTTATGTACGCCACAAATCTATCAAAACGCTTCAAAAGGTGTGACCACTCCGACAGTCCATCACGGACCTACTTAGGCAGTCCCGAAAAGTGTGGTAAAGGGGACTCGGAGGCGGTAGAACGAAGAGCGGCCATCTACACCCAATGAATTGCACTAAATCCAGAAACGTGCTGGGCATTTCAAGATAGATATACAGCTCAGCTTGCCTGCTTCTGAAATACTTTGCATTGCTTTAGAAAATGTCATAAATCTTGAGGCCCGAACCCGAATCGAGTCACGTATTATAATGCCCTGAACAGGCCCCAAGCATAGTCAATGAACATCTGAAAATCTGCTTATAAATACTTCGCATTAAATACAATTAAATCGTTAAATTCGTATCATTTCAAATGTAACTGGTACAGTTTTCTCCCTTCCTCATTGAAATTCTTTTTTATACATTGAACGCCGAAAGCCCGAAGAAATGCCAAAGTGTTGAGTTTTTGGTCAAATTATTTTGGTATGCGACAAAGACATGAACGGGAAATTCTTTTGTTTTTAGTTTCGAAGGTTCTGAAAAAAAAGAGGAGAGATTGAGGGAGAGAGACTCGGGTTGTTGGTGTTTGAGAAATTTTATCGAAAAAGAAATACAAATTTTTGGCATCATTTAATGACTTACGGAAATTGGCTGGTGCTTAAAATATGTGCATTTTGTATAACTGGGAGGAAGTAACGAAATATCCTTTATTATATCTCCATTTTCATATCTCGAGGGTTAAATCCTATGTTAATACATTGCATTTGCTCCGATTAATGCTTTTTAAGAACTGAGCCTTCATGGTGACTCACATCCCATCCCATGTTAAGATTTAAAGACGTTTGAAGCGCCTTCAGGGAAATATCAGTGAGCAAAAATACCAGCATCGAATTAGTCAACGGCGAACATAAACCCGAATGAAACAGAATGAAATGGCTACCGCTGTGAGCCTGAGAACCTGGCTATAAAATGACTGAGGAGTAGGAGCTGGAACCAAATTACTCTCGGCCAGGGTGCACAAACAACAAATCAAAACCGGTGACAAAATGATTTAGGAACCGGGCGAAAATGTTCACACGAAGCACTACAATTCAGAGCTGGGAGACCAAAGAACCAATGTGAAGATCGGACAGGAACGTTGAAATCGAACAAGAACCAGCACGGGGGGAAGAAACATGCAAAGATTCTGTTCGATATTGAATCCTTTTCGCTGAGAATTCTTCTACGTGGTCGCTGGCCTCGGATTGGTGGGTCTCATTGTTGCGCGGCGATAAAGATCACAAGAGTAAATCATAGTCTGCCGCCACTCACTCCCAGCTCATCCCCATCCGCATCCCACACCCTCTGTCCAAGATCGGACCTTGACTGCCGCAATGCATGAACAAGTAGTTGAGCAAATGGATACAAGAGCCACACAGGGTTTTTCCGTATCCCGCCCGCCTTTTGGCTCCGTCATTAAGTTCGAGACAATGAGCAACAAATTCTGGCTTTATAAAGGCGTAGCTAAATATTAACGGAAGTACTGTCTATAAATCATGGTCAACAATTATCTGCAGCACGAGGTAAAGCTAGGACAGTTTTAAAAACATGCATTTCAAGGCTGCAACATTTTTAGCAAGCCTCAAATACTGAGACTCAATGTGTAAGATCGTAAATGGGAGGGGTTCAATCGAGAACACACTCAAGGAGCAAGCCCAAGGATTATTTCTGATATCTTCGCTTAAAGAAATCAAAGAAAAAACTATAATACAGTCTATATAGAAGAACCAGCAGCTTTGACAATCGTAAAAACAAATATTCAAATTTTTCTAAAAAGTCCATGTATTTAAGACACGATAATTTAGGCAAAAGTCTTATTCGCACTGGCTCAAATTTTGTGGGCCGAATCTAGATAACCTTCGATAATCTGAATTACTGATGACGCACATTATCGTAGACCTTCACAACATCTTCGTCCTCCTTGAGTCGCTTGAGAAATTCCTGGTAGCGCTTCATTTGACGATCGGTTAAATTTACTAACGGCTTGTTAGAAAAGTATCCCAGTTCGGCGTAGATTATCTTGTAGTCACAGTGCTTTAATTTGGCCGCTGTCTCTCGCAGGTCCCGGGGCAGACATCTGAACAAAACCTCTCTAGTTTCCCAATCTGTGATACGGCTGTCAGTAGCCTTGCACCACAATGCATCTCTGTTCAAGGTTTGATCAAAACCATCGAAGCTTAACATTGATTTGGGCAAATAGGCCTTAATTAACCCAGTTTCCGTAAGTAAATGACGATTGAAAAAGCGACATTTGTTTTGCCGAAGAAAATTGGTCCAGCGCAGCTTCAGTTCGCAAAGATCATTCGTCCTCACCTTGCAAATCATTGCCACCAATTGACGACCGTAGTCAATGTGAAGGGGAAATGTGTCATAATTCCGCTCGTACAACTCACACTCCCTCAAGATACGCTGAACTTTAATGTAAGGCATCTGCATGAGCGAGAGTTGAGTCCTCAGCTCATAATTCTTCTCTGGATCGATGGACCCCCCACCGCGATGCACTGCCAACCGCAGCTCATGAGCCAAACGCACCTCCTCTGATGTATTCTGATCGAATTGGATCCGTTTTGTTTCCGGTGGTGTGATGCAGTTTAAGCACTTACTCGAGCTCTGGGTTGCAATCGTCGGAGCCCATCGCACTCGCTTCACTATCACTGACTCCGTCTCCTCTGCCAGCTCCAGATCCAAGCCATTTCGCTTATCGTTATCCAATTTTGGCACATCGTCGCGATCAAGTACGGGCTTGGGTAGTGGGGGATGCACGCTAGCTTTCAGTAGAGGAAGTTTCGTAGGAGGTAGTACGTCCCCGGTTTCTAAGTCGTCCATATAAGACATTTTGCGAAAACTTTTAAATTTTGTAACGGGAAATTTTGTACTCAGCTCGACGGTCTTGTTTAATTTACTCAACGAAAGTATTTACATTAAATTTCAATGATAAATTGACTGAAAGTTTTTGAATATGCTACCAAGTTAACAAAGATATTGGCTACTGAACCAAGGGATGTATGTATATCGAGGTGCATAGTCCGATATTATACATCGGTACAATCATTGGGATGTATGTATATCGATAGAAAAAGTTCGATATATTTTAGTAAAAATGAGACGGTTTAGGTCAGTCCGAAAATAGCGTACTTTATACATCGGAATTTGAAAAATCAAAAATTATCGAACGATATCGAACGTTAACATATCAATAATATCAAACACTTATTCGAATATTTATGAATATTTGATTGCTTCTTTTTTTAACGACAATATGTAAAACATTTTTAAAAATACATTTTTGATTCCACAATAATAGTTTTAACTAAGCTCAGGAATTTCCTTGACACAGTTCGATATATCAAACAGAATATCAATTTATCACGCTAATATCGCAACGTGTATATATTTATTTATGTATACGTCGGCCGCCGAGAAGCATTCGGGATATTATTTGCCAGCCATATAATTAATATAACATAAGGATGTTTGTCGTGACTTCAATTTCATATCGAATATATCGTAAATTTTGATATAGAGAAATTTAAATTATCGATTAATATCGCACTTATCGTTAAAATATCGCTTAATAGCAAATATCGAAATAATCATATTTAGTTTATATTTTCTCATTTCTTCTTTTCATTTTCTTTGATATATCAAATGAATATTGATTTATCGAAAACAAAATATCGAATTATGTATACATTTTCGAGCCCAACCTCGATATTTAGAAACACCAATCTTTAAAGCCGTTAAAGTACACTTATTAATAAGCTCTTTCCAGAAATTATATTTGTTATTGAAATAAATTTAATGCATTCTATCTGAAAACCTTATAATTTAGGCTATATTAATGTAATGTAATGTAATAAGCAACTGAAACTGAAGAAAATAAAATAGACTCACCGTATCAGCGGCTGTTAAATTAATACCCAGACCTCCGGCTCTCGTGGAAAGTAGGAAAACAAATATGTCGGCTCTAGTTTGGAAATCAGCCACCATATCGCGACGGGCTGAGATTTTGCTGGAGCCATCTAATCGCATGTAACGATGCTTGCGATGCCACATATATTCCTACGAAAATAAGGTCCCAAAATTAGTTAATTATTGCGTCAAACTGCCTTTAACCACTCACCTCTAACAGATCGATCATTTTGGTCATTTGCGAGTAGATGAGCACACGATGGCCGTTCGCTTTAAGGCGGGTCAACAGTGTGTCCAGCACAAAGAGTTTGCCGGCGTCTGTGATCAGTGTTTCCTTATCTGGCACAACAATCGAGGACCATCCACTGCGGGGTTTGCACAGGGCCAAGCCATTGGAGACGAGCTCCCTGCCCAGGCTGTTCTCACACTGCTCGTGGCGAATCTGTGTCCAGGCAGCAGAGCGGCTATCACAGCTACAATGCAAGATGATGAATAAGATGTATTTAAAGCAAGCTAAAACCTTAAAAGGGGACCATCAGTTAAAATTATTTTGGACTCACTATATTTGCCTGTCCACCGCCTGTACTTTCTGGCCCAAGTCATAGAGGAGCCGTGGCATGGAGAGAGGCTCGCATCGATAACTTCTGGGTTTCCTAGGGCGATGGGGAAACTCGGGCAGTAGCAGAAGCGTGGTGACCTTCACATCACTCTTCGCATTCGATTTGGTCTGCACCTCCACTGACTCGATCTCCAGCTCCTGCTTGGCCTCCTCTGCCATATCCTCGATTTCCGATGAGGAGTTGTAATTGAGTATCTTGGAACGAATCACGCGATGCTCAATGGTTTCCTGCATGTTGTATGTGAAGTAGTCACCGAAGGCATAAACGCTGCTCTCATTGGTCGTCTGAAAAGGATAATCGAAGCATTAATATGAAGTCGAGTAACGATCGTACATTTGAATAGCAATATGCAAGCCATTTTTCTGCAATTTTCTGTAGTGACTAATAATATTAAGCAGTTACTTATTTTTCGACGTTGATGCTCTATAAAGTATACTTAAGTGGCCCTTGGGACACCAAGCACGTGCTTGTTAGGGCGCGATAATACAAATTATAGTTAAAGAATGCAAGGAAATGATCTACCGGCTTGCTGTCTGCATGTTTGCTTGCATGCGTTCTAAGTTGGTTAAGATAAAGTTTTTAGTTTAGGAATTCTGTCTACGCTTGAGATTATTTTGTACTTATCTTAATAATTTGCACATAAAACTCTAAAGTCTAAAGGGTTTTGCACTTCATACGATGTTCTACAGCGACGCAACACTAAAGGTAAATAGGATCTTGTATTTCTACTCGATACACGGCAATTAAGCCCTCAACGGCCCCGCGGACTAGCTTATAGGTGAAGGTAATACCTAGCAATGTTCTTTGGTTGGCTAAGAAAGGTAAGATAATTAGGAGTAGTCTACTAGTATAAGAGGATAACCTTTTGGTCTGTATCTGTCTTATATTGTGGTTTGAGCCACTCAATATATTATCCACTCACCATTGCTGTGAAGACAAAGTTCCTGAGCACACTCTCTGAGAGCATATAGTCCGGGACCAGTTTATTCTCCAGCATTGGCTCCAACAGTTGATATCTGCTTGCTCGGTATTTTTTCCACCAAAAGCAACGATAGGCCAGAAGAGGATATTTCTCTAGCACCCGATGGAAATGTAATAGACTGCAAATTAAGTTATCAATATTAATTGAGTTTGTTGTTGTTTAAAGAAGGGTTTAATATTACTCACAAATCAATGAGCCCATTTAAGGTAACATCCACCATATCGCCCACGGATAGGTCACACAAACGTGTGAATCCAAAGCAACTGTCCACATTAACATCCTCAAACAGCGATCTCTGCATGTACTCGGATTTAAAGATATTAAACCTAAGCAATAAAATTATAAGTAAATTGATAAATCAATGCTAAAACAAAATAACAATGAAGTTACCTTCGGCAAGCCGAAGTTTGTATACTCTTGCAGTTTGGAATTGGATCGAGTAGATTAAAATTAAAATCAAATGCGAAAACCCTACTGAAAGTTTAAAACATTTACGAATAATGTCACCGTGCTTTGGCTTATTTTCCTATCTATCCAATCAAATTGAGCGATCGCTTTAGCTATATGATATAAACTAAATCCAAAATTCGGAAATAACACAAAAAAATTAATTCCTGAAATAAATAAAAATATGTTCAAAAAGGCATCAATATAGGCATACAATATAGTCATCAGATTTAGCTCGTTTTGATTTGCATACTAATAGTAAGACAAAAAGTGATGACTATCTGCAAAGTTTAATTTAGATAATTTAAAAATTGAGACACTAGTTTGCGTATAAACGGACAGACGGACATGGCTAGACCGACACGTCTGCTAATGCTTAGAAAAAATATATGTATGTATATACTTTATGGGGCCGCTGATGCTTATAAAATAAAATTATAATACCCTACAAGGCTATAACAATACTTTATATGTATTATTTAAAAAGCTGGCAAGGTTGGCTCTTGTTTCCTCCGACTCCATTTAAATCGGAACTAAAGCAAAGTCCCTAATCGGTCCCTTTTTATTCTCTTTCGGTTAAGGTGCGGGATCTGAAATTTGTATCAGCTATGCTCTCACAAAGTTTCGCATTTTATATCTCCGACAAAACTAAAGGAACATAAATCTAATAATCTTAAGGGTTCAGGTCACGAACTCTAATAATAAACACTAAGAAACCCACATATGTATGTATATGTAGACCTACCTATTGTAGAGCAAGTGCCGACGACTTGGCAACGATCTGTGAAGCAATCCATTTTCGTAAACCAATCTAGGAACCGTGTACTCCGCACACCGCATGAATAACGGACTCTTGGCATCCCGCCGCTCAAAGAGCTCCGGATGATTGCACACCTTGCGGAACTGCATGACCAGATTCATCAGATTGGAGGCCGAGGAGGACGATGAGGTGGCAGTGGAGCTGCCACTGGCCAAGTGCAGTAGATCCTCAATTCTGATCTTTTGCTTTAGGGCCCTGTACAGGAGTTTTTGGCGAATGGTCAGCGGACAGTAGACCATGATCTCGATCTTATCCGACAGCTCGTTCTCCACATCCTTCTTGATCCGCCGGAGCATGAAGGGCTTGAGTATCATGTGGAGTCTGGAGATTTGTTTCTCATCGATGCCCGTTTTATTTTCAGCATGCGACTCAATGTCCTTGGAGAACCACTCGTTGAACTCGTCATGGGAATCGAACAGCGTGGGCATGATGAAATGCAGCAGTGCCCACAGCTCTGCCATGCTATTCTGGATGGGAGTGCCACTGAGCAGCAAACGATTCCGGCAGCTGAAGCCCAGGAGCAGCTTCCAACGCTGCGAGGCGGCGCTCTTGATAGCCTGAGCCTCATCCAGGACCATATATTGCCACTTGATCCGGTTAAAGTACTTATAATCGCTGACCACCAGCTGGTAGGAGGTGATCACCACATGGAAGCTGGCGTCGCGAGTATGCAGGTGCTTCTGGTCCCAGAACTGACGCAGGATCTTCCGCTCGCCGGGTGATCCCCAATAGGGGACCACATTAAAGTCGGGCACGAATCGGGACATTTCCTGCTGCCAGTTGTGGAGCGTGGAGGCGGGTGAGATCACCAGAAAGGGCCCCCACACTCCATAGTGCTCGGCTATGTGACAGAGGAAGGCTATGGATTGGACTGTCTTGCCCAAACCCATTTCGTCTGCCAGTATGCCGCTGATTCCCTGGTCGTAGATGTTGGCTAACCATGTCATACCCTTGATTTGGTAGCCCTTGAGAGTTCCCTTAAACATCTTGGGTTGAGGTAGATCCTTCATCTCCGGGCGGGGCTCTGGCTTGGAGTCAGCCAGCTCTTCTTGCTCCTCATCCTCTTCCGCCTCTGCTTCTTCCTCCTTTTTAACAAATACATCGAATGCCCTGGTCTTGTCCAGATCCCTTTGCATGGCCGCTTCCGCGTGCTCCTGGGCCAGTAGCTTCATTTCCCCAGCATCGTAGTCGTCTTGCACAGCCAGCCGGGCGTTGGTCTCTTCGTCGAGCTGGCTGAGAATCCTCAGCTGATCCTCCTCGCTGCCCTGGCCCAGTTTCTTGGACATGAAGTGGGCATACAGCTCGGTCTGGGTGATCAGGAAGTTGAGCTTGCGCTGCTGGCGCTTCACCTCAATTAGCTCCACGTCCTGCTTGCGTTGCTCCTCAGCCTCGCGCTCTTGCTTTCGCCGCTGGTCCCGCTCTACGCGTTCGTAGCGCTTCCAGTAGGCAAGCATCTCCCTGGTGAGGCGCTTCGCCCGCCACACCGTCTCCTTCATGATCCTCTGGGAGTTAAGGGCTCGCTGTCGCACCATCTTGGCACACATTCCGGCCACCCGCTTGCAATTGGCGAGCATCTCCTTGTGATTGTTACTCTTGATGCGCTGCAGTCGCCCGGTTTCCTTCTTGGACATAATCTGCCAAATGCGACGACGGCGGGCGGCCAATGCAGCTGGATTCTTACGCTTTCGTCGGACCTTGGTTACCTGGCCCTCAGCGCCGCCTACCACGTCCACCTCCTCCTCGATTTCCTCCTCTTCCGGGTAGTCTAGGGCCAGGCTCGCCAGCTCTCGCTTGTAGTCCACCTCGCCACCGTCCTCGTCCTCGTCATCGTTGGCGGGCAATGTGTCACCGAAGGTGTATTTACTCAGCTCGGAGGGTGACACCTCCCCGGACTCCGGCGATCCCATAATATTACGCTTTTTGCGTCCTCTTCTTCGTTGTTTGTTTGGCTTGGGACCCGCTTGAGCTTCGGCCAGGCGGGCCATGAGAATCTCTTGCTTGGTGCGGCGTCGTCGCTTGCGCACTCCAGCGATGGCCTGCTGGCGCTCGGCGAAGATGTCGTGGATAGACAGAAGGCCACTCCCGTAGTAGGCATACTGGGCATTCTGCAGATAATTAAAGCCAAGTTTTTAATTAATTTAAATAAATAATCTAAGATTCTCGATCACCCACTGTGGCCTTTTTGTAGTAGTTTTTCCGCTGGCGCTGCTCTCTCATGTGCTCCCTCAAAAGCTGATGCACATACTCATCCTCCGTGATTGTGGGATCGTCGCTTTCCGAATCGCTCAGCAGCAGATCGTATAGCCATTCTCGATCGCTGGTCAGGTCGTTAAAGTTATATAGCTGCGCCTTTACACTTTGTCGCTCTGAAATCGGAGATGTTACCCAAAAATTCGCTTATTTGCCGCTTTCTTCCTGCAGCCTCCTCTCTCACTCTCACCTTCCTTGCTGCCCAACAGACGATGCTTGCTCCTGTACGAACGCCTCTGTTTGACCACGCCCACGGTGGAGTAGTCATCAGAGTCCTCTGCCTCCGGTTCTTCTTTTTTTATCTCCCGCTCCTCGGAGCTGTCTTCGTTGCTACTCAATGGTCTCCGGAGTGCTCTCTTGGTCATGTCCATGAAGGGGCGCATGTTGAGGGCCGCCTCCAACCGCTGGATGTGCAGCGGCTCCGCATTGGCACGAGAGCGTGGTAGGGGCTGCAGCACGGGCTTAATATCCATGCTGGCAGTGGTTTATTTTATCTTTTTGCAGCAATTATCACGTAATTTGGAAATTCGTTCGGCATGCGACGAGGTAAACAACAGTGTGACCGCACTGCGAGCGGCGAAATAATCCAAAAATAATGGTCATGTTTGTTACAGTGGGAAAATTGTTGTTACAGCAAGGTAACTGAAAATCTTTTTTTTTTAACCTTTGTCTGTGGTATTCACTCTAAAACTCAGCTGTAAGACCACGTGGCTCACTGATTGATATAAAATATACAATTATTTATAACTATTTATATTGGTTAATTATGTAAATTATGTAGCATTTTAAATAGGTGGTAAAAGAAAACGGTACTGTGTGAACAGCCGCAGCAGCAGCGAAAAATATGAGGGGCCTTGTGAAACGACTCCCACAAGCGAACTGTAAGTGCCATCTCTAGCGGAGTGTGTGCTTACCAACACTGATATGCACTAGTTCACCAGCTGTTTTAGGTTTAATTATTATTTTGTGTTTTCATTTTCTGTTGAAATTACGCAAATATTTAAATAGAAAACATATCTGTTATGTCTTGGTCTATGGGACTGATAAGGGAGATTTTAAATCCAAAGAACTTGATTATTTCGTCGGAACTCGGAGTGGTCATTGCGGATAAGTATCCGAAGGCGCAGCACCACTACTTGGTACTGCCATTGGCCGATATTCCCAGCATTTTCCAGGTGAACATAGATAAAAGTAATACTACAAATTATATTCAAACCATAAGCGTCCGATTTAGTTGAACCGAGGTCATCTGCCCCTGCTGGAGGAGCTCCATCTGCTGGCGAGGAACGTGGTTGAGGTGAAAGGAGTTAACTGGCAGGACTTTCAGGTTGGATTTCATGCGGAGCCTAGCATGCAAAGGCTTCACCTGCACGTGATCTCCAAGGATTTTGTATCGCCAAGTCTGAAGTATAAGAAGCATTGGAACTCTTTTAACACGGAGTTATTTGTGCCTTACGAAAGTACGTATACATTGCATAGGGTTATTTTTGTGTGCCGATAATAGAATACCTCTGGGACCTAAACAAATTTTGTATAGCTTAACAGAAACCTAAATATTTCGCCAAGAAAAAAAGGATTTTATTCCTCCCGAATTATTATATCTCCAGAGAAATTCTCAACCGTTTTTTGTATCGATATCTATTTTAAAGTATTGAATGAAATTACGCTAACATTGCTTAGTATTTTTTAGAAAAATCTTTCTCTGTTTTTTAATTTACATATTGAAATAAAATAAAAAATTATTCCTTTTTTTTTTTGGTGGTACGAATTAATATATATAATATTAAATTTTTAAATACGTTGCTTCTTTAATATATTATCGTTGTTATATATTCTGAATATATTTTGTAGAACTTTACGCTTTGCTTGAAAAGGAGAATGGCTTTTCGCGTCTGCCAAAATCGCAAAGAGAGGAACTGCTGATGAAGCCGCTGCTGTGCAACCAATGCGAATTTGTGGCTACTAATTTTCCAACACTTAAGGAACATCTACTGCAGCACCTCCAAGGCAGGTACTAGTTCCAGTTCTTTAAGCTGAGAATCAGCTCCAGCCGGTTCTCCTATAACAGATGACTCAGAACTTTTATCCGTAAATTTCGGTGATTCCTGTGTAATTTAAACAGGCAAAATGGATCAAATTGAGGTCGACCAAAAGGCCTACTTTCGCGATGAGCTGAAGCGGAAGCTAAATGATAAAAATAACTTCCTCATCGAAACCGATCGTGCGGTAGTTGTCAAGTGTGATTTTCCTAAATCGCAATATCACTTCCGGGTGGTTGTTAAGGAGGATCTCAAGGATATAACCGAGGTGGGTGACTACCAAGTGTTACTTCTTATTACTAATGATTCGTCATGATTATTAGTTGACCGAGGAGCACCTGCCCCTGCTGGATCACATGATGGAGCTGGCCAACCAAATCATCGAGCAGCAGGATCACGTGCAGTCGCGAAACTTTCGCATTGGCTTCAAGGTTCACACCTTTTGGAATCGCCTCAATTTGCATGTTCTCTCGGATGACTTCTACTCTATGGCAATGAAGAGGGCACGTCACTGGAATAGCTTTAACACGGAGCTATTTATACCCTTCCAAATGGTCCACATGCTGCTGGGCCTGCACGGCTCCATTGATCCCATTTCGGATGAGAAGTACAACGAGCTGTTGCACCAAAAGCCGCTCAACTGCAACCAGTGCGCGTTTTCCACCGATTTGTTGCTGGATCTAAAGGCCCACCTCTACCAGCACTGGCAGCTCAAGGAAGGTGAGCGCGATAAGAAGAAAAAGTTGGATCAAATAATTGCTTTGTTGGATGAGCAAAAGCTAAATGACGAAGACCTCTCGTTGGTAAAGTTGGATGACGAAGCGGCCGGCACCTCCCAAACAAAACCACAAGTTAAGGCTGAGAAAGAAACCGAAGGTGTTCCCACTCAGGCACCGCTCCCGCCCGAAAACTCATGGTTCGGACCATTGGTCAACATGATGAACCAGGTTAATCCCAGCAATCCGTTCCGAAATACTCCGCCCCTCAACATCAATTCGTTGAATCCTGCACCTCGCTATATATCCAATTATAGACATCCCACATTTAATCAAAACAAGATGCCTGGCCTCCACGGACCTAGAGCTCCTTGGAATGGTCCCCGCTTTCCGCCAAATCCGAATTGGCAGCCGCCAAACATTAAGCAGGCGGGATTAAATGGCTTCGCCACAGGTCCGCCCATGCAGGGCTATCCCCAATATCAGCCGAGTGGTGTAGGAGGTTATGGTCGCACAGGTCCACCTAATTCGGTGCGCCCAAAGTGGGTACAAAAAACCCAGAATAAGGCAAATTTCCAGTACCAGAACAATCAGAATCCAAATAAAGCAGAGCAGGAGCGCAATCTTCAGGGTCCGAGTCAGCAGATTTCTCAGCAACAGAAACCGCTTACTCAGCAGCAAAGCCAAGGTGCATATCCCAAACAGCAGAGACGTCCGAATATGAATCCACAAAATCGCCAGCACCCGCCGAATCCAAACCAAAATCCTCAAAATCGTCAGAACTCTAATCCAAACAATAGTCCAAACCATAATTCGCAGAATCATCAAAATCCCAATAAGAAGAAATACAAAAATAAGAAGCCAGCAAACCAGAACCCGCAGCAGTCTTCCAGTACTCCCCAGAGCCAAGGAATACAAGCTGCACAACTGCCTAGCCATGCAAAACCAGCTGGGGGCTCTTGAAACATAATCTATTTACATGGCTTAAGTGAAAGGGATATCTTTACATTAACGTTAATCAAAACGTTCTATTACAATGGACCCCAAGTAAAAGAATTCGAACACAACAAAATTTTTGTAATACACTAAAGATAAAAACAAAACATCATTGTCAATTTGGCATTATCTGTTGTTCCTTAAAGCTCGAATTTAAATTCCTCATAAGTCGAATTTAAATATATGTTTCGCAAAGCAAGTTACAATAATATACTGTGCCAACTTTGTAGACGCACCAATAAACAGCAAAAATTAAGTTCCTTACGTCATATCGCCAGTTAAAAAATATGCCAAGCATTTTTTGACTTCTTTATATATAAATTAAATCTGTATATGGAGTCTAATAAAATAAATCGATTAATATCGAATTTAACGTAAAATATCAATTTTATCGATATTAAATATCTAAACATTTCAAACAATATCTATACTGTATCGATTTTCTGTCATTGCTAACATTAACCCATTCCAAACTGTTGACAACATTCAAGATGTTTTAATTTACAATTATTATCCTATATGTACACATCTGTGTTCATTTGAATGTCAAAAATAATGTTTTAAACATAAAATGCAATATGCCAAAATAAAACATTTTCCAAAACAATTGTGACACAAATGCATTTAAAAATATAAATGCATTTATGTAACAGGCCATAAGACATAACTGGGACCGATAAATCTGTAAACCAAATGAATTGACTGAAATTAATGTAAAAAACTCTATTGATATTGAGAAATAAATATTGACACACACGCCTTTGTTGAACTTTAACTGCAGATATCGTTTTAATTGTACTTAGAACAACAGTTCCTGTGAACCATGACTTGCAATCGCACTTGTACAAGCATCTGAGGGGTTCAATTAGAGTACGTTGGCCAACTGGAAAAATATTAGCCCACGGCTAATTAGGCAGCTGCCGATGAGCAACCCAGCGGAGCTGACTCGCCCCCTACAGAGCCAGCACCACTTATTAAATTATAATTCTAAATTTGAAAAGCGGACAAAGTTTGTCGGGGGCTAACTGCAGTTCCCACGGGAGAAGGATAACTTTCCACCTTAATTATCGATTCGAACCCTGCTGTGAAGTGAAAGTTAAAAGGTGAAATGTACACTTCTAGACTTGAGAATGCTTAACTTAATTTCTACTGGGCCAGCTGAAAAATGTACAACTGTGGTGCTTACTGTGGTGTAAAAAATGTATTGGAGCGATATTATGTATTAGCTATTCTTTTTAGAACCATTAATCTTCAGTAAATAATAAGGATTTATTTAATATCTTACCATGTTCAGTAACAAAATTAAAAACTCATAAAAATAACCATGTTGGATAATTATAATGATTTTGTATCTCTGTGAACTGAGAAAATTACTTTTGAGCAGCAAATACTATGCTAATTCTTGATATCAAAACATAGGGAACTTATTCAGAATTTATCAATATAATGTAATATTTTTATATTATACTATGTATAATCCTTGGATTATACAATATCAAAATGCAACGATGATTACATAGTTGAGTGCGGGAAATTATATTGGCGACAAGCCTGATGGTTACTTTAGTCCAAATGGTTTGCATGAACTAAATGATTTTGTACTCTTGACTTGTCCGGAAGTATTTTTAAAAAGTTGCGTATATCTTTCAGCCTTATTTGAACTAACTAGATGCATGCACTCATCAAAATGGTTACCTACAATCGTCGTATGGTTTATGGTGACTTGCCTTAAATGTCTGGATACTTTTTCTTATTTGTAAAAAGAATTTATAGTATTTTCTTATTTTTAGCGTGGCGCAGAAACAATATTTATTACTTGTACTTTGATTTTATTAGATCCCTTTATTCGCCTTGGAATTATTGAAGCGCTCTCATCTTATTTGTTTTGTTGTTGCAGGAATATGAGCCTTATAGACGACTCTATTTAAGTAAGAAATACTTCAAAATACTCGTTTTGAAAACGTATAAATGCTTAAAAAGGCGTTTTAGCAGAATGTTTATTTTCAAAGTAGGTGTCGACTGTAACTCGGCAAAAATGAAACCCATCTTACGGATTCAAGATGTGTTCAATATAGTGCAGAAAAAATTATCAGGAACCGTTTTGGGGACTAAAAACATACAGTTATAGAAATTATATCTCTTGGTTATTTTTTTTGCATTTAGATAATTCCTCATAAATTTATGAATGACACCGCGAAATGTCTTTTTTAAACAGCGAGTTCACAAAATGGATTTTAAATATTTTTACTTTATACCAAAAATTCTTCAAAATATACCTATTTAGATCAACTTTATTGGGCGTAATTCACAAGCGTTGCGTAAGCCCTTAAATAATATTTATGAAACATAAATTATTACGTTTGAATTCGCCTCTGTCTTTATTTTCCTACATATGTACATAGCCGACAGGCTAATCTACAGCAGAACCATTAACAAAATTCAAGGCAAAGACCCTGAGACAGGCACGGCGCTTGAGTGTTTGTTGCAGTAATTTAAATTCGCTTCGACATTTTTTTAGTGTGTCACAGTGTCAAGGTGTCCGAAAAGCAGCACTCAAGCCACAGCCCCATCGATACGCGTTTGGGGGTGAACTTGTCTCTCCTTTCGCTCCTCTCGGTGAGCAATCAACAGCTCCATTACAGCTATCTCTCGGAGCCTTGCCACCTGTTATGTCTCGAGCAACAGGAGGCCATTCATAAAGGACGTTACTTTGGAGCTAAAGAGCGCGGGAAAGCTCCTTGTTTTGAGGGGCAGCCATGAGTTTCACTCGGTTTGAGTCCCCCTTCCAAGCGCATGCTCGCAGACGGAAGCTTTAAACATTTCGTATAAAGGGAAATGCTGGTGAGAAGGCCAGAAGGAGACTGAGTTGTGGGGGGAGAGGAAGCTCGGTAGGATTTTCTTTAGGTTTAAATTGTCTACTTAACGATCCGGAGATCTGGCTAAAAAGGTGACTTTACATACAAAATATATGATTTTAAAAGTAAGAGAAACCAACGAAGAAAGTCAGAAATTTTTGTAATTTCTAATTTGTAGGTGGTTTCAATTTAGAATAAAAAGTATCACTGTTAACTCTTTCTTTTGGACTGTTTATACGGACAGCCAAATTAACTCCGCTGTTTATGCTGATTGTAATCATCAATGCATACAATTTTTACTACACTTTCCTCTCAAAAGAGAAATACTTAATATTGTAGTAAGCGTTTTGCATACTATCTTACAGACTTTATATAAAGATTTCATTTGTTTTTAATTCTTTAGGTGACTAAATCTTCTAAAGCTGCCAGGTGCCTTTAATTCAATTAACTCCCTTGACTCAAAGAGCATGGGACTGTCTTTGAATATATTAAATTCGTTTGCTGATACCATGAAAAATCCGCCAAAAAATTGTTCTTTATAAATATTCATAAAAAAATATGACCACCGAGTTGGGTGGCGTTGGTGGGAATGTGGCTTTCGAGCACATGTGCACGGAAAAATGTTATTTATATGCTGATGCCTTTTTGCCAGCCAATTTTCGGGACACTTCTCTGCTGCCTGGATTGCTTTCACGGTGGATAATCCTTTTCTCTGTCATTGCGTCGAACTCCGCGGTATCAGCAGACACGGCACAGTGGCATTAAGAGGCTCAACATCAATTGCACGCTTAAAGCAATTTGCAAGTTCTGCCTGGGAAAAAAGGCAAAGAAATAACAAGGACCCAGTGAACGGCGAGAACGAGTAATAATAATCATAATAATAACTTTTCATAGCGCCATTTGTCGTTGAACGCCCCCTAGCGAACAGGAAGAGAGTGGCATTGTTTGCCTCAAGTGCTTCGTTTGGCGACTACCAACAAAATTTAATTAATTTGCCAAAATATAATATAGGGATGTACAAAAATATGTTTAATAATGGAAAATATACTTAACTTATAATGCTTCTTAATTGCTAAATTATAATTAATAAGTGTGCAAGGGTAAATTAATGGAAATATTATATAATCTACGTGGGACTGCAATTAAAATTAATTATTTAAAAAAAAACTGTATTTCGCTTTAAGTGTATTTATATTTTTTTTAAATCTAAGTTACCTAAAAATGCCAAGAAAATATCGAGGTAATTGGGAATTTTGGAATTAGAATAAGAACTGTCAAAATATAGATAAAATATCGATATGTTGAGTTTGGGATATCGACATTATGGGCAATGTTAAGATATATCGAAAAGTTACTAGTCAGGAAAATATTTAAATAACAAATAATAATTATTTTAAATAATTTTTTGAATGAATATTAGAAAAATGAGTATATTATTCAAGTTATTCTTATTGGTTTGTACTGAAAAATGTTTTAATTTTAAATTAAAATCAATAATTAAATAAAATATTTTGATTAAAAATTCACAAATACAAAAGGAAAAATAAGAGCCAATGATTTCATCATTGTTTTGATAAAACAACGATATATTGAATATGATATTTTAAAAGCTTATTTTTTTTCTAAGGAATCTTTTATTCATAAGTAGATTTTAAGGTTTACTATTATATTGGAGGTTATGAGATAGAACCAATTGAGCTCCCATACAAACATAGAGACCGCCTCAATATATGTTTATTTAATAATAAGTAAATAAATAAAATGCAATAAAAGTCCATTGAGGAATAATACAAAGGAATATATATTCGCAGCGCTGTTTGCCTATTTTAAACATACGTTCACTTAAGTTTTCCCAGCTTGATTTTCGCTTCCGCAATCCTTTCCCTTTGAATGCTCAGGACACGACGAGCAGAATCCTGCTGAGATGCTCCACCGTCGCGTGGCCTTTTTCAGGATAAGGAACATGTGAGTAATATGCCAATTACACATTTTGTGCATTCTCCTGTTGCCTACTCGCATCGTTGCGTATATTTTTATGTTTCGCTTTTTCTGTGTCAACGCTGTAAAATTCTTTTATGCTTTTTTTCGCGTTGTCTGCACTAGCTACACGCGTGGGTTTCATGTGTGTGTGTGTTTGTTTGTGTGCCTGCAGCGTCATTGCGCATACGAGGTGATGGCTCCGAGCGGCTTAAAGGAGGCTAAACTTGGCTAAGTCATGGGGACACCTTTAAAAAAGTGAAAGCTGTAAAATTTCGAAATAAACTGAGGCAGACATGAATATAAAAATGAAAGCAGAATGTGCATAAAAATAAAATCTATGCAGGCAGAAAGTTGTCTTTGTATTTCGTATATTTCACTAAGACATAAGTCAAGTATAAGTTGTGTTTTTGTCCTTGTTCGGAGTACAAAAGCCTCTCTTGTTCTATCAGTATATATAATAAATTCGCAAAAGCCTTGCTCTAGAATTTCGATTACTAAATTATTCATTATTCTCGAGCACAAACCATAGGGGTTGGTATTGCCTAATAAATACTCTGCGATATACTTGAAATTAATTTAATTAATAATTGTCAGCTCAACATGAAGCGGCTATACTTCACAGTGCAAATAGTGTTTTGGCTACCAACTCTAATAGCCACGTACAATCCCTATAAAAGGAGTTTCGAGCTACTTAATAAAGAACCTTTCTCAGGATCGTATACAAAACAAGAACTCGCATCGGTAGAGGAACTCTGGCTAGACCAAAAAGTCGATCACCTTGATGAAAATAACAATAAGACTTGGAAAATGGTACGACTTAAATATAAAGTGAACTTTTAATACTAAACGAATATTTTTTGTAGCGTTATTTGCGCAATGCCAAGTATCATGTTCCTCAAGGACCCATCTATATATTCGTGGGCGGAGAGTGGACCATCAGTCCAGGATTAATGGGCACAGGCATAACCCACGACATGGCCGTGGAAAATTCAGCTATGCTCTTCTACACCGAACATCGCTACTACGGATTAAGTTTGCCCCACGGGTTTGTGCACTCCAACTTGGTAAATCAGAATATCCCCATTTTAAAACTTTCCCAACTGTAGGGACAAGAGCTTCCAACAGCCCTATCTCAAGCAACTGAATCTCCATCAATCATTAGCTGACTTGGCCCATTTTATACGCCATCAAAAGTCAAAGAATCCTGAAATGAGAGATTCAAAAGTTATTTTGGTCGGAGGCTCTTATTCAGGCAGCATGGTGGCTTGGATGACTCAACTGTATCCGGACTTAATAGCTGCCAGTTGGGCTTCCAGTGCTCCGTTACTGGCGAAAGCAGATTTTTATGGTGAGCTCCAAGAAGGGATTCGACAGAAAAAATCCGGTACAATATATCATTAATCATATTGGTTTCCATATGATATAGAAATTATCGTAAAGATATCGAAAATTGAAATCTCGAACTTTAAACTTAAAATAACTATTGAAAAAATATTTAAGAAATGTCAATTTTGTTTTTTAACTAGGTATATTAAAACATCTGCAGTTCAAATTAAGTTTATGTATTTCTTGGGCACAGTCCGATATACCAAAATCTATAATGATATATCGCACATTTATTGCAACGCTTAAATATCTATTCAAACTTCGATTTAAATATTGGTGCAATATCAATTGTTCTGCAAACCATAGTTCAATGTTTTTGGCGTATGTTCAAATCCTTTATATTTTAGAATACATGGAGATGGTAAGTAACTCTATCCAGCTGAGTTATGGACAAAATTGCACCATGCGGATTGAAAGAGGAATGAAGCACTTGGTGAAGTTATTTGACGGCGATGAAATCAAGGATCTACTGGGAAAATTGAATGCTTGCGAGGATTATAATCCTAAGGACCCGCTGGATCGAGCAGCTTTCTTTAACGGACTGGGCAACTATTTTGCATTGTTGGTGCAAAGCTATAGGTGCGAAAAAGTACTTACTTGTTCAATACTTCTATATATCTTCGCTAAATATTTTGCAGAACTTATATACCCCGTCTTTGTGAGACCCTAATGTCCCTGGACACCAATGATGAAGTGGCATTCGTGGCCTTTGTGGAACTTCTCAATTCGGAGGGCAGGCGCACGACTGAGTGCCAGGACTTTGGTTATTCTGCCATGCTGCAACTTTTTAGTGACGAAGCAGATCAGAGTTCTGGAAGTATGCCAGTAAATACAAGTTGTTTTTATTAATAATAAATTTGTTTTCAGCTCGTGCATGGTTCTATCAGACTTGCAATGAATTCGGCTGGTACACAACCACGAAATCGCCATCCTCCTCGTCTGGCGCCTTTGCCAGCCAGGTGCCCTTGTCCTACTTCGAGTCCCTGTGCCGGGACACGTTCGGACCGGAGCAGAATGCCCAGAAGTTGGCCCAGGGCGTCGAGGAGACGAATAGCCAATTCGGCGGATTTGGCTTCAATCAGAGCGAGCGTTATGCTCAGGTAATCTTCACGCATGGCCAGCTGGATCCGTGGCGTGCTCTGGGCCAGCAAACGGGGGACCAGGCCATTGTCCTGGCGGGTAAGTCCTTGTCCTTCTCAAATGATTGAGAGACCCCACTCAGTTTGGTGCCACGTGCCGCAGGCTACACGCATGTGGAGGATTTGGCCAGCATCCGGGTGACGGACAGCGTGCAGATGAATCTGGCCAAGCTGCTTGTGATGTCCTTTCTGCGACGCCACATATGAATCGTCCTGGATCCACTTGAATGAATTATTGAATAAACAATGCGTCGGCTGATGAGAGCCCATTTGAAAATGTCGTGGAAGTAGCTCCCCTTCTCCCTGGTCTCTTGTCCGTTGGTAAACAGTGACAAATTGAGTGATCCTTGGACACTAAGTGATATGTCTGGGCTGTCTGGTTGCGCAAACAAATTCCTCGAATACGACATTCTTGTTGATTAGGAAATTGCACTTGTCCTTTAGCCTGTGCATTTTCTTCGTTTTGTTTGTCTTTGCCTGATTGCTTGATTAAGGACCTTAAGTGGGGGGACACCTACGCGGGCTCTTAGGATTAAATCTTAAAATTTCTGCATACATACAAGGGTGAGGCGTAAACATACATATTAAACTACAGATAGGGTAATATATTTATATATATATACTATACACATATAGGCTAAAAGTGTGTGTGTTACGGGCTATCTATAATAAAAAGGTTCTTCAACAAAGAAAATTACACCAACGAAATATAACAAAGTATAAATCAAATAATATATTTATTCTCATTATAGTTTTAGAAGAATTAATAAATAATTTTAATGATGGCAAAACAAAGAATGTGGCTTATCTCATGGCATTGGAAACAGAAAATATTTCAAATGAATTGTACATTTTTGTTGTCAGCAGCTAAGCGCGTGCGTCTGCTATTTATACTACAGATTGTACATACACATTTATTTACAATACCATTATTTAATGAAAAGGTATGGTTATATTTAATATATAACATAATAAAATATATAACATGTAGTCTTTACTCGTTGTTCTTCTCTTCACTGTATTCTTTTATAAATTTGCTCTTAACCTCATGGTCGTTACTGATTGTTTTATTTTAATTCAAATCATGGTTTTGATATTTGGGTCGCTCCTTTTTTCATGGATAGGATTATAAATGTCCATTTTATTGCGTTAAATCATTGGCTCACTATTATAAAATCCAGAAAAAAAGATTGTTTTCTACTGTTTTCTACTACTGATTAAGAAATGATTTATTTCCTCCAGTTCTCTAGTTTATACGAAATAATAATAATTTTAATTTTAATTTGTATCGATATAACTTTTGGTAGTTAAGCAATATTATCAACTAAGAGTCCCAAGGCAGATATAATTTAATTTCAATAAGATTTTCCTGAAATCTGTCCCCCAAAAAAGTATTCAATGCTTTCAAAAATTAACTGCTCGAGCAGACTTATTATTTTAAAATATATTTAAAATACACTTTATAATTAAATGTGTTCAATCCAAAACTACGATAAGCTTGCAAAATATAGAAATCGTGAATAACTTACCATAAACCACGTATCTGATTATTTCCCGCCCTCCGAAAAGCTTTCGTCTGCCACCTTGCCCATTTGAGTGCAACGCCAACGCTTTGTGGACGTCGTCGAATCAGCGTCACCTGCTGGCCTGCGTGGGCGCCCAGGAACGATGCCCGGTTGGCACCACAAACTATTGGATACATTCGCACGGACTGCGGGATTCGCGGGGTTTTGAGTGGGGACATTGCGTGGGCGGTTGAAATGGGGCGGGCCGGCTTTTGTCTTTCTCTCTCTCTCACAGGCTTTCTCTCGCACACACACACATTCCCTAGTTTTATTTACATTTGGCCCACTGTGTTGCCGTGCAATTTCTCTCTCGGCTCCGGCCATGTTTCATTGCTAAACCACGGACATGCGGATGCTGTTTGGTCTGTTCGCGTTAATTAATATTTGTTGCTTCATTTATTGGCTAAATTACGAGCAGACTAGCCTTTGCGTGGGTTGCCTTAAGTGGCGAAAGGATTAACGTGGCGAGTTGCTGTGGCGAGACGGGGATTTCAAAAAGATTCGTGTCCTTGGCTCTGGCTACTTTAGAAAATAATTTTAAATTTTTTTAAGTATTAGGAATTCATAGAATTCCCCAAATAATAAAATAAAAATAAATAAAAAATGTATACAAATTAAATTAAAAAAATATTTTTTTGGTTTATGTATTTCTTTTAAAACAATATTTTCGTCTTTAAAAAATGTTTGAATGTAAAATAAATTCCTCTTAAGGGATTAAAATCGATGAAATAATATAATTCTGTTCACTATTTATTAAAGTAATTAAAAATATAAAAGATTAAAATATATATATAATATAGAAAATTGTTCATATTTCCATCATACCAATTAACTAATTAAGTGGCTACCATTATGTCTTTCCTAATTGCTCAAAACTTCAGCTAATTGAAACACAATCTTCGCCAATAAATTCATAATCAAGTATCAGTTTCAGAGGTTTTGCCGAGTCCCTTGCCCTGAAGCACTGAGGACCGCTCCTGGGGTGCCAGCCGAAACCCATCAACGCAACCAAGGAAATATGGCCCAGAGCAGGTGCTCGAGCCCTGCGAGTGGCATTGAGAGGAGCTCGGCAAAGAGCGAATGCCGCGGGGAAAACTCAACCGCAGAGGGGAAACGAGAGAGCGGGTTTCCGAGAGACTTTCCACTCGCCACCCGGAAAACTCACTCGACCAGGACTCGTGCGTGGGCGACGGACGACGAAGCTCGGATTGAGCGGTCGGAAGAGTCCTTAAAAGTCGAACGCAAAGCGCTCAACGCTTCAGTCGAGTTTGAAACTTACACTCAAGCGGAGTTGTAAATAGTGGTTCGAGTTGTTGGCTCGTACTCAAACGTACTGTAACACCATTTATATTTTTTGGCACCCTTCCAAAACCAAGAAGACTCTTGAAAAATATCACAATAAATAAAAATATACTGTTAAAATATGGATTTTAAGTGACAAAAGAATTTCCGCGTGTGCTCCCACATGACTCTGTGACTTCAATCCCTTAAAGATTGTGCAAAAAAACTGTCGAAGCGTCGCAAAATTCCCACGAAATTTGAGTTGAAAAGAAAAATCTGTGTGTGCGGAAAATTGCTTCTTTACGGCTCCGCTCTGTTGCTGTTGCTCTTCATTACCTTTACGTTATACTTACTCCCTACTCTCCCGCCATCCCATTCCAGCCCTCATCTTATTTTTTCGGATTTTTTCCAGGCCTAGGCCTCGATTCACGTTGCGTATCCGCCGTGTGCGCCTGGTGGTTGTTCGTCTGAGTCTGTGACTGTGCCTGTTCCTGTTCCTGCGACTGTGTGCGTGTGCTTTGAATAACAACACGCAGTTGTTGATTGTTCCCAACTTCTTTGAGCTCCCCTCGCACGGTTAACCGCCTCCCCTCCAGCCACACACCCCTGGCTTTTCAGGCTGCTGTTAAATTATGCATTAAGAGCCCCAAACCCGCACAATGGAGGAGAAAAGAATGCAAAGAAATGGTTTAAAAATACTGGCAGCGAAAATGCTGGCACATTTTTGTTTGGGTGACCGCCCTCAGACCGTACAGTAAATTATGCAAATTAATGTTTGTTTGTGATTTGGTCGCCTCTTTCTGGTGTTTTATTTTTTGGGACCAAGGTGGCCAAAGAAAACGTTTGGATTTAATGCTGAGAAAAGTTGCCCTGGCTTTGCAGTTTTTCCTTATTTCTATAGAAGAGAAATTATGGCAAGAACAACTTCACTCTCTAGCCAAAACTGCCATTTAATCGGCTTAAAAACATTTTCGGTGTGAATATCCCAGGATTTAAGTGCTTAGGCATGAAATTATTTCAAATAAATTGTGTGTTTTTACACTTACAACTAATTTTGATGAGAAAAAATCTGAGTTGTTTTAATTCCAAGAATAAATAATAATTTCAGAGCTTTTAAATTTTAAATAATATTAATAAAACCCAATAAAGTAAACATTCTAGAATTTCTGTTGGTTCTACCTCTTAAATATGTCATATACAATTTATAGAGTTAAAAACGAGTGCAAGTCTGTTGTTTTTTTAAGAATTAATTAGTTGATTTATGACATCCAAAAATTATACTTTCGAGCAACTACCTTTTATTAATTCATAAATTAAGTGAAAGCCAAAAGTAATTATTTTATTTGCCAGCTTAAGTCAGAAGTTGTGCAACATAATGACGGGTTATTACGGACCTCATAATCTATTATATTTCTCTATGAGCACTAACCGTTGAAGGAATCTAGCCTTGTACGCCTGCCCTTTTGGCAGATTCTATGTTTTAATCAGTTTCTTGTGATTTTAAAAGTAAAATTCATCATTATCTGAAAGTATATTTTATTTTTCTTATACTCCTTATCTTATTCTGATAGATTTAGACCAGCAATTTACAATTTACAATTACGTAGGCTCCAAAACCCAATTTCTTAATTCTCCTATAAATCTTTGCCACCTCTTTTATTTTTCCCAATTTTACAAATGGCTTTTAACACTTAGTCTATGCTCTTTTCACATTCACCCCGGTCAATTCTCGTTCAAGCTATTTACGCCGCATTATTTGGCCACATTTCGGCAATAATTTACTTTACTTTTTTCCCGCGTTTCGCTTGGCAACGAATTTTTCTTGGCCTCCTCTATTTGTCTGTGGGTCTCCCGTGGCTTATATTTACTATTTGGCTAACGTGTCTTAGGAGTCCAATGTTGGTTTTTCCTGCCAGGAAATCGTCCTATATTTCTGCGTGTTTTCCGGACGCCTTTGATGCCTTGTGCTTTTTTAGGTGTTTATTAAATCGGTTAAGCCAAGGCAGAAGTTTAATTTTCCGACTATTAGAGAATTTTATGTTCTTTATTTTCGTTTTTATTTGCTCTTAACGGTGGGCTGAAGGTAGTTTATGTCATCCTGGGAATTGTAGCGGGATTTAACGGCTTAATTCTCTGGTGGCAGATGAACAGACAAAAAGAAGATAAACTTTCGGAATTAAAAGATACATTTTTAATTCCGTTTTTCTCAGCAGCTTAAAATTAAAGTCAACTTTATAGTTTGGGTTAGCAAAAACTTTTTAACAACCCTCCAAAAAAAGTTGAAATTTCAACAAGAAACTTATCACTCCGCTTAGTTGTGCTTAGTCGAATAAATAATATTTTGTTCATTATTCAATTCTCAAGGCCGGAGAGATCCAGAGAGCAACGGAAAAAGGACTAATTAAAAAGCCTGGCTGTGCCATTCTGGCTTTAACTTTTCCCTTTTCAAATTGCGGACCCAAGGTTTCGTGGGACGGACGGAGAGCAAAAGTGTGTTTTGTCGTGTGTCCACTTTTGATTGCCCCGAAAGTATACCAGAAAGTTGAAACACTTTCCCACTTTTTTCGGAACTTCTGCTCGCACAGAGAAAAGAGCAAGAACGGAAGGGTTAACTTGGCCATAATTAAAGGTTCGTCTATGTCTGGCCTTCTTTTTGCCCCTTTGCCGCCGACGTTTTCTTTCTTTTTTTACTGCCGCCTTTCGGTTACACGCTTCGTATGTGTTTTGGGCGCTCGAGAGAGTCATTAAGGGTCGCTCGAGTGTGTGAGTGCTGGAAATCCATCTAAAAATTATACCAAAAAGGGTTGTTCAACTTTTCTACTCCCTGGTGGGGCGAAAGTCGCTGCTCCTTCCGCTGGAATATCATCGAAAATAAACCGAAAACAACCAACGGAAAATGAGCGAGGAAAAGTTAAAGTTCGTTAAGCTGATTAGGTGACTCGAGTCGGGCTGTGGTATGTAAATTACCTCCTGGAGACGACTCTGGATAAGCCCTGGGACAAACCTCTGAGGTCTCAATTCAGGGTTTCAGTTGCACATTAAAATATCTTGGACAAATAAGCCTTTCGACAGCCATCATAAAATGTTGCTACAAACACTCGTTAAGACTCAAATTTTATTTACGTAAAAACCACGCTTGGAAATCCTTTTGTCTAAACATGTAAAAGTCTAACAAATATATTTAAAACCTTCTTGTTAATGATTTTTTCCCTTTCTCTCTTTTTGTTGCAGTGTAGAAAAATGTAAAAAGTCGACTAAAAACATATATCTATATATACACATATAAATATTTGTTTTGCCTGCAAAATTATTTTCAACTTTAATTTCAACAAAACGAATTAACCAAACGAATACGAAAACGAAACCAAAAAATTCAACCGAGCTACAACCAAACGGGTTAAAGCTTGCATGTAGTCCGTAGACACCACGTAGTACACGTAAACGAAACGAAACGAATCGAAACTTTATAGCAACGTTAAGGATAGGGAATCCGGAAAAAGGTCGCAGCTAATTTCTGGTTCGTATAACTCCATTAGAGAACGATTAGCGTATCGAAGGACGGACGGACGGAGGGAGAGCGGGCCCACCAACCACCACCCAGCCCGTTGCAGTGGCTGAAGGGGCCAAGCGGTAATTCAATCAGAGGGCGAGGAAAGTTGCCGGAAAACTGCTACCTCGGAAGAGCGGAGCGTCTGGAAAAAGAAAAAACCCCTATCAAAACACTTGGACAAAGTGGAAACCGTGTGCGAGTGCGTGCGCGTGTGAAAAACTTTTCGAGTCCAAGTCGAGTGTTTCAATTTCGACACTCCGGCAGTCCATGGCCGTGGACCATCATCATCACCAGCGTCACCTCAACATGTGGCCCACATACGCTGTGTGCCTGCTGCTCCTGCAGGCCACCGCCGGCACGATGGCCATCGATTTGAGCCGTCTCTACGGCCACATGGCCAATCCCATCGTCAAGCGGAGCGGTAAGTAATCGAACGTATCGCAACTCCATCTATTTTATTTCGGTAGCTCATTAGGGCGCACCAGGCGTATACGTAATATTTTGGGTGTGAGTATTCATTCCTTTTTTTTTTTTTTGTTTTTAGCAAACTTTCTCATTTACAGACTGACCTTCATTCTGAAATGAGGTCTTCTCATTCTCTGTATAATCTCCTGCTCTAGTTTATTTACTGCCCCACGTAACCCATAATTCGAATAAAAACTTGTTCACCTTTTATTTCGGATTTATTTTATTTTAAATTCCAGTTCACTTGATTTTATATTCGTTGGCAGGTCAGCTGCATAATAAATGTGTACGTGGTTTTAATTTATGTTTGTTTCCTTTTTTCATCGTTCTGTTTCTTGTGTAGTTTTTGGGGGCTTGCGAAAAACTTTTTCATTTGCGTGTTTCCACGGACCGATGAGAATCTTTTTGGGTTTTCCGTTTAAAGTTTATGTTAATAGAACTTTAAGGTAGTTGGAATTTTTTAATTGGCTGGAAGGTTGCTGGTTTTTCCAACTCCTAGTTCGTGATGTTATGCAAGAGGAATTTTTCAATCCGTTTTAATTTATTTAATTAACACCCGGGGCCTCAGTTGATTTGTGGCATTCGAAACATGTCGGT
This sequence comes from Drosophila kanapiae, assembly GCA_008042475.1. Taxonomy (NCBI): domain Eukaryota; kingdom Metazoa; phylum Arthropoda; class Insecta; order Diptera; family Drosophilidae; genus Drosophila; species Drosophila kanapiae. The sequence goes on along the minus strand of VNJM01000360.1, from coordinate 521,465 downwards.
CAGCTTTCCCTTGTGGGCAGAACTCGATTTTAATTTAATTACTCGATTGACATATGTATTTGGCCGGCTACTCTATAGCTAAAGAAGTAATTAACTCGAGCTTGAACAATAAATTTGGCAAACAAGTGTTTGTCAACTTAATTTGCGGCATTATGGCCGTGGGCCACAAATTGGACTTCAATTAGTCATTGCCATTAACTGCCGCCTCATCAATATTCATAGCATAATTATTCTATTATAATAAATTTTGTGAACACACCATTAAACGCTTGACGTTGAATCGATACAAATAACAGAGTGCTTCTGGATTTTGCTAAAGAGTAATGAAAGGCCTGGGCTTTCGTTGCAGTCGACACATTGACAGCTTCCTGAATTCACCTGAATTCCTCCTCAATTCCTTTCTAGCCAAAGCGTGTCAGTTGCAGTAATGGCACTTTTTGTAAAACCCGAGAAACCCCACTTTATGCCGCATGACGAATCACAAAACTGTCAGCGCCAAAGTGGCCTCAGGGGCCAGTAAAACCTCAAAGTTTATCGGGCAGCCCAAGGCAAAATGTAAAAAATAAAGTGCTTAATAATTAGGAATAAGGTCATCAAGGGCAACTACATATTTGTAATTTTATTATATGAAATAAACTCAGATCAATACAATTTTAAATATTTTGTAGATTAAAAATGGAAGTATTTACATTTAATAAATGTTAATATTCCAAGTCAAGGAATAACAGAAGACCTAAAAAACCTCATCAGTACTTATTTTCTATGTTATATTTATGTACTACTTAATTTTCGTCTAAATGGGTTGCAGGAAATTAGCCTATTAAACTAGAATGATGTTTCTGGCCTTTGCTAAAAGTTATATTTCGTATCTTTAATTAAAAATCTAAAAACTCCAAGCAATCTCAAGCCGCTATGTTAACCGCTGAACTTAATTCTGTGAGTAACTTCAGCAATCTTGGCTCAGGAAATACTAAACTAGAAAATTTCATCCTAGATAAACCTTAACCAATTTGTCGCAGTTTCCCCTTTACAAACACTCTCTATAAGGGAGAGAGAGCGTTGGTAGTGGGCAGTGTAATAATTTCAGTTTTCCTGTCAGTGACAACATATTTTATGCAGCAATTTCCCGCCGAATAAGGAAGTTCGGTGCATTTTCTCGCCGCTTTTGGCTGCTCTTAACTCAGCTGTGGCTCCGGTTGGGCTCTGGTTTCGGTTCGGTTTTGTCCTGGTTTCGCGTTCGGTTCGGTGTGCTGCTGCTACTGAGTTTATTTATTGCGGCTCCCTTTTGTGTCCCGTGGCATTCTGGCCTTCTGACGGACGATAACGAGCGTGGGCCACCGTCAGGTTGTGGCATTGTGTGGCTCTTAAATTTTTTGGTCAGCATCCCGTGGCTGTTAATAAATGTGCCACGAGAGTCGGTCAGAAGCACTCCGAGAACCAGCTACCACTGACAGCTTGAAAGGGTTTTGCGTCACTTTCCTTTCCTGTTCGTCATAAAAGCTTTCAATCCTTGATTGTTGCTTTGTTCTTAGTGGTTGAGTGCGTCAAAAACGTTGATAGACAGTTTCTAAATTGCGTTTCCCTATTTTTGATGTATTGTTAAGGTAATGGAGTGGTGGCGATACCATGATTATTGATTAATACCAAATTATAACTTCCGGCAACTGGTTTGTGGTTTTTAAGGATGAACAAAAAGCAGAGTATAGAAAAAGTAAAGAATAAAGAAAAAAAACATTAAAAGGTTTTAAGGGAAATCATTTTCGCTTAATTCTATATTATTTATCAAGGAGAATTACATATTTAGTGCCGCTTGTTCGCAGAATTTGCCATCATCTATCATTTGGCTATTTACCTAGCATGTGTTTGGTTCGTAAATTTCCATTTCCTTCTGCTTAAATATTAATTTAGTAGCCTCGCCTAGAGTATCATAAATATTAAGCGAATAATTCAATTAGTTTTACGAGGCGAACTCAAGTCCAGTCCGTATAGCATAAATTATGCAATATTTGATTTGTTCCTGTGCCTAATGTGTTCGAAGGCAGCCCCGAAAAAATCGTGGCAGGTGGCTGTGGTTTGGTGGGGAGATTGCTTTTTTTTTTCGCGCTCGGCGTTCCTCCAGTTTTCCCGCATTTCCCAGCTGCCCCGATGTGCGGTGACTTGAGCGGCAACAAATGGCAAACAAAGCGGAGCATTCGAGTTGCCAGTCGCTAGAGCGTGCCCCACATGCAAATAGCTGCTCGTAGCAAAAAAAAAAAAAAAAAATACAAAAAGAATCCATCTGCAAATGCTGCAACCAGTGTGCAAGCGGAGCTCTGAGCCAGCCGAGGACATATTGGCTTACAAAACATTCCGTGGACTTGGCCATTTCCACTTACGTGATCGCTCCAACTGCAGCTGGCACAAAATGAAATTTCCATAAAAGGAGAGCCGCAACCAGCAAGGGAATGGGCCAAAATCAACAGAGCGCTCAGGCAAAAGCTGAAACGTGATTACGCCTCGCATAATGGCCAACAGAAAAGCGTTTTGGCCTTCAAAAGCAGAGGCAACTAGACTTCAGCTGGCATTAACTCGCCCTTCGAAAGCATTTAGGCCAACCATGGACAGTCATGGACTTGAACCTGAAACTCCCTGAATAATTTTATTAGCAACTTTCGGCCTCGACTTCTTCTCCGCCATGTTTTCTAATTAATTTCTCTCCCCGAGTATTTCCCGTGGTCTCTAATGGCCTCCAGGAAAGCCGAGAAGTACGAAATTCGAGCTGGTGGTAAACTTTTAATAGGATTCTTACCCGGGGATTTTTGATTGCAACTAAAGGGAACCGTAATAAAGCGCTAATTGAGGGTGAAAAGTAAACGAACAGTGTATTCTATACATAAAATATTTTTAGCTAATTTTTATTAGACTGTAAAGAGAGTAAACTTAAAGTTTTGATTAATATTTCTTACAGCACGAACAAATTAAATTAGAATATTTATTTGCATATCTATGATGTAAATGTTTTAAATGTTTGCTTATTTCCTGGAAGTTATTATACTGCCAAAGCCACACACCTGGAAGTGGGTGTGCATTGGGCAGATGTCAGTTAAACAAATGAAAAGTTGAACCTGATTCAAAACCAATTAGTTCTATGCCAAATTTGAGATGCTGAAGAAAATTGCAGTGTCCCTACCTGCCCACAAAGTGTCGAAGCCCTTTCTTGTTACTGTTGAAAAAAGGGAATATTTATTGTTATTGCCATTGCTAGTTTGCAGCTCCTGGGCATAAATAATAGCTATATAAATTTTCAAAGAAAGTAGAGCAATATGCGAACAATACATGTTTGAAAACATGCGTTTGGACATGGCAATTTTCAGAGCAATTTACAAGGGCCATAAAAACGTGTGCCGAATGGCGATGCTACGAGTGCAGTGCATACGATAAATTTAATTATGTCGACAGTTTAATTATGCTTGATTGCCAAGATTTATATCAGGGGGACCCTGTTCCTGCGGGGAGCACCCAAAGTTTGCAGACCCCGCCACTGATATGCAAATCTATGAATATTTAGTAAATGTGAATATGCAAATTGAGTGACTCCATGGCTGAGATGTGGCCTTCCGCCGTGGGAAGCGAGGTATACCATATACATATATATAGATATGTGCGGCGCGTTGCCCATGGACACCGATCAATCCGCACTTTGTCCCCATTAAATTGGTAAACTGTCAACTGGCTGAGCCCAGGATATAAGCCAACAAATAGCCATCAACGGGCTGTGTTTGTGTGGCCGCGAAATGGGCTGTGGGAAGGTCATTAAAAAGTCTGTTGTGGCGGCGGCAGATTCCATTTCCATTTTAATATGAAAATCATGCGGCATTGAGTCGAACCGGGAAAGTTTCAGCTGCCTTTAATTTGCAGTCTGTCCTTCGCATCAATCGATTGCAATTGATTCCCCTCGTTAAGCGGGAAGCTTAACACTCCTGCCCCAGATTATCAATTTGAGTATAAAAATTTTTATGCTTTTCGTCCCGCCTTAAAGTCGTCCTTCTGCTCCGTTCAGACGGCGACGCGTCAAGTCATAACTAAATGTATTTTTCTTTTGAATTTTCTTTTTATTGGCCCGTATTATTTTACGATGCTCGTCGGAATGGAGGGGAAACTTTCTGTTCTCGCCTTCCATCGCTATAGAAATATTGGTTTTATATCTTGTCAATTTTTACGGCCCTGTCTGCCAACGGTGGAAAGTGTTTTCTCTTTCATCGCTTGCCGACGCCATTCATTGTTGCCTCATTTATTATTTATTTTCTGCGCACTAAAAGTTAGCCAGGCCGAGAAAAGAACGCAGGCAATTCACTCTTGTAATATGCAAAAAAGAGAAAGAAAAGGCAGCTAGCAAAGAAGTACAAAACAGTTGGTCAAAGTTGGGTTTCGGCCGCGTTACTCATACGTCATGGTGGTTTTATAAATAGAACTATTGAGCTTGGCGAAAAAACACCAGTTTTTCATTAACAAATGTGTCGTCAATGGGGGTAACTTTCAGTGGGTAATTTTTCCCTATTGATTTTCCAGCAAGGAACACGGAAAATTGAAATGAGCGAAACAGGTAACAAACTTGAACTTGAGACAAAAAGAAAACACTTGAAACTACGAAAGCTATTTATAAGTTGTGGCTTGCTGTCTGTTTGCCGGGTTGGGAAATGCAGAAATTTATTGGAAAATGTGCAAGCAGCAGAGAGTTGGCAACTACTTAGCATACTCACACATTTATGGCCACAGCCAGGCCAAGAGATATTATTTCGAATGGCAAATGCACAATATACAAAATCCAATTTCCAGCTAAGAAGCACGTTTGCATTCACACAAATGGAAATCTGTGGACCGCATAGACCAGGATTTCAACTCAAGGGGGGGAAAGGATAACCGCAGATGGAGACTGAAGAGCTTTTCCTGTCGAAAATCCACTTGTGACTTGCGCATTTCTTCGGCTTTGGCCAAGAACTCTTAGGCCATTCCACCATCTTAGTTTTGCATATCCAATGGAAGGGTGTTCCAGACTGGCAACACGTGCGATTGCAGGGTCATGATTTCCATTTTCAATATTTCATATTTGTGCACTTTTCCCGCCGCACAATTTTCCCCAAATTGATTCGCTTAATGGGGGGAAAGCGGACCGCAGAAGGTGGCAAAGGTGCAAAGGTGCAAAGTGGCACGGCACAGGTGGGCGAGTTTTCCAGGCATTTACCAATTTCAAGTCATGTGCAAAGTATGCATAACATTTTCCTTTTACCCGAACGCTTCGTCGTGGCATGTTTGAGAAATTAACTGGGCTCCACTTACGACACCGACAAATGCAAAACAAAATTTCATTTTTCCTTAATTAAGTTTCTTTTAGGGGGGGTTCGAGAAACTTCTGTCTGACACTTGACACTCACTCACACCTTATGGCGGAATTTGTAATTAGTTTGAGAGCCTTTTACATTGTGCTGTAATCAGCATTCATTCGCCGGCGTTTAGACTTATGATTATTACTATCGCTTCACAGGAAAGCCTGAGAATTCATTTCAAGACTTACCACCTGAATTTCATTAGCCAAAAATATCCATTAAATGGTCGAAAGTACCTTTAAGTCTTGGTAAATGGAAATGTGAAGCCCTCCCCCTCTTGCTTTTTGCGGCTAATTGAATTGATATTTCGTTCGTTTTGGGCCGTTGAATAATTAAGTAAGTGATACAATTTTCGTTTGGCCCAAGAGGCCAAAATATAATTATCTCAATCAATTATTTATTTTCTATCTCCGAACCACAAAGCATATTTAAATCTATTTGCAATTTGCTGCGGTCGACAGGTGTAAATTTTTATTGGTTGTGTTTCGTTGTTATTTTTGCGGTCTGTCGATGATACTAACCCGCTCTTGATTGCCCAAACTAAACAAACGCTCAAATTCGGTTTCAAATCAAAATGGAAATAGCAACGTGTAGAATGAAAAATGGTAAAGTTTTCAACAGCAAGCCACATGCCGACATTGTTGGCCAAAAAGCGCGCGAGTGAAAATTGAGTGAAATACACATAAGCCGAGGGGAAAAGTTTTCATGCATTCGCAATGCGAGTGGCAAAGTTTTTCCAGGGACGTTCAAGGCAGCCATCGCACCGATGGTCAACATTTCAGCACTTTTTCCTTTTTTTCCTCCAGGTGAGAGCTGCCTGCCTGGGGGTTGCCAGAACGCTGCTTTCCACATCTCCGCAACTCTCTGCTTGGCCCTGTTGAATGCTGATGTTGGGGCAGGCAATGGGGTCTTCGGGACGTAAGTGCTGTGATGAAGTGCGCCCGAGTTATCGTCTGCCGGAGCTGCAGCATAAGCCAGATTAAATGTATTTTCCATTACTGTTGCATGCCACTTTCGGCCAAGTAGACACAGAGCCCGAGACAGTTTCCACAGCTCTTTACCCAGTTTACCACCGGCCAAGAGCGTGTGAGTGGGCGAAATGGGAAATGACGTCCTCGCTTACCTGAGCTCAGCTAACTGTGTCACCTAAAGGCAAACACAATTTACCATCAGGAGCTAACTCGCTGGACAGCACGAACACAGCTTTTTATTTACAGCCAATTAGTTCTATTAATTAAGAAAAGGTTGCGTTCATAAGTCGTAGATTTTGACGAAAACAATCTTTGGTTTCAAGTTCATTTCACGGAACAAAATAAGTCAGACAGTCTCGGCTGGTGTTGCAAAACAAGAATAAATATACTATATGGGGCTTTCGATTCCTTTTTCTGTCTGTAACCTACAGCCTCTGTAGTTACTAAGTTCTTATACCCTTTTACCAAAAACAATATAAAGAATAAGGTGCGTAACGCACTCAAATTTTCGCGCTGACTCTAAGCTGGCTCCAAGCTCTCTTGAATAAGACAATATAAAAAGTAATTTTCCTTACGCCGTAAAATTTTGTTTGTTGTTGGATTTAAGGGGCTGTCGATTGATAAAAAAAAAAAAACTAGATGCGTAACGCCATTCAATTGTGTGCACTCATATTTTTTGAAGCTGCCTCCAGACTCTCACATATTTTGAATCCTTCTAGATCTGCGTGCCTCTATACTCCATATTCCCATAAAATTTCAACATTTTGCGATCATGTGGTAAAAAAGAAATGCTTGCATGAGCGTTACTCGTTACAATAAAGAAAAAACAGAAATGAATTTCCTTGAAACATATAATACACAATTTCCTTAGGTATTTATATTTTTCATACCTAAATTAAAACACAATAAAATGAATTATATGATCTATTTGGGTTGCTGCACTGTGAATTTTGAAAACGGCCCTCCAACAGGATGGATCTTACTCCAAATTGCGTACAACCGGAAGCGGAGATGGGGTTATGCCTCCTCGCCCTCCTCATTAACTGATCCATGCTTTGATGTCGACAAGGCGTCGGCTTCTTCGTCGTGTACGACTTCCGGTTCCTTGGGCACCATCTTGCCACCGAGGGCTAGCAGTGCCTCCGCCGACATCTCCGCAGCCGCTTGGTCCTCCTCCTCGCCCTCCTCGCCGAGCTTCTCCTCTGGTTCCGGCGGAACCCAGCATGTACCCTTGACCAGACGGTCCTCGATCTCGGCGATCTCGTTCTTATAGTACTGGTTGAAGTCGGGTCGCTCCCAGATGCTCTTGACCCACTGCAGGTTGAAGTCCATCTTGGTGCAGCAGCAGAACTTCCTCGACTTGTGGCACTTGGGGCACTTGGCCGGCTGGCGGGCCGGATGTGTGTACTGCTGCTTCTGCTTCTTCTTGCAGCAGTAGGGGCAGACGTGCTTGGGCTTCTTGGCGGAGGATGTGCACGGCACCGGCGCCTTGGCGTACACCAGATGTCCCCGCTTCTTGGCGCAGAAGCAACAGTTACAGTCGTCACCCTCCGGCTGCCGCTTGCGGGTCTGCATGCGATCGTAGAACCTCTTGTAGGCGATCTTAATTTTGGCCTCGTAGGCCAGCTGCTCGCTGCAGGACAGGCCATCGAAGCGGGCACAGCTCTCCGCCGACTTGCGGGCGGCATGAACCCAGACGCACTCATCGTTGAAGGAGGGCCTGCCCTGCTCGTCGTAGGTCAGATCCTGTTTGGGCTCGTAGTAAAAGGCCTTGAAGCCGCGCTTAATGATCGCATAGGCCAGGTGCGCCTCAACCTTGTTCATCAGTGACTTCTTGCCCAGCTCGTGGAACAGGTCCTCCTTCCGCAGCCGCTTCTTGGGCGTGGTGTCTATGCAGTAGCACACCTGGTCGTAGTGCAGGAAGGCGTAGGAGATTATGTCCACCGTCGACTTCGCCTTGCACTCGTGCAGTCCGCAGATGATCATCACCTGGGCTAGGGTGTTGGCCAGGTCCAGGACGTTCTCCAGGAAGACCGAGGAGGCGTTCACCTCGCCCAGGCACTTGCACTGCGTGTGCTGGTCAATAATGCCGAGAGGAGCATGCCGTTGGCACTCCTTGTGCTGGCAGTTGTTGCGGCACCGGAAGTCGGGCATAGCATGGTGGGCCTGCATTGCGAATCGACGCCTTCAACTTGTCTTTTCAACATGAAATTTTTAATATTTTTTTTCCAAATAAATTTTCTTGAGAGTTGTTGCTAAAACGAAAGAAGCCAAAGAACTAATAACTAAAAGGAAAAACTCCGCCTGACATAATAAACTTTCATTTCAACGCTTGCTTGGCTTAGATTTTAAAAGGGAATAATTCACAGTGTGAAACCATAAAATTATATTACACAAAAATAAGCAGGGTGTGTATAACTTTCGCTTTAAAATATTTTAGATATGCCAATCAATACCTAAGAAAATTACTTACAATACCTTCGAGTAGAGTTTAATGAAAATATAGATATACTGATACTGCACCGATATTTGATACAAATGGATATATATATCAATATTTCAAAGATGCTGTATATGGACGACAAATCGATATTCTGCTATATCGAGCTGTGACAGAGAAGACCCTAAAAATAGTTGGAATTATCAATGTTGGGAATAAATATACAACATTAAGTTAAGGAATTGTTTTTATATGATTATTACAAAATATAAAAATATTTCGATACCAGCGATATTTTCACAGATTTTTGAAGTCGATAAATACTGATAAATACTTTACTGATTTATTGGATCCGATATATTGGATATGACAGAGTATTAATATGTAATGCGAAGGGCGAAATATAAATCGATAATCCCATGTGCAATAAAAAGATATTCCTAAGAATCGTTAAAACTATCATGCTTTAATATAAATATAAAGAGGGTATCCCAAATTTAGTTTCAAAAAAAATCTAAATATAATTAATTGCAAATACAAAAAATTAAATAGCTTTCTTTGGATTTTATTACAATAAAATATATTTCATTATTTTTAAAATATCGATATATACACTTAATTGATTTTTTCGATATGACATTGAGGGCGATAATTTTATCGATATATTTCTTCTTCTCTATATAATTCCACAGAGTTTCTATTTCTATTAATAATATTCAAATAGTACATTTTAGTCTCCCCGCATTATTTAAAAAGAAAATAAAGACACGAACTTTGTGCTACAATTGAGTTATACAAATTGTGTGCTTTACACCCATGCCTCCTTGGTGTTCTCCATGATTTTCTTACAAATTTGGTTACTTTCTTGGCTTCGTGTTCGCCTCGACGGGGGCTAAACAGTATTTGATACGGCGTCATGGATTGTTTGAGTTGTGTTTTCGTTTGTTTGCCCATTCCTCGTAGACACGTATAACTTTCGATAGGCCAAATATTTGCTTAGCCAACGGCCCAAGACAAAAAGGGACAGTGGAAAATTTGAGGAGACCGCCGCCAATATATGTATGTAGGTGTACTTCTTAGATTGTATGTCCTTTTTTTTCGGTCGAGATACATTTGTAATTGTTGATGACGGCATTGAGTCAAGTTTATGATTCGGTTGGTTGTGGGAAAAGCAGCAGCGGCGGCGGCGACTGGCAGTGGCATAAATAAAGTACGACATCCCACTCACTCAGCTCGCTCCCGGGGGAGTTGTCAGCGCAAATACATCAAAGAATTTATTGGACAAGCTTTGCCATATCCGTTTCCTGTTGACAAATGCCACGGGAACTGAGGACTCATCTAATAACATTTTTCCGAGTAGCGAAAAAATGCTGACAAATGTAAATCCCCATTTGGCCGGCGTCGTGCCCAAGTTGACCCCTTGTGTGTACACGGGTATCTCTGTCTCTGAGAAATTGTTGCACTTTAACCTTTCGCCCATGAGTGTAAGTATGCTGCTGGCCAAGAAGCCCCCGCTTATTCCCTACCTCGTCCCTCTATATAAAAGCCGCTTAATCTGTCTCTGGCAAACGGGCTTTGGCACAAAAGGCAGGGAGTCGTAAAAACTTTGCTTAACTCATAATGAAATAGCAGCAGGGCGCGCGCCTGAAGATGAGCGATTTCAAGCCCGATAAGATTTTCCCTGCCCCCAGCTTTATACGTTTTTATTTTTGTTTTTTTTTTCCCGTTCCCCGCTTTAAGCTGAAGTGCAACTACGTAACTCGTAAGCCTAGAGCAATGGCGCATAAATCTTGGCCAGACAAAATGGCCAACTGTTGGCCGGCAACTTTTCTCGGAAAAGGAACAGGTAGAAATCGTTCTGGTTTCACAAACAATAAAAGTTGACAGGCTAGAACGGACACGTGGCAATGTTCAGGTGGCAGCCAGAGAGAGCCACCGGGATAAAGTTACATTCAATGCCATTTTCCAACAATATTCGGCTATAAAATAATATATATCTTTATCGATTTAATATTTTGTTGTTTTTAAGCCATTTGCTAAAGGAATTGTGCTATTTTTATCGATTTAATAATGTGTTGTATTTTTTGTATCTTTTTTATTGTTATTATTAACTTATCTGTCTTAACTTGTTATTTAAAGTTATGTATATGTCTTGGAACTTTTGTTTTGTTATTAAAAGATATTGTTTAAGTTTTTAATTATCAAGATAGTATTTTCTCGATCTGTTTCAATTAAACCCAGAAGTAGTTGAGCTGCAAAAGAGGTTAAACGTGTATTTCGCTTTACAAAAAAATACTGTATATATTATTTACTTGCATCATTTGTTTTGTATTTTCCGTTTGTTAACTTTTTGGTTTCTCTACGATTATTAGCACCCACTTTACCCCAGTAAAACTTACCCACATCGTTAAATAATCTGCTCCAGCAGTTGTTGATTTTTCGTAGCTCTAAAAGTATCAATCAAGGGAATTTCGGGAGCCCTGCTAACCCACATTTATAACCCCCAAACGCATAGACTTTGGCACGTACCTAAAATTAGTCCCGACTCCTTCGCTCTCGAATAAAAAAAAAGCACACTCGCATGTAACGTCCACGTCATTCGCATAAAACCCTTTAATGGTTATGCAGGCACCAATTACCATTAAAAACGGACAGCCAGCCTCGCCTGAAATGTATACATGCACATTCGTATGGAAAAAGAGCAAGCGAGCGAAGGCAACACAAAAAATGGCGAAAATCAATATATATGTATGCCGTGTGAACGGTTTGAAAACGCGGCTGTGATTGAAAAATCCTCGGAACGGTGAACGCGTTTCTAGCTAAGCGACTCGCTATGATTTTCTGCCTTTTTTTTTTCTTGCTGGCGCTGCTTGCGGTCGTTAGACGTGCCATGATTTATAATACCCTGCCAATGGGGATCCACTCAATGGATGCATATAGCCCAGTGCCCAGCACAACCCTCAGGCCTCATGAAGTACGTGAAAATCTGGTGTCTATATTATATTGAGTAGTTTCTTTTTTTACTTTACTTTTACTTTGCATTCAAAGTATTAGTAAGAATAACTTGAAAAGACAACTACTTTGTTAGAAATGCTTAAAAGAAGTTCTCCTTAATTTTTTTTAAAGGTTTTTAGCACGAGTATAAAGTAAATAAGGTTATAGGAAAAACTGGTCAAAGAAATATAATTTCATATATTATATCGATCATTTACACACAAATTATTTTTATTTGTATATCAGTTTCTTTAAAACAATTATCTTAGCATTAAGGTTGTTATTTCTTAACAAGATTCAATTAAATTAAAATACTACCTATACTATGAAGGGCATCTGCGCATCGTTGTAAGTAGGCTAATTTACTCGAGTACTGACTTTCTTTGCCCTTTTTTTGGTGTGCGTGGCCAAATGGCAGGACATAAATCTGCAAATGTGATAAATGGTTATAAAGCCAAGCGTAATGTTTATTTAAAATAATGATGATGATGAGCAGCTGCAGCTGTTGGCTCTTACAGCGACTGCCACCCCAGGAATTGCCATTTTTTCTTGTATTTTCCTCATGTATGTAAATTGCCGCGGACCCTTTGATGGCCAGAAGGAGCGTATGGCATTGAGGCTGTACGCTCCCTGGCTCGTTGTTTGGATGGTTGGGTGGGTGGTGAATGGTGAGTGAGTGGCTCTTTTTAGCGCGACAGACAGCTGTTAAAGTTCAGCTGTCAATTATTCATAAAATTGCGCATACGTCTGCACTCATTACGCATACGCCTCGTGTGCCACTCGGTCCTCTTTTGCTCTGCTCGTTTGCGTGCGCCTCGAATCGCTTTCATTTCGCTGAATCGTATTAATTTGATTTATATACACACACACTCACATGCGACATTTGTCCTTTTTATGCCGCTTCTTATATATTTATTGCGATTTACGGTTTTGCTTTAGCATAAATTGGCATAATTGAGCCGCAGACTGCTGCTGCTCCTTGAAACCGGAATATTTTGATTTATGTCCCGTCTCGCTTGGAAACTTTGCGGCCAAGTTCTCCTAATTTCAGGGGCAAGCGTTTCTAAGGATATCTGTGTTTATAATTTACGCACGAAATCGAAAAACTTTCTCTTGACTTTGCGGCGGCTTATTATTATTTTGTCTGTTGGTAGATTTGCATAAAATTGTGCACTGTCTGATGAAAATAAATGTGCTGCGGGCACTTTTGAATTTCATATTAATTTGCATAACCAACAGCAAAAATGTGTGGTATATAAATCCGTAGTAATTTATCCCAAAAGTTATTCTATATCAAGAGCTTTTTTGAAGTTTTCAATTATTGAGGTAACTTAATTTGTGGGTATACTTCAAGCCCAGCAATTCGCTGACCTTTTCGGAAAACTAATACCAAATCAATACGTGGCCTCGGAACCTCAATAAGCCGCCTTGACAAATGGCCCGACAGCTAATTGGGTGAGGTGAAGCCTCAGTCCTTCTATCTCTGGACATTGATCGGAAAACAAATTATTTTAGCTCTGTCCTCCCCTAAGGCCAATCAATGTGGTATCATTACAAAGCCATTAAGTTGGCCAATCAAATCGATGCAAAAAGGACCTCAGAAAAGACACAGCCCACACAACTGAAACACCACTCAAATCTAATTTAATCAGAGCGACAGTCAAAAGGCACAAGTCCTTGATAGAGGGAATATGCTGGTATGGTCCTAGCATCAAGCACTGATTACAAAAAATTACATTTCTAATTATGGTATCGATAAAATGAGATTTAAGCTGGCATACGAAATATGCGAAAAAGTAATCTTGGGAATGGGCAACAGTTTTTTTTTTGCTTTGCTTAAACCCGCCTAGGCAATGTCAACAATAACAGGCGTGGAAAATTTGTGCCCTTTGATTGATTGATTCGCCCTTGGCCAGAATGAATTTATCATCCATGTTCGAGTGTATTCCCGGCACAAACAAATTTATCATCTGAATCAATCGAAGAGCAGGCAGGCAGCGCAGTTTGAACAGCTGAGAACAATGAATTCGAAAAGGGATAATAATTGGATAATTGAAGTATCAGTGGAGGCTTATTTAGTGTTATTTGGGCAATAGTTTAAGCTGATATTTGCTTAGATATTACACAAGGCATTCTGAATCGATGTAATAAGTTATATAGATTCGCTCAAATAAAAATAAACAAACAATTACTTAGTTACGAAACAGCTTTTAACTGTTTTAATATTAAATTGTAATTTTTATTGGGTACATTTGATTATATTATATATAATCACATATATGCTGATACACCTGAAGTTGTTTACCTGAATAAACTCGATTTCGGTGTCTGTACGCCTGTCCATTAAAGACTGTGAATAATTGAGGAGTCAATTACATGCGTGTGGGATATCCTTGTCATATGAGCCTCATGTGTGCGAAATGCTTTAAAAATTATTGCAAAATATACCCTGCTCAAAAGTGTGTTCTTTAGTTTAAATAAAATAGAAAAAATGGTTTAATTTAATTATTTAAATTATTAATTATTTAATTATTTAAAAAATTTAAAAAGAGTGAATTATTCAAACTAAATTAATTTTAGCTAAATAATTGAATGAGTATTTAACTTTGAAATATCCAGCTTATATTAGCAGACTAATAACTCGAAGATTATCTAAAACGGATATTTGGATTGTTGGAAAATATTGGAAAATATCATAAAGTTTTATTATATATTGCAAAAATTATATTTTAACTAATATATGTATGAATATTTCTCAGGCGTCATCGTAATAATATTATTATTACGATGAATATGTTAAGCTTCTATTACACGCGTGTCCTTGTTACGTATCCTTGTTATGTAAGCCTAATGTATGTGAAATACTTAACAAAATATGGGAAAATAAACCCTGCTCAAAAATGTGTTGTGTAATTTAAATAAAAAGGGGCCTTTTTTTGTGCTAAGATCAAAAAGAGTTATTTATAACAGGAAGAAATAAAAAAATAGATTTCTCTTATTTCTACATGGCCTCGAGCCGGAAAAAAAATAATTATAAAAATGTGGAAAGGTTGCTTAAACAAATATATAGCTGAAATTAAAAAAATAACCATAAATATATCTTTGAGCATATCTTAATGATAATTACCTGACTAAATCCTCCAAAGTAAATGTTAAAACCTGTATGTATTGTTGTAGGGTATCAACACCCTTGTAGGGTATTCAAATAACTCCCAGAAATTGGCAACGCAGTGAAATTCACATTTCTAAAACCACTGTTCGCTGTCGCTCCAGCCATTTGGCCTGTCGTTTTACGTAGATTGCGCAGCTGGTGGTCCCGTAACTGGTGGCTAATTTCGGGTACGGGGCTCCGTTCGCATTAGGACAACATCAAAGTCTGAGTTAACATGTGAGGCGGGTGGCAAAAGCGTTTTAATCTGAATAATTTATAAACTGTTTTTATATATTTTTTTGGCGAACACGTACCGCTTCCTCCTAATGCCCGCCATCGCTGTGTTTTGCCATTTTTTCCGCCTCCAACGACAGGACCACCTGTGCGAGTTTTTCGCCACACCATCCTGTTGCTATAATACTCGGGATTGAATTTACATATTTACATCCGGTTGCTAGGAGCGAAACCATATGTGCTCGGCGCTCTGCTCGGGATTATAGCTGTCTCTGATAAGCTGTGTGGAATGGGAGCCAGGGATATATGTTCCTGTCGTCTTATCGCAGACATGGGATGCTGCTGCTGGTAGCCGACGTATCGATTAAATGGGTTCAGGGGAAATATATTTAAAATTAAGTCGATGGTTTATTGAGCGATTGATGGGTGAACGAGGGATGATTTAATGCAGAGGATACCTGGTACACAAACCACGCCACAACCTGTCATAAACTGTAAAAAGCCACGGAAAATTGAAGAGCTTACCAGCAGCCTGCGACTCGAATTGCCGTCGCATTAAATATCAAAGAGTCAAGCAATTTCATTATTGTGAAATGCAAACCATACCGCCGCGGCCGTATCCTTCGTCCTACGTCCTACGTTTCTTTGTAATTTGCGCATTGAGCCGTGTGATTTTCACCAGGTGACAGAAAAAAAAAACAACGCAAAAGACTGAAGAATAACAAAAAATTACAATTTGTTTGCGCAACCTTTGTTGCTCCTGGCGCTTTTGTGAAAAAGGCAATATGGCATGAAATGTGCAGGTGAAAAAAAGCTAAACACAAAAAAATACAAAATGAAGATAGAAAAGCTTTCACTCACTCTGACCTGGCTGTGGCTTTAATTTTCTTGACGTTATTTTTTTCACACCCTACCCAACAGGGAAACGGAAAACTCAGCGCGAAATAGAATGCTAATCAAAACGAATGCGGTACCATCTGTCAATTACGGCAACTTGCAGACAACATCCTGCAGCAAACGACTTCATTGTACTTCCGTAACGTGCCCCCTATTACGACTCAGCCTGGGGAACCCCGGCTAAACTTGAACTTGGCCAAACATTCGCCCTGATTAGGGCTCATTAATTTTGTGGCCTGTACGCTAATGTCCTGACATTTCGATACGAAAACGTTGGCGACTTTGGGGGAAAGCTTTGTTCAGCAGAGATCAATTTGATTGAGTGTGGAAAACCAGCTAAGGGTGAGGAAAAAGTCCTGGGAAAAACGTAACAAGCTGATTGGAAACGGAAGTGTTTTGCTTAATAGCAGCATGAGGCACTTGTATAATTAAACTAATCTGATGTTTCTTAACTTAGAAAATATAAAACATTTCCTTTAAAAAACGTAAGTGGCGTTGTACTTTGTTAAATTTAACGGTGTAATTTTTTGGAATTATTTATTTAAAGGGTATTTTTGATCCTTAATGTTAAAATTTCCTTTTAATTTTATGGTTTTTATACTGGCTTTAAAGAAATACAGCTATTCGGGGTTTTAACGAGTGCTATGGAGATAAGTGTAAAACTGACAAGTTAGGATAATAAATAAATAAATAATAATAAATATTTTATAATTTTATTTTTATTTGTTTCTTTGAAAAGTAACTCAAGGATTTAAATGTATTTTATTTGTTATTGTGTGTTTTCAAGGAAAATAAAGACAGAAAATGCGTTTTTATCATTAGGAAGATAAGTTAAAGATTTTAAACATTATCCAGCGAGGCTGATATCAAAATAATTTAAGAGAATAGTGAAAAAGTGGTACCCTTTACTCCGTAATATTTTTGGTGCACTTGAATCCTTACATATTTCCTACATAACTTGGGCAAATACCAAAACGGAGAGAAAACTCTTGGAGATAAAAAATTTTAGTTTTGAATTTTCTTTAAAACTTCTATGAACGCGTACTTCCAAGAATTCCCTCAGCGCGATATTATCTTTGCCACCCCCCAGCATTTAGCTTATGTCGAAGCCCTAGTCTTCTTAAAATTTATATGTTAACCTTAAGCTGTGCGGGAAACCCCGACAAAACTAGCTTGTTACAAGTAAAATCCCCCAGTTGATGCGGTGAAAAGTTAAGCACGCGCTTTAATTTACTGAAACCATTTAATTGTTTGAGTCGTAACTATGGGGAGAATATTGCGAATTAAATGGCGAAATGCAGGCAGGCACCAGGGAGGAAAATACTTGGCTTAATGCGCAGCGACTGACTGCCACCAGGGACACCACCATGTCCATGTCCTGTGCTGGCGTAATTGTCATATTTCTTTGCCAGCAGCACCAAGCAACTCAAGTGGTAATTATTTCAGCATTTTCCCTTGCAGAACGCGAAGTGCAAGGTCCTCCGGACCAATTAACATGAGCTGCGGCGGCTCGGTAAATTGTGTCAGCCAGGACAAGGTAAGGTACTAAGGACCCAGAACCTTGGACCTATTTTGAGCTTGGCATTTGCATTTTTAAGCGAGAAATCCATTCAGACATTTGAAAGGCAAAAGGATTTTGTCTTCGTCTAAATGTTTATTCATGGGCCTCCGTGTCGTGTAGTGGGTCAAGGGCAGGCGAGTTTAAGTGGCCGGAAAATGGTATCCTCAGACTCAAGAGCTTATCAATAACGATTTGTCCTGACTCAGCCATTAAATCAAATGACAATTAAGTGGGCAATCAATTTTACAGCTCCCCCGTAATTCTTCTTTTATGTTTCGGAGTGCCAACTCAGTAATTCAATTACCGCTCCAGCTGGAGTGAACAAAAAGCTGAGAAGTGACAGTGTCATTACCACGTGAGTGCATAAACATTAATAATTCCCGCTTTATTTCCACGCCATCTCACAAAGACAGAGGAGAGCGAGTGGCGGAAAAGTCAAAGACGGAACCGGAAATTCCATCAATTTAATGACTTCCCTTTTCACGACATTGGCATTGGCCAGGGTCGTTCGCAAAAATATGGGTCAAGGCGCTGCCGAACTGGCCAACTGGCAACGGCCGACAGCGGGATATCGTTACAATCCAGAGATTAAGATAGAGTTACGCCAACACCCGTATTTATTGCTGCAGTTGACTTTTGTGTCTCACTGTGACATTTGATAATTGCCTGCGGCACGACACTCGCACGTAAAAGTTGTTAGCCGGCAATTTGATGGCACTGCAGGCCTTTTGGACGCTAAACGATTCGAAATCAAGCCGTTGAGGGTATTAAAAATAGTTGTTCTTATTACACTACAAATTTATTTTAATAAATTAAGGAATCTCGGATATTTATCTATGTTTTTTTTTTACAATTTTATTTTTCGTTTATTGAATAGAATAGAATGCAGTTACTGGCTTAATTTGCCTGAAGGGACTATACCAGTGTAATCCATACAAAATATGGCGATATGGCGATTAAAAAAAAAGTACCAATTGTGTTATGTGGTTTCTTCGGAGGTGCAAAAAAAAATAAATACCCCAGCTGATGACATGATTCTGACCAAATAAGTATCTGAACTAAAACAAAATTAAAAGGGTTATTAAAGTACAAATATATTTTAAATTTAATGACTTATGTTCTTTGAAAAATATAAAAAAAAATACCAAAATAACGTAGTTTAAAAAAAATAGTTTTGTTTGGTTAACAGTTGGTTTATTCCTTTCAATGCAAATTTTCAATATTCAACCATTTTAATCATATGTAAGATTACTCAGTTTAAACATTAAACATTTTATTAGGTTGCAGGTTCTTTTGTGATATAGAAATACCTAGACTAAACTCCTTTAAACATTGTTATAATCTTATTAATAACAAAGACCAAAAAGAAATAATAATTATATTGAAAATATGTAAGACTAATTAACTTTAAATTGAAAAAGCTCAGATGTATTATTTTAATAATATTGGTCAGAAAAAAATATGTTAAGTTTTTTGAAACCGTCATATTTTCACATATTGTTAATCCAAAACATATTTTATATGAAAACTCTTATGCTTTTAATAGAAATACAATAACAAACAATTTTTTGTTACCAAATGTACACCGAAATTATGTAATATGATGTCTTTTTTGTATTAAATTTAATGAAATATTTAAAACATTTAACATTAAACTTATAAGTTGTTTGTTTTAAAAAGAAAATGGAACACATTAATACTGTAAAACATTTCCACTTTTTTTAATGGCTAATAATTAGTTAATTATAGTTAATTATAGTACAAAAGCTACTATTTTGCGTGACATTTAAATTGTTCTAAGCAAACAGCAAAGTGGACAGTTTTTCATAGTGCAGACAGACAAACTAACATCCAATGGCGATTAGGATCATGTGAAATGTTTTCATTGTCGTAATAGTGTCAGTGGCGTTTTTATTTTGTTTTCGTTTTGTTACTATTTTGATGTTGTTGGTGCTTGTTTTTTTTTGCTTTTAAGTTCAGAGGACTTGCCCTACGCTTAGTTGGGTTTCTCATTCGCCTGGCATTTGTGTTTGCACGAAATTATTTCCATTCTGACTCGTTGGCGCCTCGGCTCTAATGCGAACTTTGACTGGTGTATATATTTCTGGCATGTATGTATATCTCTGTATATATTTGTGTGTTTGCGGCTGCCACCACACGCCAACCAAATGACAATTGTTGGCCTGGCATTCATTCAGTTTGATTGCGTGAAGTGCAGCCACAGACAGTCCCACAATATTTCAGCCATTTCGCCCATTTTAGCCATTTTGCGAATATATTTTTAGTTGAGCCAAGGACCCGTTGTCCCAGGGAAAGGGCACTGTGGGGATAGACAAACTGGCAGTCCCTCGCTTTTTTTAGTTTAATAACATTCGTCTGTCTGTCGCATGTTTTCGGCGAAATTCGCTCAAATAAAGCTCATATTCTGGCAACCTTTCTGCTGGTGGCAGTTGAGTTTTAGTTTTGCTCGTTACAGAAAAATAAAATACAATCTAAACTAAACTTTTAGTGGACATTATTTTAGCGGGTCTTTACAAAAGGATACAAACGTTAATTAAGCTAAAATAACTTTTGGTCTGCGGTGTTTGGATTGCAAAGTTTATAATGCGTATTAGATTATAATCTGAGTGGAATTAACTGCGAGTTTTAAAATCTAGCTCAAAAAGTATTTTAAATTGGTGAAATATTTGTAGAGCGGAAATTTGCGTTTAATATGAGTCTTTATTTGGTATTTTAAATGTAAATCGTTAAAGCAAACGGGAGAACATCTTCTAGCTTTAAATAAACGCCCTCAGATAATCTTCAGAGTGCTTATAAGTTGTACTTTAATTTTTAAATAGATAGAGAGAAAATCCTATTGATCTAATTTAACTTATACAGATAATCTAATGATCTAATTTGGTTTATAAAATCTATTAATGAGTAAAAGTATGTTTTTTGATTGGTTAAATAGGACAAACAATACAAAATGTATCTGTCCAATACTAATATAATATTGGATTAATTACACTATAATTTATTCCTTATAATTCCTTCCCATTGCGCTTAATCAAGTTTCACATAAAGGAAAAAATTATAATCAAACTTAGGCCTGGCTTTTCTGCTAACAAGCCATTTGTGATGGGCTTGGCCTTAGAATTTCTGCATGTTAAGGAAGGGCTTGTGCACCTTAACGATGTGCTCTCATTTCCGCTTCATTTCCCGTCAACAATTTGCGTAAAAAATCAAATCCCACGCGGACACGCCAAAGCCCTTCTAGCGGAACAAATTGCATTAGTTTCCCGCACTCTCAACCATTTGGAGGGGCAAACAAAAAGGAGAAATCCCATCCAGGCTTTTACGATTGCAAATTTTTTTAGCTTTTCACACATGTATGTATGTATTTTTTCCGGCGAACATTTTCCGCGCTTTAACAAAGGCATTTCCTTTATGGAAAGCGCATTTTTGTTCCATGCTATTCGACATATTTTTTCGTTTTATTGGCCAATAATAGTGAAAAGTTTCACGGCAGACTTTCGAGAGTCATAAACTTGCCTTGCAGTGGGTTCGCTCTAGAGTTTTGTTTTAAACGGTTCTGATTTTCTGGTTTGCTGTGATTCCAGCAACAGATGGCTAAACTTTTTTATTGCAAATGCATTAGATAGAGAAACGTATCGATAGGTAGCAGGAAAAGTTTTTAAAATCATAATAGTGGAAGTAATTAAAATAGGTTCGGTCTCCACTAGTAGCAATAATTTGAAATTTATATGTTATTGGGTATCCTTGAACTTAAAACTGACATCAAAATTGTCATTTATATTTCCGCCCACTTATTAAATATTTAAATTGGAACTGACAGGTGCCTGAAGGATAGTAACACGTAGATACAGATAATCTGAATATTATATTAGTTGAAATGTGTGAACTTGAATGTGAGAGTGTTGTTTGAACAAGGCATCTGGGGGTGAATATAAAATTAATAGGACTTGCATTGTGACCCTACATATTCCTTATCTCTCTACTAATTAAACTCTACTCCATCTCCACAATGTATTTATGCAGTTGCCTCAGTGCATTGTTTTAGTAAATTTGCCTTGGCCGGGACTAATGGATATTGCTAATTAATGTTTCAAAATGTTTTGCCAATAAATTATTAAAGCGTCACTCTGCTGGTGCACAGCTGAAGTTAATGTGTAGCGGTTGGAATATTTAATTGAGTTGGAGATTACATTTCAAGGTTTAAAGCATAGCTGTAGGTAATGGGCTAATGTTGGCTTATGTGGTCCAGTTAGTGGATACCTATAAATTGTACCTCTATACTATACTATACTTTATATATTACCATATTTATATATATCTAACTTATAATTTATATATCAAGCTCATAAACAGTATTAAAAGAATATCCATTAATTGGGAAAAAGTTTCCATTATTAAGTGTATTTTTTAATATTACATTTAATTTACTTAATGTTTAACATATCAACATATTAGTTTATTACATAAATATAGCTGACATGAACTATGCGTAAATTAAAATGCATATTAATAATTGCAATAATAATATCTATCAAAATACTTTAATATATTTTTATTTACTTCCGTGGATACAGACTTTTAATCCTGCTAAAACAGTACCACATAATTCTTATTTCAGGCACTACAGTTCCTGTTATTTGAAAATAAGTTTTGTTTTGTTCGATGAGCTGGCAGCTTTCAAAGGGTTTATTAAATTATTAATCCAATCGACATAACCAATTCAGAAATAAAATAAAAAGGTTAGTCCTTGTAGGCAACAGGATTAAATTTGTTTTATGTTTTTATGATTTGTGTAGACATTTATAAACAAACTTGATCAGCGTGAAACCAACATATTTGGCTCCAAAAATTATAGTCTCCGATGTCTAGATCTAGATCGGTGCTGCTCAGGAAATACATTAACTTGGTAGATCTGCATATGTGTGGGTAAAACAGTTCTATACCGAGGGATCTTGCCAGCGTCACACGATCTTTACAATATCGGTGTGAGCAGAGGCCGGACAGAGAAATTATCTGACTCACTAGTCGGGCCTATACTCTAGATCATTCTTGATCAGCATCAGTAGTCGAGTTGGGGCAGGAAAAGATATATTTTTTGTGGTATAAAATTAAAAGTCCGCCCGATTGTATGCAATGCTGTGAAAATCGGATATTCTGCAATCGGAAGACTCCCAAAAAGCATGTATACTGATTTTTAAGTATTATTGTATATGCTTTTGTGATTTAAACAACCAGAAAGTTTACAGCATGGCACTAAATAAACTGGAAATCATGGAAATCAGCGATTTTTAATCCGATCTCTGGCGTTTCCTCAACTCCCGCCAATCGATTTCCCTATTTGTCATTGGCTCCATATACTCAGCTGGCATTCGTGCCCGAACACACTCGCAGATGCGAGAATAATGCCGGAGCAGGGTCATATTTCACACTCTCTTTGCCATTGGCCGTAACCGTAACCGTAACTGTGGCAAGACAATCGAAGCGACAGGGTCGGCGACGACAATGGCGAGATGCATGTCCTAGTCGGGCGGAAGGGGGAAAAGGATATTTTCTCATAGTGTGGCTCCAATAAATTACGTCAGAGTTTCGTTTGCTTGTGTGCGCGTGACAGTGCATTCAAATGTGCTAATTTATAAGGAAAACAATTAGTTCTTGCTAGCTGCTGCTGCTACCACTATTGTTTTTGCCAATGCAATCAAACTGGTTTCAGCCAAAAGGAGGCAGCAGAGCGACAAGCCCAGTACACGCATATGCCGGCAGCCAACTGACAGCGAAGGAAAGTAATTTTCATTAGTGAATGCCCGGGCCAAGGGTGTGTGCAATCATTTAGTTGATATTGCGTATACGTCATTTTGTGCCGTTCCCTTTGTTTATTTCCCCATAGCAGTCCATATGTATAGCTTGTAGTGTAAGTTGGCCGCAGTTACTGACTTTGGTTAGTCACTCTGTGGTTAGCATATGCAAAGCTCAATTATGGCCAGGAAATGTTTGGATATGGAGAAAACTTAGGCGATTCTAAGGAAGTTATTGTATTTGTCTTGAAGCAAACAAAGTCTTCGTTTTAATTAGTTGAAAGTTTACAGTAACTTGTATAAAATGTATACAACCTTTCCACCACAATACGATATTTATTTTAGTGAGAAATATATTTAAAGCTGACATGCTTTCTTCAATTTTATACTTAGAAATGTTTTGCATTCAATTATCTATGGAATGCCTTTGATTAGTAAGAGAGATGTACAAATTACTAGTATTGTACATTTATATCCCACAAATAATGCACACAAATACGGAAATAATGTCAAGGTGTGCAATTAAATTGAATTTGTTGTTAACTTTTACCTCAAATAATGTCAAAAGTTTGTTTTCAAATTTTTCTTTCGCCGTTTCTCTGTTCTAAAGCTAACTAAATTCGTATTAAAATTAGCTTTTTATTTTTTTATGTTATATTGAAGAGCTACTGCCACACAATTCTTTGGCTACATTCTCAGTAATATGAAGTCATAAGGCACCATTAATTTCAAAAAGATTTTTTCCTTCTCTGACACTGATTATTATTTTATTTATTTCTTTATAAAATTAAGCATCATTTTACACCAAATTAATCAGCTTTAAAAATATATTAAGGTACTACCAGCATATACATATACCTTCAAGCTCTTTAAGAATTACTCGGATATATTTTTGCTATCTTACCCCCCAATTAGCCCCTCCACTTAAGCAACCCTCACAAGTACAATACTCATTCTAATGAACATTCTCACATTCCCCCGTAAGCCCAGGCTCACTATTAAAGTCAGCCGAGGCTGGACATAACTTTCCCCCGTCGCATTAAATGTTACTTTTGGTCATAACTGTACCTTGCTGTCGCTTGTTAGCCCCGAACTTGTGTCTTGGCCGCTTATAAGCCGGCAACTGTCAGTGAATCGACGTCTGGCAGAAACTTGGTCTGAATCTATGAAGCTTCGCCAACAATTCCCCTCTCGTCTGCTTGGACAGATATTGCCCGACGGCCATAAAGAGCAGCCACCCTTAACTGGGACACGCCCAGGCAATTGCGTGGGTCAGGTGAACTGCAATTGGCAGGCGGGCGGCGGATGTTATGGAATCTATGGAGGAGCAGCTGATACAACACACAAGCTCAAGCCGAGAGCAATAAGGCGACGTTACGCATACGCCATGCGTGACAACACTTTCTGATGTCAATGCCACTGCTGTGGGTTCTTGGCAAATTGACACATGAAAACTAAAATTCTGTTAACTGGCCTCGCAGGTTTAGCCATTACACTGGCATACACACTTTTCCCTTTATAACAAAAGAACTCCCTTCTGTTTACATTGTTTTATGATGATAAATGCGCAAAGGGAGTAAGTTTATACCCTTATGGTACATTGTAAAAAGTTTTTCACGATTATATTGAGTGTTAAGAGCTCTGCAAATAAATTATGTTACATTTTCCCCAGATTAATAGTTATTTTAAAAAGTCAATAGTGATAAGGATTTCCTTTTACAAATTTACGTTCTGTATAATTTTTTGCAATTCTTGAGTATCCCAAAATTTTGTTGCAGATGCCCGATCAAGTGTCAGTTTTGTTGCATAGTGTTATTACACCCCTTTTACGGCCACTGTGTCGTAGAGTTAAGATAATTCCATAAGGGAATGACAACAAAAGCCGAGTAGAGAAATATTTGCTGGTGTCACGTGCAGCGCTTAGCAAAATGCTGTACTCCTTCGTACAGGATAAAGGATTTCGGCTGCTGGCTTTTGGACATTGTCAGGCGGAAACAACATTGTGTGTGGCCAGAAGCTTTACGCTTCATTTAACTCTGGTTGGTCATGTATACGCTTAGTATTTTTATTATTTTCGTATGTCCAGAGATAAGGCAAGTTTGAGCTGTGGGAGACCCATGGGAAGCAGAGTGCTGCGTGCTGTCGTCTACTTATTTATGACATTTATGCAACATTATGTGTGCAGCACACGCCTCTGCCGAGGACCCACCCCGTCGATGTTTGAAAATTAATATATCTGTCGGTGCAAACCACAGTCGATTTAGTAGTGGTCGTTGGTTGCTTGTGTGTGTTTTTGTCCCGAGGCTTTAAATATGTGAAAAGTGTGCTTGCTTTCCTTTCAATTAAGCCCCAAGGATTCTTGTTATGCATCAAAATGGGGCAGCGTTTTTGTAGCCAGCTTTTAAGGGGGGTTTCATGAAACATACGAGACTTTGTGAGATCTAAATTAAATTTTTTGGTGACTAGAAATTTAAGAAATAGGAAAGACACTGTTGGAAGCAAATTTTTGTTTGGTTTTTTGAGTAAGAAAAAGTGAGCTTTGTAGAGAAAAATTACAAATACATGGAATAACAAATGTTAAAGTCTAGTACTTATTTTCAAATTCAATAAACAAGGCAAGAAACAAAATTCTCGAAAAAACATGGGATTGCCAATTCTTTTACTTGCTCCCAATCACGTATAATCGTAAACCTGTTAGGCATTAAAAATAATAAAGTATTCAAATGGCAATCATTTGGCGTATAAAACGAAAGGAAAGACGGGAGACTAAACTAAGGCCGACAACAAAATATAAAGGGGAAAACAAACGCTTTCAATGCCACAACAAAGTACACAAGTTGTCCCTTTTATGCCTCATAAAAGCCAACTTTAAGAGCGAGCATAAAGGCCAGCTTCGACAAGTAGACCGGCTAAAGGGCAGGACGGGACAGGCCAACCCTTTGGCCCATTTGACCTTTTCAATCTGCGCACCAACACGCACAATAAACCGAAACACTTTTCGCAGTGAATCATTTGCCGGGAACTGATTTTGGGGACTGTCGTCGCGATGGGAAGACTACGCACTTTATTGGATTCCTCAGCCTGTCAATTAGTAGTATGTGGCCGAGCACATAAATTTCAATTGTTTTGACATTAACCGACGAAATAATTAATCACACGAAATTAACTTGTCTGGTGCGTGCCAAGGCGGCAGGTTCGTTTACCTTGGCAATATCAAGGCTTAAATATAAGTCCAACATTTTTCCGACAATCATACTTGACTGACTCTTTGAGACTTTATTATTTCTTGTTTTCCCCCGAAAAGTTTGCAAGAAAAAAAATAATATAGACGGAGATAAAAGGAAGCTGAGCGAAAACTCCAGCTAAACTTTAATAGAAAAATATGTCAAGTGTCAGGACAGAAGTTGCCAGCCAGATGGACTTATTCCTTTTGGAGGGAAAATTAAATTAAACTTTGTGCTCAACGAAAAGGATTTGTTATTTTGAATGCTTAACTTATTTGTGGCAGCCATAAAACAAAAGCCAAAGAGCCAACATTTTTGTTTGCGGCGGGGATTTAGTCCACAAATTCCGAACCGTGCAAAATGGTGTTGAAAAATGAAAATTGTTTTTCCCAAAATGTTGCCAAGTCCACGTGCAGAGCCTAATAAAACCAATTTGCCGCTGCCAACGGAGGAGATGCCTAAAAACAAAATAAGGTTTATATGTAAACAAGCCTGGAAAATTCGCTTCACAATAAATAAAAGAAATTGCCTGAAATATGTTGAGTCCGCCTGGCACAACCGAAAACAATAAATTCAATTAACTTGCTTCTCTTGCTGTTCCCTTTTTTTTTTGTGGGGAGGATGTTGGTGTTCCACTCTGATGGCGAAACATTATCATGCCGTTATCCTTTTCATTCTTTTACGCCCTCGACATAAAACTGAAAGCTTACTTAACGCCATTTTATGAGGAGCAAAAATGTTGTGAGGAAAAAAAAACAAACAGAGAAAGCAACACAAAAACAAATTAATTTGCTTAATTGTCAGATAACATTGTTGTGATATTTTTTGTAATATTTTTTTCTTGCTTTTTTGACGTTGCTTTTAGGACATTGTTTGTTTATCAATTAAATTGGATTGCATTTTTTAATGCTTAATTTCGAATTTGGTCCGTAATGGGTTTTGGATTTATTAGAATTGTGTTTATTATTAATGAAAGATAACTAAACCAGCAAGGATTCATCTGTAGATTTAATTCAATTTAAATTCAAAGTATTTTAGATAAATGGTGATATATGGTGAGCATTAGGGGGTTTTATTTGGTGCATTTATTTATTAATCACCAATTTAGACAAATAATCCAATGCGTATGAAATACGTACTGTTGTGCTTGGATAATTACAAAAAATATACAAAACAAAACAAATAAACAAATGAGTGAAATGAATGGCATGGCAATCCGCTTAGCCAATAAATATCAACACTATTCCGTTTTATAAATCCGCAAATATTTGGCTGTGGCACTAAGCCAAAGCTTAAAGCTGCTGCTCTACAATATTTTGTACAATAATTTCAAAACGCTGC
Organism: Drosophila kanapiae; assembly: GCA_008042475.1. Classification (NCBI taxonomy): domain Eukaryota; kingdom Metazoa; phylum Arthropoda; class Insecta; order Diptera; family Drosophilidae; genus Drosophila; species Drosophila kanapiae. Next base: position 493,479 of record VNJM01000360.1, on the reverse strand, counting down.
TGGCTGGAGTTACAAACATATTTTTCATTTCTGTTTGCAGATGCCTGTCATCCATACGAGCCCTTCAAGTGCCCCGGCGATGGTAATTGCATTTCCATCCAATATTTATGCGATGGTGCACCCGATTGCTCCGACGGATACGACGAGGACATGCGTCTCTGCACAGCGGGTAAGTCATCATTCTCTTAGCCCGCGGGTATCATGGATTGCCATTTGAACCGGGATTCTAATTGATTTCACAACGCTTGGCCCCCATAAATAATTTGGTTAAGCCCAGCTCTATTGATGTGCAGACTGCTGCGAAATGGAAATTTCGGAAAAGAATTGAATTTCGGGAAATTAGCCAACATATTCAAGGACAGAATTTAATTTTGAAGCCAAGAGCAGGATCAGAAAAGTTTACACTGCTTCGGTTGCACATTTTATCACATTTTGCGGCAGCTGGCTGCTCTTTGGGACGTAATTGAATTAGTCCAAGCTGCACATAAGTTTTTAAACTAAATCTACGAAAGTTTTGCTCCCAGATCGCTGTTCGTCAACTGAAGTTTTTCGGCCAAGTTTCAAGTGGAAAGGAAATGGGCTCGCTGTCAAAAGCTGGCTAACAAAAGTTGTACAACAAATCTTGTTAAAATTTTCTACACCTTTTAACTAAGAAAAATAAAAGATTGTCAAATTCTGAATTATGAAAACTTGTTTCAATTAAAGTTCTATAAATTATTAATGTAAAACAATGAATAGAATTAAAGTTGCTGCTTCAATTAAATTACATTATACTTTAATATATTAAATAAAGTGAATATATAACGCTACTAATAAAATGCCTTGAGAATAAGCTACAGAGTCTATGATCATAAAAATAATAACTTTTTTAATCACGATATTATATATATATTTATATTTATATATTTAAAAATCCAGAAAAATTAAATACGCCAAGGATTCACCGAGGAGGGTTTGCACTTTGAGATCCTTTAAAAACCCTAATCAAACTTTGTATAATTTCTAAGCTGATTGAATTTAAAGGTAGAAATTATACTTATAACTACAATATGTCAAAGGCCTTAACAAAATTACTTACTCAACGAATTAAATCAGCTTGAATAGTTGCCCTTTCTCCACTTCAATTAATAAATTGAATTTTCCCTTATTATTCCTTTGTCTGGAGTATAAGAGGAAATTGATTGCAATCGGCAAAGTAATTGCCATAAATTGAAAAGCAATTAAAAGAAAATATTTAATTTATATTTTCAAAATCGATACATGACGCCATACCTGCTTTACATATAAATCAAAGTGAACACAATAAAAGATAGAGAGAGGGAGAGCGGGCGAGGAGTAATAGCTGTAAAAAGTTTTTATATATACCCTAATTATGTCATGGATGGCATGATAAATTGTAAAATTCGCCACGCACATACACACCGGCCAACAAAGGCCGCACAAATTGGGCGGAAAACTTTACCTTATTTTACGGGAAGGAGGAGATTTCCACCCGCTGCGCAAACCGAAAACGGGAAATGCGAAACTTGAGGCCAAACTGCAAATTGTTGCTGCTAATTGCCAGCAATTCACTTGCCTGAAAGTTGAGATACAAGCCAACACAACTGCCCTCCCAGTCCCAGTCGCTATACCAACACTCCTTGCCTTATCTTAGCTTCCCCTTAGTTCTCGGCACAAAAGCATAAATTTTCGCTGGTATTCCGCCATTGTTCGGCTCGACGAAAAAAAAAAAAACTATTTTTCGACAATGAAATCATTTAGGAAGTGTCGGCTGCCTTGGCGCTGGCTTAAGTTATTGCCTCAACCTCGGCGGTCTTTGATAAATTATTCGCCCAGTTTCTCGTTATTATCCCCACACCCGCGCCTTTTATCCTGCGACTTCTCCTTATTTGGCAGCTAGGCAACAGTTGAAAGACAAAACGAACGCTGAAGGCCACAGTTTTGCTTGGCCATCACTTGTTTAATTACTGGGACGCCTTATCCCACGAAAGTGGATGCAAAAAAAGTACTTTAATGGGTCGTAATTATTGTACGATTAGAGGACAAGAGAATGTTATTAATAAAAACAAATGTTTTATTACGGAATGTCTTTTTATTACTATGCCTAGCATAGATTATATAGAAGAGAGTAGAAAATGTTATCAAAAAAGTGTATTTGAAAGGAATTTCACATCAGTGAATTCTTTGGTAGCTTAAACATTTGCAACGGGTAAGAACAGGAACAGACTTTTTTTTTATAAAACCTTGAATTCATTTTTCCGAAAAAAACAAAATTAAATATGTCTCTCCTCTGTGGGATTAAACTTCTTGTGAAAAATATACATTTAGAATTGAGCAAAACAGAACTGACATCTCTTTTTATAAAAGCAAAGCTTTAATTCATTTTTTGTAAAATAAATAATATAAAATATGTCTCTCTTTTGTGGGATTAAACTTCTTGTGAAAAATATACTGAATACATTTAGAATTTAGCTAGAAAGCACTCTAAGCAAGAGTAAAAGTTGAGGAAAACAGAACTGACATCTCTTTTTATAAAAGCAAAGCTTCAATTCATTTATGTAAAATAAATAATATAAAATATGTCTCTCTTTTTTGGGATTAAACTTCTTGTGAAAAATATATTAAATGTACTATGAATTTACCCAGAAAGCACTTTTTACATTTGTAAACAGACAAGAACACGAAGAAAAAGTACAACGGAAAACTGTTATTTTTTGTATTTCCATTGAATTTTCATTGCGTATGCAAATTACCAAAAACATTTTATTAAAGTTGCCCATGTTCCCATATAGGACCATCATTGGCTGGCAAAAAGGAGAAAGCAAATAAATAGAAACGAGTTAAGTTGCAATAAAAAGTATTCGATAAACTTTTTAACGCGCTGCAGTCGAATGCCCTGGGGAAATTAACATAATTTTGCATACATTTTATCAGCCAAGAGCAGCGCGGAAAGAAAGTTGAAAAAATGTTAACCCATGAGCGCCATGATGGTTGGGATCTCGGAGGCGAAATTGCCACGTAGTCTTAATCTAAACTGCTGATATACATCGTCCGGAATATGTAACAAGTTAAAGGCAAACAACAGGCGACAATCCCCATTCCCAGGACCTTCCTGCCATCCCAGTCCGCCATTTGAGCTGCGTCCCTCGAGCGTGGCTCACAATACAGAGAGAAACAGAAGCTCATGTAAAGGACGTAACCAAAGAGCAAGGATATTTTTATTAAATCGTTGCGATTAGGGTATACCATAAGATCGAAGTTTGGTAAATACATTTCTTGGAGTAAAATATTTCTAGCATTAGCATTATTAACTGGAATATATACAAGAGGGCTTCAGAAATCACTAAGGGTATTAAAACACAAAAAATAAACTAAATATGCCTTGAAGTATGAAATTCATTGTAAATTTGTTTTAAAGAACACTAGAGATTTCAGTAGCTTCCACAATAACTCTCATTACTTTTTATAAAGAGTATCATTAGAATCATTTCTAATTTTTGAAGCTTTAAAATATAAACAAGGAAAATTCTTCCTTCTAACTTGTATTTCAAAACCATAAGATTGCTATTTTCTTCTTAAGATAAAAGTAAACAAAAAAGGACAAACACCCCACGAAATACTGGGTATGACATGTAAAAAATAAAAGGAAAGAAGAAAATGGGTTGCAAACGTCGCCATTTGCATAACAAATACAGTCAGTAACTGAATCAACACACACACACACACACACATGGGAAGGGAGACCCATCTAGACCGGTGTCCTTGCAGCCATTAAAAATGCCAGCATATGCGGGTGGGTGGGTAAGGGTTAACAAGTGCAGTCAGTGGGTTAAAAAAAGAGCGAAGTGCCACGTATAGTCTGTCCGTCCTTTGTGCATGACTGACTGAGAGACTGTTTGACTGACGACTACCTGACCGACTGACTGACTGATCCATAAATGTTTGCCGGAGCCAAGAAAAACCCAAACAAACACAAAGAAAAAATGTGAATAAATGGAGAAAAACTTTCTCAACAGCAGGAATGAAAGCGAAATGAAAAATATATATTCCTTTATGCTCAGCAATTGCCTTAGGTACTACATACATACCTAAGGGGAATTTCCATTCTGCCTAGGCAAGTTGAGAGCTTCAATGGCATGGCAAATAATTTAAGTTTTGGCCTGAAGAGGAGAATTTCGTTTTTATTGATATTTTAAGATACTAGTTGAAGCCACGAAATAACAAGAAATTCAATCAATCAGGTAGATTTTTATTACAAATATTTTCCTTTGATTTTTGTAACAAATTTGTCATAATTTGTTTAGCTTAAAGCTTACTTTGTCATTAAAAACTATATTTAAAACTTTCAAAAGGTGTCCACAAAAATTATATTTGATTCTTTTAGAAGCCCTTTTAAGTGCTTTAAGATCCGTATTATTTTTTTGAACGCCCTATTTATATTTTTGTACCAAAATACTTGCACTTTTCCCATCAAACAAAATCACAACTTTATTGCAAAACAAATCTATGGAAAACTTTTAATACATTTCTGTTTGTTTTGTAGCGTTCTACGTAAATGTGATTTTTTATTGTCCCATAAATAATTAAAGCACTCCAGAACTGTCCGAATCTCTAAGGACTTTCCACCCTTCAAAATAAACCCCTAAATAATTTATTCGAGAGAAAGGAAGAATTTCATATGCACGCGTGCGTTAAAAGTTGAAAATGGTGAAAGCGTGGAAAGGGGGACAGTTGCTCTCTGATGAGCAGCCAAAGTTTACTATTAATATTAATGCCTAGGAAATTGTCAGGCTGTTATTCCACCGCATCAGCAATAAAAAATTAATTAATACCTTAATAAACATGTGTGCTATTTCAATTTCAGTGACTTGCAAGTTTAATTAATTGTTCATTTATTAATCACCGGTGGATTATTGATTCCCAATTGTTTGTCTGCTTAATGAACAATATTAATTTAAATCCGTATAAATTATGAATGAAAATGCATTAAGCTTAATGTAATCACGGAGAGTATGTAGTTTATTAATTACTTTTACCGGGGCATATCACTCAACAGAAACTTTATTTAATTGCGTCCGATTAAAAATAATATTTGTTTTATTAATTGCAGCCAAGCGGCCACCGGTCGAGGAGACTGCATCCTTCCTACAGAGCCTGATCGCCTCCCACGGACCCAATTACCTGGAGAAGCTTTTTGGTAGCAAGGCACGTGACGCCCTCTCCCCATTGGGGGGAGTGGACAAGGTCGCCATCGCCCTGAGCGAGTCGCAAACGATTGAGGACTTTGGCGCTGCCCTCCATCTAATGAGGTGAGTGCCCCAAACCATCCGCTTTCACTGCATCACAAAATTGTGTGGCAACTTGTGCACTGAGGGAGAAGGTCTAACTAAAATATTGAAATATTAAACACATTTTATCAAACATCTTTTATTAATTAAAAGTTGTTTAATAAATATGGATAGGCTAAATATATATAATATAAATATCAATTTTAAAACGTCTGGGATTTTATATAAAATGAAGTATACAAATATTTTATAGAGCTATAATTAACGTGGATTTCCATCTTTTAATATATTGCTGACTTGTAAAAAATAGATGAATAAATTAATACTTGACGACTGCAGTTTTTTACAATATTTTTAATCATAAACTCTTAGTTAAAGATGTTCAAGAAAATCAATAATATTCTTTTTTAGTGTCCAAACAAATTTGTTTTACAATATTCAGTTTTAAAGTCTGCAGTCTTCGTTTGCCAGTTATTTTTGAATACCCAAAAATACATGCAGACATTTTATTCAAGTGCAGTGCTCCGGGGTGCAATTTATGTGCTTGGGTTGGTGCTTTGGCTGCCACAAAATCCTAAAGCAAAATTATTTCCCCTTTTTGTCAGCTGCTTTTCGTGCAGAAAACATAATTTTAATCCAGGCTCTAGTTTCATATAAATAATGAAAGCTCTTTAAGAAACTTTGACATAGCCCCAGGGCTATTTTCACATTGTTGGGAAATCCTTTTATTCGGTAAAAACTATGAAAGGGAAAGTCCAGAGGCAAGCCAGCTTTTCTCTCACCCCTTCCGCTCGCCCAGGTCCTTTGTCCTTGTCCTTGTCCCTTGAATTATCTCTGAATCTGCTTATGTGTGTGTGTGCTTTTCGAGTCCTTTTCTCTGCTCAGCTATTTTAGTGGCTGCAGGAACAATAACATTTTCTGCTGGGTTCAAGGCAACCACACACACACAAACAACGTGCACAAAAAATGTCATGAAATTTTAAAATATTTCATTCATATTTATCATATTTCTCTTCTCTTTCGGCTTTATTTTATGAAGAACTTCTTTATGGGATTCTGTGTTTTTTCATAATATTTTTTTTGGGGTTTGTCCTAAGCAAACGAAATATTTCTCTCTGCCTAATGAATTAAATTATTAAATGGGGGATGCGAATGGGAGCTTTTGGGGCATGATTTAATGGAAGCCGCACATATGTGTGCTTAGAATTTAAATAGCAAACAAAAATCTTTTTCCTTTATGGTTAGCTTGCAAAGCATATATTATTTTCATATTTTTAGTGTATATATATATAGTTTTATTAGAGTAAAAAATATTGTCTACAAAAAAAAAGCGCTGTAAAAAAATAAAATAAAAATACGTTTTAAAGGACATTTACCTCTATATCTTTGAGATATTCTTTTGAAAATGATTTACTTTATCCTGTCGATAACGCTTTCCTAGACACAAACATATTTTTCCAGCTGCCTTAATTGCATATTCTTTAACAGGCAGCCTCCGTTGCCAACTTTCTCATACTACAATTTCGAAGATAAACAAAAGGCAGAAAATTAATTAACAAAAATAACAACAAGCTAACTGAACACAGACAAGGGGAGCTGGCCAAATATAAACAGCCATACACACAAAAAAACATGAAAGAAAAATTTTCATTAAATTAGTACAACAAAAACTAACCACGAAAACGGGGCCGCAAGGTGAGTTGGAGTGGCAATAATAATAATCATAAAATTGTGGGCCATGCAGGCACAGGATCTGCCTGGCTGGCGGCACAGACAAAGGACACGAAAATATTTGCCTTCACGCACATGTTGATAAATTAGCAAAACACAAAAAAGCAGAAGTTGGAGAGAAATGGGTCCGTATAAAATATAAGAGGGCGCTGTTTGTCTGGCTCGAGCTGGAAATTTACACAATTTCATCAAGGCAATTAATCGCCCAAGTGTCATAATGTCATTCTACCCGGCTCAAGACTCTATTCGGGAGAAGGGACGGAATTGAATGGATGTACTCGAACCACAAGACACGCACAAATGTTATTAATGTGTATTTTGCACTCTTGCTCTCCCATCCCAACTAAACAGAGAAAAATATTGAAATCCTTTGAATTTCAACAAATATTTAACTGTCGGTTATTTGAAATTAATTAATGAGCATTTACTCGAGTCAATATTAAAACTTTTCGGACAGAAAACGTCATTTCTATGAAAATTAGATTTCCTTAAGCGTGAATGTAAACAATAACAGGAATCCAGACTCACTGGTAATATTTTTTTTGACTCGACGAAATGACAGCTGATTTCAAAAGAAAACTAAATATTAAGAAAAGACAGTAGTGGATTTATTGTTATTATTTCATTCCGATAAATTAAAGGTGTTAAAAAAATATATTTGCGCTTAGCATAAGACCAGTTTCAGTTTTTTTTCGTATTAATAGCTATCCTGAAGTTTAACTTTTAAGTTTCACGTTTTAATTACTATAAATTATTCAATATATAATTTCTTTCTTAATTTCTTTCTATAATTTGCAGTGGGAGCACTTAATTCTTTCTGTGCACCTGTCCTCTCTTTTTTCCCACTCACTTTACTAATTATGCTGATGATAATGAAGTTTATCTAGAAGCCGCAACAAGCTGAAAAATATGTGGGTTCGGAAAAGAGCGAAGTTGGGCGGTTTGGGGTCAAAGGACACCCCGGGATACCAGCCGCAAGAGCAATAACAAAAGCAACAGCCCCACACGTTACCTGCAGGGATTAATTAAGCAAAGCGTATAATTTGAGTCTCACCGCAGCGAAGCTACAACTTGTCCCTGTGTGTGTCGATGTGGGTTGGGTCTCAGTGTGTGTGTGTTGAAGAACCCTTGGCTCCTTATTCAAGTTAACGGTGGGCTAGATATTATTGAAATTCATATAATTAATGTGTACTGATCAAGTGTAAATATTTAGTAAACTTTAACATCCAAATATTATAATTTTTAAACCTATTCCTCGTAGTCTTAAATGAACTGCAATTAATACAAATCTTATTAAAAAGAACCTTACCGGACGGAAAATAAAGCCCATAGCGTAAAGTTTCAGTAAAAAGTGCCCATGAAATTCCCAAGTACGAATTAAGGAACTAGTACTGCTAGGAACTTCAACAATTTTATACTATATTTCTGCAAATTATCGTTTTAAAATATATATATATAATATATATGTGTAAGAGCTAAGTGCACCTATGAATAATAATAATAACTTGTATTATTATAAGATAAACTTAGAAATAGGGCAGTGTTTTCTGAAAAGTTTCCAAGGTGATTATTCAAAAACATACCACTGTTGGCGGATATTAATTTTCCTTCATGAAACTATTGCCAGCTAAAAGCCACTTTGAGACTGCAACTAGTTGACCCCGCCTTTCAAACTCTTCCCACTTTCCCCAGGCTTTCGTTGGCAGAGAAAACTTTATTAAAGTTTACCCATTACTCACAGAACACACGCTGGAAATTAACCCAACTCATTCGGTTTTATTCCTGCATCTTATTTCACAGATCGGACTTGGAACACTTGCGCTCGGTTTTCATGGCGGTGGAGAACGGGGACCTCGGTATGCTGAAGTCACTAGGCATCAAGGACTCGGAGCTGGGCGATGTGAAATTCTTCTTGGAGAAGCTGGTCAACACCGGCTTCCTCGACTGAGTAGCGCCAGATCCGGCTTCTGGATTTTATTACGCACACGCACAACCCATCAATCCTAATTTCTATTCGTATTTGGGCTCGCCCTACGATAATTATAATTATTAAATGCGAATCTCACCGACACACACACGTACCTACACTCATCATTCCATTACAGAATAAACATACCCCCAAGTCCAGTCATTCCCGCCAGAAGATATTTTCTCAAACTCTATTTTTGAGTATGATTTTACCTTTTTTCTTTCCAAAACCTCTTAAAAAATATTTATTTCTTTTATTTTCTGTTTCCAAACACTTTTATAAAAAAAAAACACAAAATCATGCTAACCAAAAACTGAAAAAAAAAATTGCAAAACACCACAAAAAGCTACAAAAAAAAATATATAGGCGCGAAGACAACATAAATATGCAAGAAACCCAAAATTTCGATCATAAATCGGCTGCTATCCATAAAAATAAATCTCTAGCTTTCCCCCAACTTTCTGCGCTCTTTCTAAAACTTTCATTATGCGTTGCGTTCCTATCGCGATCTATATTTATTTTGAGAAAATCAATGCGCAAATTTCAGAACATATTGCAAGAACTTCATAAGAAAAATAAATAATAAAATGTGGAAGCAGGATCGTTTGGCAAAATACAAAAAGGAAAAGTAAAATAAAATAAGAAAAAGTAAAAAAAAAAGAAAATTTTATCAATGTTTATATTAAAAACTTTTTCTGAAGCGTATATATGTAAACAGGATATTAAACAATTTCTATTGATGTATATGTAAAGTGTTTCAAGGCTTCTTAGATCCGTCACTTATGGTATTCACAACTAAAGTCCCTAAAACTGAATGCAAAAACCGCAACCGAGGCTATCAGTATGAACCTTCCAACCATTTTCTTACGTACTAACCTAAGTACTCTTTACCTCCTTTCGATAACCGTCTATGAATTGTATATTAATTATTATTAATAGTTATAGTATATTTGTTTTGTTTTTGTGTGAGTAACATAAGCAAGAGCCCTGCAGGCTGCAGCTATTAATCTTTCCACTAGAACAACAAATATTTTAAAAATAATGAATCTAAGTAAAAATGATTAAACTAAACGCACGTTATCATAGGATAACAAAAATCCATGTCGAGCTACTGTGCAGGAAAAGAAAATGGCTCCGAGTTGCATAATTCACGAAATGTTTTCAATGTCTACAAGAAAATATCTATCTCGATTATTCAAAGAGATTTCAAAATATAAATATATATTCCAAGGAATTATTATAAAGCTAAACCTTAATTTGAATATAATACACACAAACTTACTCAATTCTCAATATATATATATATTTCTTAGAAAGGAAAAAAAAACACACAAAAGCAAGTTGTAACCAAAATGAGATTCTTACGTTTTGAGGGCCAGTTTTGACTTGCCAAAGAACTAAAACTGACCCAAACAATTTGGAATATAATCTAAGCAAACCCAAAAATTGGCCCTCAAAACACAAAAACACACTTCTTACTACTTACTAGCAACTCTAAGGCATCTCTAATTCAAACATTTATCAAACGGAGCACGGAATTGTTGACCAGATAGCGTGACAAGTAACTAAGGTGAGGAAAAGTGAAAACCCAACGTTGAAGGAAAATTCTTAAAATTAAACCGAAAATTTAATGGAGTTATAAGTACCTTGAATTAGCTGATAGATCATACAACAACTACAGCAAACGTAAACTACGATTATTTATTTAGAAAAGAAAACGAACAAAAAAAAACTTTTTATCTATATAGTTGTCTATTTAAAATATATTTATGAATAAATATTTATTCGAAAAACAAACTAAAACAATTCAAGAGTAATATTAAATGAATGATAATGAACAGAAACTGATCCATTGAAGTATATATATATACACATATATGTATATGACTAGTATGAAAGGATGTGAGGAAAGCCCAGTGTAAATAAAGGAGAACAAACTACGAATTCCATAATCGATGCAAATGAATATGGATGAACAAAAAACGAGGAAAAATTAATACAAAAAAATAAAAAACAAAGTGATAATTGTTTTTTTGGGTTCCATAAACTGTTATTCACCTGTACAATTTGAGATAATTTAAATATCAAGAAAACACAATTAAAAATCAAACAAAAAAAAAGTTTCTTTCTTTGTGAATATTTTTTTAAATATTATTATACAAACCCTATATACAAAACATGAACATTTTTTAATATTAAGCCACAGAACTTATATCGCATACATATCAGCAGAATTCTTGCTAAATACGGAGAAAACCTGCAAAAAAGTTACATGAACACGAGAATCTATCAAATACAAAATATATGCAACATATCAATTACCAAAAACATATCAAATATGAAGAGCGAAAAGAAAAGTTGAAATCAAAGAGAACCCCACTCTAGTAACGTTAAGTGAATTATATAAAAATATATTTATAAACACACCAAAGGAAGTTTGAAAAAAAGTTATAAAACTCCTATCTCTCAAATTGAATTTTATTTTCTAGTTATTTTAAATTCGAGTTAAATCAATTGTTACTTGTTTCAGGGTTTTAATACCAAAACTGACCCATTGAACCATTAAAATGCTGAAACAATTTAACAATAACAAACCACAAATTTTTACGGATACAAATAAAAAACAAAAATGCTTAGTATCATTATATTATTATTATTAATAACTATTATTTCCATATTTGACCCCTCTTTCAATTTCAGTTGCTAAGATAACATGAATAAAACTATCAAGACCACCAGAACGAAATACACAAGAAATAGTTGAACTATATATTTAAATGAAACTAGTAAACGAAACATATCAGTTACTGAACAAAAAAACGTAGCAGACAAAATACTCCAGCAAACAAGAGACAAATTGCTCTTCAAAAATCATACAAAAAAATACTATACAAAATTATATGCAATACATTTAATGTTTGAATTAAATACAGATGAACAAATTCGAGTTTTATGAAGAAAATCACACAACAAATCTATGTGTACATGAATTACAATTAGAATTGCAAAATACTCCATAGAAACAAGAGGCGAAAACTAAATTAAATACAATTTTTAACATTCCAATGATGCTATTTCTTTGGTGTGCTGTTTTAAAAACAAAATAACGTGTGCTTTAATGGGGGGATAAATGGGTCTTGGTAATCAAGGTGAGGTAAGGTAAGCTTGTCGTGTCTCATTCAGGAATTGAAAGCGTTTTCAATTCAGTTTGTACTATTAATATTTTATTAGATCCTTACCAGAACAATTTTAATGCATATATATCAGTCTAATGAGTTCATTAATTAAAGGAATTTCTGACGTACGACAGTTGTGAGATATCTTCAAATTCAACACGAACGATAAGATATATGTTTGTGTCTCACTTGCACTCGCACCTAGAAATAACTTCTCCCTAATTACTTTCGCCGAGAGAGAGTGAGAGCGGAGATAGCACGCGCTCTCAGAGCAAATAAAAGCGTATGTTTTGATACCCTATAATCTTAGAATTCAGAAGAATACCGTCAGGCCTTATGAATATGAATCAATACTCTTTAAGATTAACGCTGATCAACTTTTATTATTTTAAGGAACGAATTAAATTGTCTTTAATCAAGTTTCTAGGTTTTTTCTTTTTAAATAGATCAAGGGGAAGTTATAAGTAGAATATAAAATGACACCTGCACGTTTTATATCTATGTATATAAATCTAAGGTTTTTTAAAAGGCTTTATCTATTTAAAAATTTAATAAAAATTCAACAATTTGTGAATTTTTTGTTCGGAGCAGACGGAATACATTTTGTTATGAATAACTTTCATTACATTTTTTAAATAGTGAAATTTCACGGGGTATCTGCCAGTTGATAGAGTCCCCTCCAGACTTCCTACTTGTTCTACTACTTTAAATTCTAATCAGCCTTTAGATTTGTTTGTTGTTTTTGATAGCCTCTGTAGTATTTGCTCTTGATTAGCTGAGAACGGTGAGCGTCGGCGAAAACTCCCGGCTCACCTTAGTCGTGTTTAAATCGGAAGCGCATGCGGTTGTCGGTGCTATCAGTTTTCGAGCCTCCATTATCGGTGCTGGCTCCAGGGGCCCTTCAGTTCCTCAAGTGTTACGGTTTAACCATTTTTGCAGATTGCATTTTGTGTGTTATTAGTTGGTATATTTCTGCAGAGCAAACTTTAAGGTATATATAGATGTCAGTGAATATTTATGGCTGCCTGAGAGTATGCAACAGTGTTGAGTGTAATCTAGTGATTTAATCGACCTAATAAATCAAAATAATGCACGATCCCAGCGATTATGATTCAGTGTACAGCGAGGAGGATTTCCTGGACACCGTGCGCGGAGCTGAGACGCCTCCGCTGATGGACTACGAGGAATTCCGCGTGAAAACGATGGGTGAGAGTCTGGTTTTTCTGTCCACGCCATGGCCAAATTATTTCTGCCTTATCTTGTGTTTGTTATGGGCTTTAAAACGCGAACCCATTTTTGATATGAGCCTCTTGATAAAGTATGTCTGTGGGCGAAACTTTTGCATATGTAAAAGAATAAATAATATAGAATGGAAATAGAAGCGTGCTATACATTTTATTAAACTTAAAACTTTATTGGTGAGTGACCTGGGATCTCATTTATTTATTATACACCCTAATAAGTAACAAAATTTAGCTATTCAGAGGAATAATTAGCATATTTATTGCTACAACATAATTTGTCAAATATATTCTGTAAATATAACATTTTAAAGTGTTTTAATCTTTTGGCAACACCAGCAATCGTACAAAAATGGGTACTAGCGGTGTGAAAGAGCCTCTTAGAACTTAGCTTTTAAGAATTTCCTCGCAAGTTTATCTTAGCTTTCAAGTAAATATATTACTACAAAGAATGAAAAACATAAATAATTATTTTTATATAATGAGATATTGTTTGATATTTTTCAGTTGAGTTAGACAAAAATCACAAGGTTAAAAAATCGAGCTCAATGTGTTTAAATTGTAAACTTTAAAAACAAATCAAATAACGTTAGCATTAGTAGCAAAAACATTTCAAATAAATTAATTATAGGTAAAACTTATTATTGAGTTTAACATTAAACTCTAGGCTAAATTAGTCAAATCAATAAAAAAATACTATTTAATTATTAAATTGATTTTACCAGTTACATAATTTCATTTAACATGGCATTTGGCCATGAACGACTAAGAAATAAATATTCAGTTCAGGTCAGTTCTTCAAAACTATTTCAAATAAATTAATTATTGGCAAAACTTATTATTGAGTTTAACATTAAACAAATCAATATATAAATAAATTTAATTATTTGATTATAAAATGTAATTTATTTTGTATCTTTGGTATTACCATGAACTTGTATTTATCTACTAAGAAATCAAAATTTAATATTGTTCAACAGCCGGCACACAATTGTTTTCCAGATTTTGACCGATTTAAACATAGCCAACTTTGGCGGGAACTAGCTAGGTTGGCAACAATTGTTGGGATGAGAGGCTCTTATTGAGAGCTCTAAGAGAGTGCTCCCTGCGAGAGAAAAGCTGAGCGCCAAGCATGTGTTTTGGTTCCAATCGTTCCGCTGGTTACGATCGACAGTGTTGCCGACAGACTTAGGGTCAGAAAATAGCCAAATAGAATAATAGACTTTTATTACAAAAAGTAACAAACAAAATCTTGAACATTTTTAAAGAAATTGTACTTAAATAAGTGTATCTATTAATTATTAAGGCAAATATTTAATGACAATCAATTAAAATTGATAACAAACAATGTTTTTAAACGTTTTCTTCCTTGAGCAATTCTTCTATAAGTAAAATTTATTAACGAAATATCGCCAATAGGAAATAACACAATAAATGCGGTGGCTTCATTCTATAACAAAAACCCAGCCGCAAACCATGTGTTATGCTAAACATTTCAACAGAATGTTGAATTTTAAGATTGACTAAAAAAAAGCTGAACTGGCAGCACAGCCGATACGGCTGAGAGCGGTGAGTAGTTTTGGAGCCATTCGGAAAGTCTCGCGCGATCGCAAACAACGTAGTAGCTGCGCGCGCGGAGGTTTGTCGTTTGAGCCGAGAATAAATAAAAATAAAAAAAGGAGGCAGCAAAAGAAGCAGAGCGCCGAAGGAAGGGCAAAAGGTGGCTGTGAAAGTGCGTGTTCTTAAAATGTAGAGCTGTAAAGCCGAAAAAGTGTAATTGGATCACAAAGTGCAAAGAAAGTAGCTCCCAGATTGAGCAGAAAATAATGAAAAGCATAAAAAAACTGACGCGCTGCTAGCAAGTTCAAGGTGTATAACTTGTGCGCGTGTGTATGTGTGTGTGCAACAAGTTGTTTAAACATAAGTGACGAAATACCAAACAAATTCAGTGGAAGTTTGCAGCGAAATATTTGTACCGTGCAGCAGTTAATGTTTTGCCTTGGTTTTTAGCTCTTTTAACTCTTTTTTTACTTTTAAACACACGCATACATGTACAATACTTCTGACTGATTCTTTGACTCACAAATTACCCACGACGCCGACAGCGGCGTCGACTGCGCAGTCGTGCGTTCAACAAAACTGTTGTCTGTTCTCTTTGCCATATTCCATTTCTGGTTTTCGCTTTTCATGCCGCCTGTTCCGACTGTTCCCAACGTTCCGCGCCAACCGGTGTTTGTTTTTTATAGAGAGCGACAAAGAGAGAGAGCGAGCGTTTTAGAGAGCGAGAGAGCGCCACCTGTGCCGTATCGCGGAGGAAATTGATAAAGAAAAAAAAGAAAAAAGGAAAACAATCAAAATAAGTAAACAACGCAGCTTGTTAAAACTTACAAATGGTAGGCAAACAAACAAGAAAACTCATTAAAAGCCAGACGAAAATGCTAACGGTAGTTTCGTGACTCTGTCTTTCTCTCAGATCCTCTCCTCCCGTTTTCCATTGTTTATTTTTGCCTTTGCGCGTGCGCAAAAGTTTGATTTTGGTGGGAAAATCCACACAAAGCAAAGGGGGAAAAACCAACAGAAGAAGAGCAAATTGCAGGTGTCAACTGAATGTTTTCGGCATTCTCCGATTCATTTTTAGATTTTTGTAGAATTTCTTGGCGCACCTTCGCTTTCAGCATTTAACGCGAATCATTACGAAACGAAGCGGTAAACAAAACAAAAGGTGCGAAAGTGGTACAAAAATAACGTAATAATAAACGGAATGTAGTGATATATCAGTTGTCATTCCACGAAGTTGATCAATCAAATCGAAATCAAAGCGGAGCCAACGCAAGCGAATTGTGCTCCATGTGATTCAACGAAATTTTTTTAATACGATTCGATACGACCTTGAGGAGCATAATTTTATATGATTGTGTTTGTGTTGTGATCTTAACTTTTATCGAAACGAAACGAATTCGAAACTGGGATTAAGTTACTACGAATATGGAACCCGGAATTTTAATTGGTAAGATTGGGATTGCTTCTTACCTAAATTTAAATAAATAGTTTCAGTTTTAAATAGCTAAATTCATATAAGTATCAACGAAATATTTAATTACCACAAATATAAGGTATTTCAAACTACTGTCAAACATATTTGAATACAAAAAGGCTTCAAAAATTGGCTATTTTAAAAGTTTCTTTAAAGGGATTGTTAAAACTAATAGTAATATAGGACGGTATTACAAGGATTGCTAATGGCCTTTATAAAAACATTATTATGAACTGTAATTAACATGGCTATTTTTATTCATTTATTCCCACACATGCTGTGAGATACATAATTAAAAAATGCCACAAATGATCTCCACTCTCCTCAGAAATTAACCCCATTGGAGGGGAGAGCAGATATAATTTTGAGAGCTCAAAACTCGTGCCCCCATTTCACATCTTTGAATTATTTTCCATGCTTTCTTCAGCTGCAAGTCTAAATCGGAGACAAAAAGGCGGCCACATGTTACTCTCAAAAACATATGCAAACACTGAGAAAAAATCAGTTTAATATAATAATTAATATATAGATAAACAATATATCAAATCCTTAAATGATAAAAAACTGGGTAACTGTAATTTTCAGGTCTAAGCGGGCGACTAAAATTCGTAGGCAATATTTCATTGTCAACATAATTGAATTATTTATTTATTTCTTGTATTAATTATTATAAATAACCTTTGTTGCAATATAATAACTAATAAACTAATGGCCATCGACTTAACAATTAATGTGATATAACAGATAGCGGAAGAAGTTATTAGATTTTATGTTGTGTTCTTACATTTGAATAAGAATAATAATATTAAATAGAGCTTATTAGTTGTTAGGTTGACTAGAAGTTTATATATAGGGGAAGATCCGAAAAGGCTTGCCATGTGAGTTTAGGATATGTTGGACTGATACAGAGTACACACCGCAATCTGGGCGTTTTGGCTTCCTTTCAACTTCGCAACAAAATTATAATTGTTATTGTTCCCATTAATGTAGAAACGATATAAATCCTCGAAATTGTCACAAGTTCCCCGCAAAAACGTGTGAAAACTGGACATAAAGGGTTAAATATACATAAGTCGCTCGGTTTTTGTTCACTAGACACACTTTGGTCGTATGTTTACAAACGTTTTGCGATAGTTTCGTTTTACTATCGTATCTTTGTTCTTAGGGTATGTATGTATCTATATCTGTGAGGTTCGGCGTACCTTCGGCTCATGCCAAAAAGAAAAGCCGAATGGGCTCGATACCCTGGGGCTTGCTAAGGGCAGCTCTGTTTTAAATCATAAGAACGATTACAACTTTCCGACAGTGTAGAACAACTGCAAAATGATGGCACACCCCATTCACAACCACAGCTATTTACCCATGTAGATGGCCTTTGCTCATTTGGTTAAGCATTTAATGATCAGAAAAATGCTAAGCCAGCTGTGTTCTCATGGCGAGGGGTGAAAAATCGGCGAGGAGGGTGGGGCTGCGGGGAGCCGAGAGGGTGTGGTTCGATTCCACAGACGGCGGTCGCCAACGTTCCAGTGACGAACGCTCTCTGCGTAACCCGCGCTCAGCTAATGAGAAGCCAACCGAGAGCAGAGGAGGAGGAAAATTTGTGGAAACTGCGGCCAAAAGGGGGTAGCCGAGGGGCGAACGTAGCGTTGTATTTGTTGCTGCTGCTCGCGTGTAATTGAGACTCGATTTAGAGACGAACCGCACCAATTTGTGCCAGAAGTCGAGTGTGTGTGGGTTTTTATAAGCGGTAATAGCAGAAAAAGTGCGGGTATATCCGATCGATATTGGGGCTGAATAAAGTACCTAACACCATATTACATTACATATTTAATTGCTTGAAATACAACTAATACTTTATTAAATATAATTGTTTGTATTAATGGGCTTATAATATTCGTAACACCAAATTGACCAACAAATATTGCCTTAATCTTACAAACTCTTGTTGTTTTCTGAACTAAGAACATAAAATGGCCAAATAATTCATGAATTCATTCGGTTCTCGCTCGTTTTTGGAATCAAATTTCGAATTAAGAAGGCATCAGACAAATGTATCTATGACTGTCTCTGGTTTGTCTGCGGCTTTAAGCCGGCAAAGCCGCCAGTTCGGATCAACTCAACCAGCTGGGCTTGGAATGCGACAAAATGCGCATTTGCATTTGGCCACATGTGTCGGTTTTTATTTGATTTTATTTTTCACTTTTTTTTGGCATGGAAAATGCTGATTTGAATCTGGAGCACACACAACTGCAGCTCGCACCAAGTCACACACATGAAGGAGTGAAAAAATGTGCACGTTCATAAAAAATTACTCCAACTACTGCTTGCAATTTGTTATTCTCGCCATGTTGCTCACTTATTTTTTTTTTTTTTGTTGGTTAATGGGTTTTCATTTGTTTATTGGTTGATTGGATTTTGTAGCTTAAATGTGGGGGAAACAGGAATGGTGTGGTCTGTGCTCTGGGGAAATTAAATGGGTGGTATTTCTTAAGCAAAAGATACTTTTTCATTTACTTGATATAATGTCACGAAACCAAAACAAAAATGTATTCCAACTATTTGTGTTTTTTATTGGCAAACTTTAGTTTTTGCGAATCTTATCCTGAAAACTTTGTATTTTATAAATTGAAGTAAATTGAAGCAAATTGACGCCTTATCCGAGCAACAAGCTTTCGCAAATGGATCCTAGCTACTCTCTAAGACAAAATACTCCCAATAACTTCTCATTGAATTATTATTTTGGCCATCAATCTACAAAGCCCCACAAAATAGCAGCCCCGCCTCACTGCGATCTCGGATCGAAGACAGAGCCCACCCGCTGAAAATCGAATAATAAATTCAATTCATAACTCAAACAGTTTTATCATTGATCGATGTAGCGTGCCAGTGAAGAACCAGGGACTTTATATTGTACATCCATACATATATATGGGGTATACATCTTACATATATATCTTAAAAGAGAAAGGGCTGCCCGAGAGGCGTATTCAGTTGGATATATATTACAGTACGTGTGTGTACACACGTCTATATGTCAAAATGGTAAACGATCAGTTGCAGTCGATGATTTGTAACGCCTCAATGCGTTTAAGCAGGCTTGAGGGAAAAAAAAGATAGTGTGGCGAAAGGAGAGAGATGCAGATACCCGGCTTTTGGTCAAGTGAGTTAGCCAACATTTCACTCGGCAATCTTCGTCTGACGTTATTTTTTTGTTTTCAGCAATGATTGGCTTTTCAGTTTTTACCTTATTGGTCAATAAAACTTTCTAATTAGTTATCGTTCACCTGAACTTGTTGTTTTTAGTAGTCATTGTGCGAGGGTGAGCGGCAGTGGCAAAATATTGATTAAAGCCGGTTGACAGTTTGTGCCATGTTTATTTTTAGTAACGTTTCATTGTTTAACGACAAGTGCTTGCTCAGTGTTAAACAGACAGCCTCGAGTGCACCTGAGTAGACAGTGCGTTTCGCAATCGTAGGTCAGTGGATAGATTACATTTTATCAGAATCCAAATGCTTGAATTTATCAAAACTTTTATAATTAAATTTTGATAATAAATAAGGTCAGCCTTAAAAGTTACTCAGTTATCAATAAGTAATAGCGGGTTCAATGATGGAATTCTGATATTAGATCTATTAGTTGAATATATAATAAAGTTATATACTTAAAACTAATCTGTTGTTATCTATTAAGTTTAGTTATCATTCTAGCATTTCCTTTGATGGATGGAGGTGTCGTAATCTATTGGCATTATAATTTATTTAACAAAGGATGCCTTTTGGATCCTAATAATTTAATATACTTTTTGTTAACTTTCTTATTATAATTTGTAAAAGAAAAAGCAAAGCTTTCAATTTCAATTATAACTAAATCTCTATTAGAAATAATCTCAATGAATTTGATGTGAAAAATTCCTTAGAGCATATAAGAAACATTCATCCACACTGTAGATATGACATATTCTGATAACAGCTGCCTTAAGACTAACTTTGTTGGCAAGCTGTATACACCTGCAACTAATAATAAATTGCCAGCCATAGCTCACTTCTGCCAACATTAAAGGAGAGTAAGTAAAGCGTGAGCTGAGCATCCACGAAATGTAAATAAATAAATCGTCAAACTCACAACTTATGAACAAACATTTAACTGAAGCACAATCCGCCTGTCGCGGCCCATCAGACACAGGGATTTCAATTAAAAACCCAACAGGAATAAGAACAACAAACAGGCATCAGTTAATTGACAGGAATAAAATGAAGCGAACGGCATATATGTATACAAACTATCTGTATTTTCCACACGAGTGTATGTGTGTGCGTATGTCCGGTCATTATTTGTCCAATAATTTCCAGCAACGAATCGTTACATATAAATGAATAACACATGACTCGAATGCTGGCAATTCTCACGCTCCGAGAGGAGGAAAAATACACATACTTAAGCCTATATCCATTATGACGGGTCCAAAGAGCCACAGGCCCTCACTCACTCACATATCGTTCATGAAAATAATAACAAGGAACCCATCTCGTTTTGAAGTAGGAAAAACAGGAGGCAGGATCAGGTACTTGAAGCAATTGAAGCGGCATTCAAGTTAAGTGAGCTTTAATAAGCCCTATGAGAAATAAGTTGGAAGGTAAAGTAAATGGCAAGAAGCACAAGCTTATTTTTTAAATTACAGTGAACAGCCCCTTGGGCGGAGTTTTTCCGCTAATGGGATATCTTTACAAGAGCGCCATTTGTCTTGAAAACTACATACTGGTATTAGAAAATATAAAATGTAGCGTTTCCTTGAGTTCCTTCTAAAGAATGCTTTAAAGATAAACCTCTACTTTTATTATTCATTTATACATTGATTAAAAACCCATTGCAGGCTTAGTAAGTCAATTCTTTATAGTTTATGTGAAGTTTTCTTTATATTTCATCTGTGTTTTACCTTAAGGCGTATTTACACCCTTTCCATCGACTTTAAATGAAGACTTTGAAGCATTTCAATAACCAGTTTGAGGCAGTAAACAATAATCACCCCAGGGAATTGAGAATTTGTCAACCGCAATGACGACGCAAGGCTTGTCGGGGCTGCTTAACTTGCAATTAATTTCTGAATGAATGATTTTCGCGATAAGTAAATTCAATTATCCGTAACATTAATGAATGCGTAAAATTTAAGCAGCGAACGGCGGTGGCACTCAAACCGGTGGCGGTTAAGTGATTTTGTAATCAATTTCCGAGCACCGTTGGAAAGACCGAATCAAAAAGTGGGCAGTCAGCAAGCAAGTGAACAAGACAGCCGGCCAAGAGCCGCCGAAAAAATAAAACTTAATAAGGCGTAAATGGTTTTTAGTGTGGGCCGTTTGGCTAAGATATGACTAAATAATTTCATAAATATTTATAGATAAGTGACGGCCAGTGCCTGCAATATTGTGTAAGTGAGACAACTGAAGACTCGGGGTAAGAAAAAAAATGAATACATGAAAGAATGGAGCGAGAAGAAACTTTTAAAGCCTTCAAATTGGTTAGTAATTTACGATTTTATATAAAGTAATTTTTAAAATGGGGGATTTAAACTAGAACAGCGTATATATACTTAAAAACCATTGAATATTTTGCAGTAACTTTTGCATAGCTTCCTATGAATATTATTAAATCCAAGTAAAGTAAGTTAGCAAGCAAGTTTAGCACCAAAGTTTGTCTGAATTTACCATGACACCATTTGAGCCAGCAAATAATTAATCATTAAAATGTTGAACTCGACTTTATTAACACCCATAAACACTTTGGGCTGAGAGCAGACCATCCGGCTATAACCGACGGAAGCGTCAAAATAGTGTTGACCAAACTGCGGCAGAAACACAACAACAACAACACCGAATGAGAAAATATGAAAAACAAAAATGAATTAAAACTTCCGCTTGCAGTTCGGTGTCTACAAATAAAAACAGCAACAGAGTTGTGGGGGCGGACCATGTCAATGGTTGAGGGGGGGTGGATCTGTTGTTAGAGGGAAGGAGGTTGCAGTTGTGGGGTATCGCAGACATGACCAGGTATTTCTGGCCTTTTTTTTGTGTTTTGTTGCCCCGTCTCCCACATTGATAAAGCCTTTGGAAAGAAACTCACTCTCGAAGTGTCGGACATGCTGGTGTTTGCCAGAGGCGTTCGCTTGTTGCTGAAACAGGTTTTCCCAGGCTTTTCTCTCCGTCCGACCCAAACAAAAATTCCCCTCTGCTTTGCATATATACGTCGACTTTTTGGGCCATTGTAAATGCACCGGAGTTATTCTAATTTATGCGGGCCCAGAGGTTGTTCAAAATGTTCCCTCGAACGATGCATTTTATTCTCGTTTCTGGCCTTAAAGTGTGTCTTAATTACGGTTTGGTATTTGAGGAATCCATAAACACATCCCAGACGAGGCGTAAAATGTGTTAATAAATATAAAGATTAGCGCCATGCGATATATATAGTATTGAGTGATTTTATTTAAGAGGTGTTTTAAGCTAGGTCTATTCAATTGAGCTATTTTAATACAATCAGAACTAAAAGACTATAAAGAAAGATTGATATATATTTATTTCCATATATAATATATTTTAATGCAATCAAATTTCACTGGATTATTATTTTATTTTATTTTTTATACTTTTGACTTTCTATACAGTTTTTCTTCTATATAAGCTCAGAGTTTGCGTTGCTTAATAGTCTGTAGTCTGTTCATTTTGTTAACTTAATTTAAAGAACTTTTAAAAAACAAATTGGCCGCAAAGATCTCATTCTATCAAAATAAAGGTCACTTCACTAATCTAACTTTGGACGCATAAACTATTTTTATAAAAAGTTTCTCAGTCCCCCAATCAACGATTGAATTTTCATTGGAAATTTCGAATTTGTTTCACTTCAATTCCGGCAAAACTCAATTTGTGCACATAACTATAGAGCGAAAAGCTGTTAAAATATAATGTATCCGCACACACATAGTCATTATATTAGGTACATACTTTTTATACAAAAATCAGCATGAAAAGAACCTGGCTTTTTTAACTTGTATTATCTTAAAAATATATACTTTCTTTAATACAGGATTAGAGTATTTAAGAAGTAGTACTTGGGCGGTTCAAAAATAAAAGTTATGTATGGTAATATCTTTTAAATGTAGGTAGTTATCTCCCTAAAATACCCAACGAATGGGTCCCCAACATAAATGTATATATCTAGTATTTTGATAGTCTTGCAATCTTCTACGAGTTTCCTGACTGGGATATCTATATATCACATAGTAAACATAAATTATATGATAAAAAACGTACTGTTTTTAAAAAGTGTCAAGGGAGGCCTATTAAAATGAAGACTAGTGTACATCTGTACATATGTCTTGCAAAAAAAGAACGCAAAATAAAAAGCAATCCAAAAATTAAGGGAAAGGCACCGACCGAACTACAGTCTTACGTACATATATACATAAGTTCAAGCTCCAATCTAAATGCATGTCACATGCAATGAAATGTCGTAAGAAGTCACGTTCCAAGCCATACAAAAGTCGCCGGTAATCGAACTCAGCTCAATAATATAAAACAAACAAACACCGGGAATTTGCTCGATATTTGTAGATGTCTGTGTTCGAGTGAAATGTTTGTCGCATAGAGCGGTTGACGAAGGCTAAATTTCCCATATGGCCTGTAAAACCGAGCAATTAAATTTTTGGGCTCCCTGACGCACAGAAAGAAAGCTACAATTTCCATTATAAAGTCATGACAACGAAAACCCATCCAACCGTGGGGGGATTGTAGAACATTTTGGTGGAGGCGATGTTTGGGGGCTTGGCTGTAAAGCTGAACTCACTGAGCCAGATGGAGCAAATACTTCATTTTCTTCTACATACATAAATTATAATCTCACAAACAAATTTTCATCAAATTTTAACAAATAAAAAGATTATTTAGGAGTCTGTACAAGTTGTATATATATTTGCATTTAGAAATGTCTTGCAGATTGTAAAATAATTTGAGTCATATGTTTGCAAAGCAGTAGAATGCCTATAGACACATATTTATCGGAGACATTATATAATGCTGGCAGTATAACTAGGAGTTCTACAAATAATTAAAAAACATAGAAGACTCTTATCTAGCTTTAATAATGTAGCTATTTTAATATAACTATAACTAATAAACTATAAATAAAGTTTGATATATTTATTTCCATATATATTATAATTTAAAGCAATCATATTTCACTGGAAATCAGTGCCTAATGTTAGAGTCAATTTAAATGCTATTCGAATGTACTATCCCACCCATTTAGATGTTCACCCGATCGGAACGCTTGCCCCTTCATTTTCCAAGCAATGCGTAACGTAATGTTTTGCCTTTCTGGGTTTCTGTTCCTTCTATTTCGAGACTGATAAGAGGTGGAACTACCATATATTGCTTAGCTTATCAATTTCGTTGCCGCCGATGAGAGTTCCTTCACCTCTTCCATGTTACTTGACACACATGCCGGGAAAACAAATAAATATTTGCTCAATGCCACTATTGCTTGTTGTATCCCCCAGTGCGTGTTGGGGTGCGTACATACGCATTTATATATGTATATAACGAGGAGTAGAACTGTCTGTTGTTGACCCACAATAAATGAGGGATCGAGCAGTTGGCGGCACAAGCCAAAACGGGCTTCCAATAATAAACAGACCGAGCAATGTTGAGGCCAGTCCGCGCCACACTCTCTTCTCCTCTGCTCGTTTTGCTTACATATATAATTTTTTTGTTTTCATTGCATCCGATACGGGTCATGCTTCGGTGTGATAACACTATAAAATCCATAAAAAAATTAAACAAAAATAAGATAGAATACAGAGAGTCTCTACTCTGGCATAAACAGTTTCTTAAATCAAGCAAATAAAGAAATTAAACAATAAGACAATTTAAGCAGACTTTTTGGTACATTAATAAGAGGTGTTGCCAATTTCTGTTAACGGGGGATTAAAAAAATTATAAATTTATACAAAATGTAAGGGTACGAACCACTTTTTAAAATTTAAAACATATAATTTTCCTTTTTTGAATTATAAGTAACAATAAAACAAAAATGCATTTTATTTGCCTAAAAATGAAATCAATTTTGATCCAAAGAAGGCTTTCTAAATTGACTATAAATTTTTATTATGTGCATCATAACAAGTTTTTAATAGATCTGCCAATAAATTTAACTGCTGGACTAAAGATACCGATATTAAGGAGGATGCGATAGATAGAAATCTTTAACAGATTTCGAAAATTAATTAAAAAACCTCAATGAACATTCTTTATTGTAAAATAGAATCTGTTTAAAAGTTAAATTTAATATTTTTTAAGTGAAATACCTTCTTATAATAACGAAACAATTATTTAAAAGTATTTCTTTAATAAGATTCGTATTTAAATTACTATATTATTCTACAGGCCAAAAATAATAATATATCACTATATATATATATATGTATATAGCGGCAGCTCTATTATTTGCAAACTTAATTGGATATTTCAAGCCCAATAATCGGCTTTCAGCGGACTGTCAATAAATCAACGAGCATGTTCGACAAACTTTTCACACTCCATGGAGCCAACTTTCATCTAACATTAAAACATTTCGACGCACACACAATACAGCTGCCAAAAGAATAATGCCACAATACAACTTTATATCATGACTCTCGATTTACATACGGGGGGGTCTCACAAACAAAAAGCTATAAAATATCAATTTATTGCTTTATAATTGAAGGCAATAAATGTTTGTAAAAATATTCAACGACAGCGACGACCGTACCAACTTCTGGGGGCGTCTGCGGGTGTGAATCGAAGGGGGCAGAGAAAGACGAACTGTAATGACATCAGTACATCATTCAGCCAGTTGCTCCATTGAACACAATTCCGTTGAATTGAATTCAGCAGTCGGCACACAATAATTTTGTTTTGCTTGGTTTTTCAATTTGCAATAAATTTGCGTCGAAACTTAACTACATAGAAATAATCAGTCGTGGGCCAGAACCAGAAAAAAAGAAACTAAATAAAAATCAACAAAAAATGTGAATTGCAAATTTTGTGGGATTGCTTTGTATTCCCAAGGTTATATGTTGGGATCCGATGTCGTAAATATTTCAAATATGTATTTATGTTTGTATATTTAGCTTAGTAGAGATAAATGAGTATGAAATTCCTCTTGCAACTGTTTGTCATCAATTTATAATTGGATTTAAAGTTTGTTTAATCTGTTGTATTGCATTCGTCTTAAACAATTTATAAAAACTTATTTGGTGAATAATTTAAGCACACATTTTCGGAAGTGTTACTAATAAAATTACATAAATAATAAATAGTTTCTTTTTACTACTAAATAATTATATAAATATATATAAACATTACAAGCGGCACTTAAAACTTTACTTTCATGTATGTATATATTATGGTTAGCAACGCTCATTCAAGTAATTCAATTATGTAATACTTGAGCCAAATTATTTATCCATCATAAACTGTAAGCTAAAGTTTGGGGTAAACTTTATGAAAAGAAAAGCAATAACTATCATTAAAATAGCAGTTTCTTTTGTTTTTCCAATAAGTTAAATCGACTTGTTTTGCCAACAATAATGCAGAAGAGGGAGACAAGACTTTGGGTGAATAGCCAGCATCGAAAGAGTTTTCCGGGAAAAACAATTTGCAAACAACTTTGGCAAAAACAAACAGAGCAGAAAAAGATGCCACCTAATAGCAGGCATTGGGCCAACTGTTTGGTGGAGGATTATGGTATAAAGGGGGGATAAAGTCATCATCACATACTCAGATATGTATTTATACATATGCAACTTCCTAGTAAACAAAAGGCAAAAACTGCACTTCAAGATACAAGAAGGCGATTTCAGAGGTGGAAGCCGAAGAAATTGCAGTAATTGACACTGAAAATACTGCTGCTGTTTGAAGACATGATAGGAGATGATGACGGCAATAATGATGCTGCAGACCCAAGCTGATGATGCTGCAGTTATCTCGGTATATAATTGCCCAACAGGCCACTGGCATGCTCCAAAGGGGGTAAAACCAACACTTTAAACAAAGAATTGTAGAGGGGAATTACTTGCATCGCTTATGAGAATTTCATAATTAATTTTTTCTTTTTTAAGGCCCCTCTTAAAAGACTTGCCACTGCCTAGCTCATTGAGCCATTCCGATGACTTTTTCCAGGCCTGTCACTCGAGAGAGTGCGTAGTTAATTAATGCAAAGACTCTAAAGCTCAATTAATGAAATTTCATTTAATTATCAGCGGGCGGTCGTTCGGTTTCCCCACCTCGCCGTGAATCCACCCGAAAACAGTCACCAAGAATTCCCAGAGAATTCGCATTTCGGTTCGACGGACCGACTTGACCGCCCGACTGACGGCAATCGTACGTGTGGCATCGTCGAGGACCATTAGAAGCAGGATCTATCCTGCTGGGTCCTTTGTATGGCCCCCTTTCCAGACCAACTACTTTACAGTTGGCCTCATTTGTGGGTCACATGCAACAGTTAGTCGTAACCAGGCGGCAGCATCGTGACTTGCCACATCGATCAATATTGTGTGTGTGCGTTTTATACTCGCTCTGTGCTGCGTACTGTGGAGCAACTGGGCTTAGTCCCGCTCGGCAATTAGTCTTCGGGGAGGAGCCTGCTGTCCTTCATTTATATGGCAATTAAATTCCGCATCGAGAGCGAACGAGGGTGATGGTGTCTTGAGTGAGTGGCTTTGCCAGTGGAAGGCTCTTCCTATTTATGCCACATTGCGATGAATACGATGATTTATGGCCTCCGGAATGGAATACTCTTGCTTGGATATAAGTGTTCCTCTTTGAATTGGTAATGAGATATTTTAGTTAGCAAATTGCAAATTCTATGACTATGAATAAGGGCCGGGCTTATCTATGAGAAATTGTATAAATTATATGTAAATCAGTAGCCACTTGGGAGTTCTCATTGAAAATGTATCATTTTTGAAGCAATATTATGATGAAATAGGGGAATAAATTTCCTCAAGGATTTTAAGCTAGAAGCTGAGACTCTTTAAGAAGACCCTCAAATACATAGCGGAGATTAAATAATTATTGGAAAACTTTACGTTAACTTAATTTATATATATATTTTTATATTAATTTCCAATAATTGAATTCGTAATTAACTTGAAACGTAGCAGTTTTAATAGCTTACGAGAGATAAATATACTTTCAAATACAATTGATTGCCTTTTTTTTTGAGTCTGGAGATTCTTATTATTAAATCTGTGTTTTAATTTTATAATCAGCAAGGATATCGATTTGTAATATAAAGATTTTCCATAAAATATAGAGGATCAGCAAAGATCGGCATCTTCTAGTACACAAATTTGCCTTAAAATATAGAAAAAACCTAAACCAGCATTTTAAGTTCTAAGAGCACTGAAATAAAACTTGTATACGTCGATATGGAGTTGTTTTTATTAATATTTAAAAGAGCAAGGACTAATTGTTATTAGAAACTATTATGGTCCTTTCCAACCGTTAGCTTTTATACAATAGGTACTTGAAATAAATTTAATGAAACACTGAGACTGAGACTCTACTTATTTGCCGAAAAAACAGAGAAAACAAAAAATGGAAAAGGATAGATCGAAGCGTCTGGTGGTTCTTATCAAGAATACACACATATTGGGGATGCCATATTTACTGCATTGCGAGGAAATACAGGTTATCATACATAGGCTAACTCAACAAAATTAAGGAAGGTGTTAAAAATAATTTATAAAAATGAGTTTATATTCAAGTGTTTGCTCTATTTCAGAATTTCTATAATCTGAATATAATGTTCTGGTATCACACTTAAGGAAACCTCTTACCACTTTTCGCGAGCCTCGAACCCGCTGATTAGCCTCTTACATAAGTTGTAATTAGCTCCACTCGGCATACACTTTGAGTTTTGCCTCATCACCTCATCGCCAAACCGATTAGAACAAGTTAATTACGGTAATCGGCTCAGAAAGTTGTCCAAAGCGTGACATAGCTAGGTTTTTCTGTGCATTCCGTGTGCTGTCAGGTTTTTCCAAGCTTAGTTCACCTGTCAGTTTGCAGAGAACATAGAAAATCCGTCAAATCGAGTAATATATTGCGGTAATTACTTACCCCCGAATATAACACAAATCGATCAGTAATTACACGCAATCCGCTGCCAATTCATTTAATTGTCTGCTCAAGGCGGCCATCAATCAGAGACTTCTTTCAGAGAGCGATGCAAATTGCTTTCGTCCAGATTGACCAGCGGTTTCA
This sequence comes from Drosophila kanapiae, assembly GCA_008042475.1. NCBI lineage: Eukaryota > Metazoa > Arthropoda > Insecta > Diptera > Drosophilidae > Drosophila > Drosophila kanapiae. The sequence continues at coordinate 463,745 of VNJM01000360.1, read as the reverse complement.
CACAAAACTAACAAATGACGCTCACAAGAAGGTGGTACATAATACTGCAGCACAGAAAAAATAATTTTGAAAAATAAATAATTTAAAAATAACAATTTGTTTAACTGTTATCTAAAGCTCTAGATGATTTACCTATCAAATATATTTTTATTATTATCAAGAGTACCCAGAATTTGAAATGCTTTAAGAAAACACACAAGCACTTTAATTTAAAGCGTTTATATAGTTTGAATATTTTTCTATTGCCTAAAAATGCCTCAAATAATTTAGAAAATATCTTTAAAGATAAAAACAATTTAAAAACATCTGATTTATATTCAATTTGAATTTTTCCCTGTGTAAATTCATCTCTATTTGCTGACCAAAGCTTCGCTCTCAGCGATCGCGTCAGAAAACTGCAGCGACGTCTCCGCTAATTGATTTCGAGCGAGTGATTTGGCACGTTTTGTTGCAGTTCATTAGCGAAGTTGGACTGCGCTGAGTTGCGCTTTGGGTTGGGCCCTTGCCATAGACAAGACTGGGGCCTGGATTCCGCAACTCGCGTTCCATAGTCTCTTTGGGCTGGGCCTGGGTCTGGCGCGATGGCCTACAATCTGACATTAAAGCCGGCAGACTTGGCTCGAGGTTAACGAAAGAAAGTTGGCAACGTTTTTATTTTGGCACTAATAGATCTAACCACCTTCTTTCTTCTCTTTCCCCCCAGATGAACGACAGCATATACAGAAGAAAACCTTCACGAAATGGATCAATTCACATCTCATCGATACCCAGTGCACGCCAGTGAAGGACCTGTTTTTGGACCTGCGGGACGGACACCGCTTGCTAGCCCTGCTCAGCACCCTGACACAAACACAGCTGGTCAGTATAGATCATATATGAATAATGATGGGTGGGCCAGGCTCGAAAGATTTATTGGGTCGCATTGGAGACTTGAGAGGGTCCAGGCTTTTTCTTTATTTTTTCATTCATTTGTTGTACTTGGAAATATTGGCTTAGGTTGAACACCACAATAGGTTCCAAGCTAAACTTTTGAGTGAAGTGTTTTTACTGTAGGGAATTAAAACTTAATCTCAACAGAAAATATTACACAATCACTGGCATTATCAGGCAGAATGTTAATTGAATATATATTATTTTTACGATTTATTTATATAATTTATGAAACAGTGCCATTTAATTAGATCGCTTGAAATAGAATCTTGATATTTTGATAGGCATAGTTTATTCCTTTCCAACCTTCGGAAAACGGCATGAAATATGTAAGTCATTTAAAATTTAATCGCATTTAAAATACTTATGATTTTATTTAAAAGAGCTTTCTTACTTATTGATAAGAGCATCCTGTAATGGCATGACAGTAGAGGCACCTGACATTAAAAACGACTCAGACGACACTGATCTGCTAAATAGAATTTAAATATTTTGTAAGGTTCATAAAAAAGCAACTAGTCCGATAAGAAATATACCGGACTTTATGATATCTTTTCTAAATAATTTTTGAAGATTTCGGCGCAATGTCTTGTACATAAGTTTTTCACCGATGGCAGGAAGCTAGCGTTCCTTATGGTTTTATAATTGTTTGCTGAATTCCAAAGATTTCGAAAAATTTTTTCGAAAGATAAATAAATAAATAAATATTTTTACTTTGTTCCAAAGTTTTGGAGCAACTACTTCGAGCAAAGTACAAAGATTTATATATTTTATATATATATCTATTTATCTATTTATATATTCGCTTGAACGGTTATTCACATTTATTTATAAATACAATACAATTTGGAGTACTAGTCCAGAAACACGACTTGTTTCTTATTCCTTTAAGTCTCGTTAAAAGAGGACCGCTTTTTGTAATAAGCATTTAATAATATTGTAGTGACATAAAGTCCACAAAATTGACAAAAGTCCTGCGCCGCTATGACAGTTTTAAAAGGGTCACATTGGCCGAGGGCGTTGACACTTTTTTACACGCTTTTACAGGTGCCCACTTTTTTCGCGAGACCTTTTAATTGAAGCAAAAAAGGATTATACGATTAAGTCCACTTGAAACAACGATTTAATCTTTTTAATTCGAATAAGTAACTGATAATATTAATAATCAATTATCGAGTAATATATTATCTTTGTATTAACTAATCTTATTAAAATATAAATATGGAATCTATGCTTTCTTTGCAGAAACCCGAAAAAGGTCGGATGCGGGTCCACCACATCAACAACTTGAACAAGGTGATCCACGAGATCCAGCAACATGGCGTTAAGCTGGTGAACATCTCCAGCGACGACATAGTGGGCGGCAATGCCAAGCTGACCCTGGGCCTCATCTGGTTAATAGCGCTGGAGTTCAATGGCCAGCATCTAGTCAAGAGTCACTCGAGCAACGGAGTGGAGAAGTCCCTTTTGGCCTGGGCTCGGCAATACACGGAGCCGCATGGCCTGCAGCTCGGTGATTTCTCTAGTTCGTGGGCCGATGGACGAGCCTTCCTCATGATCCTGGATGCGCATGTGGAGGAACTTAATCTGCAGGCAGCCCTGCAGCAGCACGCCCTGCAGCGACTCCATCTGGGGTTCGATCTGGCGCACAGACATTTTAAGATCGAGAAGTTGCTGGATGCCGAGGATGTTCACACCCACAAGCCGGATAATAAGTCCATACAGATGTATGTGATGTGTCTGTACCATGCCATGGAGTCGATGAGGACCCGAGAGCAGGATCAGGACCAGGAACAGGATCAGGATCCGAGCAGAGTGCCTTGCACGAGCATCACGGACTTGGATGAGGTGCCACTGGACAATGATCGTGCCAGCTTAGGGATTTACACTTCGGACAGTGCTGGCAGCATGGATCAGAGATCTTCGGAAGAACTGAAGGGCAGTTCTATGCGACCGCTGAGCACGGCCACCAATGCCAGTGTGGAGATCAGTGGTTACCAGACAGCCTTAGAGGCAGTCCTCACCCTGCTGCTGGAGGATGAGCAGCTGCTCTCGCAGGATCTGCCCGATCCGCAGGACTTCCATACAGCCAAGCTGCAGTTCCACGAGAACGAGAGCTTTATGCTTAAGCTAACCGAACACCAGGAGTACGTGGGCGAAGCTCTCGAGGAGGGTAGCAACCTCATCAACGAGTCCCAGAAGGCGGGAGCCGGTCTCAGTCAGGAGGATCAGAATGAGGTGAGGCAACAGATGGTGTTGCTCAACGAACGCTGGGAGACCCTGAGATTGCGAGCTCTTGACGTCCAGGCAAAAATCCTAATGCGACTAGCCGAGTTCCAGAAACAAAAGCTCGAACAGCTGCGCCAGTTCCTCACCAGCGTTGAGGACCGTATTTCCCACATGACCGACATAGGACCCACCCTGGCGGAGGCGGAAAAGCAACTCCTGGAGGCCCGCAAGCTGAAGTCCGATTTGAGCGAGCAGCAGGAACTGGTGGACAGTCTTAGCAGCATGGTGGTGATTGTAAACGATACCTCTGGCAACTTTAACGATCTCGAGGATCGGTTGAGTGCCCTGGGAGAGCGGTGGTCGCATGTGGTCAAGTGGAGCGATCTGAGAACCGAGAAACTGCAGCAGTACAAGTGCATATCCAGGTGGCTTGATGCCCGGGAGCAGGATCTCAAGCTGATGGAGAGCCGTGATGTCACGGATGTGGGTGGTATTACGCAGCGCATCAATGAACTTAACTACTGTGCCAAGGATCTACTGGAACTCCTGAGATACCTCGTAGATCTGCGACAAATGGTGGCTGCCACTCTGCAGGATGGCGACGACAAGGGGGAGAGGGTTCTGGTCCAGCTGGAGAGCTACGAGGATCGCCTGGATGCCCTGAAGCAAATCGTTGAGGTGCAAACGGTGAGAATCGAGACCAAGGGCTTTAATTTCGGTCGGGATCGAGCCAGCTACGATGATAGTCGAGTGGTGCGTCCTGAGGGTTGGCTAGACTACCAGATGATAATTCGGTTCGGCGAGGAGGGGACTGAAGAGGATGAGGAGCACGATTTGGCCAGCAAAAAGCGTAAGTTAAGGAATGCCGACAACTTTTTCGCTCTGGAAACCCAGATCGTGGAGCACTTCGCCCATGTCCAGGAGGTGGAACAGAAGCTGCAGCAATTACAGAGACAAAGTCTCCGGCAGCAGATGGATTTACTCAAGGAACTCCAAGCCGAAACCACGCGACGCAGTGGTACTCTTCCAGAACTTAAGAAGCTCTATGAGGTGTGTGAACTGGAAGATCCTTCGAGGAATCTCCTGCTGGAGGAAACCAACATCAAGCAGCTGGAGCAACGATACTCGGCTCTGGCTCAAAAACTAAGCAGCCAGCAGAGTGAAAGCCACACATTGTTGGCCAAGGAAAAGTATTACAACAGTCTCACAGGATTCAAGTTAGTCCTGGCCGACTCTAGGGACTGGTATAAGCAGCACGCTGGCTCAGCCAGTGGCAGGGAGCTGGAGCAACGCCTCAGCCACATGGAATCACTGGCATCGGAGATTTCGGAGGCCAAGACAGCAACCGAGGAGCTGGACGACCAATTGCTGGAATGGAAGCAGGACTTTGGCCTGTTCTACGACAGTTGGCATGATATGAAGCATGCTTTGCAGGCTTTGATCCAACAAAGAGGTGGAGAAAGCCTTTCCAGGCAGCTAAAACAAGTGCAAGACTTTGTGGCCAAGGTAGCCAGTCAAAAGGTGCGTGTTTCCAGTTTGGAAATAATGCAAAAGCAACAGTATTCTCTGAACCAATTACTGGATGAGCTGGAGTCCCTGCGACCCACCTATGAGCACTTACCCAGATACCTGCTCAGCGAGGAACTGCAAACCACCTGGCAGAGACTTCCCGAGCAGCTGAACGAGCGTGTGATCAAGCAAACTACGGCCATTGAAAATCTTAACCACTTTACAGCCGAGTATAATGCCATTATAGCCATCCTGCGAAGTGCCTCTGACAAAAAGTTGGAAGGCAGTGAAAACAGTTGCAATCAGGACCTCCGCAAAGTGGAGATTGATGTGATCAGTGCCAGAAATTTCAGTGAAATTCTGATCAAAGAGGCGGAACCTGGCCAAAAGGAATCGCTGCAGTCGCAGATCAAGGCTCTAAATGCTCTCTACGACCAAGTGGAGCAGCTGCATCGCGAAAAGAAGCAACAGCAATCAGCTCTCCAGTCCCAGATCGAGCTCATCCAGCAGCGACTCAAGAAAACAGAGCACTGGCTCACCGAACTGGAGGCAAACACACCCAAGTCAGGGATAAGCGACATTGGTAACTCCAACGAGCTCTTCCAGAGCAAGTCTCGCTTTCAGACACTCAAAGAAACCTGCGAACGGGAGACTACCCAGTTCAGGGAGCTCAACGAATTGGGCGGTGAATTGCTACTGCAAATGGACGAACTCCAGGACAAGGAATCCAGGTACGGATCGCTGGCCAAGCAGTTTACCCGTCTGAACGCCCGGTGGACGGAGGTCACAAAGCGGGTTTATGATAAGACGGCACTGCTCGAGCATATATCCACACAACTGGGCGAGTTCAAGAAGTTCATGGTGAGCGAGACGGGTTACCTGGACAGGTTAGAGAACAAGATACGCAACACGCCCGAGAATGCAGCGGACGCGGAGGAGATAATGGAGGAACTTGACGTGAGTCTAAGCCCGACTATTCATTTTCAAGCTTTAAGTTAATTTTAAATATATTTTAAATCGGTTTTATTAGGATCTGGAGAACGTTCTGCGCTCGCATTCTGAGGAATGGCTGGAAAAGATTCAGGAAATTGGCGCTGAGCTAATTGACAATGAATTCATGGCCGACTCCATGCAGGCGGATATCGATGACATTGTGCAACGGTGGACGCAGCTCCAGCAGCAGGCCAAGAAACGTACCGAGCTCCTGGAGGAGAAGGTCAGCGAGGCGGAGCAGTCCGAAAAATGCATTGTGCAATTTGAAGCGTGGCTGACACGGGTTGATGAGATACTCAGCGATCATCTGGAAAACGATGTGACTATTGAGGATCTGCCAGAGGATTTTCAGGTAAACAGCATCTAGGATTGGTTTCCTATATCCTTAAGCTGCCTAATTTTAAATTTGTATAATATTTAATTGCCAAATTATTATTATTAAACTTTTAACAGCGCTTGGCACGTGAATTTGTGGCTAATGAGCAAAATTTCAAGGAAATCCCCGAACTTATTGCCGAGCACACGAGAAATGGCAAGATTGGGGCTGCCAATCGGCTGCAAGAGCAGCTCAACCTGATGGAGCTTAGGTTCAAGGCCTGCCAGGCGAAGCTTAGCAAGTGCACAGCACCCCAGCCTGCCTACGAATCCCGGTTAAATCGAGCCTATGGTGATCTGAGGAATGTGGAGCGATCCACTTTAGTTCTGGATGTGGCATCCGCCGGTCCCAGTACAGTGCAGGCGCAATACCAAAAGTGCCTGGTAAATATTTAGGAAAAGCTCAACAAATGGGAAATAGTATTTTCATCGTTCTTATTCCACAGCAAATTTACCGCACTCTATCCGAGATCAAGGCGGAGATCGAGAGCACGATCAAGACAGGACGAAGGGTATGTGAGGACAGGTACACAAAATCGCCAAAGCAACTGAGCCAGCGAATCGATGCCTTGAAGCATTTGTACAATGCCCTTGGCGAGAATGTGACCCAGTCGAAGGCCTTCCTCGAGAGCTTGCTCACTTTGGCCAGGCAGCTGGAGGAGTGCTTCGATTTGGCGGACACACTCATCCGTCGCTTTGAGTCGCCGCAGGAGGTGCACGACAGGAACTCCATACTTTTGGAATTTGAGGATGTCCTGCGAAGGTGCGAGGCCCAGTACAACGAGTATAGCAAGTCCTGTGACCAAAGCTGCATGGTCGACACCCGTCAGCGGATTGACGGTCTGAAGGCCGTTTACCACAAGCTGACCAGTGCGGATATCATAAAGCGGCTGAGGGAAATGAAGGCCACCCTGCAAAATCTGGACAATATATCCCTGGAGACTTTGAAGTGAGTAAATGATTAAGGGGTTCATACATATATAATTAAATATGAATCCCTAGGTTTATATCGAGGGGAAATGTTCGATATGATATGGATATATCGAAAAATATCGCATTTAACGTTTAAACGTAAAATTTAAATATCCAAAAAGTGTTATTTAATTTATTTGTATATTTGTCTGATAATTTTGATTTGCTATATCAATTGTTATATGATATGTATTTTTATATATCCTATTTGAAGTAGCGAAAATATCACTTTTAACGTTAAAATATCGATATTATCGGAAAAAGAATCGTAAACGTAATTTTTAATTTATTTGATAATCTGATTAACAATTTACTTATATATGAAATATATTTTTTTTATTTATCGATATTTATGTATCGAAACCTATCGATTTCAACTTTAAAATATCGTTATTAACGAAAAATCCGAATAGTGTTTATTATTTTATTTGTTTTCCCGATAATATTAATATGATATATCAATTAAAATAGCGGTTTATCGTGCAAAAATATATTGTTTCATTGGTATATATAGTATCGTCATATCGATAATTTCTGTCATAGGTTACAGCTTTGAATAATTATTTAACTTGAATATATTTAAATAATTATATAATGTATTTATTCTTTTGTAGATTTTACAGTATCATTAATTGTTAAGAATAGTATAAAACCCTTCGATTTTCCGGATGGTCTAACGCCTAATCTATTTTTTCCCCTTACTAATGCCAATCGTATTGCAGGGCAATGGAGCACGACCTGAAGGAGATAAATGTGCCGTCGAATCCGGAAATTGAGAAACTGCAGCAGCAAGTAATTGCAATTGTCGTGGTGAGTCTGAGCAAGCAAACAAATCCTCTTAATTAAGCAAAGCTTCTTCTTCCGCTCTGTCCCATTCTCTCACCGCTCCTCTCTCCTCTCACTTTTAAATTATGTAAGCCACATCCTTTCTTTTATTCTGTGCTTGTCTTGTGTTTATCGGGTTCCATTTTTGCCTTTCTCCCCGGTTTGTGTGTCTTTATTTGCTTACCTTACATTTCGCTTTTGCATCGGACTCCCATAACACCTCATCTCATCATCCCCCTGGGGCTTGGCCTGGCCGGTTGGCTGGCTGGCTGCCTGATTCTACTCGAACACCTTTTGGCCTGGCTCAAAGCAAATGGAATTGGGTTTCCTTTTCACATTGCTTTTACTCCTTCTGTTTCACATCATTGGTTCGACATCATTTGATTTATCAGCATGAACAGCGAACTGATGTAAAATTTAAATCGTAGTCAATAGCAGAAGAAATGGGATCAAAATGACATTTCTGCGAACCGTATTAAAACAGCTTACATATATACATATCACCTTCTCACCTCTTGGAAATAAATTATTAGTTCAAGGGAAAGATTCTTGTTTGAAAAGGTTTTACTTATAGAGTTCAGGGAGTTTTGTTAACACCTTGTTGTTTTTATTGGATTAAAAAACTTGAAGAAGTCACAACTTATAACTTATAACAACTTATTTTATTCAAGGTGTCCCATTTATAATACAAAAATTACATTTTATTGTATAATATGAACCTTAATTTATAGTTAGAAATACTTAAAATAGAAAACAGAGAAAAGTTTTTAATATTTATTCTACAAAATATGATGCGAAATAGTTTTAAAACAAACAGAGAAGATAAAAGCAGTGTCTATAAAATTTAGTTTAAAATGTTTTAGCAATTTAACTATGAAGCTAAGATGACTCACTTTTACACAACGCAATGCAGCCATGACATAGATTTAAAATTTTCTTTAATCAGAGGTTTCATTTGAAGCTTGGAACAGAAAACTATAAGGTAAACAATAACAATTGTTGGAATACATATTTATGGAAATATATATGAAAAACCCTGCTAACCTACATTTATTTATTTAATAATACCTCATTTGGTATGCTTTTTAATGTTTTTGTTTCAAGCTTTTGTCCGGAATAGTTTTTACAAATAATGGCAAGACACCAGCAAAAAGAAATCATATTGTGAATGTATATTAACCCTGTAATGAGAAAATAATACACTTTTTAGATACAATTTAATGCATTGGAGCCTTATTTTTATTATAGCACAACATTTTTTCTGCTGTTTGCTTGTAGATTTATTTATTTTCTCAATTTAAAGAATTTAATTTGTAAAAAAAAATTTTGTATTGTGGTCTAATCAAAACTTTAATTAATGTTTAATAAGGTTTAAATGCTGTGACATAGTCGCATAACTAATTCAATATTCAGGAATCGGCTAGATCGTATCGCCTTATGTAGGATCAGAGAACTTTTCTTAAATATATCATGCCAGGTTATTATAATTATTAATATTATATTATAAAAATAACTTATGCCTTCCCAAGCATTCTCCTAGAACTACTTAAACCCATTAAACCCAACCTACTTACTATTCTCACCACAAACTGCTACTATTCTATAATCTGACTGTAATATACATAATTATTTTACTCAACTCTCATAATTGTATTTATTTTGCTAATTCCATAAATCATTAAAACAAATGTTTCCACCCAAAAAAAAAGCTAATCAAGAACCAACCACATTTACCAGTGTTGGTAAATGGGAAACTGTCAAATCCACCATATCACCCCAGCTAAAGAATCAACCATAATTATATAAATACTCAAACAAACCAGATATCACCGTATCACTAGAGCTCTACGGGGTCTAACTTTGGTGTCATTTTCACGCTTCCAATTTTTATTGTGTAGAGTTTTATACCTCAAATCCCCTCTAATGTTTGTTGTTGTTGTGGCGTTCAATTGGTTGCGGCTGCGTCAAATGTCCAAACCATGTATCCCAAAAGCAACATAAAAAACGTAATCCTTCCAAACCACCGCTCACCACCACCACCACCAAAAAAAAAAATAAAATAAAATATAAACCACCGCTCACCAACAAACCAACGCTTTTCTAATGGAGACTTGTACCTAAATGTAAAAATCTACCCACATATATACCTTGTCATTGGGCGCGCTTCATGGGCTTTCAGAAATGCATATCCTTACCTTTGGAGAACTTGGCGAAGAGCTTGTAGTGTCTTGTAATTTATACCAAACTATGCGTTTATTGTGCAGGATGCGTTGAAAACGCGCTTCAATGAAGCCACAACGCTGGCCGCTCGCCACACGAACTCCCCACAAAAGTCACCAGTCGCGGATGATGATGACACGGAAATAGTGATTGTCAGCGATACAGTGCGACAACGACGAGCGAGAACACCCCAGTCTGGGGAATCCCCTTCGTCGGCCAACAACAGCGCCTCAGAGTCGCCAACGAAGGCTGTGGAGGCGTCAGCGAGTGGTGACCAAGTCCTGCCCGATGTCCTGCCACCCCAGACATTCCGCCTGGCCGAGTCCAGTACATTGTTCTCTCAGATTTCTCTGAATCCTGACAGAGTTATCAAGGCGCCACCGCCAAAACCGGTGAAAACGAAACGAAAGGCTCCATCCTCGCCCGCCCAGGTTGTGGAGATCAAGGTGAAGAACATCCAGAACGACAAGATGTCCGTGCAGAATATCGCCCTGGAACCGCAACAGGGCGAGATCGTGGACACTGTCAATATACTTGAGAGCGTGGAACCCTTTGTCCCCGAATATGTGGAGACTGTGCAGATTGTGGATCTATCCGAGGACTCGGACTCATCAGCTCGTGTCGACAGCGATGGCAAGGAAGTGCGACGCTCAAAGAGCAAGCACTCCCTCAACGATTCTCCCCTGCCCAGGGTCTCGGATGATGAGGACGAAGACGAGCCGGAGGAGAATCTGCTCCGCCCGGAAGTGGGCAACACTAGCACTCCCTTTCTACGAGTCGAGAAGCATCGCATCTCCTTTGACGAGAAACGCAAGCGGATAGGCAGCGAACGTGATATCCTGCGCGATTCCGAAGAGGAGGAGCCCAAAACGCCAGATACTCCCAGGTCACCGCAGGTCTCGGTCTCCAAACCAAAGCGCTGGCGGCAACTGCAGCCGGAATTGGATGCCTTGGAGCCGGAGTCACCAGGTCGCGATAGTTTCTATAGCCCTGACAAAGAGTCAGGTTTCGATGTTGAGCCTCTCGTCTTCTCCGACGATGAGGATATACCGCGTTTCTCCATGGAAATGACACCAACAATTGACTCCGATAGTGATACGGTAATTTTGGTTAAAATCCCAGCTAGACATATTAGTTTACTTACTTTTAGGAGATCTTGAGTAGAGAGAAGTTTTTTAAATGTTTATCCCTCCCCCACAGAGTCGAATCGAGACGAAGCCTAACTCTTTTTTGAGCAAGGTCCTTGACTCGATGCCTTCGCCCACGGATGACTCGAATGTAACGCTAAAGAGTCCCCTCAGTGAGCTAGAGCCGCATACACTGGACGATCGGGTGCGAGAGTTTGATAAGCAGGCCAAGCAGATGATATATAAGTTGAAGCTGACTAAGGCCAAGATCGAGCAGTGTCACGAGAGCGAGGCGTAAGATTTAATATATATATTTAATAGATTAATCTATTTGTATATTTAGAATTGAGAAAATTAAGTAAGAATATAATTAATTTCGAAGATAGGGAGCGCTAGCTACTACTACAAACATTTCATAAATGAAGTAATATAATTTTTACTAGATGTTTGCAGCGCAATGAAGAAAACCATTCCGCCCCCATCAATTATATATATTCTTGATCAGCTTCACCAAACGAGTTGTTGTAGCCAAGTCCGTCTGTCCGCCTGCCCGTCTGTCCGTTACAATAAAAAAAACTAGTCTAAATTTTTAATTGATTGCCTTGAAACTTTCAAAATAGTTTTGTTTTAATTGCAGTTAGTATATATGTATGTCGTAAATCTTACCACTATATCTTATAGCTGCCATAAGAACAATAGGGTCAAATTAGCCGTTGTTTTTAAAGATATCGGATTATAATTAAATATATAGTTAATATAGTTAATTTAATTAGCAATTAACTTAAATTAAGCCTAAATTGTATTTATTTAAAGGACGAAAGGATAATCGCTTTGCAAGAGTAGCAGTTCTTTTTATTATAATGTAGCTAGGGTATATAATATTCGACTTGCCGAATTTAGCTTCCTTTTTGTCACATAATTTCTAAGGTTCACCAAAAATTCTTATGTTTTTAATACAATATAATAATATGTAATAATAACATAATACTTTTGAGCATTTAGTGAAAAGTTATTTGATTTTTTGTTGTAAAATGTTGTAGAATAATAATTTCAAAGACCTTTTTCAAGGCTTATGAAATTCTAGTGATTTCCAAATATATATTTTAATCTAATTAACTTCAACAGGGAGGACCTCCGGCTGCTGATAGCTCCCGATGCTGCCACATTGATATCACAAGGAGACTCGCTGGTTCTGGAGACCCATGGAAAGCAGGGAAGTATATCCCGACTGGTGATGGGCACACAAATCATTTTGCGAGAACAGTTCCGCGAAGTACAGCAAGCCAGGTAAAAGTGTGCACAAAATATCACCAGCAATATATATTATATATATTTCTGTATGATAGATCCAAGACCTCTGGAAGCGGAGCTCCAGCTCCCCCATCGGACAGTGTCAACATTGAGGAACTCGTCACCAAGGGCCTGCGTCGCATTAATGTTCTGATAGAAAAGCCCGTGGATCTAAAGTCTAGCTGTGATCTTGAGAAGCGAATGGAGGATATCAACGTAAGTGGTCCTGGCAAAATGCCAGCATTTCGAGGTGACAAAATAGCAAAGTTTAGTTTCTTGAAACTACAATTAAAGAATTCCATTTGAATGCTGCAATTAGTCATTTATTCAGTTGGTTTCTTGTGCCACAAGTTAATTGACCCCTTGGGAATCTCAGTTCCTATACAAAGAGATATGCATTGGCCACAATGGCTAAATGGGGCCCATTAGAAGGCCCAAAAATAAACACATCTGACACAGTTACACATCTGTGTGCAGTTCGGAGGGCGGTGAGGAGTGAACACAATATTTAGTGGGTCGAATGAAAGAAGAGAGATCAGTCTTGGTAGTAAGAGAGATTTTAAGAGATTCCTCGAATCTGCTGCACTTGGCTGATGATGCTGTCAGACGTCCAAGGGATGGAGCGATCTGGCTTCTTGTCATGTTTAATTAAATTTTCTACATCATTTTCAAAATTTTTATGATGGATTGAAACATGAAAAGATTTAATTAAGTGCCATTTCGAATAGATATTGAAGTTTTAATGGGTTTTAGTTATTTTCTGGGATACTTTTATGTTGGATTTGGATATAACATCAATTTATCAAAATATATTTATTATATTTATTTTCTTATAATTTGTATCAGTGTTTTTCAGCTAACTCAAGGCATATTTGGCTTGATTTGATTTACATAAATCGAGGCTCAATTATAAGGCTAGATCACTCACATATTTTTTGTCAGAAGACTTGTGTTCCAGGATATATTTCGTTTTATTTTACAAAATGAATCTAAATAATTAATACAGTTGTTTCGCTTGTACTAATATACTCTTCAGTATCCGTTAATTTCTTCTTAATTTCCTTATTATATCTGTTAAATAATTTCATATTTAAACGAGCCGAAAGTATTAATAAATTTAAATACAAGCCTGCACAATCATATATTTTAAATGATTGAAGAGTTGACAAATGTGCATTAATATAAATTTTGTATTATTCATATTTTACAACTGACTGCCCCCATAAAAAAGCCCTAGAAAAAACTAAAGATTTCATTACTGGGTGACTGAACAACATATGATAAATCTAACAGTTTCAACAAGTTCCATCCCTAGACAACCGAGTCATTAATCACTGCAGTCATTTGTTGTTTATTTTTATTTTTTATTTATTCATTTTTTTATGGCACCCGCGAGCGTAGCGACAAACGCCAACCGATGCTTAAAAACAAAAAATCAAAAATAGAAAACACTTTGTTTTCCAAGAGAGAGAGAGAGGGAGCGTAGCATATGGGGAAAATATTGAAAATGGGTAAAACTAATTTGGAAGAGTGGCACAAGCCCCAATGTGAATTCCTCCTCTCTTTGCCGGCGAATATTGGGCCTTTGTTTTTATATTCTTTTAGTTTTTTGTTTGTTGGCTCCTCTTCAGTTGCGTACGGTCTCTTTGGGACAGCGGTTGCAGTTCTTAAAATATTTGTGTACATTTTTATTTTCCTCTTTTCTTTTGACTCGCCGTTGATTGATTGTAAATTTGCGAAATATTCAGTTTGGCGCGAAAAGAAAAATCAGGCAACAGAAATCGGACCGCCAACTGTTTGCAACGCGCTGCACATTGACGACCATCAAATGCAATTTTGTTGGTTGACAAACGCCGTTCGAGAGGTTGTAGGCCACACACACACACACACTCGTACGCCGCACACCTGCACACCTCCATTCCGCCCACTTGCTTTTGTTCTTTCCGGTGCAAGCGGCGGGTCCCTGCATGATTGCAGTTGAAATTGAATTCCAATCGCCGTTGGCTGCAGCACTTCTCCCAAGCGGTGGCCATTTGTGTGCTTTTCTGTGTATGTGTGTTTGAGCAGCTTCCGTTTCCGCTTAAAGTCTGGAATTTATTGTTTACCTAAAGGACTCTCGTTGTGCTGCATAAATTTGCTGTTTTGTAGGTTTAACTGAACAATTTTAATCAATTTAAGGTTATTTTTTGAGCCTGAAAATATTTCTATTAAAGGTTTTTTTCCTTATTATAAATTAATTATAATTGTTTTTATAATTTCGATTCGCATTACAGTACATTATATATAATGATTTTTAAATGATATAAGTAAAAGGTTAATGCATATTATTTATATTGCATTTATTACTTGATTTGTTAGCTTATTGTGAGAGCTTTCTATTTCGCCAGAATATATTAGTATTTAATTATAAACCACCCCAGAGAGGGTTATAGTTTGCTGTAAACTTAGTTCCATCTTTATTCATTTCATGAATCCCTACACTGAGATATTAATGGGCCTTTAAATTAGTTTAAGAAATTTCCACTGAATTTATTTCAAATTAATATATTATATATATATTTCCGTGCATATTTTGCAGGAGCGCCACGACGATTTACAGGTGATTGTCGGCGCCATTGGCAAGAACGACCAGATGCCGAAGGTCACGCCCCTCATGATGAACGAAATTGAAAAGGTTTGCCATCATCACCCGTGTACTTTGCACTGTTCCTCGACACGAGCTCTTAAAATTCCCTTGTCCTTTTGCAGACCAAAAACAATTTGATAGCTCATGCGGATTCCATTGAGCTCTCGCTGACGGAGCTGAGAAATGGCCCCCGAATTTCCAATGGCAAGGAGCGAGGAGATGCAGCCACCAGGAGTGCCACCATCAGCTGTCGTTCGGGTAAGCCATCGCCCACTCAATACGCAATTGTTTGTAATAGTTTTTATTCCGGGAGCTGGAAGGGATCGCCTCGCCTTCTGACCTAGGACAAGGCTGGGCAATGTTACTTTTGATAGCCGGCCAGTTGAATTGTCTTCAAATGTTTGTTTGGATTACGCTCGAGTTCGCTGCTTAAATGAGGGGAAAGTCGTTTGTCAAGTTGACTTGGCAGAGTGCCTCAACTTAAGAGCCAAGAGCGACTCATCAAGTGTGTTTGTCCTGCTAAAAGTTAGTTTATTGAATGCTGATGGAATTTGTGAATTTACAGGCATTTATTTTGATTGTCAATTGAATTATACAATTGAACTGAATAGAAATTTCTCCAACCTAATCATCTGGTTTAAATGTTGTCCGAAATGTGTACTTATTTAATTGATGATATCCATTAATTAATTGAGGGAGCTAATTTAAAATGTAACTTAACATCTTTTAAAGCTAACCACTTGAATTTCAATTAAAATTTCCTTTGCTTAATGGCAGACAAATATCTATTTAGCATTGAAATTTAATAATCATCATCACTGTGGAATAAAACATTAAAGTATTTTTAGCCTCTGGTTGAACAAAAAATATGAAATAAGTAAATGTAAGATATGAAAACTCTTGAATCAGCACGCACAAGTTCTTGTTTTCGTTTCGGATTGGTTTCCGTTCGCGTTTATTTAGATAGCGTGTTGATTTACAGATTGTGGTCCAGCTTGGTGCCATAGAAAATACAAATTTTAGACAAAACTTTAAGAAATAATTTCATATTTAAGGTTAGCGAAATTTCACTTGGTTTCAAGTTGATCATTGATCTGCATATTTTTGAATTTCTGGTAGCATAGGTCACGTATATTAGCTTTACTTCCCCTTGTCTGTCCTCCTTTCGATTTTTTTTTTGTTTAGTTTATGTAGGAAAAAGTGCCAGTCAGCCTCCAAATGGGCCATGTCAATGGCACTTTTGACATTTTATGTGAATGTTTTCGCTGTTGACTTACCCTATGGGGTTGTCCATGTTGTCTCGTTTTCCTGTTTGGAAAACAGACGCACACATATGTTGATTGATAAATATTCTGCATTCCGCGGCGAAAGCGGCATTATTGTTGCTGTAGTTGAAGCTGAAAGGGGAGAAGCTGTTTTTCTTGGAGTAAAACTTGATATTTAGTTGCTTATCAGGCTTAGCCAACTATTTTATAATCCATTAGAAAATGTATTAAATATTAAATAATAATAATAATTTATTTAAAAGGCAGAAAACCAAATCCATCCATAGGAACTATACAGGGATAATGGCAATGTAGCACAACAGGAAAACATCGATAGATATATAGAATAAAACTTTGCGTTTAAAATATATCGAAAATTTAAATATCGAACTTAATTAAAATATGAATTATACCCTTAACGTTTCTACTGATTACATTTAAACCATCTTTTAAAGTAAGTTTTTGAAAACCTACTTAAATTTATTTCCTTCAATGATAGGTAAAACAAAGTTTTGGTATTAAATTAGCAATATTATCGATAACAATATCCTATAAATTTTATTTAATTTTTTGCCTTGTTATCTTAAATATTTATTTTAACCAAGTTTAGGCTCTTTTTCGGCACAGCTTGGGGTATCAGAAAGAATTCGATTTATCACACCTATATAGCAGCGTTAAAATATTGAAGTAGATATCCTTTTCGACTAATATCGATACAATATCGATATTTTCTGTCATCCCTATTATGCACTAATTTAAATGTTCCCTTCGACTCACATGAAGTGGAAAAAAAATCTCCTTGTCTTTTTCACTATCTCTACCTGAAGATAGCTCCTAAAATTAAATGTTTAGAGGATAACTCTTGCTCTTTCTAGGCAAGAAAATATCTTGAGTATCCCTAAATATATCTGAAAAGGAAATCCCTTGCCCTAATTCCTTAAGGTTCAAAGGTTTTAATGTACTACCATAATTTTGTAAAATCTCGGATATATCTTAAATGAACATGACGTCACTACAAAATCTCTTTACACCGACTAGCCGGAGTGCTGGAGGAGGGACGCGATATCAGCTTCTCCGGCACTCTCACTGTCTATGGTGGAATTACCGTGAGATCGTTCTATGTCCCGTTTGTCATCGGAGATTTTCTGTGGCGGACTGGAATCCATATAATCGGACAACCTGTTGAGCTGGCGGTTCCATTTCAGCTGGTCGTTCGAGATCTTGATCAACCCCTGCGATTTGATAAAATTATCGATCTCGTCTTTGGCTTTTCTGGCAAACTGCAACGTGTGGTCGCCGACATTTGTATTATGCGGTGTGGACGCCATTACCAAGTCGCTCATTTTCTTACACTTTCTCGCGATGGTGTACTCGCCCAGGTTGAACATCCTACGTCGGTCCTCGAAGCTCTGCACGGTCTTAATGGATTCAATGCTATTTGGGACGCTGTAATCTATCTGAGTCAAGCGCAGGCTGACGTCGCTTAGCCGCTGGCAATCTAGACTGGAGGCCGTGTGGATCACATTGACGGTCGCTTTGTCTAACAGCCGGACCCTCTTTTTTTTCGGGGGCCTCAAAGCACTCGACTCACGACTTTCAGTCGGATCATCTTGCATCCACTCCTGGTTCATTGTTGTGAGGCGCCTGGCCAGAACCTTGGCATTGAGGGCAATGTACTTGGTTGGATGCGGGGTGCCGAGGGACAACAAATCTTTAAAGTTTGACGTCATGCCAGGCAGTACGTTTACGCTCTACATGGATTAACGGGTAGAACATTTATTAAAAGACGTATTAATTCAAAATTTGATAAAAGACAAACCTTAGAGCTTTGACTTAACGTGGTTGCTATGGGTTGTTTCGGCAGAGCCGCTTCTGATCCGTGTTTATGATCGATATGGCGGCGCATCGAAAGGCGGGCCTTCAGCAAAATGGCGTCCACGCCCGGATCTACATGGGGATACGGAGTCACGGCTTTGTTGGTGGTCCGCATCAGTCCATAGGTCCTGGAGGCAATCGGCACCATTTCGTTGGGCATAAACTTCAGGTGGTCCATGTTTTGCCGGGGCGACGAGTTGACTTTCTTCTTCATTGTATCTATGTATGTATTAGTTGGTTTCAAGTGTGTGTGTGTGTGTTTTCTTTTTAAAAGTTTTATTTTATTTTGTTGTTGTGTTATTTGTGTTGGTTTTGTTTTGTATTTTTTCTACAAATAAGAATGACAACACCCTAAAGACTGTGTTTGATTTTGAATTTTCAAAAGTCCGTTCTAAAGCTTGGATATAGCCAGGCTTTTCAGCGACATTTTTGTGGCAGCAAATGAAATGTAATGTAAGCAAAACGTCTTAATAAAAAAAAAAAAAATATTATGTAGAGCAAATGTACAACTAACCTTTAGCTATATAAGTCTAAAAGTGCTTCAATTTAGCCACAAAATCACAAGGTGCGTTGTTTACATTCTATGCGTACTGTGCGGCAGAGGTCAGGCAGAGAAATTTCTTCTCGCTCCCTTATTATATTTCTGTGTCACAAATACTAGAATTTGTATATTTGCAATTATGCAAGTGTATTTATTCTCAAGCAATGCTTGCCCTAAAATGTTCAATATAAATTTATATCAGGTTAGTGAGAGCCTTTAGAAATATAAAAATAGTAGCAAGGGTTGAAATACATTTGTTTCATTTAATAAATATATTGACATACAAAAGGTGGTCATAATATGCAAAAAAAAGTAAATCGATAGCCTTCCTCATCATTCCAATAAACATTAGACACTCTCTACCAAGGTATGTAAGTTTTGTTTTTGTACTTCTGAGGTCGGTTTATCTTTTAAAATTAAGATATATGTATGTAATATCTGCAAATGAGTAAAAGTAGGATTACCAGTCATTTTAAAAGTCATTATTTGAGAATTAGATAAATTAGCAAAAAGAAGGTGAACTGCTAATAAAATAAATAGTATTCACTCATTTAACGCATTTTAAATCTAAGCTCAAGAAAAATTTAAATACTGCTTGAATAACGATTGGAAATATATGCACTGCTTGAGTAGTCTGCCAATAGCTAGCTGATATATGATCGGTGAAGCAGTGCGCCCCCACAACCTTAACTGTATATCGAGTGTGTAAAGCAGTGCAGCACTTGCGGATAAACAAAGCCAAACAATTCGTCAAGCAGTTTAAACGGGTGTGATGACCCGTTTGGAGAGCGCGAATAAATTTTTGAATCTTTTAGCTTGTTGAAGCTATTTTCCTAAGCTTACACATAGCTTTTCGTTTTAGCCGCTTTAAACAGCTGTTGGACGAAAATAAGAAACATTTGAAAATAAATCGTTGAGCGGCAAGGAAGTAAACAAGGCGTTAAGTGCAAATTTCCACGTAAAATCCTAAAATGAAATCATAAACAATAATTTTCAAATATCTAAAAAACAAATAAAACAAAATTATGTTAAATTCAAGATTCGTAATACGAAAATACCCGTTAAAATGTGAAAAATACCATGCCAAAGGAAACCTCTTAAAGTAAAAATAAACGAGTTTAAAAAGTGAAAAAATAAAGGTTTTAAAATGTGAAATAAGTAATAAAACGCAGCTGAAAGGATAAGCCACTTACCCGAAGGTATTGAGAAAACTTTTCAAAAACTTCTGCCAAACCAACAACGATTTTCGACAAATAAAAATAATAAATTAAAACCCATCAAGGTCATCATCCATCACCCAAAATGAGACTTTAAAAGCACTTTCCCCTCCGCTTAAATGTCACTGTGTATATTTTGTTTGTCTTAAAGTCATTTTTGGACTTGGCCCAAACGAGGAAAAAGGAAGCCTAACTGAGTGGCAAACTGAAAAGACAGGATGGCCAAGAAGAGGGCCCAGAATTTCACGCTTTCTTTGGCTTTCTAATGAATTATGACATTTTCCTGGTAGAGCCCCGAACCAGCCCGTTCGGTTTGTGATTGAAATTGTGGGCGTGTAAGCGGGCGTTGGAAAAGCGAAGGAGCCAGCGACTGTTATCAGCGCATTTCCTTTCCTGTGTATTTTATTTTTCTGCTTTATATGACGGGGTTTTTTTTATAATATTTTCTACCATTTTGCACCTGTCCCGTCAATGCCACAAAGGAGTGTGCAAAGAGTGTGTGTGTGTGTGTATGAGCCTACCTGGGACATTCATCAGAATGAGTGAAAAGAAATTTTACACTTAACGTGTTTTCCACTCCTACTTCACAGTGTTTTCCGAGTGTGTGTGTGTTGTTGTCAGCGATGTTATTATTCCTTTCTGGTTTCCTTTTTTTTTCCATTCCCACAGTAAATATATGCACGCTGAAAAATGGGTTTCTTATGGCCTTGAAATTATTGAATGACGTTTAAAGTTTATTAAAGGAAACTGCATTCAAAAAAGAAATTATAAAAAAGATATTTAAATTAAGAAAACATTTTACCCGCGCCTGAGAATTGATTCGTTTATCTCCAGCGTGCAGATCTAGAATTCTCCCTTTTTCACTACAGTCTTCCTTGAATATAGTTGTCTTTACGTGTTTATATTGTGTTTGCCACTTTCAGTATTATATTTGCCATAGGTTTCAAGATATTCTTATATTCTACAATTATAAAAATATACTCTTCTTTTCTCCAAATTTTTCCCAGTGTATATATTTGCTTAACAGCTTCTTGTGTGCTTGAAACTCTCATTCATTCAGTCGCTCACTCACTCTAAATGCTTTCAGACGCCTCAACTTGACACGGCCAGCGTGCCAGGCCCCAAGTCCCGGGTCCGGCGTCGTCCTTTTCAGCTGTCCTCATTGGACTAGGCGGCATTTGTCGCCCAAATCCCTTGTCCTCGCAGACCGGCCTAATCCTGCTAGGGGACACTGCGAAAACTACAAACCAAAACGGAGGAAAAAAAAAACAAAATATATAAAAGATAAAGCCAACGTGTCTTTTCTTTTTTTCGGTCTTGTTTTGGTTTTGTTTTCACGGATTATTGGCAAACTCAGGCCTGGAAAAACTTTCATAACTGTCGGCAGGACTTCAGTCTGCTCCTTCCACCTGATTCTTTCCTTTTTCTCCTTTCGTTTACTTGGCTCTGCGCCTACTTAAGCTTTTCTCTGCATTCTCCTTTCGACTCCTTTCACTCAAGTATTTCAAGAGTCTCCCCTTTGATTTTTCAAGTTCTGAAATATTTGCACCATGGTTGGCTCTCAATGGGTTGCAATTGAAAATTGCTTTTTAATAGAAGAAAAGTGGTAAGGGAAAAGCTGAGGAAAATCGGTGACAAAGAACTTTATTTGTGGAGCAAAAATAATATTATTGTGTGCAGTGATGTTTAAGTTGAGGTCTTTGTAATGGGATTATGTTGCCTTGAGTTCAGTTGAGGATTCTATATTGGTTTTTGGAGAATGAGCAGTTTAAGGTTGTCTTGAAATGGAAAAAATCGTTAAAATAGTTGAAGCTGGGTTAAAAAATATAATTAGCATTATATTTACTATATAAATAAGTAAAATTTACCCGCACCTGGTATTGACCCGTTTATCTCCAGCTAGCAGATCTAGAGTTATCCCGTTCTTAATTTAGAAATTAACGATTAGACATGATGTTAGTTATTTTTTAAGTAAATATCCATAGTAAAACTATAAGGGGTGATCCCTCAATCTATTTTAAGATTTTATTTATTGTATTAATTCCCTTAGGGAATACCATAAATATTTAAAAATCAGCTTTCATTCATCATCCCACTGTGCCCTCTCATTCAACGAAGGAACTTGAGACTTTTGCTTCATTGAAATAGTTTTTCATTTACTTGCCTTTTGCTGAAATGTGCAACAAAGTCCAGAGAAGAGTGGTAACAGGGGAAACCCCACAGAAATGAAATGAAAAATAGATAAGTGTAGAGCGAAGTGGAATAGGGAAAACCCAGCATCATTCGAATCGCGGCTACAGTGACCCCGATAAGTATACCGTCAAGTTGTGGTCAGAGTCAGGAACAGGGCAAACCGCAGATGCTGCCGTTTAATGAGTAGTCTTCAGCCCTTCATCAGCAGAAAAGCCATCCTGCGGGTGGGTCTGGGCGTAAGGGGACACGCTAATTAGCCAGTAGTTTTGCCTTTACTCCGCCTTTTTTTGTGGCCACCTCGTTTCAATTTGTCCCATTTCTTGCATATATCCGCAGAGTATAACAACGAACCGAGCGGGACTGGAGCGTTGGCCGGCAGCTTCGATAAGTCGGTGCTGCAAATTTCCGACTGGCTGACTTGGGAACAAAACATGATCAAGATACAGAGCGTCCTCATCGACGACGTCGATGCAGTGCGACTGGCCATCGAGAAGCAGGAGGTGCGTTACATGAAACACTACCATCCTTCCATCCTCTCGTCACAACCCCACCTTGCTCATATATATGTATTTCCCTCTGTTCTGTTCACAGAAAGTTTTGCGTGAGTTGAAAATGAAAAAGCCGCAGCTCAACGAACTGGTTCACACCGCGGAAGTGCTCAAAGGCGACATCAAGCGTCAGCAGTTGCAGGAGAAAGGTGAGTTTGGCGGGAAACTCGAGGGGGTTCCGCAAACTGAAACATATATGGGGCTCTTTGGGGCTCTTGTTATGCCCAGTTCTGCGGGTTTAAGCTACTCACATTGGTCCAGTATTTCTCTTTAAAACAAATGTTTCAGCAGAAATTCGATTTATTAAAGGAAACTGATAATTCTATGAAATATATTTAAGATAATATCGTGTAAGAATACTGCTTTTAAAAAGTATTAATGGGAAAAATACAAAGTAAGAAAATCATCGGTCTTTCCACATTAAGCTTAAGCTGTTGCAGGCTTTGTATTTATAATTCCCAAGTACGAATTCAGCGACAAATGCCAAGTAAAGTGTAGATATTGTATCAGTAAGTAAACTTAATGTTAATGAGGGTTCTTTGCATGAAATTGAAAGAAATGCAATTTAAAAAATAGGAAACATAAAATTATAATTATAGAAGGTTTTTATTAATTAGAGATGGCAAAATATATGGATATATCGATCTATATATTTATTTATTGATCTGTATTTTGTGCAAAGGCCAATGTTTACATCATTATTTTAGCTTTCCGATATATTAGCAAGTATCGATTATTTTTAAATCGAACAAATATTAAAATTTTGTTTTGAAGATGTTTAAAATATAATATAATTAATATACAAAATTACAAATACAATTTTATATATATAAATATAGGTATAATAAATGCGATATTTTTCGATATTTTTTAGTTCGATATATCAAACTACGACATTTTTCTTATAAAATTCAGAGCATATTATTTTTTCGATATGTCATATCTTACTATTTCTTTCGGTATCCAATCCTACTGTATATAGAGTTAAATTTTAATTTTTGAAAACATAAATTAAAATATAACTCTATTCTTATGGAATTTCTTTATTTGCTTCAATTCAGAAATATTTTAATAACAATAAGCATCCTATTTGTCCCACAAAATGTCCTTTCATTACCCTAATACCAATCTCCTTGATTAAAAGACCGTCAAACAGTTCAATTTCCATCTTGTACCATGTCCGATGGTTAGCGTATTTTCGAATCTCAATTAATTTTTCAACTACATATGCCCGGCCAAATCGGTTCACATATGGAAATTTCATTAGGCCTCGTTTAGCTGTCGTGTGTCTTTGCCAAAGGATTTCCAGGGAATTGCAGATTGCTGATGGCAATGAAACACGGTTCCATTTCCTGTAGTTTTTCACCCTCGCCCCGCTGTCCCACAGAAATCACTTCGGTGCAAACAAATTTCCGCCGGGCGAGACAAAATGCACACAAAGATATGGCGGGGCGAGCGGAGGGGAAAAATGGAAAAGTGGCAGCGAGACATATGAGTTTTGCGGAGAAAATAGCAACAGACACCAACGAGGAACGGCCACTTAAAATTGCTAACTCAGTATGTGGAAATGTGGTTAGGGGTTTAGGGGGGGGACTGCTGTCAACATTTGCATAACGGGGCCGTGAACCTCGAGAGCCAGTTCCGATTTGAAAAACTCCTCTTTAAAAACAATGTCACACACACACACGGGCAGGGAACAAAAGTTCAAAACAAAAACAAACAAAAATACAAAGAAGAAAAGGGCCATGTGCTTTTCGCACACAAAAACAAACACAAAGCAACAAAAATAATTGCACACTTCCCCGAGCAAGAGAATTTGCAAAAATCATTGCATACTTTGCCCAGTTTGAACATCACTGGACTAAGAGAGGTTTCCCGTAACGAAGTGCTCTTTGTGAGAGCCTGCTTTTTTTTAAACTCCCTTAAAGTGCTTCTCCTTTGCCAGCTTCTCTGCGGAATTTTAATGTGGCAGTTGGGCCCAAGCGGCATGCAACATTTATGCCAGTTGACATTTAATTGACAAGCGAGGCAGCGCCAGCAGGGAAAATGGGGAAGAGTCGTCCGGATGCTAACTGAAATATTTTTATGCCCTCTGCGGAGGGGGGGAGAGGGGAAAGAACGTGAGAGGCAGTGGGAAGCAGTGAAGCCCGGCCTGCCTGCACTGCTTGTTACACATTATTATGATGTTTGGTTTGTCATAAACATTTGTAACTTGTCCTCCCTTCACGTTCTCTCATCTCTTGGCCATTTTGTACGTGCATTTCTGCCTTCTTGTTGGTGGAGTGTGTGTGTTGTGTGTGAGTGTGTTTGGGCCTTTTGTAATGGAGAGATGCCATAGTTTGTTGCCTGCAGCCAAGTTTTTTGTGCTGGCTGTGCAACCTTACTTATGGTATTCAATTCGCTGGATTTTAATGTGCAAATATTAGCAGAAAAATATTGTAGGACACATTAAGAAAAAGGCTGAAGCTTAGTAGGATTTTCTTTTAAGAAATATATGTGCTCTGCCTTTATATATTTCTTATATGTAAATCTTATAGTAAGTTTCCTTATAAACTTAAAAAGTTTATAAAGAAAATATCATTTGTATTATTAGGAATAGTTTGTTTTATCTACAAAGTATAATTATAATTAGTTTACGTAATGATTATGTTTATGATTTAGTATTAGGTTTATTTAAGTATTTGTACTCCCAAAGAGCTTATTATGTTTCTTTTAGCAAAGGATACTCTTCTGTATATTATAAAATATATGAAATATAAATATAAATATTATGTATTAAATTAATGCATTATATATAAAACAAATTATATTTAATGTTTGGTTCTTCAAATATTTTTAATGTAAACCGAATTATTTATTAACGCTCATTCCGCGCTTTCAAACTGTTAAAAGGTGAATAATTTCAGGCATTGCTTCTAAAATTCTCAAGTACGAATTCAGTGACAAGCTGACAAAGCTTCCTATCAAGATTTCTTCTATTTATAAATTATATTTTAGAAGGGTTCATAGATTATTTATGTTAATTATAATATATTAAATTTTTTTTTTCATAAATTTAAATTTAAAATAATTAATTGAATGAAATATAAACATTTGCAGGCATTGCACCTAAAATTCCCAAGTACAAATTCAGGTTGTATAGGTTGTCTCAGTCAGCTAAATTTGTTACTGATGAGGTTTCTTGACCTTTTTCCTTCCTTCTTTTATGTTTTCGAAAATATATCATAGATATTACTTATACAATATATATATATATATATATATATAAGATAATTATATATATATATAATAGTTAGGCTTTATTTATACATACTAAATAACACTTTTGATCAATTTATTCTTTACTTCTATTTATTTTTATTCATGAACTCTTAAGACCAGTTCTACAAATTAAAATATTTAATAATTATTCCCCATGAGTTGCAATTGTGTGCCATATTTGTGCGCATATTTGCAATGGCTATGTTTTGGGTAATTTTACATTACCTTCAAGTACCAAATCCTCGCCAGCTGTCGTCAGGGGTTGGCACAAAGCCAGGCTGAAAATGTAACCATTAGGCGAGCATTGTATTTCAATTTGCTCTTCAAAACCAGTTTTGGATTTCCGGTGAAAACAGGTCATAGCCGGGCCTAGTTTATTATCTGGAAAAGTGGTTGATAGAGAGGAGGAGGAGGGAAGAACCTGAAGCAAAGCGCTTCAATTAATTACGTATTTTGTAGAGTGAAGCTTAATTAAACCATTATTCATTATCTCGTTCGTTTGTTTGTTCGCCGGCTGCACCCTATTTTCCACACTCTCCTCTCCTCTCCTCCGTGGGCTCTTTCATTTTGGCCAGGAGTCGCACAAAGTTTTCGCCAACCCAAATGACCCCAAAGTCCTTATCATAAATAAAGCGGAGGCACAGAGAGCTGGGTGGGTGTGGTGTGTGCCCATGTGTGTGTGTGTGTGGCTCGTAAATCTGTCTTTGACATGCAATTTCAGTGCAGCAGCGGCTGTTGCTGCAACTTGGCCAACAACCACTCGCAGTGGGCATATTATCTGAAAGGACAACGCACTCAGTTGGCCAAGCACAGGCTCAGTGGCTTTTTTACCCCAACACCCCACCGTCCACATCTCCCCTCCCCCGCGCACTTTTCACCCAAATTGCCTTTAATTGCAGCCTTTCGCCCTGCAACGCCTTCAACTTGTTCACCCTCTCGCGTCCGTCATCTTGTGTTTTGGCGCTACACACGCCCGCTTCACGCCATTACACGCTTTAATAGGCGCGCTCCCTCCATAAGAAAAGCAGGCCACCCCTGCTCTGTCTTTTCCCCCTTTCTTT
Organism: Drosophila kanapiae; assembly: GCA_008042475.1. Taxonomy (NCBI): domain Eukaryota; kingdom Metazoa; phylum Arthropoda; class Insecta; order Diptera; family Drosophilidae; genus Drosophila; species Drosophila kanapiae. The sequence continues at coordinate 436,688 of VNJM01000360.1, read as the reverse complement.
ATCTAAAGTTGCTCCTCCCCCTAGACGAGAGCTTTCTTTTCAATGGGCTGGCATAGCTTCCTGGCATGTGTCTGCGCTTTCGAGAAGTTCGTTGCTTTTGATACTCTGCCTTGAGACGGAAATTTGCTTGCTTAGCTCATGAAAGATGTGACAGGGAGAGGTTTTTATAAAAAAAATATTTCTAAAATATATTTTAGAATGAGTTTTATATTTAATATGTTTATTTAACTATTTTAGAGCATTTTGCATCAATTTATATGTAAAAGTCTTTAAGAAAGTTGAAGTTGAAAAATTTTAAAATATATAATTTGAAATTTCTATTACTCAAAATACATAAATGGAAAATATGTATTAAATAAAATATATATGAGCTAAAGAATATTTAAAAAAACGCATTAATTTAAGAGTTATTAATATTTGATAACAAAAACATAACAGAATATTATTGTTATTTAAAAATCTCATGCTTCAAACTTAGTTTAATTGACTTCCAAGCTATATCCTTCTCTAGAATAAATTTAATGAAAACATTCAATGTATCCCAAAGCCGACTTCAAATTAAAATCTGTCTTTCGGCGTCTTATTTCTTTTTTAATTACTCCAAAAAGTGAAGTGAAGCAGAGTCTCTCCTATGGCTGCTTAACCTCAGACCTTTTATGACACAAAGGCACCCCATTCGCACTGCTCTCTCTCTCCCCCTGTTGGGTCGTAGAATTTAAGTAAGCATTAAGTGAAATTATTGTCATGGTTGTTAGACTTTTTAGCTTCGGCTTTTGAGCCGCTTTTAGCCCTGAAAGTTATTTTCGCTGGAATAGTTTTTGCGCACGAACAAAATTTGTTGTGCAGCGAAAATATGCGAAAAATTTGTCTAAACATTGCAGGTTACACATAGTATGTCGAGGTGCTTCTGGGAAACTTTTTAACGCAATATGTTTGCGTGTGTCCTTTGTTAGTGTGCGTCGCCTAGACTGTCCTTGGGGAATATCGTTCCGTCGCCAGACTTTCCGTGCAGCAAAGCTCCTCTTTCAGCAGCTAAAAAAAATAAAATCCCATTACTCTACTGTAAAAAAAAGGAGGAGAATTAAGACTAGAGGATTTCCCGGAGAAAAGGTCCGGACCTGATGCACTCACTCATTACGCAAATTGTCTTGGGTTAACACTGCTGCATGCAGGTCCTGTTTCTGCTCCTGCTCCTGTCACTGTGCTCATGTCTGGGGGGCATATCATATAACCGAAATGGCATGTCCTTAACAATATTTTTTCTTGTCTAATGAATTTTAATTAAATTCATTAAGTCGATTGCAGCACTTGTTGTGTCTCAAAGGGCGTGACAATAATGTTGTGGCTATTCAGAGTCCTTTATGCTGCAGGAAATTTGCATTTATATTACCATGAAGTGTGGTTTTATGCACACTTTATACTATTAAAATCTAGGTTTAAAATTGTAATTTGAAGTGAACATATTGAGAGGCGTAATATAGCCAAATAGTTAGTTTAAAAATTTAGTATTAAAAATGTACTTTTCCGTGACATATTGTGAGCCTTAGAAGAAACTAAGATAGTTTAAACTTCCGAAATTTGTTACTCCAAATACCAAGTAAAGCTGTAAAGTCTTTTATAGTATGTTTTTACTTACAACATCGCTTCGGACCTCAACTAGTTCCCTGCCAGCAGTTTCATAAAGAACTTTCTTATCACTTGTCTGCCGCCCTTAATTTTCTTTCCTGATAGTTTTCTTGAACTAATTAAGGCCACTGCACACCAGGCATTTTTCTGGTGCTCCGCAAAACCCATAAAAGAAAATCTACATCTAAAGCCACAATAAAATAAACATCAAATTCCATCAATGGCACAACGAACCGCTCAATCTGCTTGCCACCCATCCCACTCTCACTCTCTCTCTCTCTCTGTCTGTTCCGCACGGAGGGTGCTGCTGCTGCAACCCTGTGCAAAAATAATCCTTATCAGTTGTCAAGGTTCAGAGACGTACGCACAACATGTGGCAGGAAGGTTGAATGTCTTCCGGCGCAAATAGCGTCGAGATGCGCATGTTCCCCACGGAACCCTAGCAAAACAAATGCCAGTGGACTCGGAGAGCGAAAACTGCCGGAATGCCGGTGAAGTTAATATGCAGAGAATATATAGTAGAAGCGGGGCGAGAGTTTGGCTAAGAGAGTCCCAGTGGGTGGTTGTTATCCGGTGCACTGTGGAAAAATCATGCACACTTGGAGTCCAAGTTTTACAAGTAAAAAGAGCAATCACTTAATTGAATAATCAAAGTCAAGAGAGTCTCTTGTATTGCATTATTCTCTATACAATTTATGAAATTCTTTCCGTTATACTTAAATCTTTATTTGAAGCAAGTAAGAAAGCTACAGTGCTAAGTGTGCTCAACTAGTTACAAGATACCAAATGTTTTGTTTCAAATTGAAAGACGAATGCGTTTTTCAGAAACACCAACCCTCTTGGAAGCAATAACGCAGATCAACTTAAAATTAATTAATTAATTAAATCTCTAATAGGTTATTACAAAATATATAATTTAAGAAAATGTTTTTTAACAACGGCTTGAGACTTTACTAACCATCTCTTACTTAAATTTGTCCAATCGTCCAACTGCAACGCACTGAAGAAGCATCTTCTTCACCATAAAGGTTACACATTCTTGGTCAGCATCAGCAGACGAGTCGATCTAGTTTTGTCCGTCTGTCCTTCTGTTAGTCTGTCCGTTTCTACGCAAACTAGTAGCTCAGTTTTTAAATTATCTGAATGAATCTTAGCAGATTGTCAAATATCTTTTCCAACTATTATTAGACAGAACGGGACAGATCGGCCCACTATATGATATAGCTGCAATAGGAAAAATCGGAAAACTAACAGAAAAAATATATATATCTTCGTCGTTACAACATATTTTATCTGTTTTCAAATATGAAAATTGTTTATTCATTTTAATTTGATAAAAATCAGACCGCTTTTCATATAGCTGCCATAGGGACGATCGGTTAACTTTGAAAGCTATGAAAAGCAGCACAAGTTCGGTGTTTTTTTAATAAATGATTTATATACCTCTAGTAAGCTTTCTTCGATCGTTTTCCAATTATAATTGAAATGTATCATTAAACATTTGTGAAATAGTTCATATTTTCTTTAATAATTAACTCAAGGGTAGACAACTTAATTCTGTTAATTTCTCGCAGTGTATAAGGATTGCATTTTCTTTGGGGTTGCTCTATCCACTCCCCCTTTTTTGTTGCTTCGCCCATGCCGCCTCCACCTTTATCCCCCGGCCGCTCCCCTTTTTTGTCGCTCACCTTTTGTTTACCCATTTGGGGGTTGCTGGTCTGCTGATTGCCGCTCTTTGAGAACATTTCCGTGTTGAAATTGTCTCTCTCTCTCTGCTTTGGCTTTACGCTCTTTGCACGCTTTTGGGGTCCGTAGTTTGCTGAAAATCCACGGAGGACATTCGTTGGCTTTGACTGCGTACAAACGGTTGTGAAACTCCTCCATATCCATTTCCAAACCCCCAAATCCCGTAGAGCCATTCACGCGTTCTCTGCAGCGTGCGCGGCGCGTGAAAATCTCCGGCAAAAAAAAAGAACGACAAAAATCAAATAAAATTGTAAATTAAATGCTAAATTCATTCAAATGGATTAGAAAACTAGTGCGAGTGTGTGTGAAAGTTGAATAGTGGGGCTAGCATGCCCGAAAGCCAAGCAAAGTCAAACCACAGAATGGCATTTAAAGTTTTGTGTCTGTGGCGGCTTATTGCCCTGCCCTGCTCCCCTCTCGCTCTCTGACTCCTTCTCTCTCTGTCGCACTCGCCCCGTCTCAGTCTCTCTCCGCCGTATTTGTAAATCAATAAACGCGAGGGTGGTAAAAAGCCGCAAAATGTTGTTCAACAAAATGGGAAAAATCCAGCGAAAGCAAGATAAATAAATATATATGAGAAAATGAAGTAAATAGTATGAGAGAACGCTCAAAAAAATGCATTAATTAATTAATGAAAATTTCAAGAAATGCGTCTGGAATAATTAGGAATACTTCATATTTAAATACATCAATTATTTTACTTGTAAAAGGCAATTAGTGTACTTTTTATCATGGTACTTGTACCTCCTTAAACAAATGAGATATTTCTGAGTAAAAATTATAAAATTCTTAAATGAATTTGTTTTCATTTGCTTCTCTGAAATAAAATTATTTCTAAAATTACAATAATTTAATACTTCTACTCAAGAAATGTAGTTCTACAATTATTTGAGTTAGACTCTAGATTCTCTCCAGAATGCTTTTGAGAAAAGCAAGCTATTACCATCGAAACATAATATACCACCTCTTCAGGGATTTTTTAAGCAATTATTTTATGATATCTTTTGCAAACTATAATTTTATGAGAAGCCTGCTCAATATCGTTCAGTTTCCCAGTGTAATTTATCTTGCAAAAACAAGTATAATCCGTAATCAAATAAAACTCTGATATAAATTACGAAAAGCACTTTACAACCCCATAATAAATCCATAGAAATTAATTATAGAAAAATATGAAATGCCATTACAAATGAATAATCAAACAGGCAAACTCAACAAAAAAAAAAAAAAAAAACCAACCAAACATTCACGAAAATCGTGCTCAATTTGCATATAAATATTCAATAAAGCAAACTCCATACGAAACAAAAAGCAGACGCGTTCACCAACAAAAACAACAACAATTGGGTAAATAAAGTGGGCGTGTTTTCCGTGGCGGTTGTTCTTGTTCCTGTTGTTGCTGCTGCTCACATCATAGCGAGAAATGAATGTGTTTCAATAAATTACACGGAACGAAGCGAAGCTGAAGAAGAAAAAAAATGCAAAGCATAACTTAAGGCGTGCTCACGTGTACGTGTACGTATGTATGCGAGCTCAAGTGTGTTAGTGTGTGGCTGGCAATTCATTGGAGTCCACTTCAGGCGAAGCACAAAAAACAGCAACGTTTGCGAAAATGGAAAATTGCGAAAAAATAAAACCAAGAGACTGCCAGCTCACTCAAATGGCAAGCAAAATAACAACAACAACTACGACTTTAACAGGGAAAGCTTAGACAGCTAAACATTACACTAAATTGGTTGAAATAGCAGCTCCTGCTCAAGCTACAACAACAACAATATTTGACTTCAACAACAACTATAATATTTTCAACAACGAGTCCTCGTTCAACCACATCAACTACAACTTTAACAAGGATAGCTGAGACAGCTTAACATTAAAATGGCTGAAAATCAGCCCCTGCTCAAGCTACAACAACAACAATATTTGACTTCAACAACAACCATAATACTTTCAACAACAAGCCTCGGCTCGAGTTATTTGACTTGATTGCATACTCTCAGGCGGAGCTGGAAAGCATTTTATCTCGCTCGTATCGCCCGCATCTCAACGCAGAACGTGTTTCGTACGAAAATAGTTTATCCATCTACCCTGAACAATGCCACTTTTCCTTCTCTCTTTTTTTCCTGCGCCACCACAGACACTGAAGTTTTCCGACTATAGCATGCTTTCAAGCTATTTATAAGCAAATTTTGTGTTCCTTGTCCCAGTCGAAAACTTTAAATGAGAAATGGTTGAAATTGCACTGCCTATATACTGGCACTTACTGAGGGGAAAATATGATTAATGCCTGACAGAGCCTAGAACAATGGATGTGTCAATCGAGTGTCGTGGATAAATTGCTTCTCATTATTGAGGCCATTATTGTGTTATTACGGTTAGGCCAGGAAATAGTAAAGTCAATAGGGAAAAATCGAGGGGGAAATGGGTACTGAATTTATCGAGGCTTATTTGCGGGGGCGGTCATCCAACTTATTTGTTATTGGGGTAATTGAGTAAGTCGTTGGCCGAATGTGGAACATATTGCCGATAAGTGCCCGAGATTTGAGAAATTATACATACTCAATTCGTGGGTTTGCCTGTAATTGATGGATGTCATGTGACATGTGCATAACAAGCTACACACCTTTGTCGAATAGTTTTATACCCTTCAAGGATTGATCTATTAACTATCTAGGGTGCTTCTGGAGCACTTCCTTATATATCGACTAGACATGAGAATCACCAGAAGACTCGATCTAACCATTTCCAGCTGTTACAAACTGTAGGCAAAATATGACTAATGATGATATTTTTGATATTTTTGGCAATGATATTTTTGGGGGCCAGTTTCAATTTGAGTTACGATATAACGTTTAGTAGCATAAGAATCATAAGAATCGTGAGAATCACCAGACGACTTGTTTTTACAAATTGTAGGCAAAAAATGAACATAAATCCATGAAAAATTCGTTTGTTATCCATTTCGAAACCATTTAAGATGTACAGTTATATTGTAGATGAATTTTCTCCACAATCGTTTGCTTCGCAACAACTTTTGGGACTATCCTTTTCCATTAACTAGCATTTCACTGCCTGCTAATCCGCTTTGTATAACTTTCTGCAAAGCCTCCAGCTAATTGAGTGCAATTGTGAGGCAGTTTGAAAAATGGCTGAGGAAACTTTCGCCAGCTGGAAGTGAAGTTTTAAATAATCAACTTTTGTCATAAATTAAATAGATCTGGCGACGGCTGCATAATCAAGGCGACTGCAGGCGCAGCACTAAAAATTACGGCGAGAAACCTATTAACTGTAAGTCAGTGGCGGAAGGAAGCAAGGAAGGAAGGACTCAGAACTCAGAGCGCTGAGCTCTGAGCCCAGGATCTCCAGCTGCCAGGAGGGGGTCAGGATAATAGTTTTCAGTCCTGACTGACAGCTGAGCTGGGCGTATGCAACAGTGGCAACAGTGCCAACAAAAGAATCACAAGTGGAAACTGAAATGCGCTGTAAGCCAAATGGCCATCGTCCCGACATTGTTGTCTGCACTTGTCCGTGTTTGGGTTGGGGTTCGGGCTCGGGCTCGAGTCTGGGTCCAGGTCCGGGTCTTTGCCAGAAGTTAAATGCACCTGCCACCAAGGAGGCGGCGGTGGCTTCGGTCGTAGGGATTTTCGGGGAGCACAATAGGGCACACTACATGTCTTGTCTGGCGGCGCCTGAACTTTTGTTGCTCTCATTGTTGTTGTTGTTGTTGCAGGGGCAGGTGCCAAAAGTTAAATGCAGCAGCAAGCAGACCAGACTCCTAGCTGCGTGAACATTTTTCGTAATTTCGAATGCAGAACAGTTGTCTAAGGATAAGGCTAAGGATAATACTGTACCCAGTGCCTAAGAAGAACCAAGAACAGGGATAACTTAATTATAAAGACTAACGAATGGTTTATGGGACTGTTATTAAGATTAAACTCAATTATGGTAATTTGGAAAATATATTTTGTTACACTTGTTTTTTAGAATAGATACGAGTATAAGGGAATCTATTTAGGGCTTGGAAGTCTATTGAAAATGTGTCTAGAAGTATGAAAATGTATGAAATGTATGAAATACCAAATCCAATGTAAATTGGATTTATTTAAACAGTAAAGTTTTGTATCAATTTTTTGGGACCATTTTAGGAGTTTTCGAATTTCTAGTGTGCTTATAGCGCCCTTTATTAATATTAAGGCTAAACAAATTGGAGTAGCACTATCTTAAACTACTTGTAGTTTATGTTATTTACCGTCACAATTACTAGAAATCTGTTTCATTATGGTTAGAGTTCTTGAAACCTTTAAGAAAGTTAGCTTAAAGTATGTTCTTTGAGGTCCCAAATTTAATGGAAATAAGTTTTTTCTTTACGATATAGAATTTGGTACCATAACTTCGAACAATATTTTAAGGGTTCTTGTGTTTTTCGTAGCTTTCCTTATTTTATAAACCTTTTCCTTTAGGATGCTCCATACTGAATTCTAGGAATATTGTAGAAAATATTTCAGATATTAAATTTGTCAGGTTATCAGAGATCTTAAATTTATACAATCCAAGTTTTTTTTTTAACAAAAAATTGTAATGCTCTTTATTAAAAAGGTTCTTAAGTTCATATACATATAAAATAATAATAGCGAATGTCAAAATTATTTCAAAAGCCTAAATAAAATAGCCCATAGTGTCCCCCTTACTTGGTGTTCACTGTGTCAAGCGAATGAGCCGGCAAAGCGAACAGCGCCAAAAAGTATGCAACGAGAGAGAGAGCCAGCCGGCGCAGGCAAAGGCACAAAGTGTGGTGAAAATTGTGTATGTTTGCTTGCGTGTGTGAGTGAGCAGGGGATGAGAAAGTATCAAGTAGGAGAGAGTGCGATTTTAAGAGCACTTTCACACTCTTTTTTTTGTGATTTGTTTTGCTCTTTGGTTTATTTGCTTGTGGCCGGTGGCAATGTTAAGTTTCCGGCACGTTTTATAAACAAACCGAAATCCCCACGAGAGAAAAGGAGAGAAAGCGAGGACGAGAGAGAGGGAGAGAGATGTGTGCCTGGTGTTTACCATTAACATTTACCGTTTTACCAATGTCAACAGTGCCGCCTTTTTATACACATTTTTTATAAATTTATTCCGGCTTTAATTGAGCCGAGAGCCGCTCACCAAACACGCACATAATGCGGCACAAGTAAAGTGTTCAAAGCAAAAAAAAATCATTTTTTTGTAACCAAAACCCAAACCCGGATAATCCCCCGAAACGCACAAGGCGGCACAGCGCCAGAGATGACAGCCAAGCCACCGCCCCCAGTACCGCCCACCCTGAGCGGCGATAATGGCGGTCCCGCAGGACCAAAGCTGGCGCCCGAGATACCGCGTCTCAGCTCGGAGTTGGCTGCCCAGGCGGCGCTGCGGGGCCAGCAACTGCTGCGGAAGCAGGGCTCCCAGGATCAGCATGCCGCCAAGTCCGGTCTGCCACCGCCCCTGCCACCCACCCAGAGTCGTCCGGTGCCAGCGATTCCCGCCCGCGGAGCCAGCGATCGAACGGCACCGCCCGAAATTCCCCCCAAGCGGCACAGCCTCAAGAGTCTGCCCGACGGCCAGGCGATGGTGGTGCCAGGTCTGCCGCCGCCAATGAGGCAGCCACCTCCGCTGCCCCGCAAGCCGGCTTCCACACAAAACTCTGCCCAGAACTCGGCACAAAATTCGCCGCTGGCGGGACTCAAGTTCAAGGATAAGCCGCCGCCGCCACCCGAAAAGCATTCAACTCTATCGGCTGAGGGAATGGCCGCCCGGCGAAGCTCGAATCCCTTTGAAATGCCGCCACCACCGCCACCTCTGGTCCTCCAGTCCGCCGTGGCGGCCCTAAGTGAGCAGAGCTCCAAGAACGCCATGAATCCGGTGCCCTCGCCGGCGCCCACAAGGGCCAGTGAGGCCAAGAAGATTAACCAGCAGCCATCCGGCAATCAGCGATCGATGGCTTCTCCAACGGAGGAATTCGGTTCGGAGGATGCCCTGCGAGGAATAGAGAGCGGGCTGCGGAACATGGAGCGGGCCATGCAGGAGCAAATGAATCTGCGTAGCCTGGAGGCCGCTGTCCAGAACAACTTTGATCTGAGCTTCAAGGCCAGCCTGGCGGCGGGCACCCGACACTTGGGCGGCGGATCTGTGAATCTGCGAACGGTGAACTACGAGAGGAACCTCTCCCTGGACGAGGGACGGCAGTCGCTGGAGGAGCTTAAGCAACTGCGGGCCCAGGCCCAGCAGCAGTCCCTGCACAACGCCGCCTCCTCTGCGGGCTCCAACTCCCAGGTGGAGCAATCCATGCGGTCCACCATCGAGCACCACATGCGCTCGCTGGACCGCAATTTGCCTCTCGAACTGCAGTACAGCCGACATCGCTTTCAGAATAACTTGAATGCTGTGGCAGCCGCCGCTGCTGCAGGTGGTGGAAATGCTGGCGCCGGAAATGCAACTGCCAACGTTTCCGGTCCGCAACAGCAGCAGCAGCAGCCACCGATGCCGTTGAGCAGCGAGTTCCGGGAGCAGATCCGCCAACAACTGCTCGGAAACATACCGCCACAGGTGGTCCACAACATGGGACAATCGCCAGGATCCGCCGCTGCTGCCGCTCTACTGCAGCACCAGGCGCAGTCACGGGCCGCGGCTGCAGCGGCTGCTGCTCAAGCCCAAGCCGCTGCAGCTGCCGCCGCACAAGTGGCCGTCGGTGGAGTTGCCGGCGGACTGTCGCGGGAGGAGTTGCGAATGCGTCGAAGGTCGTCCCATGATGAAACCCAGCTGACCCAGAACTCAGCCGGTGGCATTCAGGGTAAGATCCTTTGAGAGGAGATTCCAGGATTGATCTTTTTCAGACAGAATATTTTGATTTTTAATTTATAATTCAAAATAAATTTTAAAACCAGTGGGATGGTTTATTGAACTTTACCAGAGCACAAAAAGATCTTGGTCCGAAGAAAACCCAGAGGGATTTTGTGTACACTTGTTCCGGCCTTAATTGAGTAGCCTCTTCAGTAACTATATGCTGATAATCGGTCTCAATTTTTTATGCTGTTATATATCAGGTTTATTAATTTATTTAGCAAATTAGGACTAGATTATAATACCATTTTTTTTAATACCAATATAAAATCAGGTTTACATGAATTTGTACTTGGGAAGTTTAAATTCACGTTAAAATTGGTTTCCTCTCTCACGTGCTATTAAAATTTTTAGTAGTATCGCATGAGATATATGGGAGTTTTTAAACAATAATGTTTCTGTGTATGCTGAATTACTGCAACATCTACATCTGTGTTCGCAGTACCAATATTTGTTGCTCAATATGTTCCTAGCAACATTTGTCTATATTTGGATGTTGCCGAACGTGTTCTTAGTAACATTTGTCAACATTTTCTTTTGCCTTCCGCCTTGTTTAATTTAAGTTTCTCATAAATTTGAATATAATTAGACAAAGTTATTTCGCCTTTTATTTAACCAACTATGCTATGCGTATTAGATATCTCAGAGTCGAGACTCCACTGAAGCTTTCTTACTTGTTTATAAAATGCTTTTAACTCGAAGTTTAGTTTCCTCATTTAATCCATATAAATTTAGATGCGACTGTTGTATTATATAGTCCACAATGTTTTCGTAAAATACAAATGTTGCAGTATAGGTGTTAGGTGTTAGTAGGCAGGATAAAAAGAAGAATAGCTATATTAGCGGACAAAATATAAATAAAAATGACTGTATTATATGTATAGTTGGTGTTTAATTTAAATTATTTAAAAAAAGAAAACGCGTACCAAGAAATCATTTACATAAAAACTCTATGTTTTACGATACAAGTTACAACAAAATCGTGTTATCTGTTTCTATAGCTAAGCTACGAATTTTATAATATATTTATATATTTAAATCGGTTTTCATTCGAATATTACTTTATATTATAAGCCCCAAGGGGCTATAAGGGTTTTACTTACAAAACTCTTACAACTTTTATATAATGAATTATTTAATTATTAAATTTATTAAATTGAATCCCACCCCTGTACAAATAAATACTCTGGCAAACTATACACAAATTAAACTGTTCTATATTTTCTGGCTAAACGTTTATGTTGTTTTTTCATGATTTTCCATCTCGTAGAGCTGAATCAGTTCTCGCTAGCCCCGCACTGTTCAGCGGACTTAGATTATATGCGTTGCTGTCTGAAAGGTAACCACACCAAAGGAAGAAGAGTGTGTTTGTGTTGTAACTTAACCCATACCTGCCTCCCGCACAGGGCTCCAAGCTTAACCCATAACAGCACTCACACACGAACCCGAAGTCGACGAGCTGACAAAGCAAATTGCTAACGAAAGTTATTATTCCTTATTATTATTTATACTAAATTGCATGGTTGGGCAATAAAACAAAACACAAGAAAAACCCTAAAAGCTAGGCAATAAACTCTGGCTAATCTTTGTTTAGTTATTGATACCTAATATGGTTTTATTTAACTTTAACCGGACATTAAATACTTTGTGTGAATGCAACTAATTAAGTTTCTCGTTCCACAGTGACCCGCCTGCGTGAGCATTGGGACGAGACCTCGCAGTGTGTCCTGCAGCGAGCTGCCCAACTGAAGAACATGCTGAGCGACTCCCAGCGGTAGGTTAACACTTCGGTCGCACTTAACCCTCGCTTAACCCCCCGACACCTTCTCCGTCTTACAATTAACCGCAGGTTCGAGGCCAAGCGCCTGGAGCTCGAAAAGTGGCTGGCCCGCATGGAGCAGAGGGCGGAGCGTATGGGCACAATTGCCACCACAGCCGACATTCTGGAGGCCCAGCAAAAGGAGCAGAAGGTAACGATATATTATCCTTAAACGACGTGCTAGCCTTCAGCTCTAATTATCCTTTGTTTCCCTTTGACAGTCCTTCCATGCTGAACTGCACCAGAACAAGCAACACTTTGACATCTTCAATGAGCTGACGCAGAAACTGATTGCCGTCTATCCGAATGATGATACCACCAGGATCAAGAAGATGACGGAGGTCATCAATCAGCGGTGAGCTAAGGCGGGAATGTGTAACAAAAAATAGGAACATTGAGATACAGACAAGAATTAAAATAAGTCAAGGAGACTGTTATATAATTAGAACAAATTACTAAACAGTGAAATGGAATTTTATAATATTTAAAATATCTTGTGAAAGCGGTCAGGTTATATCTTTAATAGTTTTTGGATGGCCTTGTTTTAAAGGCGACCGCTCGCAGGTATTACCAGCTTCGCCTCAAACTTTAAACATGTTTTTATCGAAACGACATTTTTCAAAATTGCTGAGATTATACCTAAAAATAAATTAAATTAATTATTAAAATTTTAATTGAGTATTCCTCAATATTCTATACACTGAACTACGATCTTTTTGATTGTATGAAATTGGCATTAAAAAAACGACCCTTTTTTATTGTCAATATTTCCATAATCGTAGGGGTTGTATAAGAAATTCCTTGAACTTGCATAACCTTTTTTTTGCTTCTGCTACTTCTTTGGTTGCAATATTGTCAGCAGTTGGGGACCTCCAAAGTTTTTTGGCACCTCCAAAGTAAGCGCATAACTCCGTTATTTTTGAATATTATTCTTAGTCAAAAAATCTTGAATATAGCAGAAAATATACCTTATTAGTCCCAACAATGTCGATGGCCACCGCAGCCAGTGCTCGGTAATTTAGTATTAAGTTTAAGTTAGTATAAAGTTTAGGTTGTTAAATAAATAGTCACAATAAAGTTATAAAGATTCAATGAAGTACTTTCTTAAAAAAAAATCCGAAAGCCCGCTAATTTTTCATGGGTTATAGCTCCATAATTCTGTAATTTTCGATAAACGATGCAATTTATATTCCGTACCTATGTGTCTTAATTAGCCAATGCTTGGTTTAAATTAATTATTAAGTCTAACATTATATACTGGACTTGATTTGTTAAATAAATAGATAAATAATAATAAAATAATTTACCTCTTTCCCAGCTATGCCAATTTAAACAATGGAGTCATCAATCGTGGCAAACAATTGCATGCAGCTGTCCATAGTCTACAATCGTTTGATAGGGCCATGGATCAGGCAAGTCTTTATCTAATTTGAATATATAATATTTATTTAAATAAAAACTTCACTCGCCAGTTCCTTGCATTTCTTTCGGAGACGGAAACTCTTTGTGAAAACGCCGAGTCTGAAATTGATCGCAATCCATTGATGTTCAAGGTAAGTTTGCACTTAAATTTCTTGACTTTTGAATACAAACCCGCTGCTGACATAATGATATATCCATTCTGCAATAATTTAACAACGCTCGACAGATTTATGCAGTGTTTGTATGATGTTTATTATCTCGGGAAAGTTCAACGACTTTTGCTATTGTTGGCTGTCCCATCTGCGAGTGATATGATGGGCAGTCAGGGGATTCAGTCAATTGAGGGGATTAATGGATTGAAAAAAATTAAATGCTGAATATATATTAAATATATGTTATGTATTGGGTTTTAAATTAAGTAAAGATAATATAGGAATGGAGACTATAAGAGGTTGCTCATATAAGGATTACCTTTTGGAATTGCTTTTTATTTTTAAAAGTACTATTGTAAAGTATTTAATTCTCAGTGCAACTGACCTTGTGTATTTCCATTTTCCATTTCTAGTTTCTATTTATAATTATTGATATGTATGTACTTTGTATTTCCAAAGTTTCTCTTTGATACTGCACTTTCGAAGATCTGCCTTGGCTTTCTTAATTGCTTTTATCTTCGCCGATAAGATTTAGTCATTAATGCGGACGCTCTAGGGCTGTGCCCACTTGAACTTGCCTATAATGATCCCAATCCGGATCCAGAAAGGGACCTCCACTCGGAGCGAAGCGGAGCACTTAATGTCTCAATGGCAGTTGCAATCAGAATTGGCATTGTGGCCACAAATGAGCTCTGCCCACTTGCTACATGCACTTATCGATGACACCCATCTTCAGGGAAGGAGGTGGCCCATCGCCTTCCCAATTTCATTTCCATTTCCCTATTTTCCCAGTCCCTCCGCACTCCTCACCTCCATCAGAATATATATATTCTCAAGAGTTCAGTGTGGCGCGCGCTTCTCAAGTGATGTTGTGGCGTCTGTTTGTTTGTTTATTTGGTTTGGGGGATGGTTAAACAACGGGGAAGGCTTCATCATCATCATCATCATCATCATCATCGCCACCATCTTCATTGTGCCTTCTTTTGTTGTAATTACATTCGCCTATTTAAGATAATTATTGTAAGAGGCTTTCTCGCTTCTCTTTTCAATATTCCTTCCTTTGTCTCAACCATTAAATTTTTCGGTCTCGCCATCTTCCCATTTCAATTCAATTTTAATTAATTTTATTGCTTGGGTGTTTTGGGGGGTCTTAAAATAAGAACTTTACAGACAACAATTTAAATACTATTTGTACTCGTTTTTTTCTTATTATATTTTTGGTAACATTTGGAATTTCTTCTAAAGAAAAATTTCAAATTTTTTCTTTCATTCTGTAAGCACTGTTGTGGGAAGAAGGAAAATAAAAGGGAAATGTAATATCAAACTTATATTATAGAAGGAGTTGCTGTATTAAATATTAAATGGCCTATAATAATATAATCATTATTTTATATCCTTAAAAAGCATAAACAAAAGCTTTTAGTTTTGGTTGAAGGACAGGATAGATTTCCATATCAAGGACTGTTCCCACTATTATTCCTTGAGAATAATTTCACTGCGCAGACGCATTTTATTTTAAAAGCTTTGCAAGTTGTCAATAATGGGAAGAATAGGTCCCCAAATTTGTTGGCTCGAGCCCTGTTAGATGGATTTTGGCGCTTTTATTTTTTTTAGAAAAAAAGTAAAGTGAAAACAATTTATTTTAAACTACTTAATAAACAAATATTACGGATTTATCAATGAGAATAAAATAAGCTTAGTCTGATTTGTTAAAATAAATAATATTCGTATTCTGAATTTAATTTAGATGATTAATCCATATTAAATCAAATTCATATTAGCAAGTTTAAATTCATATTTCGACTCATTAAATAAAGAGTGTCATGAAAGGCCATTCACTAGTCGCTTATGCTATGTCTTTTCTTTGTTTTGTTTATTTTGCCGGTACGCAATAACGGTATCAACCGGCTGTTTGTCGCTCTCCCAGGTGCTCTACTCTCGCTCTCTGTATGGAGACTTTCTCAGTCTCCACTGGCATGTTCGCTCTGTTTTCGTTGATGCTCTCTGTTGTTGTTTTTATCTCGGCAAGTGTCCGACTCCCACACATGTGAAGAGCCGACCAGTGCTGTCAGAATCTTTAAAAAATTAATAGCTAGTTTTGAAAAGGGGCGGAAAAATAAATCTAAATGAACAAATTGGTTTTCTTACTGCGAAGTCGGGCATTTGAGATTTTTCGTTGCAAAATTAATAACTGGTATGATAATCGAGCAATTTGAATGTCATATTAAATATATTTAACGTATAAATACAACATTTAAGCAAGATGCTTCGCTTTTTTATGATGGCTTGCTTATTGTTTCTTAAAGTTCAATTTTGCTAATATCAATAAATCTTATTTATATTACCAAAAAAAGATAGTACAGCACTAAAATATATCAAGAAAATAACAGTCTGGGGCGCTGAAAATGAACCCAGTGAGCAAACAATTTCAAGTTGTTATAGATTGAACCACTGTCTTCAGTATAAGTTGTTTACTATTATTGGTCGTAAATGTATAAAAAAGGCAACGATTCTACATTTAAAAATTATAGTTTTGTAATACAATTTCTATGAATTCAAATGATAAATTAAAAATGTTCTAGATTAGTAGGTAATAACAGTAAAAAATGAATTGTAAATTCTTTTACAAGTTGCCACATCTACCAACTGTAATAAATCGCTAAAGCGACAACACTGGAGCCGACAGCCGACGAGCGGCTAGCTCCAGACCCCGAGTAGCATGTGCCGAAGTTCGATAGACGAACGAACGAACGGAACTTTGGCTGTTTCGGCTGCTGGCGGATGTTTCGGATGCTGGAGCAGAGTTTTCAGTTTCGGTTCTCAGTTCGTGTTTTGATGCGCCCGGTCGCGCGTGTTTAACGGAAAAGCGCCGAAACGGCAGATAGACTTTAACCGGTTCCGGTTTTATTAGCACTTTAATTTATAAATTATCATAAAAGTAAAGAAAAATATTATGAAAACAAATAATTAATTAAAAATCAAATAAGATTTAATATAATATAAAGATTTTTTTAAAAGAATATGTTAAAAGACGGAATGAAAGGAAACCACATATGTTGCCTACTTTGAGGCGAGCGTTGCACTCGCATCGCACCAACACCAACAAACAAACAGTGCACACATGCAAATTGAATTCGCCATGCAACAATTAAACACAAATCTCGGCTCAAAGCAAATGGCGGAAAAGGCGTCACAGCCGTCGCCATTTTCTCCCCTCTCTGCCCGTCGTCAGTGTGTGCTGCACTGTGCGCGAGTGTGAGTGCATGTTTGCCCGTGTGTGCGTGTGTGCCTGTGCATTTTAAAGTGAAATGTGCATTAATTATGCACACATATTTCACTCGAAACACACACACACACACAGAAATACTCGAACAATGACCGATGTGCCTGTGTGCGTTTCGCGTTAAGTGAAATTGAAATTTTGTGTGCGAATTTATGAAAATTATACTCGCTGGCAATTATAATCGCCTTAAGAATTGCTCCAGTGCCACCTCAATGTAACGAAATATCCTTGCAATTAACAGATGGAATTGCCGAGTGAAAGCGACTTGAATAATGCATAATATTACTATTTAGTCGAAATGTTGTGGAAGGTGTAACGAAATTGTATTCAAAGGTTTGCCGGGAAAATCGTTCGGAATGTTTTTTAACAAAATCAAATTGAAATTCCCTTTAATGACATAAGACAAGAAACAGTATTCAGCTTATAAATCGTATAAGGAAAATAAAGCCAAATCCTATTTTAATTTAATATTTAAAAAGGGAAAATTTGTCACCAAAAAATATAAACTTCTTCTAAAAAATATGATTACTTTGTTACCTTCGAAATCTCAAGATTTCCAAGAGATTCTGTTAAATCACGTGAACATGTAACTTATCTCAATAAATCTTCCACATAGCCCAAGGTACAAGAACTTAGGCAATACCTTAGACCTTAGTACAGATAACTACATTATCTAGAGAGAATTATTACCATCTAAAGCGAAATCTTCAGATGTCATTCATATATTTTTTTTGTTTGTGTCGTAACTCAACCTTAACCCAGATAATTATCTACTTACCAGTCTCAAGATTCATAAAAACTCTTCAAAGAAGCATGAGGAGTTGAAAAAAACAACAAGAAATCTTGAAAAAACTTTCAATTCTCGGCGAGGAATCAAAGAGCAGACCACATAAGATCCCAGACGTGTTAACACGATTTAGCATAGACGGAAACGAGATTAGTGTTTGGGGGGGCTAAGGGCGAAAGCCGATTATTTATCAAAACGACAACACAATCGACGGGAAAATGCTCATTCATGACAAGATTTCCACACTTTCGACCAAGAAAAAACCAGACTCTGGATGTGGGAGAAGACACTGGTCAACATGCAACGCAGACCGCAAATGTCAACCCGCCGAATACTTGACAGGTCTCTTTCGATTTTACCTGTTGAAGCCCAGAAACAGAAACAGAAACAAAAAACGAAACAAAAGCAACAAGTAACCAAAAAGACAAAAACAAGTTTACAACAAATAACAACCGAATGTGTGGGCTTTGGAGTTTGTTTGTTAGAAGCACTCGAAGTCGTCTGACCGATTGTCAGATGTTGTGGCTGTTGCTGTTGATGTTGATGCTGCGTGGGCTCCCCCGAAAAGCTGTTTGATTAGTGGCGCGACTTGGCCTTTCGGCCGGCAGCAGCTCTTGAGCATTAATTGTCTATTTAGTTAAAAATTATAATCACCGAATCAGATTGGCTTGGCTTGGCCTGGCAGCGTGCAACATTTTTATAGTTATTTCGTAGTTTTTTTGGGCCGCATTAAAAACGCTTTTAAGTTTGTTTTCCGTTTTATGGAAATTTAAACGAAGCCTATAACACGCCATTAAACTTTGTGGGTGTTTAGTTTGAAAGGGTTTCGAGCGGAAAATCGCTAAACGAAGTGAATAGTAAATGGTAGTTGGTGATTTTATAATGTTAGAGAGTTATATTTTTATGGGAAAAATATAGGATCTTAAAATAATGGTTTATATTTATTTCTATAAGGTTTTTATTAAAGATATTAAAGGTTAACAGTAGGATCTTATTATTTAATAATTTAATGAAGTGTTATGCTTCCTGAATCATGTGCTTTTAATTAAATAATAATGAAGTCGTAAGAATTAAATTAGAAAACTAATAATACATGTTTTATTTTAAACGACCAGGAAAAGAATAGAACAATGAAGTCCAACTAACTTCCATGGTTGTAATACCTACAATTATCTATACTTTCTTCCATCAGAACCTTTTAAATAAGTATTTAATAATTTATTTAAGAAGATATTAGACTTTCTGTATTTAAACTAATGTTAATTATTAGTGATTTGAAACTTAAACTCAGATACTAAACATACCTCGTGAGTTTCTAGGAAAGTATAAGCTCAAACTCCACTCAAAACTCCTAAAAAACCACATTTTTCTTGCTTAGCATATAATCTCCATTTATATCCAACAATTCAACAGTTTTAACTGTGAGATAACCCCCATTGCCATTAGAGCTTGTTGTGGCAATGTCAAAAAAGTCAACCGCCCGAAAATTGTTTTTGCCTGTGGCTGCATTATGGAAGCACTTGAAAATCTTTAATGATCGCCGGCCAGAATCAAAAACTCCCCGAAAACCACAGCCAGCAGCAGCAACAACAACTGCAGGCAAACCAACAACTATAACAACGCATGCCCGCAGCACAATTGAAGTGCACTTTGTTAGACCAATTAATTTACATTTCCGCGCAAAGCGTGGCCAAAAACAAAAAACATTCAAGGGAAAAGCAGCAGGAGAAGTGGGGGGAAAAAACAAATGCAAGCCAAAGCGACGAATGGCGGAGAGGAAAAAAAAAGTTTACATAGAAACAAAAAATTGGAAGGGACGAGAGGAGTTCCACTTGAGGGGAAGGCAATGGCCCTTGACTTGGACGTTGAACGCCGTCGATTGACCAGGCCCTGCTCCTCCATGTTGTTTGTTTGTTCCTCCTCCATGTTTTTTTTGTTGCCCCCCATTTGGACAGGCGGTGGTCACTCCTGCAGATGTGTGTGTGTGTGTGTGCCATGATGGTTAGTTTCCGTTGACCACTGTAGCCAGTTTCGAGGACCCTCTTGTCAGGCTGTGGGTAGAAAAGAGGAACCGTGTATTGCATACTTTTGAGTTGAGTCAGGAGGCGCAGGAACGAGGGGATACTTTGAAAGTATCTCTGTACCTAAAATTAAAAGTAGGCTTGCATTTCTATCTGAAGGAAAACTTGTTGTTGTTTAAAGAACAGGAAAAAGACTATAAAATGCTTAAAAACTGCTTAAATTAGGTTTAGGATAGATTGTTTAGCAAGAGTAAGGAATAATCATATTTTTACTTACTTTTCTTCAATAAAATAATCATTAAAGCAAGTATTTATCTTCAGAAAGTTGCTTAAACTCAATTCAAACAGTTTGCTTTGATTTGCAGATCTGATTTGTAGTTTTCTGAAACTCCATTCCTTCTATCTATCTGTATCAGATTCCCTATTCCGTTTATAAAATCTAAGAACATATATCTAGCGCTCGTCGTTCATTTCTCTCCTTTCACGGCAGATAAAGTTATTTGTCATTGCCATCTGCAAAGGGACCCACCAAAGATTACAACTTCACTTTGACTATAATTGCTTGAACGTGGCACTAGTTCCTTTTCTATCCTCCAGCGCTCGCCCTGTCTGGCTCCCCTTTATCCTGCATGGCATTTCCGATGCGGCAGGAGCTCCCAGTTTCATGCAAGTCTCCTCTCCTTGGTCTATCCTTTATTTCTATGCTTTTCCTTTATTTTTTTGTTTACTCCTTTTTTTTTTGTTCTCGTGTTATTGCATTTAATTTGTGCCAGTGTCGGGCTGACTGCTTCCTGTTTGCAGGACCAGAAAAAAAAATAGGAACCAGGAATGAGTGGGAAGTAAGAGAACTGCAGACGCCTCACAGACACTGTGACATGTTTACAACGCCTCTATGGCGCTCTGCTAGTGCTAGTGTGTGTTTGTATCCATACAAATGATAACTCGCGGCCAAAAACGCGATAAAAGCAACAGCAAGAACACCAACAGGGAGATATTTGCAAGAAGCCAAGCAAAAAAAAATATGAAAAACTTGAAAAATAAGTCTTGTTTACCAACAGCGGAATACCCTTTCATCTGTTTGTGAAAGGGCAGGACACACTTTGTGGTCTAAATAAATATTAAAAATATTGAAGCTAGCGAATATAATATATTCTTTCTAATATGAACAGATTCTTGGAAAAATGTTCCTGCTTATTTATAACTTTAAACTTTCCTTAATGATAAAAGTATCCGTGTTTTTAACACAGATATGCCAGAATAGCTGGCAATCTTTTTGTGTAAAATCAGGACATACTTTTCTGGGTTCTGGTTTAAATTAATTCTTAAAATAATATATATTCCTCTCTTCTGGAAAAAGTCTACCTGCCTGAACTACCTGCCTGATAAAAGTATCAGTGTTTCTTAATACCAAGTTAAAGTTTGATCTTTCATAATAAAAACTAAAATAAACTATTTCTTAACTTTTAATATATATTCTGTAAATATCTTAAGAGCCTGTAAATTGAATAGGCGTATGGGAAAACGAAGAAAAAATATATTCCTTGAGAGCTTCTTACGTTCCTATTAAAACCATCGATGCTATAAATTCCTTTTTTTGTATTATTTTATTTAAATTTCATATCATAAAAGCACCATTATACCCATTTACCTGCAACAGTACAAAAATAAAAGAAGGAAAAAACCGGGGTGACTGCAAGAAAAAAAAAGAAGTGTTGCCAACGAAATTAAATGCGAACTTTATGCAGCTGGAAATGCAGAGCCCGAGACAGAAATAAAGCAACACAAAGGATGCTGTGGCTCTTCCCATTGTTCCCTCCCCGCTGCCACACACACACACACGTTTTGTCTAGCACTTGCATACTTCTGTGCGAAAGTCCTCTATTTCTCGTGTCTGTGTGTTTGCGCTTTCAATTCCATTTCCACTTCATTCGTTACTGTTTTGCAATGTTAACTACATTTTCGCATGTTCTCAGCGTTCACACTAAATGTTATTTATTCTGCTTTTCCACCGCTTTTCCGCACCCTTTTCTTTCTCCAGTTTTGTTGTAATTTTTCTTGCCCGGCTTCTCCTCATATCTTTGTGCTTTTGCAAAAAGGAAAAAAAATATATATAAGAGAATTATGTGCATATTAAAAATGCATTATCATTTTGTGGACAGATTTCAGAGTGGATGGAATTAAATGAGGGTTACCGTCAGGCGTTCGGGTTTGCCATTACACTTGCTCTTATATATTTTGCTGTGAAGGACAGTTTAGAGATGATAAAATGATATTTATTTAAATTTTAAATGCGGGATAACTACAATAAATTATGATTTTCTAGTTATACAATCTAATTCAATTTTATTATTATTATTTAAAAAGATCCAGGAAGTAGCTAGATACAAATTATTTGCTCCTACCTTTTCTTTCTTTTGCTGACCAGAAATATGTTTGCAATTTCTGCTTGCACTGAATTTTCTTCATTCAAATTTATCACCTATGCACATTTGTTTATGTCCACTGCCATCAATCCGAGAATTTGCATTTCCATCAATATTTTGCTTGGACGCTCCGCAAAGAAAAATATTTCATCAAATAAATCAACACAATCTTCCTTCGACAGTTGCATCGAAAACAAACCTAAAAAAAATGAGGGAAGGAAAATCCGAAATGAAAAGAAAAACCAAATTCTTTTCCAAAGGCCAGAACGAAAAATGTTCGACACAATTCACTGACAATTGGCAAATGTCATGACAGCATCTGTGCAACGGCAATAAAAGCAAGAAAATTTCAATTCCATTTTAATTGCACCGAATGCAGGAATACTCTTTGAAACATTATCCATTTGACAAATTTTAGTCTATTAATTAAGAGGTTCTAATGAATATTATAGATTATATTTTTAAATTAAAGATCAACGTATTAATTACTTTATTTTCTATACAAATTATTGCTTAGTTCATTAAAGATGTTTTCCACTATCTCTTCTCACTTTGCTTGAGATATAAGTAGAGCAATTTTATTCGTCTAAAATATGTTCCACAAAAAGTGCTGAGCTGGAAAATATTTTGGCAAACATGTGATTGTCAATCAAAAATACCAGATCAAGAAAAAAATGCGAAATGTAAACAGAAAAATATTGTTCAGTCTGCGACTCTAAAAAAAGAACGGTTGGAACCACATAAAAGATAATAAATTCGTATGAAAATTTCAATGTCATCTGCCGCGTGCTAAATAAATAAATCTTAGAGCATTATATCTATATACAGTTTCTTTTTTTTTTTTTGTTATGTTTTGAGTTAACCAAATTAGCTTAAAAGCGGGCACACAAAACGAACCGCAAAAGCCAAAAAATGTCAGTTGGGGGACCCGAAAGTTGCAGCAAATTATAAGCGACATGTGGCTGAGGGCAGGCAGGTTCTGTTGAAGCCACAAAATGTGGGTGGCTCTCTGGTGGTTCTTGTGATGATTGTGCCCCGTTTTGTTGTGATAAAGTTCACAACTATTTGAAAATGCCAGCAGCAGCAGAGAACCACACAGAACACATGCCAGATAGGACTTATCGGACTGGGGCTCAAAGATAATACAAGTTAAATAAGATAAAAATTGTAGAGAAATATCATCAGGGCGAAAAGTTTTCCCTCGGATTTGGCTGAATAAAAAGAACTTTTTCCTCCAACTTGGATAATATTTTCAGTTGTAGTTGGCTTAACCCAATTCTTGAATTTCTTTCTATTTTGTTCCTTTTTTTTTTTTTTGTTGGGTTGTCAGTTTTGTACACATTTTCACGGTTTTCACTTTCGTTTCGGCGACTCGGTGTGCGGTTAATTAAATATTCAGTTAGATAAAAGAGCTTAAAGAAAAGGCGCTTAAATTAGAGACCCAGGCAGAAGGGTAAATAAGCTCATAAAAAATATGGCAGCGGTGGCGCCACAAATTATTTGCCCTTACCTTAACGACGCGACGAGGCAACAAAAACAAAGGCAACAGGAGAGAAGCAACATCAACTCCGGCGAAAGGCAATTTAAATTCTAATGATAATACCGCAAAAGCCTTTGCCAGGATCTCCCTCGGGGTGGAAAGTTGGGGGGACTTTACCAGGTTCCAATGTGTAAGCGAGCTTAGCAAATTAGCGCGCGCCTGGCAACGTGGGCTTCGCCCGCCTGCAGCCTGCCTGGGAAAATATCTTCGGGGATCCCTGGATCCCCTGGCCAACATAAATCGCAGCGGCAGCTAGGAAATTTGTACTTCATTTCCGTTTTCTCTTTCTCTTATGCATAATTTTCAACACCTTCGCAGGGTGGAGCACACCCTTTATCTCCTTCACCTGTTTCTCTTTGCTAATTATGCTTTGTTTACGTTATTCGGGATAATGTATATAAATGAGCCAGAGGCAGCTGATGCTCCGAGCGGTGGGATTCACTCGTTTATCACCCACTAAGAATATGAGGGATTAACCAAGAAACCAATCAGCCAGCGATCATCTTTGATTCAATGAAGAAATCACCGAAAGAAACCTACCCCAAAACTATCATTATCTGGGATGCCATTCAATGAGTTTCAATCAGAAATCCATTTAAAGTGCCAGTTATCATTGACAAAATTGGAATTCATTCGAAAGCCCGGCAGCAGCATCCGCTTAACTGGCCTAATTAACCAACCAATTCAAAGCTCAAAGCAAATATAAATCATCATTAGGAGGGGCCCCAACGACTCCAAAAAACCCTCGAGAGTTCGACCCGTTAATAGAAAAACCGATGGGGGGAAAATAGTTGAAATTTCCATTCGCCACTCAAGCAATTTGGTAAATTGAACGTAACGAAATGGAACTTTTGGGCTAGCGGACAAAGGCTTTCCGCAAAATCAAATGCCAAAAGGGCTAAGAACACGATAATAATCCTATCAAATGGCCCGAACAACAAGAAACCATTGATCCCAGGGCCCAAAGCCCAAAGCCCAACGTCAAAGTCAATTTTTTAGCACTTTGTTGCCTTTGGCCGAAAACAAAACAGGAACTTAAATACATTTCGGCCATCCATCGCCATCGCTCAGGCTGCGTGTGCCAACAATTATTGCGTCATTAATCAGTCGGCATTTGCAAATTCCCTGTCTCCCTTTTTCCTATATATCCTCGCACCAATATATATATATCTACTATATATATATATGTATATGGGAGGACGAATCTGGGCAGCAGCTGGCATGACTTTTGTGTGGCTGAGCGAAAAAGGCAAATCTTCAATTTTATTGATTGTTGTAACCGACTCGGTACAGAAATCCCAGCGAAGGAAGATGAATGAACACTCTTGACGCATGAGACTGGAAAAATTGGGAAAAAGACTGCTGACCGGAGTCTGTGGAAGCTTAGATACACTAACTAGAGTCTTGATTATTATATTAGAGTAATAACAAAAATAATAGTAATCATTTTTCTACTACTGATAAGAAGGAAGAAAGTTTTTCTGCTAAAGTATGTAAAGTAAAGCAAATAATTTTCTTATCAAATCAAGAAAAGTTTCTACAAATTCCTTAAGATTCCGGCTTTCACTTTAAGGCTACTAAAAATTGAGTGGAGATGGAAAACAAAAGAAATCGCCGTGTGTTGGCAGTGGAAACTCAAAGAGTTTTCCGTGTGACTTGCCGGCGGCTGTGAGTCCCCAGATGACTGCAGCGGAAAATCGAGAGAGTAAGAGGAGGACTACGAGTGTGATCCCACTTTTGCTCCTTGGCCAATGGCCATTTATTGGGCCATTCCACTTTTGTGTGTGCGTAAGACTGCTGGAGGCAAAAGGACCCGAAATGCTTGCGAAACGCATTAAAGGCCTCGCAACACATTTTCATTTTTATTTCCCGCACTCACACTCAGCACATTCCCCTCCACTGCCGTTGCTGTGTCCAATCGCCCAGCGGCACTCACAGTTGCGTATCAATAAAATATCCATACATGCATGTTAAGTAAGAGCTCCCCTCGCCATCTTCCGAGCTGTGATTCCTGCACCCGAAACGAATTGGGATTTAAGTGTTGAACAAGGAAGAGAGGGGAGAACGGGAGAGGTCTGCCATTGTTGCCGCCGTATAAAAATGAAATGTACAAGCCAGATACTTGCAGGGAGTGAAGGGCATCCCGAGCCGGACTTGTAAGCAGTTAGCCAAGAAACGTGCCCGAGGTTATTTGCAAAGAAAACCGAAACCGAACCCAAAACCAAAAAAAAAATAAGAGGAGAAAAGAAAAAAGGGGATGCCAGTAAATAGAAACTTGTCGTTATGTGCTTGTTCAAGTGGTTTTCACTTGATATTGCGTATACGCCGCATTGAACACTCTGGTTACAGTTGCAACTAGGGAGTATCTAACGTAAAATTTTCCATAATCTTACATAAAATGGAAGAGTTTAAGGAATGTCAGCAACATATACACTGGGTCCCTGGGTTGCTTTCCTAAATACTTTTAATATAAAATGTATTTTAATCGAGTTAATTGAAACATTAATTTAAAAGAATCTTTATTAAAGCTCAAAAAAGAATTTGTTTATGCCAACTTAGATTATTTTTTAATACGCAAAACTCCCTTATAACTAATGCTTCTTTAACTGCCCGATTGACATCAAGTATACGCAGTAATTTTCCGCTTATCCATCCGCTGTCAACATTAAACTTCACTTAGCCATCCTGTCAGCTGTCCAACCTGCCAAATCCCTTTGCTTTTAATTTGTTTAAAACACTTTGTTATTGGACTTTCCACTTAGTTATTGTTGCTATTTTCCTTGGCCGGTAGTTGTTGATTTTGCATAACAAATTCATTAATTTTACGACAACAAGTTAACGAAACTTTTGCCTCGACCATCAGTGTGAAGGCGCTGACGAGGAGGGGAGCACAAAGGACCTTCAAGGAAATCACGTAGGAGCAGCTGTGGAACTTTCATTGTGTGTGTGATTAAATCTCAGCAGAAGTTTTCTGCTTTTGCCTCTGCTTCAATTCAATTGTTGCCGTTTTTATTGTGCAAATTATTATTGTTAGTCAATTGAATTAATTTCGCGCACAGCTTCGACACACTCCACATTCCAGGAAAACGATTTGCTGAATTCAATTAGTTTATTGTGATTTTATTTGCGCCAGCAAAAAAGTTTCTCACAACCAGCAGCAGCAGTAGCAGCAATGGCACCGTGAAAATGCCCAGAAGAAGTGGAAGAAAATTGAAATGGCAAGGAGGAAAGTTTTTTCGGCATTTCCATTTGAACGAAATTAATGGAATTTCCTTCAGCCACCATCACCACCCCTTTCAATTAGGTGTTGGCTCCTTCATAAATAGTTAGAGTTTCGATGCTACCATTTTTAATGTTTCTTTTTTTCATAGCAGCTTCCACTCTTTATTCACAAAAGTTTAGAATTTCGCTATTTGCTTTCGATGCACGTTCGTCCCTGAACTTTTATTATCGAAAATAATCGAGTTTTAATGTCCAGCTAGGATCCCCCAAGAAACGGTCGCATAAATAAATAAATGTGTTGGGCGTAAAAAAAGGCAAAGGCTTCAAATGGCATTTAAATTCGCTTATGGTTCTTTTGAACTTGAGTCGTTATCAAGATGGTTGTTACGATTATTATAGGATATTATAGGAGGCTGGCGTGGCGGCTTTAAAGCACTCAAGCCTAATTGTCATAACTTAGACCCCCCCCCCGTTGCGTATACGTAATATGTTTTATTGTGTTTGCCCCGAAGCAAGGCTGCGAGCCCAGGAAGAATTATGCACATAATTAGATTTATCTAGTCGGACCATAGCTTTCCATCGTCTGTAAATTTTGTATTCCATTTTCCTTAGAGCTCCTTTGGCTTAAAGTTTCGCTTGAAATTCTTTAACTCATTTCGGCTGCTTTATTCTTTATTTATAACTTCCGTTAAAAGTTTTTTTTTATAACCCACACACACACCTTTTTCCATTTTCACACCTTCATCATCATAAAACGCATATACGCCGACCGACCCCGGACCAGCCACGCACACAAAGACATGCCACAGTGGAACAAGCGTATCATTGGCATGCCAAAAGCCCATAATCCTCCTTCGGCTGGCTTTTAGCGGATTAAAACTTTTCAGTTGAGTGCCCGAAACCGAACGGAGACTATCTCTCTGTGTTGTGCCCCTTCTTCGCGCCGGAATCTTGATTGTGTTATTAACTAGCATAAATGGGTGTTAATTCCCAAACGGGGCACAGTGCGTATCAGAGGTATAGGAGTATAGGTTTCTAAAATTCTGTACCATAGAGAACTCTACCTTAACCTTGATAGAACAAAAAAATAATCAGTTGCCTACATGGAAAGATATTATCTTCATTTAGCAGATTCTTAAGGGCTTGGTTCTAAAAAGAACTTGAAGTTTTTATGTATCATACAAATAATGTAAAGCTATAATATATTTAAAAGAAATAGAAAACCTGCCACTACTTAATATGATATTAAGTAAAATATATAAAAAAAAAAGGCTTTATTTCATTTAATCTTAATAATTAATTAACTCATAACTTATAAATCAAGTGAGGTCGCTTTAGAGAGTCAAAATTCCGCAAGAAAAATTATACCACAACATTCCCACTTAATATATTTGTACAATTCCCTTTTAATTACCTTTACACCCCCGTCACGCACTGTATCCACAAATATTATGGCCTGTGGCAGCTCATTTGTTGCTTGTTTGGTTATTTCAATTAAATGTTAATAAAATTGTCTAACCGAAAAAACTAATTTCGGTGCTTATTCGTGTGGACAGAGCCGGGTAGAGAGAGAGAGAGGGCGAGGCTGGTATGAGCCAGAATAACTAGAAAGAAATGGAAAATTAGGGTGCCAGCGGGAAGGGATGGGAAGATGCGGTAACTGTGCGGTCTCCAAATTGGCCAACTTAAGTACCGTTACGTTCTAGTTCGGCATTTCCTTTTTCTTCGTGCTGTTTGCCAGGGTTTTCCCTTTTTGCCAGGAAAAAGTTTATGGAGCGCTTACATTTCCCTAGCCATTAATTCTACCTTGCTTTTCAATTAGTGTTGCCGCCTGCCTTCGGACCGGTTTCCTTGCTACGTTTTGTCTTTTATCGCTTCGCTCTCCGCATTTATATATGTGTATGTGTGTGTATATATCCTGATTTATGCTGTCGTCCTGCAGGAGCTATCCCACCCACACCGGAGCCTCACCAGATGGCTTGAGGTGACTGCAGCGGGCTTATCTCCCAGCACCTCTCTTCCTGCCAGTTCCGAACGCTCTCTCCCTTTTATCCCAGCTCCGCCATCTTAACTAACTCGTCTTCATTTCTCACTTGGTTGCGTATTTGCCGGGTGTTTGCATGGCATGGTTTATGGCCAGGGAGGTCGGAGCTGTCCATCGGTTTGTTAGTATTAGCCATGTTGGTCCTGTCTATTGGCCAGAAGGTGTCGTGTTGATAAATTGCCAAGCAAACAGGATTGGCAGGTGGTTGGTTAGAGCTTGCAGGCTGCATGTATTTGCTGGTAGTTCTTAAAATATATATGGTAGGGATATTTTCCAATCTATTGGTTAAAGTTTTCTATTGATTATATGTTATTTACATCTTTATATCTTGAAGAATAAAGTTTTGATTGATAAAGGTATTTGGTAAGGTAAGGCTTAAGTTGTTGATATATATGATATATGATATATATATATATATATATCTTTATATATTTGGTTCATACATTTTCATTTGTTATTTAATAGCTGAAATGGGTGCAGTCTCAACCATGTTAACAAAAGTGCCATAGAAAACGTACCATAAAAAATGAGTAATATAAAAAATGTATAACTTATTCCCATGTAACCTATATAAATATAATGTTTTGGAAGAAATCGGACTTCTTACAGAAACATAAAACAAATAAACGTCTTCTTATTTGACCTCTTTATATGTTGGTCCTTCGAGCCGGTTGGACCCCACGCGAATAAATTAACTTATTCGACTCCTTAATTTATTTTCTTTATAATTTAAAATTCTTTTTTGCAAAATTGTTGATATATTTCTATCCTCAAGTCGAATTAAGATATTAAACTTGTTTAACACTTCTCTATTTTATCTTATCGAGCACTTTGACAACCCTGGCAGCGAGAAGACAACTTTTAGTACATTCCACACTATGCAAATTGCAAATCGCTGGCATTTCAAACGCGCTAACACCTGCTGGAAGGCTTAACCAAACACAGGCAGGAGCTCCTTTCAGCGGCCACGCCCACTCAGCCCGCTTCTGGTTTTCCTAGAGGATTTCCTAGCCCATTCGCTTCTGGCTTCTATCAGTGTCGTTTTGTTATTTATCCTGCGTGCCTCTTGACGCCTTTGGGGCATGCCACTTAACACACATCGACCGCCGCTCCTGCCACGCCCCCTTTGTTGTGTGGATTGAAAAGAGGTGGGCAGAGGGCGGTTGGCGGGGAGTTGCTGTAATCTTTTCTTGAGCTTTGCGTGCAATGCGTCGCGTTATTTGCTTTTCATTCAGCTTTTTTCTCCTTTGCTCCCTGCTGTAACTGCTTTGCTCTCTGCTTTTTTAATTTATCATGTCTATTTGTTTAGTGTTTGAGCCTGGCCCATGGCGTGTAGTACAAGTGGAGTCTTTTTTCCTAGCTCCGGCTCCTTCTTCTCCTGTCCTGTTCATTTGTTATCGCTGTTTGCTTGTGTTGCTCTTGCAGCTTTTCACTTTTGAATGCTGCGGATTTTAGCTTCGTTTTGTTTTTTCCATTGAGGTTTTCCACTTAGTCGATCGTCGTTTCTTTTTTTTATTTTTGTTTCCTAAATGAAAGCGTCCCTTGGCTCTGCGGATTTGCTTTGGTTTCCTTTTCCTCCTTTACAGTTTTTACCCATATCCCCAATTTATCCTTTTTCATCGTGCAACCGCCTTGTGGTCAGACTTCGCTGCTGCTAGTTTGATTAGGTTTCAGCACTAATTGAAAATCATTGAATGAGGTTTTCCCATCGCCATGTGTCTGGTTAATTTGTTGTCTTTTAATTAATTTATGTTGAGTGTTATTAGCAAAAGATGCGGTTACCGTTGGCTGATTGAAAATTCAATTATTAACCAGCTTAAACCGAAATTTAACTATGTTGTGCAGAAACATATCTTAATATTATTGTTTTTGGTTAAGGAAAACCCTCAGGGACTACAGAACTGGAATTCTAAAGACTTACTCTAAATATATAAACATTTAGTAATATTTTGCAGTGCTTAAAAATTATTTTGTATATTTAATTGAAAACTTCTACTGTTCCCTGTGTGGAATAATTAAAGAGTGGCCATCAAGCTGTTGTAATTTGAAGAATATTCCTTTAAAAGGACTTTCCTCGGGCTATTTATCTTTGCCAACTCTGATTTCGCTTTCTAAACAAACCACGAACAACAATGCAAACAAATGAGAGCCGGGCCCAGATAGAAATTCTGTGTCCTATCTCGAGACACTCGCTGCCGCAAATTAAATCAAATTCCTGCCCAGACAGCGTCGGAGAGATAAAGACCGAGGAAACCGGGGAGATTCATCAGCCAGCCAGCCGACACACACAAGAACAAACACAGGGTTCGTGACAGTGACAGGACATCTTATTTAATTTCCAGGGCTCAAGACCCAGCCCAGGACCTGATTCCGCATCGGAGAACTGGAAACCGAGCATAACATTAATTTTTGTTAATCTATTTTCAAGTTGCTTTGGTCAGCTGCAGCTGTGTTCCCCTTTTCTTGGACCGCAAGTAAATATGCTGTCATTAATTTAAAACTTACACAAACAAAACCGAAAACTTCCCTGCTGTCTGTCAGCCGTTGCGAGCTTCTGAGAGTTATGTTCATTAGCAGAGAAACCCTGGGAAGCAGGCAGAGAAAGCCAGAAGCCAGAAGCCTGTGAGACTGCGAGAATTTAGTTGGAATTCCTAATGAGCAAGAGCAGGCAAATCTAACCCAAATATGTCAAGACGATGGCTGGTATTTTGTGTGCCCTGTGCTTGTGCAGGGTGCAATGCTCCAAGAGGGTCAGCAGGTGTGCGTGCACTAAGCGAAATGTTTGACTATAATTATAGCACTAAAAATAAATGGGTTTGTTGCGTGTTTCAAAGAAAGTTTTCAAAAGAAAAGTTTTAAGAAAAGGGTATTTACTTTGAGGGATATCAGTACATAAGAAAATTATTTATTTTTATATATATGTAATTGGCTGTTTAGTGTCTCTGGCTTGTTATTGAATTACAAAACTCATTAACAATTTAGATTACACTTATATTTTGTCATATAAGTAATTGTGCCATTAAATCCATTAGCCATTTGCCTTTCGCGAGTAAGAGAAATTCTCTGCTGGTGCTCTGCCGACACTTTACCATTCTCTGCATTTAAAGCACAGCAAAAGTGATGTCCTAATGTAATGTTGTAGCTAAATCTAACCGTTTTCAGAGTTGAATAGCAATTTATATATATATAACTATATTATAGCTGTTATGGCATATTACCAATATGTTTGCTATTTTTTATTCTCATCTCTAAGCACTTAATTAAATTTCTGAAATATTTTATTTTTCTCAATGAAATCTCATTAGTAACCCTCCTTACCTAATGATCTCTTGCATTTGAAGTAAAGTGTTATGTGTTAAGTTAGTGATTCTGTCTTCCTGTATAATATTATCTGGATTATACCTCAAAAGTGGGCAGTAATTTCTGGCAGTGCTGCCATGTGTGTGCAAAGTGGGTCTCTTCAGTTTGCTATGCATGTGCTAAAGTGTTGATACAAGTTACTTTTGCCATCCTCAGCTCAGCCCTTCGCTGTCCTAACACACTGACACACTCGCCATGTGAAGAAGTGCCTCGCTACGCTCCGCTCTGCTCTGTCAGTGTCTCTGCCCTGTCCCTGTCTCTCCAGCTGGCCATAAACCACAGCGGAGACAGGACTAGAGTGAGGGAGATGCTGTGAGGATGTAGGGGGAATCCCAGGACCCCGGGTTCAGACAGCTGAGCACGTAGCATGACGAGTTGACAAAGTGCATCACGGGCCATGGATGCAGGTCTTGCTTGCTGGCTGTGTTTACACAGCTCAAAAAATCGCCACAGCTTGTTTGCTCTAATTTCTACATTATTTCGCACATTATTCAATTAATTTGCTGTGAATTTCCAAAAATACCAACCTAATGGCGATTTACCTGAGAGCATCCGTCATAAACATTCTAATGGAGTACTTGTCAGATATCTATTGAACTTTAATTAATTGAAATTTGTAAAGTTATGTCGATGAGTGTTTGTCTTTGCACTTAATTGGATTAGATTATGCGAAATTGAGTTATAAAATGTCAGCAGGAGATGAAGTACCATTAAATAATACCTTTAAATTGGTAAATATGTGCTATGCACTTTGATTTGTAAATTAACTTTAAAGGAAACTAGGAGGTAGTGTTATATAGCTCACAAATATAAAGGATTTCTATTAAAATTTATAGTTGCACTTCAATTACATATTTAATATATATAAGTGATTATTAACCATCAAATTGCATTTAGAATTTAAATACATTTCATAGTTATCTATTTAAAAACAGCTAATTTGTATCTCTTTCCTTTCTATACTTTAAAAAGAACACGAAGGCACGAAGCGAACACCTTTGAAGATTAGGCGTAATTAAATATTTTAAATTTCGGGCAGTGCAAATACAGTCGCCACGTAAATTAATCTACCCACTCGGCGCATGTAACTCGCTCCTGCTGGCTCCTGCCCCTGCTCCTTGGAGCCTTCTCGCTTTATCTCCATATTCATATGTGCATTTGGTTACATGTTCGCGCGTATTTCCCTCATGGCTTGTTTCAGCCGTCCTTTCCGCCTTTCCCCGCTTTTCCTCGCTGCCCCAGCCATTTTCCCTTCGGCCGCATTCATTTGTTGGTTTTCTTATTTCAGCTCGAATTTGTGTTTTATAATTTATGCGCATTTTTTATTAAATATTTATGTTTGTTCCGAGTTCTCTAAGCCACACACAACAACCAACCGCCGCAGCTCCCCGCCTCCTTCGGGGGATCATTGTCGCTCATTTCCCTTTATGGCGTATTTACGCTCTAAAGCGTGTAAATGTTTTCCATTCCATTGTTTTCATCTCCCGCTCCCGTGTTAACACGTAGAGAGGGGTTAGTGAAAGGCTTGGGGTCCGGGTCATATCCTTTTGGCCGCCCACACACGCATTGTCATAAATAGTTTTGTCAAAGCAGCCACAGAAACTAAAATTTAAGTTTTCAAACAGTTTTAGTTAGCAGATTCTTGGTCAACTTGGGTAAAATGTGCTCGAATTTTCCATGCTTTCCCTTTCTTTTGGTTTTTAGCCTTTTAGGTATTTGAGCTGCTATTTTTGCTTTTGGAAATGATTTGGGAAATGACAATTTGCATTTGTGTCAATGGTAATCCTCTCGGATTTGTACAATTCAAATTCTATTGCCTGTACAAATTGGTGGGTTATTATTTCTGTGTTTGAATTCTTGTTGAATTATTTAATAGAACTATTTTCTGGCTAAATTCAGAACTTAATATTGAAGTGAGAACAATCTCTTACGAAGCTTTAAACAATTATGTTACACTTTCCACAACAAAAATAACAAATTAAAGAGCAGCTGATAAATAAATAAAATTGTTCGGTCAAGTGCCTTCAAGGATTATAAAGCTTAAAAATTAAATGAAAGAAAACAATCTAATAAAACAGTATTCAAAATGTACAATATCAAACTAAGCAAGTTTTTAAATTAAACAAAATAAATCGCTTAAGAACCAAGAAAGTTATTTATATATATTTAATCCTAAGAGTAACGCCTGAAAACGTTACTCCTTCGATTGCACAAATAATAAATTCCTCGTGTGTGTCCAGGATATAACAAATAAATCTTCACTAGTTGCACCTCGAAGTGCAATTAAATTGAATGTCAAAAAGAAAGAAAAAGTAAATTCGCCCGTCCGAGTGATTGATTGATTGATGGTTTGATTGGCAAACGCACAGTTCATGGCCGAGTCAAAGGAAACGAAGGCGCCATGACCACGACAATAACGGCGAAGATTGCGCAACAGCAGCATCAGCAACAGCAGCAGCAGCAGCAGCAGCAACAAAACCAACTGCAACAACAGCAGCAGGCATCGAGTAACATGAATGGTTTTCGCATTACGGGCTATCCCGCGGCTGCCACGCCCCCCACACGCCCCAATCCCATTTACGCGAAGCCCAACGCCCACGAACTGGACCTGCACATCAGCGAATCGCTTATGTATCCCGGCAGCACTCAGCAGCAGCAACAGCAGCAACATCAGCACCAGCAGTTGCTGCAACAAACGCTTCAAAACTCGCCAGGTCCGCCGCCACAGCTGACCAGCATGCTTCCCAGTTCCGGACTGCCGGGAGCCGCCCAGCCGATCGCTCTCAAGGGCAACAATCCCTTTCTGAACAGTCCCTCGCCCACAGAGGCGGCGCCCACGCCTAGCGTGTCCGCCTCTGTTCCAACACCGGTAGCAATATCGTCTACCATTTCCGGCAACTACGAAATGCCCGAATACGCGGAACCCTCGCGATTACGTGGTCTAAAACAACGGCCCCACAGCATCGCGGTGGGCGGGGCAGCTGCCTCCAGCTTCGTGGACTACAATGCCCAGCAGCAGCAGCGATTGCTGCAACTGTCCCGCCAGCAGCAACAGTTGCGCAACGCGGTCACAGCGGCAGCGGCCACAGCAAATGGCGGCGGTGGCGGCGGCGAAAAGGAGGCCCTATATGCAGCGCTCTTTCAGCAGTACAGACAAAGTCCCACCAACGGACAGCCTGCGCCGCCAGTGCCGCTGCACAGGAAACCCGCGGTGGCTCCGGTGGTTCCTCGTCGGTCGCAGAGCACGCCCCGACCACCCCTGCAGCAGCAACAACAGCAGCAGCAACAGTCCGGACTGAATGGCCAACTCAATGGCAACGGCACTCAGCGGCCAAGGAGCTTGGATCGCTTCAATGGCGGCCTACAGACGGAGGCACCGCCCATTCCCCTAAGGCGTTTTCCCAACGGAACGGGCAGCACAAACGGCGGAACACTGTCCCGGCAAAAGAGTCCCAAGAAGAGTAACAGTGCGGACAACATGCTCATGAGTCCGGCAGGAAGTCAGGTGAACACCATGCGACATTCCATTAGCTTCCACGGCAGTCAGGAGACGGAGAACGGAACGAAGGGCGATCAGGCCAGGCCAATGAGTTATGCGGCACCTGCTCCGGATCAGGCCTACTTGGAGCACCAGCTCAGGGCCTACTCGGAACAGTTGAGGACCATAACGGAGAGCGTGCGCAAGTACTCGGAGCAGGCCAAACTCCTGTCGGAGCTCAAGAGGCAACAGCAAATGGCCAAGCAGAGCCAGACAAATCTCAATCTGTTGACGCCAACGACCTGCAACAACGGGGCCACGGGCAACTTTCAGCCAAACATGATTTCCCCGGAGATTGTCAGCAAGTCCCTGGCCTCGCTCTCCACCAGTCAGGCGAACGAGGCCCAGACGCCCTCGAATCAGCTGCGACTCTTTCTGGACAACATAAGGAGCAGCATGCGGCAGGAGTACCAGCAACACATGCCCGAGGATGTGCTCAAGCCGACCACCTCCACCTTAAAGCGTAATGAAGCTACTCCTGGTGCTGCTCCGACAGCTGCTCCCACTGCCGCTCCTGCCAAGTCCGAGCCGGAAGCCGCGCCCACGCCCTCCGATCAGCTGAGGCAGTTCCTCGATGCGATACGCGCCAATAAAATACCTGAGAGCGTGGACAAGCCCAAGATGACCAGCTCGCAGACCTTGGACTCGTTTATATCGAAGCCCCTGCAAATGCCAGATGTGACATCGGGTACCCCAGGCGGTGGAGTGGTGGGAGTAGCAGGTGCAGCACCTGTACCTGGTGTAGGTGTCGCCAATGGTCAGACAAATGGCTTGCCCACGCGGCGCAGGCCAAAGAGCAGCATTTTGCCCAGCAGCAGTAACGGGAAACTGGAGCAGCGAGAGCACTCCCTGGTGACCTCCGAGAGCTTCCACCAGATCTCGGACAACCTGAGGCTAATGAGCGAGGATCTGCAGGCGCTGAGTCCCAGCAAGGCTGTGCCCAGCTCGGCCAGCAGCAACAGTCTCAAGAATCTGGCTGCCAATGGCAACAGTTCCCTGACCACGGAACTCCGGGTCATAACCAGCTCGCCGTACAGCACCTCGCCCAAGCTGCAGCAAATGGTGATGAGCAAGTCGAACAGCTCCCTGGGATCGGTGACCACGCCCTCGAGTGCCACCACTACGCCCTCCACGGCGCCCATGATCACTGACTTCAATGAGATCCTGGACAGTTTCCAGGCCATGGCCGACAAGTACAAATCGAAAGGTTCCTACGATTATTTGCGCAAGTGCTCGGAGGCCCTGCGTCAACACTCGTTGCAACTGAAGTTGCAGCAGCAGCAGCAACCGCACCTGCAACACCTGCCACTCCAGCAACACCAGCAGCAGCAGCATCATCAGCAGCAGCAGTTGCAGAACGGCTTCGGGAGCGACGACAGCAGTTCGTGCAGCACCACGCCCGGCAGCATCCGGGAGGCGGTACAGAATCTCCTCCTGCAGCCAAGAAACGGTTTTCAGATCCTCGACGATCGCATGCGGCTGTTTATCGATATTATCGATAGCCAGGATCGATTGAGTCAGGTAAGTGAAGGATTCAAGAAGTTAATGGATACATTTTCAGCGTTTTTGATTATTAAATATTATTTTAAATTATGCCGTACATGGAAAACTCGATTTTTAATCGATTTCAATCGATGTTTTTCCAGAAAATGTTTATATTTTGTTAATACATCGATTTTTAGCACAAAGTTCGATATATAAATAGATATTTTTTTCATATACCTCACTGCAGAAAATATTTATAAGTGGGTTATCAAACAGTTAGTTTTAAAGGTGCTTAAAAAAAAATAATATCGATATTTTAAAGCTTAGTGTTTTTCGATATTCCAAATTTCGATAGATCAAAGTTTACTGTATGTTCGATATATATTGTTGCACTTATACTAGTTAAAAGTACATTAATTATATTGTGTGAAATAAATATTAATAAATTTAGAGCTTTAGAAATAAGATTTATTTAATTTCATAAGGTTTCTCCATATCCTTATGTCAGCAGCTGGGCTTATTATTTAATTCCTTTACTCACAAAACCTTTAAAAATGTTAGTTATTTAAATGTCTAATTTCTCTTCCAGGTACGTACTTCCTCTATCCCATTGCAAACCGAAGTATATAGAGTAAGTCAAGCATGTTAGCGAATACATTTAAGATCATCCCATTGGCCGGCCACCCATGTACATCAGATACGGTTTTATTGCCTTACATAATTCATCATCATCGAAATGACCAGGGCCGGGTCAATGCGCTTATCTCCGGCTGGCCAAAAGCCCCACTCTCCTTCTTCGGGGCGGCGGCTAAAAGCCATCAAATCAGTTAATGACCCAGAAAGTTAAACTCACTAAGGAGTGGGCGGGGGCCTGGATCAATTTCCATCAATTTTCACCAAATTTGCTCTGAGCCAATTAATTTTAATAAACTACAAAGTCATTTTGCTTCGGCAAGTAAACTAATCTCGGTTGGGCCGAAATTGAAATTTTAATCAACGATTTCTCGGCGGCATAGAGGCCATAAAACTTGACACACGCACACACCGGGTGACACGGGGAAGTAATCAAGTGAGACAACGACTTGGGGAAAATTCCCAAACGTAGATAATCATAATACCCCTGCCGCCTTACCCCCCTCCGACGCTTTTCATCTGCCAAGAGTTGATATGCTAAATAAATCAGGTCCCGGGCGGAAATGTCTGCTGTCATAATAACACCTTTTCGGTCCAGCATTGTCCTGCGCCTTCTCGTGACATAAAACAATATTGCTAATGACAAATGGGAACTATGTTGTTCTAATTGTGGGTTTTGTCTGGCACGAAGATCTCTGGCCCGGACCCTGGCTTATCGCACATTGCCCTTACAGGACTTGGGCTTAATTTAAATTTATGTGGGGTAAATGTTTATGTGTGAACGTGTGTTGGGGTCCTTGGGGAGGCATGACGGCTGGAATTGAGTTTATATGTCTCCCATGATGAGTTCACCGCACAAACCTAAAAATCTGTCAAACCCAAAGCCTTGGTTGGAGTTCAAGAATCAATACTTTACGGGGGCAACGAGTTAACCCTTGAAAAGATAGTTAAACCAAGTAAGAAAGGTGTTGTAGAGTGTGTGAAAATCCAGGTAATCAAGACTTTTGTGTATTTATTTATGATAAGCACGTTTTATCAGGGCCTTTGAGGGAACTTGCACTCGCAAGTCTCTGAAACTATGTAATTGGTTTGTGAAGGAACGGACAGCCTAGGCTATATCGACTCGCCTGTTTATGCTGGTCAAGTATATATGTCAATATATATATTGTTCCTACAGGAAATGAATATAATTAAGCTGAGAAAAGGAATCTTTTGCATATCTGTGGTTGCAGTTAACCAATTTGGCAATTGGCTCCTGGCTCTCCTTTATTTCTGCCGAAAAGGTGAAACTCCAACAATAAATAAATTGCCATTACTGTATTTCCATGACATATATTTTAGAGAACCAACAATTTGAGAGCCAGAGGCTGGTTATTTGTTTCATTTAGGCAAATTGCATTCGTATTTGTGTTTGGCCAACGCAAAATGCAAACAATAAAAGTTGAATGCCACCGCCACCCATGACAAAAACACAGCACAGTGTGCTGCCGAAAAGTATGCTTCTCATAATGCAATTGTAAACAATTACCCCGGACTGAAGTAATTGCATTTCCAGTGCACACACACAACTCACAAATTTACAATTTGCATTACAAAGTAATTATTTCTGCAACAGTGCACCCCGCATAGGCGGAGAGGGAAATCCCCCAGCCTGTCCACTTTTCGCACTCAAATTTCACCAATTTTGTTTAGTAAATGAAGTGCAAAATCAACGCGTTGTCGTCCTGGCCAGCAGGAACAAGCCACCTTTATACCACCACTATTGACAGCCGCCCTCTGACCGAATGACATTTATTTTAATTAGCTTCGCATTCCAGCGCTACGGGTGTACATAGCAGTACACAGAAGGGTCCTCGCGCCAGGACTCGGAATTCACTTTTAGCCTTGGTGCAATTAACAAATGCAATTTTGTGGTCTTTAATGTTTATTGTGTGCATTTATTTGTACTCGCTGTGAGTGCGTGTGTGTGTCTGCGTTGTTTGCAGAGGCGTGAAAACCCAAAAAATAACTTTTTAATTACTATAACGGACATTGCGGTTAATTACACTGGACAACACGGTTGGCGATAAGCCAATTTGTAGAGGTTCAATGTGTCTCTCTCGGCTCCATTGTAATAACGTTGATTGAAATAACGAACTGGGCTGGAAATACGTTTTATTTTTATTTGGAATAGGTTTTTGCTTGTTTATAACTGAGCTTGCTTTGTATTAAGTTAATAAAAATGGATAACTGGACATGGAACATGTAAAATTTGTGGTTTTTATAACATAAAAATATTAATCAATATAAGATATTGATTTCCTTGATTTCTTTTGCGTCAAAAGTTTTATCAAACTTTGTTTCTTGTTCTTGTATTTATAGTACTTTATATAAGAAGTCAGTACTATTACAATCACTAGATCAATCGCTACAATCGCTAGATAATATCTATTAGATATAGAAGTAAAAAAGGTCAAATTTATTTGTTATATATCTATTTATATCTACAAAATTCTTGATTCAAGTCACAACATTAA
Organism: Drosophila kanapiae; assembly: GCA_008042475.1. Classification (NCBI taxonomy): domain Eukaryota; kingdom Metazoa; phylum Arthropoda; class Insecta; order Diptera; family Drosophilidae; genus Drosophila; species Drosophila kanapiae. Next base: position 396,210 of record VNJM01000360.1, on the reverse strand, counting down.
AATAGGAAGCTACTTCTCGTAGTACCTCGTTTAAATTCTCTTAATACTGTTCATGTGCATAATTTTGCCAATTAAAATATTACAGAAATATAATTCACACGAACTAAGCATTATAAACCCTTAATTACGTTATTTATTCGCCAATGTAACGGCGACAGATGACCGGCAGTAAAGTGTACGTATTTTTTTTCTCACGCTATTTGATTAAAAACCGCAAAGGCAACCATCAAAGTGCGTGCTTAAAATAATTGCAATTGTCAAGCGCTGAAAGCCGAGTGGCTCAGGTGGTTGAACTGTGGGTGGGGCTGAACGGGGGGCATGGCCATTGTCAACGGCTTTCAATTGGAGGCTCAACACGCCTTGTTTGCCCCGTCTGCCTGGCGGCCACGCCCCGCGCTGCCTTCCGCAGCTCCACCCTCCCTTGACCGTGTCGCTTATTAATTGCATGTCATAAATCATGATTATGCCACTTGCTGACCAACCGCTGGGCTAGTCGCAGTTATTATTATTAATCTTTGTCGCCCACACACACACTCGCTCACAGCTAGAAATCCGTTGAGGAGGGGGCGTGGCAGCGTTAAAGGGGCGGGGGAGGGAAATAGTCCCGAGAGAGTCGGAGCATAGCCATATGTTGGGTCCATGTAAATTGCGATGTTCATTCCGGCGCGCCGGCCTATCTTGATTAATTGCAAAAGTTTACCAGGACACAGGGCCAGGACACAGGACACTGGACCGCGGACCCATGGAAATATGTCAGCTGCTTCCCTTTTCGGGAAAGAAAAACATGGGCAACAAAAGTGGCCGACAAGAGTGGCCAACGAGCACCATAACACGCGTATGTTGTCGCGTAAATTGGTTTTAATATTTAAAGCACTTCATTACTTACATCGCCCCGATGCACTCTGAAACGGGAGATGGGCGGAGTAGTGGAGACAACACCCTGTTAAGCCGCCAAAAAGTAGGCTACAAGCTGCTGGCTTAATCAAGTGAAATTGAATCAACTTTTTCGGCCCATCGAGACCCCAGAGAAAAACTGTAAATGGAATTTCTTAAATTGAGGCAATTATTAATGTGAGAGTGAGGAAAGTTAACACTGAAATCAGATGCTGAACCGATTCAACAGGTTTCAAATCATTTTGAGGTTTGAAATCTCTTTAAAAGTTTTTTTTTTAAATATGTACTATGTTCTAAACTATTTAATATTCCAGCCTACTTGGAACAATCTTTAATGAGACTTTAAAGTCCTAGTGATTTCTAAAGCGCCTCTTATCGTATTGGTAAAATTATTATTATTAATAAATGGAATCAGAAGATGCTACTAAGAAAAAAACTACTTAAGAAGAAACTACTGCTTTCTTTCCTAATAAATCAAATGTTAAGGAACATTTATTGATAAGGTCGAATAATTTTCTTGATTTAAAAGACTTCTAGGTGTCCTTTTGGCTCAGTCAATGTACTTAAATATTTTTTTAATATATCTAAAGGTTCTATTTTCTTTTTCTCATATTTATATATTTCAAATCCTCAAATAAAGAAGTTGAAACAGTAATAATTTTAGATATGTGAAGGCATTGTTAAATAAATTACAAGGATATGTGGAAAGTTTATTTAAAGCAGAGGTGCCCACACCGATACGCTGACACATTAGACTAGCATTTGCGAGAGTAAGACCGTGCTGCATACGAACGCTTACGCTGTCGGTGTAAGCAGAGCTTGGGCTGAGAAACTTTTAGAGTCGCAAGTCTATCTGTAGGGCTTCGGTAATTAAAAGGTTGAAATCTTTTATTACTTTCACAATATTTCTATATTTCAAATCCTTAATTAAAGGAGTCAAAATATTATCAATTCCAGTATGAGGAAAGCTTACATAAAGTCAATTGAAAGTGGTATTTTCTTTGTCAAACATTTTAATTTCAACGAAAGTTCCTTTCTAATCAGAAATCAATTAAAGGATTCTATTTGGATTAGCCTCGAACTCAAACGAGCGAAAGGGAAATATCAGAAATGAAATGGCGAAGTTTTCATTCGTGTAAACAATTACATTTTTTACGTGTCCTGCGAGAACAAAGCAAAGAGAGATCTAAGCCGACATCAGACGATGCGAAACTGTTTGCATACTTTCAGGTGCCTCAGCATCTCTGACAGGGCGTCATATGCAATACTCAACAAAGTGCATATGCGTAGGTACATGTGTATGTGTATATGTACATCCTTGCTCACTCACACACACGCTGCAGAAGCTCCAGGCAATCGAAGGCAGATTCTTGTCTTTTCCATTTTTTCCCCTGCTGATTTTTGACATATTTTCTCTGGTAGCAGCAGCAACGCCGGCAAACAAACTAACAAACTTCGGGGCGTTTTTCAGGTGCAACTGGGTTAACATGGCAACGATGGAAATTGCTGCAAGAAAAAGGGTGGGTGAGGTGGCGCTCGTATGCAAATGCTGTCGGAAAATGGATACAACAAAAAAGAAATGTGTGGAAAAATCTGAAAAAGTGCTCGCAGTAAACGAAATGCATTCGCCGTTTTTCGCAATTTGTTCAGCCACCCCCAAAACTCACTTTTTGAGCATATGCAACAGCTCAATTTTGTATTGAATGGCCCTGCACTTGCCTCGAAATCTGTACATTTTCCATGGAATTTCCTTTTTTTTTTCTTGTTTATTTTTGTTCAGATTGTTTGTTTGAATGGCAGCTTCATTAATGCGAATATTCAGCCGCCAGACAATGGGCGTAGATCGGGAACTTCTGTTTTAATGTCAGTAACTTGGTCGTTCTTTGCCCTCCCGTGTCGCCGTGCTGATGAAATCAAATTGCAAGCAATTACTTTAATGCTGCCCCTGTCAACACACCCCTTCTCCGCTGCACGCCCCTGACATTTAAAGAGTGCAAAAGACCGCAACTCGTTTGCGGTTCTCGCACTCGGAATATTTGAATGGAACCGCCATTAACTGCGGTGAAAGGAGTATGCATATCTTTATACATACAGCGAAAAAAAAGCGGTGTATCTCCCATCGGTCTGGTAATGATTACAGTTTTGATTGATTGCAATTGAGTTCGAGGGAAGATTTCGTTGGCATTCCTTTGATTCATGGCTCCGCCTGGCGGCCTCTTAATGATGTGTGCCGGTGTCTGCCCAATAATTAAGAGAAAAGTTCAGCAGAAAATGAATGAAGTAAGCGATCGGAAGCAGACGCTGGGTTTACTTAAAAAGCATATATATTCCATTAGTTATAAGAACATTGTAAATCCAATAGTTAGCGACTATTTCAGTCAATTTAGAGAAAAGCCAAGAAGACATCTTCATTCATTATTTTTTTTTTAAATTCAAATTGTGTGAACTAAAATATCCTACAGATATTCACGCAAATTTTGTTAAGGTTTAATCGAGAAAATAAAGGAAAGCTTTACTTAAGAATACATATTTTCTAACTAAAATTATGTTTTAATAATAACTCTTTTCTTAACATCTTCGTTTAAGTTCCTTTAATAAAAATGTAAATAACTTGCTTACATATTTGTTTATTATTTAAATTCTGTTTGAAGGAAATTAATAAGTTATATCCCAATCATTCAAAGTTTACTGAAGTTTCTAAGACAATATAATTTGTGTTCAACTTTCATACATTTCGCCAAGTTATAATATTATATAATCTAAACAATCAATTCGAAAGTGGTATTTTTTTATAATTCAAATAGTTGCAGATATATTAATTGTAGACAGAAACCTACAAAAGACTCACCTACCATTTTTATATTTTAATATCAAGCTCATCAAGTTGCCTTAAATTGTGTTACCGCCTTCTATTTGCATAATTCCCCATCAAACCCCCTAGAAAACAGTAGAAACTCCTATTTTGTATGCAGATGCCACGCCCACCACGCCCACATGACCGAAACGGAACCTTATATTTTCGATGACTTGTTTTCGTTGCACATCTTAGCATCGATTACATTTTTGCCAAATTGAATTGTGCAGCAAGGACTGAACAAAAAATAAAAAAAAAGGAAAAGAAAATGGAAAATAGGAAGCAAAAGAAATTGCTTCCTTGCATGTTTTCCATCCCAGTCACATGTGGGCTGAAAAAGCGGGCAGAAGGCGGGGCTGCGCCCGGAAAATTGGGTTGCATGATGACAAGAGTTGAATTCGATTGAATTCGACATGCTGGCAAAAAGAGGGAGCACAATTTGCATCGATGTGCAATTTACGGCCTAAATGTCAATTTCACTTAAGACCGACTTTCACCGGATTTTATTATATTTTTCGATCGGAGAGTTAAGGCGCTTTAAGCTGGTGTCCTGTTGACACTTTAAGTATAATTAGTAGGCAGAGAACGGAGAGAGTGCGAGAAAAGCCAGAGAGCAAGGCAAACAGAACAGGGAGAAGAAGATAGAAAAACTTGACTTTTCCCGAGTGCCCTGCATCAAAATGGCGGTCGAGTGTGTTTGGCGAAGGAGTGAGACAATTGCAGATGCCTGATGGAGTGGCCCGTCATAATTCCAGCTTAGAAACGCTTTTGACAGTGGAACGACCCTAACATAAACTTTCTGTTTGAATTTAGAAAATATGTATGAAACTTCAATTGAAAGACCAGAAAGTAATAACCAAAAATATAGTTTTCTGATGGAAATATAAACATATTCGTTTAAAGATAGAAATATATAAAATAGCCTAAATTTTACAAAAAACTTGTTTAATTAATTTAAGAGTACACTCTGGATTTAGATAGGGAAGAACGAATTTATCGATATATCGATACTGTATCGTTAACTGACTCGAAATACCATGGAAATATATGAATAAGCGTTACTTTTTTAGAAAACTCGCAAAATTAGTTACAGATTATAGTCCCGATGAAACTTGGGATGGCAAAAAATATCGATATACGTAAATATAGATACTTTACTATATATGCCAGATAAATAGATATTTTGTTTGATATATCGAAGCAATTTTCGTTTATAAATAAGTCATCATAAATGTATTCTTAAATATAAACATTTTAAATACCATGTATTGGATACTTATCGATTATTTACCCTGAAGTGCGATAGTTTTAAATATTCAAAATATATCAAAGCTTGCGATATTTATTTATGTAGCTTTCAATATACCCTCTTATCCTTCTGACTAAATTAAGATATAAATATAGTTGTTTTGGTTGCCGGTTTGAGGAAGTTCGACTGTCATTCGCTACTAGTCTTAGCCAACTCCTAGGCCTTTGTCAGACAGAGGAAAATGCAGGCGTTGAAGGCAGAAAGATAATTGCAATTCCCGCTAATGCTGGCGAATGTGCTGCGGCTTTGTCTCGGCAACAACAGTCGTCACTCAATTACTCCCTGAGCATTGATGCATTTTCCTGTTAGGGCTTCTGCCAGCCCCACCGCCCCACTCTGCATTTTCCTTTGTCAATCTCTGGCGGCCATTGTTGACATTTGTCAACGAACAATTTTCCCCCAGACGCGCTCTCGCTTTTTTCGGGATTTATTGTGTTTAATGTGTTGAAAAGTCCCCTTATTTATGGCAACTGGATTTGTGGATCCGCTTTCCTTTTCCTTTTCCCTTTCCCCTCCTTGGCCAGGCAACAGCTGTGGAATAGTTGTCACATAGTTTCCATGTGTTGTCATTGTCTTTGTCTCGGGCTCGATTGTGTGGAAAATTGAAAAAAAAAAAAAAAACGAAGGAGAAGTCAAACAAACCCGAGCGGCGAAGGGCCATCACAGAGAGTCTTTGGTATTGTCCTTCCAACAGGGGTTGCTGTTGTTGCTGTTTTGGGGACAAAACGAAATTCGATTTGCCAAGCGGATATTAAAGGTAAACATTGACTTGATAGACGGGCTAGTGGGCAGGGTAGGTTTGATTAAATCCGAAATCAGAGTGAGTTGATAAGCAAAGTGAATTTTTGGTATTTGGAAAGAACACATGGGGTTTCATTTTGTGCCATGAAATGCTATATATCTCTATGAAATATCAATGTCATCGTAAATCCGCCTTAAAGACGACGGACTCTGGGACGTTGCATTTTTGCATTTCCTAATGGAATTTCTCTCACTCAACTTCAGACAAAAATGTATGGAAATATTTTTTGTTCTATTTTTGTTGGCATTGGCTCTTTGCTCAGGCTAACAAAAAATAAAGTTTTATGACACGAAAAATGTTGCAACTAATATTTTAGACGTGGTATTGCTTGCTCGGTCTCCTCTCTTTTGTGTGTGTGTGGCTGATGTTGCTGCTTTCCGACAGAAAGCTAATAGTGTTTGGCCATTTTTCAAACTCTTCGCGGGGATGGAGGATAACGTCCAGGACACACACACACAGGACACACAGCACACTCAGCTCAGGAGCGTAGCGCTGTCGTTAACTCAAAGTTTGTTAAAAATTTTTATCAGCATGCCGAGGCAATGACATGACCACATCACTAGGACGCGAATGGGGATAGGATCAGAGCCGGGGCTTGGGTTTTGGCTGCCAGGATGCTGCAGGAGGTTGGGAAGGTGGAACCGAGTGCGGAGGAAACCGCTAGCCACAACATGACGACGTCACTGACATGTGACCATACATACTAATAAAGCGTTAGTTGCTTGCTCAGAGCTGTTGAAATTTTTTCCAGCATACTCTATACATCGGATGAATTCGGTGGGGAATTTCAGTTAAGAAATAGTTCAGTGATTGATGGCTCAAAATTTGCTGGCATTTTTTGTTTGCCCAGCTTTGGATATGGCTATTGAACTAGTTTTAGTTTTTTTTTCAGTACATAGGTTCTATTCAAGGCAAATATTTGAAGTTTTTTAGCCTCGGGGAATTATTTTCAATAAATTATTTATAAAATGGATTTCAGGCATTAAGTAATTTGTTACGAACTGATTTCTTTCTATCTTTTTTGTTGGAAATTTAAATTAAATGAATTATAAAATATGTATAGGTTATTTGAAGCTACATATAAATAAAAACACAACATTACAAGGCTGCTATAGATACCACTTAAGAGTTTTAAAACCCTTGAAAATGTATCTAAAAGTTTTACTGTGATACTTGTGATAATTCAGTGTTAACTTGTCTTTTGGGTAAAATTTATAAGTACTGTAGCATACATTGTACACACATTTAATCGTTTTAAAAAACTCTATTACTTTGAACTTTAAAATAATACATTTCTACGAACTTTTCTTAAAAAATTATCAAATGTTAATTTACAAATAATTCATATTGGTAAATGATTTTAAGTGAGATTAACAAAAATAAATATTAGAGATAAAGTTTATAAAATAAAGGTTCCTAACTACTTTCATATTTTCCAGTAAAACCTTTAGCAAAAATGTTTATTTTTCTAGCACTTCCTTAAATTTTCCAATTTCCATTTTTGCATCAAAAGTGTATTTCATTCGTCTATCTAAATCCTTTGTCGTTTAATTTTTTCCCCAAACCTTTTGGACACTTTTCCCAGCCTGTTCCTCGAAAGCAGGAGATGACAAGGTCCACGCGGAAGAAGATGGGGATTTTAGCTTTCCTGCTTTTCTACTTCGACTTTTTTTTCTCATTTTTTTGCTCTGGTTGGCTGATGCCTTCTGGTTGGTCCCTGCTCATGTTTCTGCTTTGCCAACCATTTCCTTGGCTGAGTCTGCAGCATTAAAGTTGTGTGTTGCATTTACGCTTCAGCTCCGCTTGACACAGACGAAAGGAGAAGAGAGGGGAGGCGGGGTCCAGAATGGAACGCAGACTTTTAGTGGCACCATTATGAGATGAAGGACCCTTTTTAGCTCTCGCAGCAAAGCTCAGTCAGTCAGGCAACCGCTTTATGTGTGTGGAGTTCATTACTTTTATGTGATTATGTGTCATGTGTGCGAACAGCATGGGTGTGTGCTGCTCTGGTGTGCGACATGTCAGTGTGTCATTGGCATTATTAGTTTTCCGTAGCACACTTTTCCGCTGGCCTCTCTCTCGCTCTCTGGCAGTTGTGCGAAAAACTTGTCCCGAAATTAGTTGCAATTATTTATGGCCTTTACTTTTTGCGGGATCCCACTTTTCCGGTGGGTTATGGTAGCTAATCAGATGAAAGTTGCTGATGGCATGTGGGCAGACCCGAGGCAACTAATTTCTTTATTCCGTGCCCAGATCTGTATCCGAAACCCGAGTCCACTTGTGACAGATGTGGGTGGCGGCGGCAGGACTTTAAAATTTAATTTAAACTCAAGCATTTTCCCATTGAAACATTTTTTCCTGGGGAAAAAAAAAGAGTGTGTTTCATCGGGCTGGTCCTCTGAACATTTGAGTATTTGCCAAAAAGTTCGGACCGTTCCCTGTTCACATGCAGCTGGGCAGTAATGAGTTGGCAGCCAGCTTCCTCCATTCATTATGCCCGGCTAACACATGCTTATATTACACATACGCAGCGTTGTACATTGCGAAAACATGATTTTTAACAAGGACGAGAAAGGGGGGAGAGAGAAAAACGTACGAACTTAAAGCAACCTAAAAAGCAGAAAAAGGAGAGAAAAAACGTGATAGCAGAGATGTTCCATTGCCAACAACATGAAACATGGGAAATATGAGCGAGGACCAAACAGGAGTCCCCCCCTGCATCTGCCCCCCTGTAATCCCCGGATGATTCTTTCTCCTGGCCGACATAGTTAACTGTCTGCGGATTCTACTAACAAGACTCGTCAGTGATTTGAGTGCTGCTGCATGCGAGTTTGTTATGCGAGTTGGAATTAGCATAGTTAGGATAGAACGAGTTCTCCCTCCTGATTGCCAGCGACCTGCTCGTAATGATGTGAAGAAAAATAGCAACAACCTTTGACTGGCATTTCCCTGTGGCGTCAATGAATATTAATTGCTTTGAAATGGGGAAAAGTCTGGGAATTATACAAGAAACACTTGAGGAATAATGTATTTTATTGAACCTCTTAGGTGCTACCTATTAATCTTCGAAATTATTCAAATCTATTCAATAAAATTAATATTTATTTAGTAACAAATATATTTTAATCATTTATCTGATTAAATGTATAATCTATATTGTGTTTTCTACCTATTTTACATTAGTTCTTTCATGCTTAGTGGCATCTTTTAGTCCCATTTGGTTTTCCCTTTAAAGCAAAACTATTTTTAAAGTTTTTCTTATTTCCCCAAACCCATTTGAAGTTTTTTTCTCGATTATTTTGTGCCCTGTTCCCATTTTGGGCTAACACTGTTTGTGTACCTTATACCAGCACATTTGTGGCCCACATTTTGTCTACTTGAAATAGAGTCCCCTCACATTTTCCACTCCCTCTCGAGAGAGGGCCGGGCTCCTTTCGGTTCCGCTTTCTTGGGGTTGCCCAAAAATCATTAGAAGGCCGACCAAAAATTCAGGTCAGCCGCTTAATGTGCCGCATAAGTACCTATAAGTATGCAATGCACTTTCGTCCAGGTATGCCGCCGCACTCGCACCGACTCACGGCTCACACCTACCAACTGTTACACACACAGGCACACCTGTTCGGGCCACGCACAGATTGCGGCAACAAAATCTGTACACTTTGGCTCCATTAAAGCCGCACGCACGAGGAGGCCACGGTTGCCGGTGTGTTGCCCGTGGGCAACCAACACAAAAGTGCGATGTCAGTGGCTCACTCACTTGCCACCCAACGCCGCCCACTGACAGGACTCCGGTCCCGCTCCCCTTTTGACAACCACCCCCTTGCGGTATTTATTTAGCCTATAAAGCTTCAGTTGGTTACAGCCGTCTCGCACAGCTTCAAAGCGTTCAACCATAGGAAAGCAACTGGGGAGACAGGACAAAAAAAAAAATAAGGAAAGATGGAGGAGCCACGACTAGGGGTACCCTTTAGCCTAGACAATTGTGGATATCTTAAAATGCAGGAACTTATAAGGACCTCTTGACTATAAGCTCTTAATTTCAAATATTCTTATGCTAACTTATGCTTCGATTGAAAGGTTTATGCCATAGATCTATAATTAAGTTCGACAGAATATCCATAAATATTACTTACAATTAATAAAGAAAACATGAACACTCCCTCGACCTCCACAGTTACTGGGTATCAACTCGGGGCGGGAAATGAGTGGAAAGTGGAAAGTCGAGCGAAAAGTGACACACAAAACCAAAGGCAGAGCTAGCAGCGAGCGCGGTTCATATGGCAGTTGAGGCAGTTGCCGCTGGTTGGACTCTGTTGACCTAAAAATCTCATTTGCCGCATGCTCATTTCAGCCATCACTTTTGTTACCTTACTTTTGTCGCACCTCTTGGCGGTGGGCGTGTACGGCGCTTTGTTTTCTGCTCTCAGTTCCAGCAAATGCCCCCCAGGCAAAAGCACAACAGCACAGATTCTTTGAAATATATATATAAAAATATATATATATATTTTTTAGCGCATGAGAAAAAAAAGTGCAAAGAGGAAGTGCTGAGGAAATGAAATTCGAGCCCGCAGCCTGACCTAGAAGAGGTCCATAGACCATATGTTCTACTCCAGTTTCCCCCCTCAGTTAATTTCCTGAACATGCCGAGCGGCTTTCCTTGTTCTTGCTTTTATTTTTATTTTTTATAATTTTCCACATTGTTTGTTTTATTTGTTGGAAAACATTCCACCAATTGAAAATCAAAGTTTGTGTCAATAAGGCACAGCTTCACTTGAATAAAAGCATAAGGAAAATGCCTCTCTAGGATAAAATAGGAAAATACTTGCCACAGACTCATGTTAAATATTTAATAGTCATGTTTTGGTTAAGCAAATTTATGGAAAGAACTTTTAATAATATTTATTTTTCTCTCCTTCTCATTGCAGGTAAGCTAGATGAAATCGCATAAAAATTGGGGTAAGAACATTGAGTGCAGTTAGGGAAGATATTAAAAAGGAAAGCATTTGTAAGTACCATCTTATTTATATTAAGAGGGGATCAATCTTTAGGGTACATCAAGCATTACATTTTAAGCTTGTGTAAATAGGGAGAGATATTTCCGGTAATCCCAGCATATTTCAGCTAAATATGGAAGCAATTTGAAAATACTTAAATCTATTTATGGCAAATTCGATTGTTATATTCTCAAACTGGCTGCTGCCGCCAGATTCACGAATTGTCATTCACTAATTGAATTCAAATCGGATTTATTATCGTTTCTTAGCAAGCCAGTTGGCCAGTTGACACAGATTTTGATCAGCAGTGGGTCGGTGGCTCTCTTTCACTGGCTTTTCCTTACATTTTCCCCTTAGACTTTTTGGGATGTCAATCTAATAAAGTGCAAGTGAAAGCGGGGAGAATTCTGCGCAGCTCTGCGCTGTCACTTAATAATTCAATGCCCGAATGTAGGCAACGGTTTGGTAGCCATCCAGCCAGCCAGCCCTCAATGTCGAGCAGATTTTATTATTTTTCGTTTTCCCTTATTTTTTGTTGTTGTATTTCTAATTTTTTTTTCCTTTTTGCTCCTTTTGTTGTCGGTGGAAATGTCACATGCAAATCTAAATAAGCAAAGCAGCGAGAAGAAAAACGGGGAAAATTGTGTTAGCCGCGACAACAGAGCCGACAAAATGATAGATGGAAGGAAGGCCCGTCAGCGAAGGGGAAAAAATTAGCGTGGGCCTTTAAAAAAAGCTTCAAAAGCAATCAAAATGACAACTTAAGTAGGCTTCTTCCCAGCAACGTACAGGAGGGGGCAAAAAAAAAGGAGCAAAGTAAAGGAAAGTGAAAAGAAAAAAGTTAAGTCGAAGTGAAATGAAAGCGAGGACGAGACGGTAAAATAACCATCCTGGAAGAATAGGACGAGAATGAGAAGAATCTTGAGAAATGTGGGCTCAATTAGGGCATAATTGTTTGTTTTCTCACTTGGCTGGCTAGCCAGCTGCTAATTGAAGCATCAAAAGTTTTTTTTATTGGCTCCCGCCAAGTGTGAAAGGGCAAAGATGTAATTCAATTCCGCCTTTTCCGCTTGTGTCCCGCCTTCCTGTTTTTCCCCCATTGCCAAATGAAAATTGATGTGGGCCGTCGCCGACTCTCGGCTAAGCAATTATGAAAATGTTCGCCGGCTAAAAAACAGCTCCTCTGCGGCGGAGTACTCCCAAATCGTGCGTAAAATTGTTAAACTTTACTGCACAGGCCGAGGACTGTGAGGACTGGGCCAAGAAATATGTGTGGTCGGAGCTGGAACAGATTTTCCTGCGGTTGTGTGGGACCCAAATGCGCATTTAACTTAATCAAGATTTTAATATTTAAAGAATTTCCACTCCGGCAACAAATTGTTGTGCTCCCTTTCTGGCCTCTCTTATCTCTTATCGCCCGAACCCCTCCTTACAACCGCTTCTTATGTGCTGGCTGGCTGGCAGGCGAAAAAGGGTTCTTGGCCCCAAAAAAGGAAAACTATTCTGCCAAGGACAAACAACATTATCTCTCTTACATGATGCTTGCCACACTTCAATTGCTTGTAAATGCCACACAATAGATATACACATCCACCCCCTTTGACTCCTCCTCGACTCGATAAATTCCCAGCCAAGCTGTTGTTGTTCTTCTTGCTGAGCCAAAGTTTTCCTGTAGTTTTCCCTTTTTGCGGCTTCTGGCTGTCGACTTGATTTTCAGTTTTGTGTGTTGCACATTTATTTATTTCGACAGGTTGGAAAAATAGATACTTCTTCTTTATATATATTTTTTTGCTGTGTGAAAATCAATAATGAAAATGACAGCAGCTCTCCAGGCTAAATCCCCGAAAAGGTTTCACAAAAATGTACTTTCTGTAAATATTTAAAAGGTGGTCAAGGGAATTCCTAATGTCTTGGCCTGGGCTTGGAGATTATAGCTTTAACTTTACTTTTCTTTAAGTTATGTAAGATTACTGCCGAAAGATGGGAGTAATACAGAATAATACAAAATAAAACGAAAGTAGAGTGGGATCAATAAAATATTTAAGAAAATTATATATTCCAGGAAACAAAAGACAGAGACTGAGTGTGGAAATTATTTACCAAAGCTTAAGCCAATTTTCTTTAAGATTACAGTCTCTTTAATCATTTTACATTTCTTGCAAGGATATCTGAGCAGTAAAACACTCACTCAAATTGTCTTGATGTCCTGTGGTCTCTGTGTCGTTAAAACTTTGACTATAAACTATAAGGGAGTATTTCTTATAACCAGAGCTCAGCTATAACTCAGTGGTATTCACTGCTTGGCTCCTTTGCCGATGCTAAATCATATTTAAAGGCGATTAAATAGAGCGAAGAGTGCAAGGCACATAAATTATGAGAAGGACCGATGGGGTGTGAGAGGTGTTGGACCAAATCTCACAGGAGACAGGCACACTCCAATGTGTATCTGTGTATCAGGATATGTAACTGGGTGTGTGTGTGTGTGGTGCCAACAATGACAAATTACCCAAAGCATAAAAGTAAGAAGGAGAATCGCAAGGAGCACGCAACACACAAAGAGACAGACAGACACGCAGAAAGTATCTCGCAGATACAACATGTTAACAGCGACAATAACAAGTTATGAGAAGGCAGCTACGCAGACTCGGTTTCAGCTTCTCTTTCTCTCTCTCCCTGAATAACAATAAACAGCAAGTTGCTGAAATTTATTTCACAAAACTATTGTGCAAATAATGAAGCGCCCCGGGTCTGAAGACTGTGGGCGGGTCTGCGAGTGGCTGTAAAAGTTATGAGCATAATTCTTGGAGAGCAGCAGGCGGAGGGAACACATGTTGGCATGTTGATTGTCGCGTCTAGTTCGCAGTCTACTTCTGGGCGGCTTATCCCCGCACTCACACACTCCCTGTGAGTGCCGAAAGTATTTGCCAACTAGATTTTTGACTTAGCCTGGCGGAGTCTGTTCGTGTGTGTGGCCTTCTCTTTTAGGCATGCCTCATTTTGATCCGCTTTTCGTGGGGTCGCAAGAGTAGTGACTCCTCCACGAAAGAAAAAAATATGCGAAAAAACCAAGAAACTTTGTCGAGGCTTTAGTGTGGCAAATCCCAGCGACCCTGCCCTAACCGCATCACATTAAGCGCCTAGCTCTTGTCGACTTCATCTGGCAAGGGGCTTAACTTTGATTTCAGCCACTCTGTCGCTGGCTGCTGTGTGTGTGTAACTAGCCCACTTAAATACGCGTTAGAGCAGTGACAAGACTTCGAGAAGAGAGTGTCACATAGCAGGCCTTAGTTTGCCGTAGAAATAAGAAGTTTATGGCGAATAGGTTAGGAATTCGTGAGGTTACAATTAAGCAAATTTAAAAAGTAGCAAAAGAAGTATTTAAATAAAATATATTAAAAGAAATAAAATCATTAAAAACATCGAAGTATATTAAAACGTAGTTTCTTTCAACATTTATAGGTAGTTAAGCACTGCTGCTACTTAACTTAATAGAAAAACAAATAAGTTCACCCTGCAATATGATCATAATTTAAACGAAACTCAACATGCTAGTGTATTAGGGTCAGTTTTCTACCTTCACTGTTTAAATTTTGCAATCAGATAATTTCCCTTTTAATAAAATTTGCCTTGCTATCGTGAAATGTGTGGGGGACCAATCACTGGCAAATCTTTTCCATCTCAGAAAAAGAATAGCTGATGTTCGATTTCCAAGTAAAGAAGCAGAAGATAAAGAGATCAACCAATTTATTGCGCCTTACAGCACAATTATACGCTATACATCAATAGTCGATAATTAACAGCACTGATAACTGCACTATGCTACTCTTTTACGTCCAGATGAGTTTTAAAAGGGTAAGGATTAGCTTTACCATAAGTTTATCTGGTTGCCACTTTAAGAATTATGCCTTGATGTTTTGATAATTTTAATATATGAAAAAGTATCTTCTAAAAATCATTTAAGCCGGAAACTAAAAGCAAAGTTACCAAGCTCATCCGCTGACGTTTACTGGCAACTTAAAAGCCTCAGAACGGTTATTGTGGTTTTCTGCTGATGATGATGGCAGCGAAGGGAAATTTAAATGATTAAACTCCGAGTACACCGAGTACCTGCGGTTTTCCCCCACTCTGTCGCTCTCTGGCTAAAATCATTTTCAAATAAATAAACTAAACTTGGCCGCCGTGCCGGGGAAAATTTATCGGGCAAGGACTCTTATTAGCCGAGACTAAAGAGACAGGCAAGAAGGAAAAAAGAGCAAAGTGGCAGCACAAGTAGACAGGCAATTGCGATATAAACAGTCAGCCGAAGCAGATGGGGAACTCTCGGCGAGGGAAGTTGCAGTTGACAAAGTGGGGAAGGAGACTAAAGTTTTCTTAGAATTTGTGTTTGTTGTTTGCGTTTTGTAGAGCAGAAAAAGGAGCCACATCACTTAGGGAAAACAACTTTATCGCTTAGAGGGAATCGGAAATCTTAGCTTGGCTTTCACAAAAAATAAAGGAGTACGAGGCCTTAAATCAAAGGCCGAAGAGCCGTCTTAGCAATTTGCTTATTGTTTTTTATTAACATAATTGATTGCCCCGATTTGTAGCTGGGGCTCTCACTCTCAGTATTATTAAGAAAGTTTCGCCCAGATGCAACCATCTGAGACTTACGGATGTTCCCCTCTGGCGCCGAAAGGAAATCGGTGGTGAAATCAAGAGCACGCCATTACACTTCCGCCCCGATGGAATTAAGTTAGCGTTTATCCTTTATCCTTGGCTGAGCCAGCTGAGTTTTCTCCTTATTTTTTTTTTTTTTGCGCCCTGTCCCCTCCGCTTTTACTTGATTGATGACGCTCATTTGTGCTACGTGTGTTCGGCTTCCCCTTCCTCCCGGAGTCCTCCAGGTTGTGCCAAATAATTCTGCTTAATTTTAAATCAGTTTGCAATTTGCTGGCGAAACTTTTCTATATCCCGCCCTGTCCCCGTCCTGGGGCCTGCGGTTGAATTTGGTTTATTGCCTCTGTGCGTGTTGCATACTTTTTTGCCGTCCCTGTCGGAAATGTTATTTAGCCGTTGTTTTTCTTGCTGCTTCTGTTTGTTGTTTATAATGTTTAAGCACACTCACGGGTAAAGTTAACCGCAAGTTACCAACTTTATTAATGTGTGACGAGTATACATGCAGCCCCCGTTCCTGAGCCTCCAGCTTACTTATTTTTTTTATGGACTGTCTGCGGGCTTTGTTTGTCGTTATTGCCCTTCCAGTTTATTGTTTACTCTCGTGGTGTGTGTTGCTTTCCGCTTTTTTCTTGCTTTTTTATTTACTTTTATTTACTTGTGGGCAAAAAGTTGACAGAGGTACCATTTTAGGCATTGATTTATCTTTATTATTTTAAAAGACAAGCATGCCATTAAAGCCGACATTGAAATTAATAAAATGTAGTAGATTTTAAGAGATTGCAGCTGTGTACAGTATACTTTTTAATTTTTTTTAGAAAATTAATTGAGGTATTACTGGGAATAGAATAAATAATTTATTTAAGCCTCTGTAGTTGACAATGGTTAACCATTATATTACTTTAATGGAGAGCGAAATCATAAAACAAATATAAACAACTATTTGCTAGAATGCTAAATGCATTTTCAAAGATTCTTTAGTTGATTCTGTTGAAGATTCCTGTGAAAACCATTACCCCCTGTGAGGAAAATAGCCACAAAGCTTTTGGTAAATATTTTCCAAGCCATTGCCTGCTCCTTGCTGAACTAGTCTCAGGACACACTTTCGATGCGGACTTGTCCAACTCTTTTCCGACATTTACCCTCATTTTTCACACTCAACACCAAACGCTTGCCACAATGACATATTTTTTCAATTTTTTTCACCAGATTTTCTTTATTTTTTTCTTGGCTAGCGCTTGGCACTTACTGTTTTTGCTCCAGCGCCATTAAATGTAGCAGGAAAATGGGAAATGCGACGAAGGGGTGGCCAAACATCCGCCGCCTGTATACATTAGAAATAACCATAACGTTTTAAAATTTCGCACTTTCGCTTGGCGTTTTTTCCATGCATTTTTCCGACTGCCAGGCTTCGGGAGTCCTTCCATTATTTACCCAATTTCATTATGCACTCATTTCATTAAAAGTTAAGTCGCTCTTCGGGACCAACCAACGACAATTTATTTTAATAAATTTAATTACCTTTCCCCTTGTCGGGATTTTTTGTTAACTATTTTCTAGACTTGACCAAAGGATGCTCCTTGGGGTTGGTTTCTCTACTTCCTTTTTTTTTTTTTTGAATTGTGTGCCAGTTGGGGGGGCTGTCTGAAACTTTCATTACCTATTTGTATTACATAATTGCACTCACGTGTGGAAGTCCCAAATGTATGTGTACATAAGTATAGGGGAGTGTGCGAGTTGCCGCAGAAAGTTTCACCGGCGCAAAGTTTCATTACTGTGCGTTGATAATTTGTTAAAAGTTTTCCCCGGTTTTTTTCTGTATTTGTTTCTCGCTTTTATGATAGTTCGGGTCGTTCCCCTAGGTTAAGGTGAAGTTTTATATGTAATTGGGTGAAGAAAGGTGCCTGCTTGAATTGAATATGAAAGCTATATTGTAGAATGCTTTTTTCACATATATTTCGCAAGTTAAATCGTTTTTATTCAAATGTACTATTTATAACTTCAGTAAAAACAAAGGTATTCGTACTTTCCATCAATAACTTTGTTGCATAATGCTTTTTAATATAAGTTTATCCATCAATAAGTTGTTAGAGTTTCGACTGATCAAAAATCAAATATTTCTCATTGAAGTTAAGGGAAGTTTTATAAAGAACCAAATACCTATAACCTTTTTAACTTATTTATATAAAAAAATATGCCATAAAAGCTACAAGAATTAGTTGCAATTAGGCAACTTCTGTGTTATTTTGACCCCGACAAGACCTGACCTGAATTTAATTCCAAAGTACAACTCGTCGCATTTCTCCAACTCCAAGGAAGCCTCAGCTGCAGTTGGGAAGAAAATAAAAGAACATAATGCCAACCTATATAGCCGGCAGCTGTAGCTTCTAATTAATGTCAGTCAGTATCTCTCCTACACTGCTCATTCTTTTCTTTGTGCTTGCCCAAACTCTGGCAGTGGGCGTGGCGTTGAGTGGGGCTAACGCCTTTTTCATGTCATAATAATTTCTGGCTCCTTTCCCCTTTATCCTGCTCCTGCGCCTGCTCCTGTTCCTGCTGCTGCTGCTCCGCACAAAACTGAGAAATGGCGCATGAAAAGCGCCAACAAACTTTAATTAGTTATGCAAAGCGAATGCAGCTTTGGATCTGAACAAAGGAACAGGAAAAACAAAAAATAGAAAAAAAAAAAAGGGGGGAAAAACGATTATGAGGGAGACCAGTGTAAATTTAAAGCATAAAATAAAATAAAATAAAAGGGCATAGAAAAACAGAAATTACACAAGCATACACACATGTTCAGCCCCAGCTGGACTTTCATTTCCATGAAGTGCGTCTAAAAAAAAAAAATGCAGGAAAAAAACAAATTGCGAACAAAGAATTCAAATTAATTGTGCGCAAAATCGTAATTGCATGCGGGTAATTAATAAATTATATCGCAATATGCAAATCCGAATGCGAATGAATGCGAGTTTGTGATGGTTTTAAAAACAAATTAACGCGAGTTTAATGTGCCGTACATATTTGATAACTGACCGCCGGAATAAGTAAGCTATGAAAATATTGTTATAACATTTAATTGACACAATGAAACATACTCGAATGGCCAGGACCTGCAGGGCATGGCTAATAAACCGGCTTGACCTCATTTCGGGGCAAACTATTTTCAATTTAAATTTTGTGTTGCAATTAGTCAATCCAGTTTTCGATGCGGAAAATAATTGAATACCTTTTCAAATTTATTATTAAACACTTAAAGCACTAGAGAGGCTTTTGCAAACTTAAATTTTAATGCGAATTGTTAAATAAAAGTAAAAGTAACTAATTGAATTAAGTTACATAATCCTATACTTAAAAGTAAGGTCTATTTTGCAAAGATCAACGTCTGAAAATTGCATGTAAAATATATTTTTATACAAAATAGAATAGAAAGCAAATAAATAACAAAATAACATTTTAAGACATACCTTTTCGATTTGTTGTTCATATAACTACAAAATTTGTAGTTTACAACAAAGAAAGTGTTTTTCAATTTACTTTTCTTAAATCTTTGATAGATTTTGTAACTTAATAGTTTACAAAATTCCTATTCATATTTATAACAAAAATATTAAATTTCCTTAAAAAACTCACGAAAAACGGACACATTTTGACTTGATTTTGACCCAGTAAACTGTGGGTTTATTTTTCCCTTCGCTTCCTTACATCAAATTCATTGTGCAGGCGACTCGCATCTCAATAAGTAAACTTCCAATCCAGGGAATTCCCTTTCCCCCGATATCTCCATTGAGTATGCATCGAGTGGTTTGTCCTGCTGGCCCTTGTTGCCCCGTTCCTTCATTGGCTCATGCACTTTGGTTTAGTTCATTACATCGTTTTCATTTGGCCAATTTGCTCACTTGACCATGGTTGATTTTTATTATTTGGTCTGCTAGAAGTCGTCAAGAAAATTGAAATGTTTTCGGTTGTTTTATTTTGTTGCGTTCTGTTGCCTTCTCCCAGCAGGACTGACTGACTGACTGGCTGAATGAGTCTGATATACCGACTCCAACTAGTTGCATTTGGCTATCCCTTGGGTTAAGTGTCCGGCTCGGTTTCCCTCCGTTGTTGGTCCTGTCTTCTGCCTGCCTGTGCCATGGGCCAGCTTTCAATATCTGTTATTGTCCTTCCTTTGACTTCCTGCCGTTGCTGCTGTTTGCATGCTACTTAATGTGGCACTGACTGTTGCCACTACGTGACTTTGCTGTCATCTTCATCACGAAGCCAGTTAAAATGCGGTCGGTGCTGGTAAGGCTACTTTCCTGCTCGGTTTACTCTTGCTTCTGGCCAATCCCCTGGCTTTTGGCCAGTTCAGTTTGTTTCCATTATTCTGCCAACGTTTAGAGAGCTTGCAATTAAATTGGAAAAGTTACAAGAGTGGGGAAAAATATAACAGCAAAAATGGTTGTATATTAGATTGTTTTTTCTAATAGCTTACATTTATTTATTGATGAAAATGTAACAGGTATTTTAACTAAAGAAAAGTCTCCTTTAGTACACTGATTGTACCTAATTTTGTGGCATGTTAACTGCCAACATTCTCAGCCTCATTCGTCGACCTCAAATTATTTACTCAGCCGCAAAAACTTTTGCTCGCAAAAGGGAGGCAAATATAAACTGCAATTTAACCAGGTTCCTCCCCGTTGGCTTACCCTTTCGGCAAACAAAATATGCATGTGATATGCTTAATTATTTATTACGACTAATTTGAAAAGTCCCCAGCAGATCTCGTCATCGTGTGCAAACTTTCACGTTGCTGAGCCCGACAAAAAAAAATATGTTAAAACGAAATGAAAAAGCGAAAGAACAAGCCGGGTTAAATGCTGAGCCAGAGACACCGAGGAGGCACCATATGAGTTTCAGTTTACATAGGTCAAAACAGGCCCAGACGGGGGACTAAAGGGTAATACCCGAATGAGGGAATCACACCCAGCACACCAAAGTTTAAGTAGTTTAAAAAGTGTCGTCGTCGCCATCGGATCGGGCTGCTGATGATGAGCTTACCAGGCCAGCCAACTAACTCGAGACGAATCCTCCAGTTGCTCCTGCCGCTTCTCCTGCTGCTGGCAGGACGACTTTTCCACCCCATTCAGGCCGCCGAGCACACAAAGCTCGTTTAAGTTTTAATAAACAAATTAAAATTGCTGTCTGTGCAGTTTTCGGTGCTTACTTATTCGGGCGACCAACAGTGTCACCAGATATCTGAAAATGTTTGAGATCAAGTGGGGTTAAGGTCCAATTTCACAGACTTTTCGTTTAGGTAACCAAGGAAAAGAGTTTTAGTTCTAACAATTTAATATTCGTTTAATATAATGAATTATACATTCAGTTTTTATCAGGAAGAGCAATTCAGTTAAATTTAAGAACGCAATTTAGCTTTGAGTTTTCAGAGAAATTAATTAATACAATTTTTCTACAGATAAAGTAGCCAACAAATAAAAATAACAAACTCTTAAAGTATAACCAATAAAGCAAATATAAAATAAATATAGGTAAAGGTTTCTTTGAATTTATATAATAAAATAATATTATTTGTTTTTATAAATATGAAAGCATTCTTTTAAGGATTTCCCATGAGTTGGCTTTGTTATTGGCAGATACTTAAAAATGTTGCGTTACAATTGAATTCCGGTTTATGCCCCGTTCACATTTTTAAGTGCCTCGTGCTTACAGAAAAGTCGCGGGATAACATTCATTAAATCCTAATTTGCCAAGGATTACGAGAGGATATTCGCATATGTGGGATTTCTGCCACGGAATAGAATACACAAGTATTTATGCTGGCGCAGGCTCGAACCCAACATATGGATATGCAGAGCAATTTGCACATTTGGCCCAACGCCCACAGCAAAAATTTCTCAATTATTTTTTCTCCTTTTTTTCGCTTTGGTTGGTTTGCTTTTTTTTTGAGCCAAGTCATGTCTTGGCGGAATTTTATTATCCTGACTGAGGATGGGAAGGATGCGCCACAGTTGCGCAATTATAACGCCGCCACAGAAATTTTGTTTACGTAAATTTTATTTCAATTTATTTTCCTCGCTTTCTTTCGCGATTCTCCATACTTTCCTTATGCTTCCTTTTCGCGAGTTCTTTGCATTTACTTTACTTTCCTTTATGAATTTTAATGAACGTTTTTTTTCGCTGCTCGTTTTGGCGAAAACAGACCGTGGCCTGTAATTTCTTTAGACACAATTTAGACACTTGAAATGCTCAATGCAAATGTCATTTCAAGTTTTTTTACTCCCTTTATTTTTGGACTCGCTACATATGCAGTTTTCTGTTTTATTTTTGGTGCCAGTTGGCTTGACGTTGCCAACTTGGCCAATGTGCCAACTATTTGTGTGGGGTCCTTTGTTAGCCCTGCTAAATATTCTCTAACGTGGCGAGCAAATTTCGTTGGTAAACACAGATCCCAGTTTTGGCGTTCGCGGAATCCTTCCTCTTGGACGTCTCTCTATAAAATTCCAATTTACATATTTGCACATCTAAATCGCACTGAATTTGCATTGTTTGCCAGGGCTGACAGTTTAAAAGGCGCCAAATCAGAAGGCTTAGTTTGTCAAACCCGAAAAGAAGCTTCCAACTTGTTTGTACTAATATTGGGGGCGAAAAAGAATACCAATTGGTTTTTTTGAATATTTATTTATGGTTAAAATCGTGAAATATAATTTATAAATGAGTTGCCATAGTTTATAATTACTTTCCCTAAAATATCTGTAAGTGACAACAATAAAATATGTTCTTGATTTACAAAAATTGCAATGTACACTTATGTTTAACATTTTTCCGAGGGCTGCTGCACTCGGCGACCTTGAACTTTTCCCACATTTTATTACCAGCAGCTGGAGTACATTTTTCATGCACGCCAAACATTTCTTAATTAAAATATGTTTTTCGCTACTTTTAATTTGCATATTCGTTTATTCGTATTTTCGGTGGAGGCATTTAATGAATTGCTAAACATAAATTCCCGGACTTGCAGCCACTATTTTAAATTAATTAAAAGCTCTGAAATATGTGTGCTTTTTAAAAACACAACAAGAAAAAAGTGGAGATGGAAACGTCAACTTTAGGCCAATTGAAATGCGGGGCGGCAAACACGGCGTATGATTAATATGCATTTAAAAAAGCGACCAGAACAGAGGCGCAGGAATTTGTATTTTTTATTTATGACTGAACGTTGAACTTTCCGCTAAAGTCAGCGAGGCACACACACATAACAACTGCCACTCGTGGGATTTGGGTTAATGGCCAGTGAAGGGGCGCAAGGGGGCCAAGGAGGCTGTGGGAAAACAATGTCGCTCTAACCAATTCCACTGCCAACCTCCGGCACCGACAGGCCAAAAGGTGGCCGAGTGTACGTGCAAAGCTCGCGAAATAATGGCAAAAGGTTTTTGTGTCGTTGTGTTGTATATATTTTTTTTTTTCCTTTTGCGCCTAGACAGGTGGAGAAACAACGGTAGAAAAACAGGAGTAACAATATGCAAAGGCGAGGCGAGTGAAAAGCTAGAGGGGGTGGCGATTGTTATAGCAGCTTAACAGTCTGACACGCACTAAGACTGCGACCGAGATGGAAATAGAAGCCAAATGAAGAAACCCACTGAGACAAAGCAGCCGCCCCCGTCACACCTGCCTGACAAAGGATGCTCAGCAAGGATGCTCGCAGTTGGACAGCTGCGTAAATACCTCTAAGAATTAATAGTTGGACAAAAAAACATGAAAAGGAAATCAGGGGAGCATTTTTAGAAATTATTTTATCTTAGAAGAACTACAAAAAAATGTTTAAGATAAATATAAAATCTTTAACGGAACATAAACTCAAGAATTCGCTATGGTCTATCCCGCTCGAAGGACCAAGATGTAATTATAAACTAAGAAGGCGTTTACACGGTTAGAGTTTTTGTAAGAAACTCATAATGATGTCTTTGCAGAAACCCTGTACACTATGGCTATAGGAAGATTAAATATGTGTATCTATTTGCATCAAACCCAAATAACATGATAAAACAGTATTCCTTCCAAACTATCCCAATGGAATATATGCTCATCGTTTATGGTATTTATTGTATTAGCAAATTGTTAGAAAACATCCTGCAAGTTGATTTAAGCTGACACATGCTGTACATTTTTCTTTTAAAGAAACACTCACAAGCAAACAAAAAAGAAAAAGGATGACAGTTGGGGAGAATGAGCAGATCCCCGAGCACATAACGAGCTGAAAAAGATGCTTTGAATACGAAATACAAAGCCTGACATAAAAAGAAACAACAGCAATGAGCCGAAGGAGAACCCGAAACAATAAAGGTAGCACAGTTCAGGTCACCAAAAAAGAAAAAAAAGCCGTGGTTGGGAATGGGGAATATAACACCGGAGCCGAGAGAAAAACCTGGGAAACCCCCCGAGCCGTAAACTTGAGCCGCCTACAGAGTCCAGGAAGAGACGAAAAGGATTATAAGCGCCATGTGGGCGAGGATAAAAAACGAGAGAGCCAACGATATTTGCCTTTCTGTGTCCAGAAGTGAATTAAAGCTGACACAGAGCACTGGCAGAGGATTTGCTTCAGCCCAGCCCCGACCCAGAGTCCACCCCGCATATGTGGGTGTCTAATAATATGGTCAGCACAGCATCCGGCAGAGGTGGTGCTGGCGCTGGAGCTGGAGCCGGAGCGTTGGCAGCCACAGGAGTTGGGTCGAGCTGAGATAGCCATGCAGCCATGCCAGGGAAACCCAGGACATTTAACTTCGGTTTCGGTCTAGTCGCGCTCTACTGCTTGCTCCCTCCCCACCGGACCCGGCTTGGCATTTGCTGTCAGCAGCTTAGAGGAGAAAACAAAAAAAGAAAAGTAGGGGGAAACCGCCGCCACATTGATTGCGACTCGAATCCCCCTTTGGCCAGGGAAGTCTGCGGCAACCGCTAGCTAACCTGGTTTGTTACCTGATTATACGCAGTCCTCTCTATTTGCTCAGTGCAGCGTAAACTCTGCAGATAAGTCAAAGGCAAGTGCAGCCAAGTTAATATTGCATGCGGATAAATTGAAGCTCATATTCTCTCCTCCTTGCCATGGCTTTATGCATTTCTGATTTCGGATTTTGCCGTCTGCATTTGATGGCTTAACTTTTAGTTGTTCTACTCAGCAATCTCGAAAGTTCAAGTTCTTGTTGGGCAATAATCAAAGAAAGGCAGAGAAACTGGCAAATCGATATGCTAAAGCGAAAATCGTTTGCCTCTGTTTTATAGTTTAAATAATAGTTCTTCCGCAAATGTGCTATAGTGGGTATCATAAAGTCGTTACGAACTCTGGCTATGGCTTGTTTTGCCCCTCTAAGCATCTCCGAACTTGGTCATATTTGGAGGAACTTGGCAAAGTAAGCAAAAGCAAAGTTTGGAAGGGGAATAAGTGCCAGGAATTGAGAAAAGAAGAGCCATTTTTAAAGTTAGACACATTGGCCTGGAACTACTTGAAGGAATCTTGTATTAAAGGTTCTAGCGACTTCTGTTTTCTACAAATCTTTTTAAGAATAATTTATTTTAAGCCAGTTACAATATATTATTCAAGACCATAAATTACTGTTACTGTTGAAGTAATCCCTCATCACATCATTGGCTTAAATTCAAGAGAAAAACCGGAGGGACTTTGTATGTTTTCCAGTTGACCTGGAAACCGAACTTTCCTCTCCCATATCCACTTTAGAAATTCGTCCCCCATAAGGGGCAAGCAAGAAAAAAAATGAAATGTTTATAGAACATTTGCTCTGACACATCGCTCAAAATGATATAACAAGAAATAAACATAATCGAATAAATAAGCAACGTGGGGAGCAGCCAACCAGGCTGATACAACCAAATCGAATTCCAGTTCCCAGCTCCCCCCTGTCTCCAGTTGAAGGCTGAAGGCTCAGAGTTTGGCCATAAAGGATTTACACGGATGTTAACAGGGGCTGGCTAAAATATGTAAAATGCTACAATGGCAGTTTCAACAGCGGCAGCAGCAGCCACAGCAGCTGGATAAGGATAAGGGGTCCCCTGTTTAAATTTGTTGTCATTTTTGTTTCGCCCGATGGGGAATGGGAATGGGAATGGGTGTGGGGTTATGGCTGTCAGTAATGCTCGAACGCCCCTTGTGAGGACCACTTGACAGGTTTTCCCGGGGGTTGAATTCGTGGCATGAGGATGCGAGCGAGGTCCTGGCCCGGCCCGTCCTGGCCAAGTGAGCATTCGTCACTGCCGCCGCGCCGACATCACTTGGTGATGTGTTTATTATGTGCCTCTAATATATTTATGAGGCGTCTTATAAACGCATTTTCATTTTATTTACATTGCCTGTCTCCTTCGCCCAGCGAACAATCAAAACACAGCATAAATACAGAAAAAAACTGAAGAGCAAAAACAGCAAATAACACCCGTAGGTATTTTTGGTTGCTTTCAAAAAATTTGATTTCAAATTCATACAGACATCTTGTGAGCCTCATCGGTTTTTTTTTCCTGCACCAAATTTATCTTACGCACTTGGTGTGCGTTGTGTGTGTGTTTGCCTGTGAGATGATGCGCATAATTTTCCTTATGAATTTATATAGAGGAAATTATTTTGGGAAGTCGCCTCTCGAGTGGCTCAATCGAATGAATTACCGCAGTGATGGAGGCTTTTTGAGCGAATTCCGAATTTGATTAAATACCTTATAGGGCTTAATGCGGTTTACCTTAGGTTATATTCTATTTAAATTCTTATTTTTCCCCATTTCTCTTTTTTAAATCTTTTGAAAATTTTAGACTTTATATCCAGTCCCCATCGTTTTATGAGTCCTACTATAAATTAACCCATTTAAGGCGTAATTATGTGCAGAAAAACCCATAAAGAAGCCTTAGTTATAGCTGTGATTCAGCAAAGGAAGGAAGTGAGGGGCGTGGCCCACTGCCCCTCGTTGCATTTTTCCACAGTCTTACACAAAGAGAAATCAAGTTTATAAGGTCGTTAAAAAATGTATTTATTATATTTATAATTTAAAAAAAGGGGAAATTAGAAAACTATCTTATATTTCTTACAGAAATGTTAAGAAGTATTTTATAAAACATGGTAATCTAGACTTTTCCCCTTGCAACTCTGTTTTCCTAAGCTGCATGCCTGACCTAAGGTGCAACCACACTACTTGTGAAAATTCGGAAAATCTTTATTTTCCGTTCTTTTATTGGAAAGATCAAAAATTAACGTCTTAACATGTATCTCTGATCGAAAAGATATTAAAGCACAGCACCAGTGCTATCACATTGCCATTTCATAACTAAATAAAGATGTTTTAAAGTTAAATAGCTATTTTTATAGTTATAGCTATTATATTATATACATATTAGCTATTTATTTTTCTCATCCCTAACAATTTCATTAAATTTCTTAGACACTCAAATGCAATATGGGCATGTGTCTGTAATAATGCGGACCACTGATCTTTATTTTAAGTAAGACTTACACAATTATGTAGGTATATAGATCTAGTTCATATGTAAATATCTTTTTCTCTCTGTATAAGCTTTGGCCTGGTCAAACGGAGCTTGGCATTTACTTAATTGGCGCTTTAAACAGCAAAATGCAGTCACACACTGACAGATTCTCCTTTATATACACATTCATACATATATGCGAGTATATATACAAGTATATATAGTTTTAGTGGGATCCACGTAAGCTCTTGTACATGTATTAGTTGGTCCATGTCGTGACTTGGCAAGGACAAGCAACGGAAATGTGAAAAATGAGGCAACAAAAGCGCGTCGGAAAGGCACACTCGCACACACACACGCGGCGAGGGGCAAGCACAACCATATATTTATAGCCGCTGGCACATGAGAGCAGCTTACAGCTGCATTTGTCCGCCCGCAGCTACGAAGCCTTTTTCCCAGGCTAATGGTCGTGGTCCAAACGAACCCACCACTTCCCCGTCCATTATGAGGGAGTCCCGAAAATGGCCGCGTTTTTATTTGCCATTAATAAACCCAAGAAGAGTGAGAAGGCTAAAAGGTAAATCACCAACTGATACCCTGCATGGAGTTTCCCAGAAGAAAATATTTATTCATGAAGTGAAACTAATGGATAAATGATGAAGATTATTCAATAGAAATTATGTAGTAAAGTAATTAAGCTACCAATATTTAAATACCAATTGAATTGGTTTTTGTACACCTTAAAAATAAGTAGGAAATTAATATTTTGTCCCCTTTTCGCAAAGAACACAAATGGTAATACTTTTCTTCTTTTAAAACTTAATTAGTTTCACTTGCAAATTCGCTTAACTTTTTCTAAATTAGCGCTTCACCTGCCGGTGGTATTTAATGTTAACCCTAAAGCCATTTAGTTCGTTATTCACTTTTGAGTAAAGGACATATGGCCAACACACATGCCACATAAAGAGGTAAGACCACGAGATGAGCGGTAAAAGAGAGAGAGAGCTCTCCTCTCATGCAGGAAATTGCGGTCTTTCGTCGCACAAATTAGCGGCATTAGTTCGGCCAGCCTTGGGCTTGGGTGGGGGCAGGAGTGCCTGCAATGGCCAAAGGGGCGTGGCGCAACGGCACATGGAACTGCGATAATGACCAGGGAATGCGTTTTGTTCACTCGTGCTGGAAACTGCCGCTTTGCTGGCACTTTTCCGCCGCCCGCCGCTGGCATTTTCTCATTTTAATTGATTTAATCGGCTTTGGCGCATGTGTCCTTAATATCCCCCGCTCAAATCCTCGACTCCTTCACTGGCGGTCGCTCATTAAAAATGCCTCGTATTTTTGTTGTGCGTTGCCCCTTTCTTCCCGCCAGACTCGGCTTGAGCTTCCGACTTGTTTTTGTTTGGCCCATTTCCGCTCTATTGACGTATAAACAATTTTTGCGCATTAATTGAATCACCCCCGCGCTCTAGTGTGTGTGTGTGTGTGTGTGTGTGTGTGCGTGCATGCGTGCTGGTGTGTGAGCGTGTGTGACATGCATAAGCCAAATTAATTGGAGCTTCATTTCGCACACACTCTTGCACACACGCACTCCGTCGTCGTCGTCGTCCCTTCTCTGGCTGGGATTTCTTGCCTTTTATTTTCTTGTTTTTGTTTACTTGCAACAAAGGCAACGAGCGTCCTAATGAAGGTTTAATTAGCAAACACACACTCCCACACACGCGTTCTAGGGAAAAGTAGAAATGGCGGAACTGCCAGGATTCTCGGATACCATTTCAATTATTTTATGTGCCGACTGTGGCGCTGCCTAATTCCAATTTTAATTAGTTTATTTGGTATATTTTGTGAGTGATTGATTGATTGATTAAATTAGCTGAAAAACAATTAAATCAACGCTTTAGTTGGACAACAGTAGCTAAAGTGCTATGAGGAGAATCGCATTTAGGAAATATTTTCCTCTGCTAAAACTATATTTAAATGGAATATCTGTGTGACTTAAAAGTTTACCAACTGCAAAATCCCGCACGACTTTATGAACATAAAAAAGGGAAACCCCTTTTTCCTATATAGAAATAGTTTTCAAACAAAATGACAACAAGGAAACCAAAACGGCTAACATTTTTAAGCCCTTTTTGTGTCCATGAGACAAACACCACTAGTGACATGCGACAGGAGCTCTGGGGCTATGCGGAAATGGAGGAAAACACAGAATATATATGACAGGCATAACGGACGAGTGTGGGCGAAAAAGCAGCTGTGACAGATGCGGTTAATAATTGGCCAGGTGGAGAGCATTCAGGCTTGTCACTCAGCTGGGGGCTCCGAGCTGCTCCGAGTCTCCTTGTTCAACTCTGGGGGAAAATTCCCCCATAAAGAGTCAGTGTTCCATTTATTCCCCAACACCAATTTGGCGGCTTTATAAATGAATTCCAACTACAAACACACAAATTTATTAGCATTTCCCCCCAATGCAACAACAAGCCAGTCGTGCTCTCATTTTCCACCTTTTTTTCCGCTCTTTTCAGGACCTACAATCGGAAATTGAAACCCATCGCGTGGTTTACGATCGTCTCGATGGTACAGGCCGCAAACTTTTGGGTTCGCTCACCTCGCAAGAGGATGCGGTTATGCTGCAGCGTCGCCTCGATGAAATGAATCAACGTTGGAATAATTTAAAATCGAAAAGTATTGCAATCAGGTAAGTGCTTTCGGCTTCTTGTTTTCCTATAGGTTTTTTTTCTCATCCACCACCCCCGGTTACTGCTGGAATTGTTTGCCTTTGCCCAGAGGAGGAGAGGTTCGGGCAGAAGCATTGCTGCTCGGCGTTTTTCTTGTCGGTCTGCCATGTTTGTGGAGGACGTCTCTCCCTCCCTCTGTGGCCGGAGGATGCTTGAAATCTGCTGAATAGAATTAAAGTAGCTCCATGCATTTTTTTCTTTTTTTATTTTCGGCCCCAGTGCTTAAATGGGCATGCGATGTCGAGGGGACTGTGTAAAATGGCCCGGGGAGTTGTTAGACCGCCAACAGGGCGTATGATGAATGATGCCGAATCTAAGCCAAACTGCAGTAAAACCTCTCAGACAAGACTTATCCCTTAAACTACTTAAAGTGTTAATTAAACGACGTTAAGCCCGGCACGGGTGAAAAAGAGCAATGCAGAGACAATGTTAAACAAGTTGAAAACAAGTGATCCCCCACCCTTTAGCCTTTTGTGCATCGGGTTAAGCAACTTTGTGCTGATGAAAATGGGAAAAACAACGGCAGGAAAAGTGCGCAGTCGAGCTTCGAGCCGGTGAGGAGATGAAGAGCGCGGTGCCGTTACACTTTACGGCTGACAAAGCCGCGCGCCCAACGAAAAT
The DNA here is from genome assembly GCA_008042475.1 of Drosophila kanapiae. NCBI lineage: Eukaryota > Metazoa > Arthropoda > Insecta > Diptera > Drosophilidae > Drosophila > Drosophila kanapiae. Next base: position 365,882 of record VNJM01000360.1, on the reverse strand, counting down.
CAATATTAAAAACGAAACGAAACGCGTGAAAAGTGATGGAAAACGCGAGTGAAGGACCGAGCGAAAGAGCTCCATGGTCCACGGACACTGTGTCATTGATGAAATCGACTGCAAACACTGGCCCAGTATCCGGGGTCCTTCCTTCTCCTACCGCCTCTTTTTTTTCTCTTGTTTCGCTTTTTGTGTTTGTAATTTCCCCATTTCATAAATAAAAGCTTGGCTCGAGCACACAAATATTGGGCGCTTGTTGATATTGATGCCGCCAATGATGAAAATCGGAGGCTGCGTGTTTACAAGAGGAGAGGAGAGGAGGTCAAGGCGGGGGGAATGGCCAAACTGGGCCAAAATGAATAATGATGATGGTGGTGACACGCAGCAATGCGCTGAATGAGAAGCCGGCGAAATCGCATAATGAATATAAATGGCAATTATCCAATGACCTCGGCAACACGGCGTATACGTGATGTTGCGCCCAAAAAAAAAAAAGAGCAACGTTAATTTTTACGCGATAATTCCTGCCTCGTTGCAGTCGTATTATTTGTATGTCAATTCGGTAATAAAAACAAATACGATGTACGGTTGGGATAAAAACATGTCGAGAGGAAAATGCTATGTTAAATATCGATAAAAACATCAATGTTATATCGAAAATATTGTAAAGTTTTTTATAAAAAAAAAAAATTGAAATATTTAAGAATATTAAATTATTAATATAATTTAATATAATTAAATTATTAATATTAATATAATAGAACAGAATAATATCCGAATAATGTTATTGAATTTACTTGCATATTTTTTAACGATTAAATTTAAAACATATTTAAAATCACATTGTTCTTAACCTTCTAAAAAGTATTTCCAAAAATGAAACTATTCCGATATATCAATCGAACAGATCCTCATGCATATACCTTAAAATATTAAAATAAATATCTAACTTCATGTCAAATATCGATATATGATTAATTTATCGATATTTTCTGTCAACCTTATTCTGCGATCAAGCGAATTTTTAATAACAGAGTATAATGTATGTCCAGCAATGAAAATGGTTCGATATATCAAGCAAAATATAGATATTTAAATATTGATTTTAATATCGAGTCAATTATAGATATCAGTATGATACATTTATCGAAAATCAATTATTTATAATATCGAATATTGTTATTATTTAAAAATGCATATAAAAAAAGACATTACTTTTATACGCCTAATATCTATAGTAGTTGTTGTGCTTTTAAAATAGTTTGTTATTAATTATCCTTCTCTGAATGTCAGCTGTACCCTTCAGTCCTATTTAGCTGTTCCTTTCCTGCTGCTCAAGTGCTTTTCAATTAGACGTAGCAGACAGCTTGACGATTGACACCTCAGAAGTGGTTCCTTTGCCTTGTCCTATCTTGGCTTTTAGGCACCATTGTTCCGCCATTTCCGTGGGCCAAACTAAACCGCCAACTTCCTTTGTTGTTTGCTGACTTGGGCCACCGCCATGCTCAGCGCTGTCTGGACTGACTGTTTGCGCTGCACCGACTTGTTGTTGGCTTATAAATTCCTATGAAATATTTTGGCCAGCACTTGAAAAGTTTCACCATAGCCGTCATTTGGCAATTCCAGACCCACTCCTTGGCTCGTCTCCTTCTATTTGCTTTTGGCCATTGTTCGCCCTGCGCTTGTATTAGCCGCGGCACTTTTTGGCTTTGGGTCATTTTATGTGCAAAGTTTTCCCGGCTCTTTGAACTGTGCAAACTTTTTGCGTGTGGCATCTCTACAGGTGTGCCGGATCCGGATTCAGGTTTTTCCATCCCCAATCCTCCGTCAATTGCCGTTTGGGACGTTTGGCTGTCCGTCGGGGGAAGATTGATGAACCCGTATCTTCTCCACGCTTTTCGCTTTAAGACCGTTTTTGGAGGGTTAAAAAAATGATTAAATCGGGGATTTTTCTTGGCGACCAGCAGAACAATGATATAGAAATGATGGATATGAAAGCAGGATGGCGATCAATCATTGAGGGAATGAAAAAACACTTTGATTGAACTTAAATGGGTTGGAATCAGATCATGTAATTTCTATTTAGATTTTATAAGGTAGATGAAATTTATGAGATCGAAACAATTTATTAGATTTAATTAAAATTTGATTTAGGATAAACTGTACAGCTTATAACCGACTTGGATAAATATAACTTAAAGAAAAGTTTGGCTGAGATATTCAATTTTGCCGGAAAAAATATGATTCCTTTCACTTAGCTTTAGGAACAAACATTTATTATTTCTCATGACCCTTTAACAGCTTTCCTCCATATACATTTCTCAATCAATTTGCCTGTCCCCCGTCAATAAGTGTCAGAAGCTTAGGCAGAAACAGAAAAGAAATCCAATGTAAGAAAACAACAAAGCGGCTGAAATTTGAGGAAAAATCCTCTTGTCTTGTCCCCGTCTCAAGTTATTTCCTTTTATTATTTGCATGAGAAAAAGCGAAAGTGTGCGGAAAGCGGCAGAGTTTCCCCGGCAAAAAGGACGATGATGATGATGATGATGATGAGAGGTGCTAGAGCCAAGCCTTAATTATAAGCAAAACCAGAGCAGTAATAATAAAGGAATGAAATGAGCACGGCCAAAGGAATTCACCAAAGATAAACAGACAAAAGGACGGGGCAGGAAACAGCAGGCCGAGAAGAAGAAAATCACGAGAAAACGAGGAAAATAGGGGAAAAATGAGATGACAATGAGGCTGTGACTATTGTTATTACCGGGTCGCGGAGCTGGAGATTTTTCAGATTTTTCCCTGTGTTATTTTGTGCCGCTCTCCCTCCTCACGGAGTACAATGCAGCCAGCACCCAAATATGCCAGGACAAGGCGGTGTCCTCCTTTCTGCCCCGGCCAAATAAAATGTGAATAAAATGTCATGGCATTTCACAATTACAGCGACAGCTGAATTTTAGCATAGACCAGGCCAGACCAGACCAGTCCCATTTGTGTCTGCGCCCTGGCTTTGGCTCTGCCCTCGGCCAAATGCCAAAACAGGACACTTTAATAGACCTCACTTAAGGAGGAAATTTGTTGGAGGCAGGAGGATACCAGGCATGAGAAGGCAGGACGGAAAGCGCCGGAAGGCGGTGCGGAAACACAAGGAAATAGACAAATTGTCGCTGACATTTTGTGGGTGCAATCAGCACAGATGCTTCCTCGTCTGCTCTAAAGTGCAAATTAAATTTAATATTATTACAGCACTTTTTCTTGTGCACTGCGGAAAAAGAGGGATTCTGCAGGCCTCGAATTCTTGCAAGGAATTCAATGTTTCCTATAAATTTAAAGGTATTAAAATAACCTTTCCTTGAATAGGAGAAGTATTTAAATATTTGCGTTTGGTGGAATCATAAAGAAAACAATACCTCTGGTGAAGAAATTCGTACTCGAAAACTTTTAAATCAATATAAAGCCTTTTCTTATTCCCTAATGTATATTTTGCTTCTAATTTTTCCGCAGGAATCGCCTGGAGTCCAATTCGGAGCACTGGAATGCTTTGCTTCTGTCGCTCCGCGAACTGACCGAATGGGTTATCCGCAAGGACACCGAACTGAGCACCTTGGGCCTGGGTCCTGTGCGAGGAGATGCCGCCAGCTTGCAAAAGCAGTTGGTAAGTTTTCATTCTTTCCTTTTTTTTTTATTTTACTTCACTCAACCTTTTTCCATTTCCCACTTTTTGTCAACGACCCAATTTTAACCTTATTTTTGCGTTGAAGCTCCCCGGGGGCTGCACCTCAATTTGTTTGGCCGCCTTGCCAACTAATTGTGTGGAAGTTCTGGCTGGCATGGTCTCTTGACCCGTTTCCAGGACTTTGGGCTTAATGATGTCAAAAGTGGCTTGGTTAGCTGCCACTTTTGGTTGCATAATTTAGCAAAATATATTATATTATAATAATTAAATAATAAACCGAAAGTGGACGCTATTGTAAGGCGCATTGAAATTAATTTGCAATTGTCTAGAGATCCTGGTACTACGCTCTCAGATAGAAGCAATTATTTTGCAATTTCCCCAATAACATTTGGAATCTAATGAAGCGTAAAACGTGTACATTTATTTGCACCTAAGTTGTCTGATTAGTCTATGTTTCTTTTAATATATAATTCAAGTTTTAGACTCCATTAATTTCGATATGTGCGTGTAACTTTAATTTTAAGGTTTTACAATTATTAAGGAAACCAAAACATGTCCTAGAATATTTCTTCCATGCTTTTCCTTGCCTTTGAGTGCCCATAAATTTCAATTGGTTTGGGTTACTCGCTCCCCACATAAATGTATTTAATGGTCTGCAATACAAACCTGAATTTAGTTGGAACTTTCGCCTAAGTAGCCATAAGTTCGCCTCTATCGAACTGATCCATCTTGACCAAATTGCGAACTCGACCACGCCCACAGTTGGGCTTGGAATTCTTAAATAATTGTTAAATGATGCTTGTTATGTCAAAAACACGAGCCACACACACACATCGTCCTCACATGGGGGAGAATCACTTAGGGACCTGCCAGGAACGGAACGGAACGAGAGGAAGCTGGCGAAATCCAAGGCAAAAAGTGGAGAGCTGAAGCCAGGGCAGGCCACTTTCGGAATGGGGAAACACTGTCTAACACAGCATGAGCCACTTGAATTTCACTTGCCCCCACTTAGAGCGCCGGGACCAGGAAAAGAAAGCGGAGAAGCAGCTGGAAAAAAATGAGTCAACTTTCACCCCGCAGAGACGGAGGCAGGGGGCCGTGGACCAGGGATAGGGGTGGCGAAAAGGGGGATCAGCAGGGGGCACACTGTATAAATCTATTGCCTGCCACTAAGTTACGGTCTGCCGAACATTTACATTTCGGCTTGAAGATTTTATTTGCCGGCGGACGAAGGATTCGGAGGTCCACAGCCAGAGGCCGGGACCAGAGTTTTATATTGTTGCATTTTGTTATTCCCCAACTAAATGCATTAAACACGAGAATTTATTGCCTCGGGCTGCAGAGAATGCCATTCCTTTGATAGTTTATGGGCCTTGACCACTTGAACTATATTTTTGATGGTCCTGGCAAATATCATCGCCCCGAAAATAGCCACCATTTTTTCCATTCGTTCGTTATTTATATATATGTATTTATTTTAGGAGAGCTACAGCCATTCGTTCACTCATGTATTGCATTCTCTGCCGTTCCACTTGCAGGACGATCATAAAGCCTTTCGCCGCCAATTGGAGGATAAGCGGCCAATTGTCGAGAGCAATTTAACGAGCGGTCGTCAGTACATCGCCAACGAAGCCGCCGTCTCGGATACCAGCGATACGGAGGGTAAGTTTTATTTTTATGACCAACGCCAACGCCACCGCCACCACACACTAAAAAGTCGCCCAACTAAACTGCCCATTAAGTGGACCACAAAAAGGTTCACCACGAAGTGCCGGTCAAGTGTCCGTTGGCCAAAACTGAAATTGGATTTGTTGGGTGGAAATCATGATCTATAAAGTGCTAGAGCAATGATGTACAATCCCCCCACGCAAATGGGATAGTTATAGGTTTAGTTGACACGCTCTTTTGCATTCTTTATAGTTTTTAAAGATTTTAATTACATTTTGAACCTTGATTTTCTAGGGTGCTATAGAAATTCCTGTTGAGTTCATTAAAATGCTGTCACAATAGTGTCAGGGAAAGGTTACACCTTACAAAAAAGAAGAACCCTCAATATATTTTGAACTAAATTTACTTTAATGCATACTTCCATGAACACTATCAGCGGATTTTAAATCTACAGCGATTTCCGTGCCTCCCTAGATAATATAATAATAGAAAACTTAATTCTATGAACATATTGATTTTTATTTGTATTCAATTTGTGCACATAAATAAATATTTTATTATGATAAAGATAATAATATAGAAAACTCAATTTTAGGATCTATATAGAATTTAATTTATATAAAATATGCGGACAGAAATTAATATATATGCATGCCAAAAATTTTTATAGGATTTAAGTCACCTACAAATGTGTATTTAAGTCTGCAATAAAAAGTTAGAGGTCAACAATTCAGTATCTAGGAGCACAAAACAGACGATGATAGCTGAAATTTGGTTTATTGTTGTTATTGATGTTGCTAATTGTATATGTACTATACGTTATATTTATAATTAAAAATGCTACACCAATAAAAGGTTGGCAAGCGCGCGTAACTGGGCTGAATGAATAGAGACCAAGGTGATAAAGGTGACTCTAGATGTCCTCTTTGTAAATATATATATATTTTGGTATTATTCATTTGATAAGTGAAGAATCTGTAAATCAAACAAGTGCATTATCATCACATTGTAGAAAAATTATAAAATAAACCAAACCAAACCTACATACAAATATGATGATAAAGGGTAAATAAAAGGTGCTTCATAAATTGTAATCCATACACAACTCTCTAAAATGAATCTACAATGAAATTGGTATGGTAGCAAATTCCATGAAAATTTTATTTTAACTTCTATGCTATATTTTGGGTTTTAAAATTCTTAGCGAAACTTTTAGAACTCCCTTATAATTATCTTTTTTAATATATAAAAAATATTGTAGCACAATATAGGACACCTATTTAGAGGATTTCATTAATCCAATTCGGAAATATACACTTTCAGTCTATAGTTTTTTCAGTTAAGCCTCCCAACAATCTCTTTTTAAATTACAGATATTTCCTTCGCTTTAATTTCCATATATTAGATATTATATTATATATATATTATATATATTATATATATTATCCTTTTGCGGAACACATTCTGCAATTTGCATACGACCGTTCAGAGTAGTATAAACCAGCAATCTTATTTCATATTAAATGATTCTCAATAGAATACAGCCGAAGGCTTTTTCATTTCCAAACCAATCCCCAAAGCCAGCACATTCCCTTGAGCATTTCACAATTGATTGAACTTTCTGTCGAATATCTCTCACGAATCAACGAAAACTAACATGTAAGAATTTGCTTTAACTATTTTACAAAAGCTTAGCAAGCTCAAAAACCGCACACGCACTCACACAGCCACAGACACGAGGAGGCAAGGATAGTACTTTGGTACGTTAGCGCCTAAAAGTAGACAACTGTTGTTGGGCAACCAGAGAATTGCCAATTGATTTTGCACCACCACACAGGCACCAAGCCCCACCGCTCCTTGCAGCCTCAGATCTCTTTAGTTCTCGTCGTACTTCCTTTTTTTTTTTAGACTGTAGTTAACAATTTAGCAAATGGCTATGTGGCTGCCGCTCGGTGGGTGAGGTTAGTGACTGGCTGGGGATTTGTTTTCGATTTTTTTGTGTGGCCTCATCCAGGGTGTGGGCGGCAATGGGCGCCGTCGACGATAATTGCGACCAGAGCAATTAGTACGATTAGTACGCTATTAGTGCCAGCCATCAGCTGCGGGAGAGATTTGGTCTGACCCGCTTTCGGCCTTTGATTTTAGCCATTCTGATGTTTATTTTGTGGTCCAGCAGCAATCACTCTGGCTGGCAGTTCAAAAAACGTGGCCAAATGAATTTTTTATGATTATTGAAAATATGTAATAGGAGGCTTATCTATTTAAATATCTAATAAATAAAGAACTTATTAGAGATAGTATTAAACAGAATTAAGTATAGAATAACATATTAGAGAAAGAATTGAACAGGAAATATTATATCATAGAAAATCTTTAAGTAAAATATTAGCAGCAGTCGTATCTTTCAAACTGAAATATAGAAGAACTTCATGGAGCAGAAATTGAACGTGAAACCATATTTTAAAAGGCACACCTTTATTATAAACATGGTTTTTTTATTAAATAAAAATTACTAAGGCGTAAGTAAGAATTAATTACTAAGAACTTAATTAAAAAAGAAACGGAGTTATACAAAGTGTAAACATATTTTTCAATAGAATTATACCTTTGTTTAAAAACTAATATATCTTCCCCTTGCCCTTCTGATCATGATTTTACTATAGACACCAATTCTAACTTCTTTGGGAATTTATAGGAATGTCCTGCATCTATTGAGCACATATTTCAATTTCCCATCCTTTCTTTTTTAATATTTCTCTGTGCATTCAAAATTGAAAACGAAAAGTTGCGTCCGTCGCGCCGAGTCAGTGAGGCGGGCAAAAGCAGAAAACATGCAAAGCGATAAACTCAATCTTTAAATTGAATTTGAATATTACGAGAAAACTTGGCCGGAGTCGGGGGCGGAAAGTATTCAACTCTCGATATTTGCTCGGCATCACATTACCAGCTGTCCAACCTCTCCTTTGGCCATAAAAGTTGCTCGCTGTCTCCGTCCGTGCATTAAATTAAATTCGGATTTAGCCAACTTTGAGTTTGAGTTGAGACGAGAGTTGGCCCTGTTGCCGTTCTTTTTTGTGTCACTGTGTTGGCTTATAGCGGCAGTAGAAGCGGCGGCAGCAGCAGCAGCTGCCACTCGTCTGTCAGTCAGTCGGTCGTCCGTCCGACTGGAGCGAGTCTCCTATTGCATTTCCCTTCGCCGCAAGAGCGCGTCAGTTTGTCTTTCAAATTTCCTGACACTTTTCCTTTTCGATTTTCCCTCTGCCTTTCCCAGGGCCCCATTCATCTGCCATCATTGTTATTGCAAGAGAAGTATCTAGGGCTGAGTCGGTCTGGTGGTTTTGCGGTCTCATCGAAGCTAATCGATGGCTTTAAGAAATTGATATTTATTGAATTTAGCTCGGAACTTGGACTTTAACTCGCCCGGCTAATTGATTCCCCCGGTGGCCAAATTAGAGTTGCCCTTTGTTTTCGCTCAACTTTGAGCTTGAGAGCCCGGGCCTTGTCCCCAGAGCTTACCTGTCCGTGGGATTATTTTATTGCAAATTTAATCACAGCCTGCAATCAGCATAATCAAGGCTGCCAGAGGAGCAGCATCGATCCGGGCGGACATTAAGAGCCATAATATCATCTCTAATTCATAAACTCCCGCACGTGGGGTGGCGTGCGCGTCCTCTCCAATTTAATGGCGTAGCAATTGTCTTTTTCTTTGTGCGGAAACTTTGTCTCTGACTCGGAGTTGATTTTCATAAATTTGCGAGCGCTTTCTTATCATAATAATCTCTGCTTCTTTTAGCCAACCATGATTCCGAGTCGCGTTACATGTCCGCCGAGGAGCAGAGCCGGGAGCTAACACGCAGCATCCGGCGGGAGGTGGGAAAACTTTCCGAGCAGTGGAACAATCTAATCGATAGATCTGACAATTGGAAGCATCGCCTGGATGAGTACATGACGGTAAGTCAGATTCGAGATTCTCAACTTTTACTCCTCATTTTCATTTTCGTTTTTTCTTCTTACCCGTGACATTTTCATTCATAATTCGAGTGGGGGCTTATGGAAATGTTCCGAGGGCGAGCAATTTGCTTTTACAACTGCTCGTTAAATCGCATTCTTTTGAGTGGAGCAAATCGAATTGAGTTTTGTTAGCTTGTGAACACAAGTTGAGGAGGAAAATCCCAAAACTACTTTACTTGACTGAACTCCCTGAATTCGGAATTTGGAATTCGGAATTTATTTCGCATTCTCCGCACATTTTTCGCTGCCCGACCAAATGTGAAAAATACTTTATTCAATTACATTTTCTCTGGCCACAACGGGAAAAACACCAGTTTCGCCCGTCCAGGATACATTTTGTCCTTTTTCGGTGTCTTATTTTTTGTTTTTCTCAGAGCTGTGGTGGCGTGGGAGGAGTGCTAATAAATGCAAGTGTGTTTTTTATGACGCCTGTCGTTCGGGCTTCAGTCTGTCACAAGGCAACAACATAATATATTCCACCACAAATGTTTCGAAAGAGGGTTATTTCTGATGTCTGCTGCTGCTGCTGCTGCGGCAGCTACTGCCTCTGTCGTTACTCATACGCACCGTAAATTCGATGCAACAATGTTTGATGGCATAAAAATGTCACACAGACTGTGCAAACAATGGATACAACATGCGACCAGTCCCGGCCAAAGCAAAAACAACTCGTTGAGTGGGCCGCACAAAATGTATAAAATATCAAAGCGCATAAAGTGCACATATTGTATGCGATACTCGTCTGCGTTTTGTGTTTGTGTGTTGGTTAGTATAGATGTAGGTGTTGGTGTAGAGGTGTGCGTGTGTTGTTCCTGTTTCAGAGTGCTCGTGTGTGGCATTCTCTTCGCGGCCATTGGAGCGAAAATCAATGCGACCGACTGAGCGAACGTGGAGCGGGAAAAACCATATCGAGGAAAACATTGCCACACCAAAACGGCTATAGTCGTAAAGAATCTAGAGAACATCAGCTCAACAAAAAGCAAGAAAAATATCATAAAAAGAGATTACTAATATATGGGATTAGAAAATATTTTTAGGGGATTTCGTTTCGACCTTTACTTAATGTTTGTTGTATATTTTTTATATTATTACCCATGTATATATATATATAATACTACGTTCAGCCATTGATATTGTAGAATGTATACATATTTATAGCCACTGCAATATATATTTGTGACCACCGATAATAAGTGAAAGAGACAGAAGGAGGCATGTCCAACACTTTTTAGAATATCAGTATGTCACCCAGAAATCAAGAAAAATATCCAACAAAGCTCTTAAAATATTGTCCATTTATGCTGCACAATTTTACAACGTAGCATTAATTAAGTAAAAAATGGCATTGCGTACGTTTGATTTGCTCCATTGATTATTATGATATACATATATACTCACTTGAAACGACTTTTCAGCTGTATATGTGCCATGTACGATCTCTGGAAATGATCGACCTTAAATCATAAGGTTTTTTAAGGGTTTTTTAAAACACCCTGGTGACTTCTCGAACGCCCTAGATAGCCTTGAAATTCTTAAAAATAATAATTGATAGGATTTATTTTATTTCTGCGGACGAACGTTGAAAATTTTGGTACAATCTAATGATATATGAGTAGTTTTTAGACAATAAAGTTGCATTATTCTATGAGCATCTCGATCGCACTCACCACAGAGAATTGTCGAGTCTTAAACTATGATTTCGAACTGCAGCGACTTAAAATTAAACCTTTTTCTCTTATTTTGAACTTTCTAATTAATTGTTAGAGCTTATTCTTTTAGTAGTTGATTTGAAAATCACATTTGCTTCTAATTTAATGTACAAAGCTTAGTGTTCCCGTAAACTCATAGACGAGCACTCTTGCTGGTAGCTTTCTTACTGTATTTTATTAATTTTGTTTCCAATTTTATATAGTAAAATATAAAAGTTAAAATGATAACACATTAATGTCTATGTAGTTCAGATAATGATACAAAACCGGAAACATAGATAAATCATAAGTAGAATTAAAAAGGATTATTCTTAAACAATGAGTATATTGATTCATGTTTTCCTTCTGTTCTCCATGCTTGTGCTTTTGTTGTGCTAACAAATTTTACATTGGGGAGTGATTCAACAATTTATTGGGTCAAACTTTGCATTTTTCAGGCAGATCTAATCAAAAAAGAAAATGTTGATGGTTCCAATATGCGAAAGTTGCAAATATTTATGTATCAATATTTGATTTTAACTAGGCCACATCGCCATAGTTATGGTAAACCGCTCAAATTTAAAATAAATAAAGTGTTCAAATATTTGTCTTCACGCTAAAGTTTTGCACTTTCATTTTACCAGTTTGCCGGTTTCCCAACGATCCCCATGAAATTCGTTTGGCCAAATTATGGCCGGCTCACTCGACTCGCAATCAAATCAATTTCCAGCGGAAATCGCTTTGAAAATAATCTCTCAATGCCACTCGACGCCCCGAAAAATTGCAGACTCCTCGAAAAGTGCTTTACATTTTGTGCATTTCATATTCTTTTTTTCGGGCTTGCATAAAAATTACCTTAAAAGCGGCATAAAACCGAAACTTGACCACCTTCATGAAAAAGTTGTAAAAACTATTTTTGCTATACTTTTCCACCGTTTACACAAAAATGTATTTTTATGCTGCATGCTAACGAAAAAAACTGATAGGGAAAACTTGAACAAAATTAACAATGTAAAAAAAACTGGGAGGGGGGAAGGATTGAAAAAATTAAAAAGGTAAAATAAAGTAAAAATTAAAATAGGAATGAAAGAAAAAAGTTTGCCAACAAGAAAAAGCCGGAAAGTTGGATCGCTGGTAGGAATAATAAAAAAAGGAAAGTTAAAAATAAATGCAAGTTAAAACAATTACAGGACAGGCAGAGAGGGGGAGGGACAGGAAATGGGATGGGTGTGAAAACTTTGCAATGGTTTTATGAAAGCCGGTTCGGGCCACGTTAAATGAAGTCGCCAAATAGCTGAGGCAAAGTTTAGCCGCCCCCTAGTAACCGAACCAAGCTCAGCCCCCTTCTAAGCCGCAGAGCAGTGGCCACGTGGTTAATTGACCACTCCAAGAAATTTTCTATTAATTGAATAAAAAGTTTTCTCTGCGGAAAATTTCATTTGCATAGCAGAGGGAAGAGACTGTCGCTCTTTTTCTGCCAGCGATTGCATTTTTCCACACGTACGTGGCCAGCAAAAGTTGAGGAAACCGCTGACAGCAGGCCAACATTACACATGCTACATATACATACAAGCCATGAACTGCAGATGAAAAAATATATTCAATTATGGCTATAATGGTAATTGGGGATTTATCATTTTACTCAAAAGAATTATTAGTGCTTTTTAAACACCACAATTGGTATCTTTCGGATTTAATATTATGGTAAAGTTGAGATTTTCCAGAGATATTTATTAACAGCCGTTCTTGTTAGATTTTAAATGAAACATTTTACATTTTATATCCACAAAAGCGCAGAGAGTTATAGGTAATTTATTTAAGTGCATATACTCTGAATACCTCAGGTTTCCCTGCTGACACCGGCATGTTTGCCAGCCGATAAATGTTAATGAAATTAAAGCGCAGGGAGCAGCATGAGTGCGAATATTTTTGCAGGAACTTAAAGGCAGGCCTGGCCTGCCTTCAGCTAGGATTTGCAATCAGGCATTCTGCCCTAATGAAGTCTGATTGGTACTTGCCTAGCCAGAGACCTCAATGCAGTGCCTCCTGCATGGGTCTTCCATCAAAGTAGGGGGGAGCATTTCGTCGACTACCCACCCTCCCGGAATGATGCATGGCCAGGCATCAGCATCAGTGTCACGCCGAAATTCCTTGGCAATGGCCCGCAAACTCAATCAAATGTGGAATGTCGGCTGCCATGCTAATGAAAAGGGTTGCTTCGAGTCAGAGCATTAGGGAGACAAAGCCACAGAACTACTTCTGGCTCATTTGGCAAATAATGCTAGACTCTGAATTTTATTGAGTTAACTCGGGGAGAGACGGGGAATTGGCCACCACTCCCCGAATCCCCATAAGGGACACGCTCCAGAGAATCCAATCCAATCGAATCGGAACCCGACCACTTAAAATACGGATTGTGGGGAATTGGCCAGTCCGCAGTCCGCAATGGCATGCTGAATGAACGCTAAAAAGCAATTGCTTAACGCTTTGAAATATGTTTCATTGATTTCCCGGAAAACTGCTGGAAAAATAGCACGAAAATGGTGGGGGGGCGGTCAGTGCTGGCCATAATTTAACCACATGTGGTCGATATTGAAGCAGGACACTACTGGACTACACACAGCCAACTCATTTAACCCCTTATGACCACTCGAACGCAGCTGCTGCTCCTTGGGCACCCAGGACGTTCAGGACTGTGTTGGTCCTCGTTGTCCTCGGGCTCCTTAAAAACTGAAAAATGTCTCCATGTAAAAGTTGAAAGTTTTCGTTGCAGTTTTGTTTGGTTTATTATGCAGGCCAGGACACACAATGAAATCAATTTAGTTGCTTCGCCCTCTCTCGCTTCGGCACAAAACAGTTTAATAAATCACTCATACGCAGCGTGTGTGGCTGCCTGTGATTTATGTGCACACTTTACGAACTTGCCCCGGTTGACACGAAGAAGAAATATTATCTATGGAAATTTTGATTTAGCAACCGAGATTACTCAGCAGCATGTAACTAATGAAAACTAATAAAACTATTTTGGAAATTTTGTAAGCATGCACACATGTGTAGCTGTTGTTGTTGTTAGCAGAGAAACAAACCAATGGGAAATCTTACAGTGCCTAAAAGTAAGCAACATATAATATTTTTTATGGCTCTTGAACAGTTTTAAATAAGGGAAACTCTGGAATAAATAATAATATATATTCATTTATATTTAGGGGTTACATTTTCAGTAAAGAATATATAGGACATGTGCCTAAAAAAATCATTATTTTAATTGTTAAAAGAACTAAAGATAACAGTGGAACATTAACGATTAAATAAATGTAATATAATAGAAAGGCTTTTAAAACTTTATTTGTCTCAAAAAAATATGGGCTTACACATTTCAATCAATATAATAAATCGTTTAACTGCCTATATATAATTTAATGGGGATTAAATAATTTTAAATTGATGTTGTTATCTCCATTTTTGTTTGAAAGCCATCGGCCAACAATGGATTTTTATATTGATGTTTCATGGCCATAACATGAGGTCATATATACCATTAAATCCTTTTACATTTTTTTTAATAAAACTGAAGCAAAAAAGCCAGTATTATGGAAAGGATATGGCTTGAAAACATTGAAATATATATCATCTCTCTCGGGAAATCAATTGATTGTGGCGCTAAAATGCTTTGGCTATGCGATGTCTCGCTCGCGCGCTTTTGTTAATACTCTCTCCTGTCTGTCTATCTGTCGGTATGTCTGTGTGTGCGCAAGGATCCTTTTCCGCCCACAATCAATGTTTCAACCGCATATTGCAGCACTCCCAGTCTGACTTTTTGCGGCATCCACCATTTATTTGTTCCCATTTAGTCTTTTTTCCGCTTTTGTTATTTGCACCAACTGCACAAATATGCCACGAAATGTAACCAATGTATAATTGTCAAACGTGTTGTGCTTTATATTGCCACACACACCCGCAGACACACACACACACACACTCAGCTGGAGAACGTGGCTCGCCATGTGGCCAATTCATTTGGCCTGTCAATATTCCTGCTCCCTTTTTTCCATTGGCTAACGGCGCCATTTTGTGCGGTAGTCAACTTTTTCCATTTCCAATTTTGCCCTGTTGACCCTTCTAGCAGCGTCGAGGATTTTCATTTCATAAATATTTGTTTTCTTTGGCTGGCGGGTCGCAAGCAGCGGGTAAAAACAAACATTTGGTAAATATTTGCCACAGGGCCACAATATGGCATGAAATAGTTCTCTAATTGGCTTTGCTTTCCAATTAATTGAAAGGGGGTAAAGGTTCGAAGCGGGGAAAAGCTGGGTTATTAAGTATCACATTTCCTAACGCTATTAAAATATTTAAAAAAAAACATGTTTTTATGGAATTGGCTTGGTTTGCCAATAAAGCCAGTCACAATATATTCTTAATAACTTATTAACTTTATTTATGATCAGAAATTCAAATTAAATATAATAGCAATATTATAAATCATCTTCTGGATAGAACTAGCATTTTATACTTAACCAACTATACAACATTGGCAAATGTAAGGTGAATTTTTTATTTAAACTTCGCGGGCCTATTCTTTCGAGATAGTTTTTCATGAATTGTCAGGACTGCTAACGACATCTGGTCCAAATTTAATTTCAATGCTATCATTAGTAATATATTTACACTTGTGTTTGCCAAACGACCAAGGGTGCATTTATCGATTTTTACAATGTCTCATTTAATTGGGCAGAGTAATGCCATCAAATTTTGTTTGCGAATGATTCTACCATGTCGCAAAAAACTGTTTATAAATGGTACAAAGACTTCAAGAAGAGTCGAGAACGTTTTAGAAGACTACATAAATATTTTTCATGTTGCAAACAAATTCTCTTTACTTTTTGCCCACAGTAGTAATTATCCAAGTAGCTGGGGTATTATATTTATCAGGGTTCCGAGGATTTCATTCTGATTTCCCAGAGATAACAATAAAATATTTACCAATTCACTTGTTTAAGTAACTATATTCGGAACAGGCAAACAGAATTTAATCTGCAAATGCAAATGACAAACTAGAACTCATCTCGTGGCCGGAAGGAAACTATTTAGTTGATAAACAAATGCCACTGCATCTGATGAAATGTAAACGCAAGTTTAGAGAACACGAAACATTACATTGTTTTAGAGGCCCTTTGTTAGCACTTCCAATTATTAAGTGTTATATTTTGGAGACTACGAACCATTTATCATCATTAATAAATGCCAAAGATACAACTAAGGAGAAACAAAGACCACAAAAAACAATGAGACGATAGAGAATTCAATTTCGATTTTTTGAAATTCAGGAAATCCAAATGCAAAGCAAACTCTACGATTTCCCAGCTACATTTTCGGCCTCTGGATTTCTCGATTTCCATTTTTTTTTTCCTTTGCCTTGGCAGACGACAAATCGCCTTGCCGAAGATAAATTTTGGGAAGGAAGGGGATCCGGGAAGGGAGAAAAGATTGCCCTACAAGGTGGCAGACTGGAAAAGAAAATTATGCGCTCGAAAATAGATTTTCCGGCTGCACATCGCAGACAAAGACAAAAACTTGTGTCTCCCTTTTCGCTCGCTCTTTCTGTCGCGTCTGCAGTTCATAAATTTCGTTTTCCACATCCTTTCCCCGCCTTTTGCGGCAAGTGTAGGCTTAAGACAATCCCAGAAAAAAAAAGGAAAACACCAAAAGCCAACAGGCAACAGCATTTCCTCGCTTATGAGTTGGAGACATTTTTCACACTTTGTCACGTGTGAGCGGCGCGCCGGTCAAAAGAGAAAAATTATTTGCCAATTTTGCATTTCTTCTTTTTTTCCAGGCTAGGAAAACATAAGGAAACACATTTCTTCTGCTGAGTTTTCTTTATGAGTTTTTGGTTGGCAGAAATAGCAGAGAGTTGACAGACGTGAAGGGAAATCCGAGTAGGAGAGAGTAATAATTTAGGATGTTTTACGGATAGGATTTATTTATTTATATATTTTAGTTTCTTAACCATTAAAAAGGGGATTAAAAATAATGCTTACATCTCTTTAATTGCAAATTTTTCCTTACTTAAGACTGACTTCTTAAGATCAAAAATTTTTGCTTTGAAATGGTGTCAGTTGCCACAGAAATACGAACTGAAAACCGATTCCCTAATATACGCTAAGCCCAACAATCCTTTACCCTTTATTTATATCTTTTTTATTCCCAACATTCTCAATCATATTCATTGTGAGTCACAAATAACATTCATTCAGCAGAACCCAAGCTGACGAGAACAAAAAAATCGCACAAGAAATGCGTGTAAATTATCAAATAAAAAGGCCATAAAAACAAACGAATAAACCCAAAACAAAAAACAAAACGAGAAGAAAAAAAAATGCGGGAAGATAAAAAACAGGCCATTCAAATGCATTTATAAATTGTATCGAAATAAAGCCGAAACTCGGGCAATAAATAAGCCAGCAGCGGAAGGTAAAGCAAAGTATCTGGCAGATTGAAAAATTATCACAACACTCTCGAGAGTGCCACTCGATGGGTCCACTCAAAAAGACAACCACTTAATGAGCGAGTGAGCGGGAGCGTGTGTGGGGCCCCAAACAGAGAGAGAGAGAGGGGGGCTAAGGCTAAGCAGAGCCAGACAGAAGCATAAACAATGCATAAACAGCACTCAAAGTGCGAGCAACAAGTTCTCTCGCAGAGCGAGAACAAGTTTCGTTTTTTCGGGAGTGCGAGTTTTGAGTGCTATTTTGAGTGCAAAGCGGCTGCAGCCGGCTTTGTTGTTGGTTCACTTTTCAGTTTACGAAGCGGCGGCGCGTAAGTTGGTTGCGTTTTTTGTCGCGATCGCGATCTGCCGGTAAAATAAAAAACCACAAAAATCTAAAATAAAACAAAAATAAAATAGCAAACGAAAAAAATCCACGAAAAAGAAATAAAGAAAGTTCCTAACTCAAGGATGTAACCTCCCGCCGAAAAGTGTTTAAAGTGCGAAAAATATTCACCTTCTTTCCACACAAATGTAAACCGACGTCGCGGAATGAAAAATTGCAGAAATAAATTGTTTTGGTGTTATTATACTATTTTTTTTCTTGTTGCAACAAAACGAAAGACGTAACAAGAGTAATAAGGTCGAATTTATAATAATCATTTTTCGTCAACGCTGCAACAGCAACAATAGCAAGAATAATAACAAGAATAACACCAGCATTTTGTGCAAATTTGTGTGTGTGTCTGTGTGTGGCAAATGAAACAAAAATTCTCTGTAACAGTCACGTTTAAAATTGTGCGCACTTTTCACCGAACTTTTCCTTTTTGGCCAGATTCTGGCAGCGCGTGTTCAATACAACATTATGTCAACCGCAAATAAAACAAGCCGCGCGACTCTATAAATATATATATAATTGTAATCGTTCCGTTTACTCTCTTTCTGGCGATGGGAACAAGCTGAATTATAAAAAAATATGACAACGGCGTTAAGAAAAATTCTTGCTAGCTCAGCTTTTGGCCAGTGAAAATTACAAAATGGCAAACGCAATGGAAATGTATTTAAAAAGAAACTTGTAACGGGGAAAGAACTAATCTCAGTGTCTGACTTGACTTAATTACACAACTATCTGCACTGGGAAAAATTTCCTAACGAATTTGTTATAGTGGAAGTTTTTTTTTGGAATTGTTTCGAGTTTTAAGAAATGAAAATTTATCAGTACTCATTTGCTGTCATTTCCTTCTTAAAAAGTGTTGTGTAATTATGTAGCAGTGTGTCCCTGAATTCTTGCTTGGGAATTTTAGCGAATTTTTCTGCACTGCGAATTCTTAACGAATTTATTATATTTGAAGGATTTTATGGAAATGTTTCGGGTTTTAAGATATGAAAAGTCACCATTTCCTTCTTAAAAACGGTTGTATAATTATGTAGTAGTGTGTCCCTGAACTCATACTTGGGAATTTTTGCGAATTTAGAATCGTATTCTTGAGATACAACGAGCAAAGCATCATGATAAATTACCTATAATCGAGACTTTTTATCATGCTAGCTAGACAGCCATAATTCTTCAGCATTACTTACTAAAAATATATAGAAACCTTGAAATTTGATAAGTACCTTACATTTCCCTGTATTTTATCAGATTCTTCGCCGTGTACTTAGATATATATATTGCCACCTGTTGGAGACTCAATGCATAAGCCATTTCCCTGAAGTATTGCATTCTGTCAAATATTTGTGTTGCGATTGAGAGCGGTGCCGGTGACTTGTCCATTTAATTGCCTGCCAGATATGCGCCATAGATAAGCTTCTTCAATTTCTCCAAGGGAAATCTCATTTGCATCTTTTCAGATTTTTCACTTTTAATAAGCCCACGCTCGACTGTCAAAAAGGACAGGAAAAAAAATATATATATATGCATATCCCGAGGAGTTTGCTGCCTGGCAAGGTCGTTTATTATTATTTACTTTGCATTTTATTGAATTTTTCTGGATGAGATTTAGTCGTTGTGCTCGGGGCCCAGTTTATTTGTTAAAGTTGTCGCTTTATTTTCGCATCTCTGCTTCTCGTATCCTTGGCAGTGGCTCACTTTATCTTTGTCATCATTCCGAGTGTTACTCCAACGCGCCTTGTTTCCATATGAGGGATGGGATGTATCTCTGCTTGTATCTTTGTATCTCAACTGGATTTACATTGTCTGGCAGCTTCTTTAAGTCGGTGTGTGTGTGTGTGAGTGAGTGGCTTTATCTTCTCTGGCTCCGTTGCTCATTCGCATACTTGTTGTCTGTTTGCTTTGTGAATTCTTTGCCTTTATTTTAGGTTGGATGTCAGTGTCAGCAGCGGGTTAATTAGAGCGCACATGACTCAAGATTGCAGGCGCCATCTGCCGGCCAATCTAAGCAATATTTCTTGCCTCTTAAAAAACTAAAAAACTTTCTAAACTCCATCAATAAATCGGTAATTTATTATTATTCGCTGCTGCCGCCTGCTGTGCTCCAAATTCTCGTCGATTTCCGTTGTTTAACCCCTGCCAAATTTTGTATCCCCCCGTCGATCGCTGATGATGTCATCTGTGGCATCCGGAGCTTGTGGAGTTGGAGCAAATAATACCCATTAATTCTTACTGTGTTTCTTTCATTTGCAGTTTTCTTTTTTCTATCTAACACTCGCCGATTAATCTCCCCGTCTAAGTGATCAAATTTCTTGTTTTTATTTTTCCAGCCGCATTCTGTTTCGGTTGTATCGGAAATTCTAATTTCCAACACGCTCAAAGTATGTGTTCCTTTCTTTTGTTTTCTCATTTACTGTCTGTCGTTTTTATTAACCCATGAGCACCGAAAAAACAACACAAGTGTGGTTCCCCAAACAATCTCACCCAATAACCATAATAATCATTTGGCAAAGGGGCGATATCCATTTCCATTCCGACTACCAGTAGAGCATCATCTTATGTGACACATTTATCCAAAATAACAGATAACTCTTCCTACTTTCAAGGGGTCTTGGGCAGCAGATCCATATCTCTCTCTTGTGATATGGTTCTTCATTTTTTTTTTTTTCATTTGTTTGTGCGCTTTTTATTGAAGCTGTTGACAAGCATTTATAATTAATGCCGCCGCCGGCCAATAAAATGTATGTTGGGGATTTTGAACTCGCATAGAATGGGGGTTGACCCACTTGAATTGACGAGATAAGAGAGTACTAGTAGAATTCTTCCCCCCCAACTCATCACAAGTCTCAATTGGATCCCGAATTGTTAATTGTGAGTCACAAAATATTTTGATTTTTCCTGGCCGGAGCAATGGCCAATTATGGAAATGTTCTACAGCTGTCAGCTGGATTAATTCGAGGCGAACACAATCGTTTGCCTTCATTTATAAAGAATCTAGTTCAACCCATTTGACACTGACAACCCGAAACCGATGCGACCTTGGGACCCGTTTTACACAACCGATAACCGAGCAGCGCATATAGGGGTGCCACCCAGTTCCCACACAAAGATCGGCTTTCAGTAATAATCATAATATAAATACTTTTCGATTTTGATGAGGCGGCGCTTTCTCGCTACCAAAGCCACGTCTTTCCTTTCCCGACACTTTTATTAAAATTTCACGAATTCAGTTATTCATTTTCACTGTGTGTGTGCATCGTATTTATTTGTGTTCTGTGTGGTATTTACCCGCCGCGGCCTGCGAATTTGCGATTGCCGCTGTTGTTTGCCATGTGCTCGACATTTTCGTGCATTTCACGTACTAAACGCCATTTAAACACCACATTTAAATATGCATGTGCATATGCCGAGTGTGTGCTTGCATGTGTGTGTATCTGTAAACAAACACCAACCACTGCGATCGGATTCCCCATGTGCTGCTCTTTTATTTCGTTCCACTGGGATCTCTGCCTTGGAAGAAGGGGCTCTGGACTTTGGTTACTTTGGAGTTTAAGTACATGCATATACATATATGTGTATACATTAAGAGCTTTTCGAAAATAAAAGGAAAAAAGGGAGTAGGAGTGCGGGCATGGCAGAAAAGAATAAAATTCGTTATTTGAAACTTTTGGCAGCTGCATAATGAAATCATCAGACAAACAGATAGGATGGGTCACAGCAAGGGTACTCAATGGGGTGTTACACACTGGGAGAGTTATATGTAGTCTTCCGGTACAGTACACTGACTTGAATGCTTCAATTTAAGAAGATTCTGTGAGATTTTGTAATTATCAAACATTACTTTTCAATCATTTCATTAAGAAACTTCTATCTTTAATTATTTTATTGATATTTCCTAAGCCAAGGAATATTATAAACATCTTGAACGAAGACAATTTGCACATTTAAGTCTGTCTTTACAATTGTTTCTGGTTCTCTCCAAGAAATATTATCAAATATTTATTTTCCTGACGATCAGCATCAACCTTTTGTGTCGCTGAATTCGTACTTGGGAATTTTAGGTGCCCCTTCTGTAACAACTAGAGTAAAAGAAGGTTTCTTAAGAATAGTTCTGGAGATATTCATTTATATTACCTTTGTGGCAGTCATAGGAATGTTAAAATAATTTTATATTAACACTTATCTATCTTATATATCCCGGAAATCATTTTTTTTTTCGAATAAAAAGTACCCATATTTATGCATTTCTTGAGCGCCCCTAACGCATTGCGTCTTATAAACTCTGTATACTTTGTCCCCTCCTGTCTCTCTGTACGATTTGCACTCCTTGCCAAATTTGGCCAAAAGTAATCTATTCTCAAAAGCTGCATTTTTGGCCGCAGCCTTATATGCAGAGCGTCTTGCATTGTGGCCACAGAATCTGTGTTGTTCCATGACTGCCGCTGCTGCCGAGCATGTGTTCGCCAGCTTCCCCTTTCAAGTTTCACTTATACCTCCCCCGTCGGTTTGCCGTCGCCCCTCAGCGCAGTTAAAAGCCGAAAATTGTTTATGCTAATTGCACTTAATTTATGCATGCGTTCAGTGCCTGATGAATGTGTGTGCATGCGATTTTAGGAATGTGACTGCAAGATACTCGCTCCCGCAAAATGTCTAAAAATTAACTGAAAATTACAATAAATTTAGTGTTTATGGGTAATGTTTTTATATATATAAATTGTAAAGGTTTAAAATTGGTCAGGAATTAGCAAAAGGAGATGTTCGCATTTAAGGTGCTCCATTTTATTATCGATACAATGTGAACTAATTTAAATAGTAGCTATTCCTTTTCCAAATAGTCTTGGTTACATAAAACCTAATTCATAGTTATCTTTATATAATAAATTGGAGTTATCTTCTCGAAATACATACTTAACCAAGGAAATTCCTAGACTTTTTCAACGAGGGCGCACACACACGCGATGCGATCTTTGGCCAAAATGCATCTAAACTTGGACAAATGTCAGGCAAGCGTCGACGTCTCGGCGGATCGTGGCTTAGTCTCTGGTGTCTATTTCGGCCAATTAATATGCAGTTAATGGTGTTAACGGTGTGACGTGCTTATTTATAGGCCCGCAGATGCGACTGCAAATGGCGAGCGACGGAAAGTGGAAAATGGAAAATGGCAAATGCAACTCAATTCCACCAGCGCCAAATAAATGGCTGGCAGTCGCAGCTCAGACATCAGCAGCCATGGCGCCACTGCACACATTTTGCATGTCAATTTGGTCTCCGCCGAGGAGGAGGAGGAGGTGACAGGAGGGGGAGTATCTGCCGGATTGCATAAGAAAGTCGGGCATTTTCCGCCGATGTCAGGGTGTGGAATACAGCTCAGTCCCCACTATCTACATCTGTCCAGGGAACGTAACTCACGGCAAATAAATATCTTATAAGCATAGTTTCAGCTTAGCGAAAAAGCAGATGAAGATGGAGGGTTATAGTATAAAGAAAGGATAACTTTGCTGGATAGAACTTTTCGAAAAGGTCAACAGAATAAAATATATAAAATAAAAAAAATAAAAAAAATGTTAGAAAGAAGGATTCTGCAAGTAAAAAATAAGATACATTATTGTCGTGACAATAAGTTCTTACAATACATTTTAGTGTCTGCGTCTGACAGCCTAAAATATCTCCCACTCGACGAGCCAAAAAGCATCTCTGTCTGGTGAATAATATACACAAATATCTGGCCAAAAGTGTGACAAATATCCCGGAGAATGCAACTCGACAGTTGCATGCATGAATCAAAGCATGTATCTCAATGAACAAGTGGCATTTGCAGCCAACTATCTCTGCCAAATACAAACCGAAGGCAGAGAGCAGAAAGCATCTGGCAAATGGCGCAATTCAGGTAATCGGAATTGGCAGCTTCGCTGTGTTCGCATTGTTCTCGCTGGCTCCATGCCTCCGATTGCTTCAATTTTATTGCCTAAACGAAGCTCTTTCACACGTAATGTTGGGTTAAAAGCAGCTGGCCACCGATAAGTTTTTTTGCCCTTCCTCACGCACAGTAACCGCTTGGCAGCTGTCAATGGGGAGTCGATGTCGGTTGTGTTTCAATCAATTAAATAAAAATTGCTGCACTAATTGTGCCGCTGCAGCGCTGACACAATCACTTTAATTGAACAATTATGCAGTTGCACTCAATTAAATTCCCTGCGTCTCTTTTTCGTGGCAGACAACTCAATTAAGGGCGGCCTGGAATTCGCCAGGCCGCACTGTTAAGTTTGAACCCGGCCAAAGTCAATGCCTGCTAAGGGGGATCCATCCAACCTCCTTCCATCCATCGGAAATCTCATTTTATGCAAATCACTGGAGCAAACAGATTACCCAAAAGGCACTCTGCGACTGTGACTCCGACTGATGTCAAGTATTCATAATTCCGAATGCTCTAATGAGCTCGTTGGAATGTTTGTCCAAATGTTGACAACCCAATTGGGCAGAAAATGGCTCAATGCTGGAGGGGGTAGACTTGGGAAAATTCATTTAGTTATCCCTTCGACTTTGGTCATTAATCAACGTCAGAGTTTGGCCCGCATCAAAGACGAATCCGGCGTACTTACTCAGCCATAAAGCATTACCCAACTATTGTAAAACGATCAGAAAGGAAAAGGGAAAGTCTGCAATGAAAAGCATCCACTTAAATTGGAAATTAAATATTCTTTCGATGGGATCGAAAGAAATGTTGAAAACATTCTGCAAACACTTTGAATTCAATTGAAAATAATTGTATTGATTTTTAGTTTGCCTGGCCAAAGCTCAAACATGCATAACAATATTTTTGGACTATTTTATTTATATTTGCACAGCAGCAAATATAAACATTTCTCTTTATGATTATTTTAATTGAATAAATACATTCAGTCTGTGACCAACAACAAAAACAAGCAGCCACCCATTTCGCCAAAGCTGCGCCATTTTTCTCCAATTTATTTATTAAATAAACATTTTCCGATTACCTTTATGGACGGACGGGTCGGTCTCTCTGGTCTGGTCTGGTTCTTTTCGGGCTGCCAGTCTGATTAGTCAGAGCTTCTATCTAAAAATGTTTTGGCTACGAAATTTGTTTTCAATGGGTAAACAGAAACCAACAAATTAGATAAGTCGACCTGAAGTGGGGCTAAGCCGGCGTAATTCTTTTGAATAATGCCGAACAGCTTTAATCCCCACTGATATGCGGGTGTGCTTTCCACCTGCAAATAATTTGTTTTTAAATACAAAATTTATGAATATCTATCAAATTCCGTTTAAGATGGAAAATCAGGCCCATCTGTTGGCCAGTTGAGTAATTGAGGTAGCTGATGGACACCAACCGCCAACATCTGCTTTTTCCCCGTTCACCTTTTGTTTATTTCTTCACAAATATTTATTCAGCCATCGCTGGGGAATTGTTTACACTCTTTTTTTTTTTTACTTTAGTTCACAGAGAGATCTTGAACCATGCACTTTGGGTAATTAGCCAGTTTATCTGACCCTGAGCAAAGACCACTACTGAATTGCTCTAAAAATAGGCCACTGACCAAAATCTGTGGGAAGCTATTCGGTACTACTATATATTATACAGTACACACAGGCTGGACGGCGTTGTAAAATCAATAATCATTTAAAATTCAAATGCGAGCAACGCATGAACCGGAAAATGGCGAGCAAGGAAACCGAAAAGCGAAAACCGGCGAATGCAAATTGGAAAAGCAGATAATGAAAACAACAAAAAAAGAAATATCCACAAAAAGCAGAGCTACTGAGGGGGTGAAGTAGGTTATGCCCTCCATGCTAATGAAATTAAAAATTGATGCTTTGGGGCCGGCGGCATCGGGGCAGAAAATATATCTAGGCGCGCGGGTATATGCTAAACAAATGTCATTTAATAAATTGAAAAAGCCAAGCTGAGGGCGTCGCGGGTTGGCTTTTCCTCATGCCTGATTGATTCTGCGGCGTTGGCGGTTTAAGTGGCGGACTTTGAGACACCGAGACGTGAACCACAAGAAAAGCCGAGCGCCGAATGCCGCCTGCCTGACACGTCTTCGATGGAGTCGATAGAGTCGCCAGCGGAGTCGCATTGGATCGGATCGGATCAGGTCGGATGGGGTATAGGAGCAACATTTTGCGGTCTGGCCTGGTTGCTCAATCTTCCTGGTTTCAGCTGCCTAGCCGCCAAGCCGTTGACATCAATTAGGTATTGGGGAAAGACAGCACTGACGATGTTTCCCAACAAAAATGGGAAAATAAACGAATTGAAATTAATAGAGAATGTTTTTTAAAAATATTCAGACTCAATTTAAAGTAAATTTTATATAAATTATATGATGAAATATGAAAACAGTTACCTTTATTTCTCACAGTACAGGGAGACAGGCAAACATACTATAAAAACGATAAACATTCGTTAAAGAAAATTATTGCTTTGCAGGAAATTTTTCCAGGCGATGATGATGATGTTGTTGCCGGTGGAGAGACCCCTTTTAGAATCCAACCACTTATCATGTGGGCGATTCTTTTTTCCCCGCGGCGCCAGTTGGCAACCAGCTTTCCCAGCTTCCCTCCGGCCTTCGCTTCATTAGTCGCCGCTCAATTTATTTCTCCTTTACACGCCAATTAATCAGATTATGTCAAAATGTGTCACTGGGTTAATGCAAATATATTACGATAGCCAGCGAGGCATATAGACACCAGATTGTCGCTCTTCCCGGCCAGACTCGAGTCAGAGACCCCATCGATTCCAGTCTGGAGAGAGAGAGGCTTCACAGCTCCGCGTCTGCCATTCGCATTTGGTTTGTTTGGAAAGCGCTTAGATCCACTTAATTAGTGAACTGCAACTAACAAAAAGCCGGAGGAAAATACTGTCGCAGCAAATCACATTTAAGCTGATTTGGTTGGGGTCAAAAGTAGAGAGATGGGGCGGCTATAAATCAGGAAATTGAAAATGAATTTGTGTACCTTCGGCTATTGATTTCGTATTGAAACTCGTTGAAATTGGATTTAATTTCCAAACGAAAGCGAAACAAAACTCTCTAAATATTTAATTCTCTTATTCAGCTGTCCGGTATAATATTTTTTTGGTAGAGTGCCCAAAGCTCTGAATAGCGAGTTACCGAATTTTTCTGTCCTGTCTCTGTAGGCACTGTAGACATTTCAGTAACACGATGTGTAACGCTTATACATTTTAATTCCCACATGCAAACTATTTTCCAGTAAGCGACACATTTTTGCACCTCTCGCTAGCACAAAGTTAAGGGAATACAAAATTTAAAATAGAATGCGCTTCAATTTAATCTATACACTGATCAAGCAAGTGCGTGTGTGTGCGAACAGATCTAGAATGCTTGTCTCGCCATATGCCGCTGCTTAAGAAAGAGCGTCTGTCTATTAAGTGCTCTCTCAGAACGAGGTTCTGGCTTATAAACCCAATTTTGGGTAAACCTGAAGCCAGCTCTACAGGTATCACAAAGAAATCGAGGGCAACAAAAATTGTGCGTTACTTATCTTATCCAGTGCAATACAACTGCAATTCTCTTGCTACATTTATCCTTTTTTAGAGTTTTATAGTTAGTTGTTTAGTCATTGCTATTTCATAGGCAATATTAGAGTAAATGGGATTATTTTTTTCATATTTAGACCCTTAGTTCTTATTTCAACTCACACAAATGCAATTCTAACAAATCAAGGTTTTTCCTTTGTTAAGAGTTTTATAGGTCATGTGTCTTTTTTCGAAATCAACCTTTTTTTAGATGTAAAAACAACCCATTTTCAGTACTGCCTGAACATAACTTAACCCACCATTACCGAACAAAGCAATCGGACAAATCGGAGTTCTGTTACCTTGGCAACTGGCAAATGATATTTCGACAGAGAAGCGCCCTGGGAGCAACACAATGTAACATCGCCTCGACTCCATCTGCTCGGGACTTGTTCATTTGGCATTCAGCGGAAAAGTCATTAAGTGACACACCCGCCTACAAAAATTCGTTCCCCCCTCTCGAAAATAGATGCCAGCATATTTATCATTATTTTTTTTTTCTGCTTCACTTTTTGTCGCCGAATAAAGGGGGAACAATCGTGTAAAGCTGGGCTTGGTGCGGTGCAAAAAAGCAAAACGAAAAATCAACAGAATGGGGTGGGGATCTGTCGGTGCTTAATCACGCATATCACCCAACTTTCCGAGCTTTTGAACCAAGTTTGTTTGTTTTTTGGTTTCAATTTTTCGTTTTTTAATTTTCGTTTTGTTTCTGGGCGTGTTTTTGTCTCGACTCATTGAAGGCGGCGCACGGAAGTTGGCACCGCAACGGAAATTGAGCCATCAAAAATAATGTATAACCGAATATACATGATAAATATATGTATGAGCAAGGCATACAAATTCAGGTGCTCGACTTTCGCTTTTCACTCTCTCGGTCTCTGAAGCTGTAAAAAAGAGTTGTAAAAATACTTTACAACTCATTAAAAATTATTATTGTTTCTGCAGAAGGATGATGGCTAAGTACCGGGATGAGCCTGGGCCAGGGATTGCCTTTTTTTTTCTTTAAGGATAGACCCTTGTGTAAGTGTCAATTGCGATCCCTTTTTCCTGGGGCAGCCTGGGGGCAGCCTTTCAAGTTATTACAAAATAGAAAATTTGCGTAAAATTTTGCGGCGGCATTTTGATGAGACTTGAGGCGAAACACGAGGCAGAAGGAGGTGAAAAGGTGGCAAAGGTTAAAACTCGTCCCTATTCTTATTACAGTTGAGAGAAGTTTGCTTAAGGCTGCTGCTCAGTTCCCACGAATTTTCCGCGAAATGGTTAAGCAAAGTTTTCGGCTCAACGCAAGGCGTTAAAGGTTTCGAAAATGAGCTTGGGATGGCAACCAGGTCCCGGAGTGCTTCCCGGAATGTTTAATTCAATTTGTTGAACTAATATTTCCGCTGGTTTCGGGGGAAAGTTGATTACGAGCAGCTGCTTGGAATATGGGAAGTGAGGTGGAAGTGATAACGATAACAGCTCTTCGATTGGCTTAATATCGGGCGGAAGTGGTCGCAATCCATAGATTAAACAGAAATTAAACCTGTTGAGCCCTGTTGGAAATCTGTTTTCTTTATCTTCATTGCCCGGTTCATGTTTTATTTAAGTTTTTCCCCATACCAGATATTTTTATAGCATACGTGTTGAGCAGATGTCTGCATAACTCGGCAGTAGTTAAAAGATATCTGGCCTGAACAATGCATTATTGTATATAAAGCTGAATTGAAAGAATTTCCGGGATTTGAGGTGACAAGTCCTGGGAACAAATTCATAAAAGCTAATAGCTTAATTTTTGCAAAATTAAGGAGGAAACTGAGCATGACACTTTGCTTTTCAGGCATAGAATTCAGTTCTATCAGAAATCCCTAATTTATCAAGTAGAAAACAATGGAGAAATGCAGTCACAACGTGTTATCTCACTTTTGGAATCGCTGGTCGTACCATAACTCACTCTTCCCTTCATTATATGTTTGTTCAACAATTTTCGCTAAACGTTTTACAGGCCAAAAACGATAGGGAAGCCATTTTCAGCTGAGTGCCGAGCAGCCAATCCAATGCACTTTATTAATGGCATCCATGACTGGGCTGAAGTCATCCCTTTTGGAACTTGGGTAGGAAGGACCTGGGACAATAAAGCGAAGTCATATCCTGCAGCGAGCCCCAGCCCTTGTCCTTGTCTGCTGCAGTTGCACTTAATTTTATCTATTATCCTCCATTTTTGTCGTTGTCTAAGGAAAATGAAGATTCAAAGCCATAAGCGGGTGGACATGTGAGTGTGTGTGTAGGTATCCTGCCATCAATGGCAGGACAAAAGTTACCAGCATGCTTTAGTTTTCGCCTTCGCTTTTGGCTTTGAGCCTTTGGGCCATTGTTGTTGCTCAGAGGATACGATTTATCCTGGCATCAGGTGTGGCTCCTCTGTTCCTGGCTGCTGGCACTTGCCTGGAAAATGTGATAAAATGATTATAAAATAATTTTCACAAACAATGGGCCAGGCTCACGTTCTCATCCTGCCCAGAACTACGTGCAAAACTGTTTGCACTTTTTCCAGCCAGCACCGGATGGTCAGTGGCAGCTCTCGCTCTCTTCTAATTGAATAGATTACGGGGTCAGCTCTTTAATGGCATCTGAAGCCACATCAAAGTTTCAACTAATTTTATTCCGGCTGTGCCTGACTCCTGCTCCTGGCCCTGCCACAGCCGCCATCAAAAGGCGAATCTCTCATAACATTTTACTATTGCCATAAATATTCGCATATTATTATGCGTTCCTCCTCCCACAACACAAAAGCGTTGAGGAGTTGCATTTATTATTAATCCAAATGCGTGCCCATAAAATCCTGCGAAAATGACTTTTGCCGCTGCTGCTGCTGGTGGCTGTGCTCGTGCTGGTGCTGGTGTATAGAGACTTGATTTTGGTTTTAGACCGAGATAACCTTAAAGTGGAACTGCCGGCAGGAGTAGAAGAAACTCAAGCTTAACTCTGTCAATTAATTTCTGTTCAAGCGAGACTCACCTGGACCACACATATACCAGCACGCACAGGCACTCGGAAAGGCGAAAACTCCACCCACTCGAAAAGCCAAAAAGAAACATTTGTATCTGGTCAATAAACATGTCTTAAAGCTTTCCTGACAGTCTCAGTTTGAACCAGTTTAACAACCGGGCCCAGTATCACATGCAGTGGAGCGTGCCAAGGGTGGACCTTCTATTCAGAGTGTACCAAAGATTTATTGATACATTTAATCAAGTTTTAAATACTTGATTTATAATATTTGGTATATTATATAATAGTTTGTACTAATTGGATGACATTGCATTGAAAACTTGTTTAATTCATTAGATGTTTTCATTAGAGGCTTCACGTGATGTTTTAACTAAGTGCTAGTAACTCAACTATATGAAACTATTAATATAACTTTGAAGAATTCAATTTTAAAATAATATCTAAAGAACATACCAAATTGAGAACAAATACAAAAATACTGATGTAATTCATTAAAGTGTTTTAAGAAAGTATATTAGTTTCTTATTATGGGACAATTTGTTAGTATGGTCTCACAATATGTTTTTTTTTTTTCCTGGAAAGGTTATTGTTTAGCTTTTAAATCGGTGTGACCGTAGGCGTAGAAAAAAAAAATAAATGAACCTAACCACACTATCTCTTTGAAGGTTCTTCTAAAACTTTTTATTGTTGAAAACTTGAATAACATGTCATTATGACACTGTCATTGCCACATAAGGAAAACTAAAATTAATTAATTAATTGCCTTATAAAAATGATAATAACACAAAACAATCGAATCGAAACTTTTTGAATAACTTTATGTTAAAAATCACACGAAAACCTCTGTTAAAGACATGAAGTAGTTATGGATTAAACTTGATTCGCTGCATCGAGGCTGCACTGTGCTTGGCTACAGATGCAGACCTTCAATTTGTACGAATGCGTAGAGCTGGCAATTTGAGGCAAATTGCCATAGATGAATAGGACGGTGAAGCAGGAACAGGGCGGGGCGGCCAGGAGCGGTAAGGCTCCTTACCAACACTCCTAGGCTCCTGGCCGCCAGTGCCAGCTGATGCAGTTCACATTTGCAACTTTATTTATCGCAACGAAAACATCTTGTAAATTTTCCACGTTATTTTCGCCTGCGGCCACGTTCGTTCTGTATGCGGAAAACTCAACAATTGAATCCAAAGCATTTCCCCTCCAACCACCCACCAACCCACTGGCGGCAGCGGGCCAAGGCGAGCGAAATTGATATGAAAATTCGTTTTAAGCCAAAGCCTTGGCTGCCACGCCCCCACCACCCTGGGGCAGGACTCTCGCCGCCCGCTCGATCCTTGTGCCTTGTTTTGATCATTTGCCTGTGATAAATTGCTTCATGTCGCCTGGCACTCTTGACTTTTATTGCCGGCCATGGGCAAGTCCACAGTCTGGCCATCAAAAACTCTTTGGCCGCCTTTTTTTTTCTTTGGTTTGTTTGCTCGAGTTGCAACTGAAACTGGGTAACTTGGCCCAAATGCAATGCACTGTTGGCTTGACTTTGTCAGTCGCTTTCAGTTTATTTGCCGCGCGACAAGTTTGTGTGCCAGGCACAAATACAAATTTGATATCATTTTTCAACGCCAATTTCAGTCAGCGGCCTCTTACCCAAACTCTCATGAAAATGAACATATAGAAATATTCTGAGCCTTGCAAATGCACTGACATTTGTGGGCGTGGCCGGGAGTGACTTTTGCGGTTTCAATTTTGCCGCATGACGCATGAAATTTCCGCTCCTTTTTCTAGCGTTTTACCATCCTTTTTATATTCCCCAGAGTTGGAGATTGCTTGAGGAATAATGTGTGTGAAATCTGTGTTCCTTATTGATTGGATTTGATTTGGGTTAAGCAAGTGAAAGGAATTTGATTTCAATGGAATTCTAAACGACAAAGGGACTTAAAAAAGATCTAGGGAATTCTCTGCAGAGAAGAGCGCAAAATAATATAATTATTTAAAGAAATAAATGTCATTTATATTAAGAGCTACTTAGTTTTTCAAGAACTAGTTTTCCATAATTTCCTGACCTTATCTCACACTAATATCATTTCTATCCCGGTTTGCATATCCCATTAAAGGCATTAACTAGCTATACGCCCTCACATTTTCCTCTTTTGTTCATCATTTGTATGGATTTGACAATCGGAAAACAAAAGAAGTCACAACTGGAAAATTATTCATGGTCGGCCACTCAGAACTCAGACAGGGCCAAGTGCGGTAGGGGAATTTCCTTTCTCTCTCTATCTTTCGCTGTCCCTGTGAAAATGCATAAACCAAACAGAGCGAGACCAGCTCTAAACAAAAGCCCCAGAACCGAGGGTCGCATAATGCACTTTTGCTTTTTTTCTACTTTTTGGTTAGTCTCTTTTTTCGCCTCGTTTTCCATCTGAAATTTCCGGTTGGGCTTTTGTGTAATCCGGCAGAGACGCGGCTTTGCATGATTCGGATTCTTATTTGTTATTTGTTGTTTTCAGAGTTGAATGACTCTCCCACCGGCGGCCCCTGTTCAAAAATTCTGGACACACCGGGCTTGAAATCGATCCAAGCTTTCGGTTCAATCAAATTGCAATTATCGTAAGCACGTGGTCGGGTGCGGGGTGGGATCTACGATTCGTGACGCTTTTGATTTATGTTGGGCCATTTTCACAGCGATATTCCATTGCGATCCATGACTCAGCATTTCCATTCTTGGGGGAGATCTCGCTGGATTTTCGGAATTTTCTACACAGGGAAAAATGCAGCTTAAAATGTAGTTGGATATATGTAAGGGGTATTTTTAAAAGTATATCTTCTAATTAAAACGATGTAATAATCTCCTCGCATAACAGAAAATTTCTCTGCCAAACCTCTGTCTGCACAATCACGCTATCAACGTTCGTGCGTCTTCGACAAAGGTCTTCGTGAAATTAAAGCACGGCATTAGTTCTGGAAAATAATCTAAGAAATCCCTTTAATATCTCAAAATAATATTATATTTTTCTCCAAGTACATACATCTCCTCAGTTCACAAAGCATGGAATGATACGAGAGTGTGACCGCAGGGCTTTCTATTTCTTTATATCTTTCGGATACACGGGTTCAGAAGAGCTCTGCTGGGCAACTTAATTAGTTTGGTTGTTGATAAACAAAAGCCGAAATCTCAAAGGCAGGTAAACGGATTATTTTTTCGGTGCTTTTCTCGTGTCTCGACTACCCGTGGCTTCTCACCTTGTTGATTTATTATCGTTTCGGTTTGCCAGTAAAATGTTTGGCTTCCCCACATGTGCCGAGCATTGTGGATTAGTTTCGCCAAAAAAAAAAAAAACAGACAAACTGAAAGTGAAAATACACACACTTTTGATTTAGCCAGTTGATATCTATTCAAATTGCTTTTATTTGTGCGGTGAATAATTAAGCAGCACTGAGTAGAGTCGCTTTGGCTCTGAAATCTATGAGATTACTGCGATGTTATCTTTTGCCTGGGGAATCGACTTCAATCTGTTGCATTTCCATTATTGGCAAAATGTATCTGGCGCATCCTTTTTGCAGCCGAACGGCAGAAAATATTTGCATTTCCAATGCCAATAACAAATGCATTCCCCACACACATCACAGTACCGCACATTCTATCAATATCAATTCATATTCCTATATACATATACAATATATATTCCTTTATATATGCAAAGGGGGGGTTTTATTTTGTATGCAAGTCAACGCTGACTGTTATCTCGGCGGAGCAAAAAAAAAGTGAAAATTATAATGAAATTCATTCGGATTTCCCTCACGCAGCCCACAAAGTACATCAATCAAATTGAAATGCAGAACCCGCTCTCTCTCTCTCGGCATATTTCGTAATGCATTTAACCATGTTAATGGAAACAAAAATAATGCAATAAATATTCTACATATTTTATTGTTATTGTTGTATTCCTCTCCGCTCGTGCCACAAACATTTTCTGCATTTTGCATTTACGTTTCAATTAGACTCCGGTTGCCATGCAATGCAACTCCAAACTGAATTTCCAGAAAAAAAAGAACAAAATTTATGCAAAGCCAAACAGAGAGCGAGAGAGGGATCCCGGGAGGGAGTGGAATGTTGCTTTAACTAATTAGACACTTGTCATTCGTCGTAATGTTGTAATAAATACCGTTACAATGTCATTACCGGCATTACTCGTTGGTATTTCCCTGCTCCGACCACCACGCCCCAAAGAAGAGGCAACTTCTCGCTCGCCGCACTCACTCATCAAGGCGGTGAAGTCTTTGTCAATGGCTTGTTAGTTCACTTGTCTCCGCTCTGCCCCGGCTCTGCCCTCGACTTTATTTAAAACTTTGTTTTGCTTTACGGCTTAGAATTTTTAATGAGCTTTCGTCTGCCTCGCACTTCTTATAGCCTCTTTTTCTTTTTTTTTTGTCCAGTAGTTTTCGTTGTTTTTCCGCTTTTCGTTCGTTCGGTCACTTCTTCCATTCTTGAATGTCATCTATTTTTGAAGCTCGTTCTTTGCGCACTTTTCCTATTGTTTTTCCGTTTGGGGTTTAAGCGGGGTCATTGCCTAGCCACTAGACGTATTCACTCGAGACTTACATTTCTGCGGAGTCAAGACTTGTACTAAATATTCTATGGAAAGCGGAACTTTTTTTTATAGTCTCAAGGGTGAGAGTTTTCGAAGGGAAAGCGTTTAGAATTTGTAGAGATTACCTTAACCTTAGTTTGGGTCTGTAAAATAATTTGTAATAATAAAAAACATTTTGTTTTCTTTGAAATACAGAAGTTTTTTATTATTCTTCCTTTGGGATTGTAATATCAAAATATTAAAAAGTAGATATGAGCTCAGTTTGCATTCTTAATGTGCAATATTCTCTTAAAGTTGTGTTACACTGACCCATTTGCATTTATAATTACCACTTGCCAAGTAAACTTGGCTAAGAAAACGCAGAATTTCTTAAAAGAACTTGCCAAGTGTTCCTTCATATTTCGTCACCTGTAACTTGTACAGTTGGTTCCTCCAGTTTGTTCTGAAATATACGAATGTTCCACTAACCTATCCCACTTTTTTTATTGGCTTTTCCCAAACACCTTTGCTTTTCCGTCGTCCCTCACATTTGTACCATTCCACTTATCGCACCTTGGCAATGTCAGGGGTCCAAATGAGCAGACACAAACGAGAACTCAGAACTCAGAACCAAGAACAGAGAACCCAGAACCCAGAACCCATCCCAAGACAATATATATCTTAACTGAAACATTGGAGTTGGCTTATCGGCGGGTAAATATTGCCCAACATAATTTACACACATCCAAGAAGGGAGAGATGGAGGCACAGTGTAAACAGAATGCAGTCAACCTTTTGCTGGGCAAACAAAACTCGCGATGTCTGGATAATTAACGCTAGTCAAAAGTTGGGCTAACGAGACGGGGGGACGCGAGCTGGGAAATTTCGGCGTAATTGAGTGGCTTATTGACTTGGCCAGGCATATTTGTTGGGGGAATTACACACAAATCGTATTTGTAGTATTTGTGTGTTGTGTGTACTACAAGATGGGATGCCTTTTGTCATATTTGGCCAGAAAGAGAAAAGGGAGAGAGAAAACGGAATAATAAACGCTGAATCCTGTCGAACCGGTTTATATAAATAGATAAGCGCATAAAAACAACGTTCATTACGCAAGAATGTGCCCTAAAACGATGCAGCCAAGTGCCTAAGATTTTCCCCGGGAGAAGTGCAGCAGCAGCAGGAGGAGAGAAAACCTGAAATCTGCATAGAGCGAGATTAATTAAGCGGCATCAGAAACGAGCTGCAAGAATATCAGCAGCAGCAACACAGGAGCGACAGCAACATCAGCACTTAAAGGAGCAGTTAAAACTTTAACCGGCAGCAAAGGCTACAGATTCCCAGCCGGAAAACCTCCACCAGGATGCGTCTCTTCTCGAGCAGCAGCCAGGCTGCAGCATCACCGCCGGTTGTCAACAGTTCCAGCGATGAGGCTGGCGAGATTATTGAAAATTCCCATACCAGAAGCAACGGCGGCAAGTCAAGGTCGCTGGAGCGCTATTCGGGAGCACCCAAGATCTATCCGCAGACGGTGGATATGCTGCCCCCCTATGCCACGCCCACGAGCAGCACTCGACGACGACTCCTCGCCCCCTTTCGGTCGATGAAGCGACGCAGTCGGAGCAGCAGCAGCAGCAATGAATCGCATCACTTTAGCCACCACCTGAGCCACCTGAGCAACCTGAACAATTTGGTGGTGGTGAACGTTGGGGCGGCAACGGGCAGTGTGGGCGTGGCCAAGGCCAAGGCCAAGGCTAGCTCGCAGAGCGGCGACAGTGGCACCGGCGGCACCGAACTGGAGCATGATATGGAGCAGGATGACGGGGAAGAGGAGGAGGACGAGGACGAGGATGATGATGAAGGTGGGGAGATGGATGAGTTAAGCCTAAGCTACTCCCAATTGAGCAGCAGCGGATGCGACGAAGCGGAGCCACCACCGGAGGCACCACCGATCACCGTTGCCGGCTGCGTGCAACACGTTGCCGATGAGCGGCGACGGAACATGTTGTCCCTGTACTCGTCGTCCTCCGAGGAGCAGCTACACTGTCGCCTGGGCGACATCACACTGGTGGACGACACCTATTCCAACTACGATCCGCAGAACGAGGCCGAGCGCATGTTCCTCCAGGTTGTGGGAATATTACGCGACGAGAATGAGGTTTGTGCATCGGCTAACAGACGTGGTCGGAATATTGTCTCACTTGTGATCACATTTTTAGGTTTATTTATCTTTTATTGTAATTATTTCATGGATACAAAATTATTCTTGCTATCTTAAAGGCTTCAAAGTTTTTATAAAACCAATTACAATTAAAGAATTTAAATTATTTACCCTTAAAATATGTTTATTTAGTTTTTTACACACTCCTCAGCTCCTAGAATCACCTCAACATAAAATGTAATCCTTTTTTTTTATACTGTTTGATTATAATACATCCATTTTAATTTGCCATTTTAATTAAACAGCTTTTTTCTCTCTTCTGTATGTTCACTTCTCTTTTTTTCGCCATCATTTCCTTTGAAATCTTGATTAATTCCCACCCACAGTCATAAAGGATTCATTTTCCTTGTTGGTCGTGATTTATTTAAGTAGATGTGTCCTTGTTAAAAAAAAAAAAAAGAAAATGGAATGGCCAAGCTGCTAACCGAGTTTTCCTTTCTCTCCATTATTCGCACCCCTTTAACCCCGTCTCTCCTTCCCCCTTCGTTCGTTTGAGCGAAACTTTTTCGGTCTCACTTGCAATTTCAATTAATTAATGCAAGCAAGGATTTCCGTTTCAAGCTTCACCGAGCAAGAGAGAACGAAGGATATAGAGAGAGAGAGACAGGAATAAAGATGAAAAAGGAGTGAGCAACCGTTTTGATATTATTGATTGATTTAACTCCTGTTCATTTTCCCCGCTAAATGTCAATTAAAGGTAGAAATATACACCTTAGCTGTGGCACATGATTTCCTTTTCCATGAGGAAATACGAAGGATTTTTTATAAGCTCAGGGAGGGAGTAACTGTGATATACGGAGAAAAATCCTTCTAGATTTATGAGGAAAAATTATATTTTAAGAACACAGTTGGAAGGAAAATTGAAAGAAAATGCTTACTTCATTTAGAATTTATTATAAAAATACATTGAATTTCCTAGGATATGATAGACGGAGAAAAATATAACAAGTTATATTTTGAAAGCTTAGTTTGATCGAAAATTAGAAAGAACATTATAAAAATCTTTGTACATGTTTTATTTCTTATTAATAGTTTGTAATAGCCTTTTAAAAATTCATAAAATAATCTACGGTTATCTAGAAATCACTGTGGTTTTTAAAACACTTAAAAATGTGTTCTTTGAGCTATTAATTCTGCGTAAATTTTTTTCTTTTAATGGAAAAGGTTGTAGATAATTCGGATAACTTCTATAAGGTTTTTAAAAATCGCTAGTAATATCTGCAACATCCCCGCATAGCCCTTGACATTTAAAAATTTCTCCTTGTGCACTCTTTGTTGATGCCATACAAAGTATGGCGACAGAGAGATTTCTTTATTTAACTTAACCAAGTTTCCTGGCTTGGCAGCCGCAGGTGAAGCCGAGCCTAGCAACTGTTGTGGAGTCAAGCGGCTGGTGTATTAAATTACACAGAGTTGCGCTTTTTAAGTACACGCCACGGACAAACGCCCACAACTATTGCCAAGGCCCGCTCCTTGTTGGCTTTGCAGGGATTCCCTTTTTGCCGGAGTGCCACAATGCACATGGCTCGTTGATTAAACACGGAGCTGGGGGCTGGCTGGGTGGCAAGGAAAGCTTTAAAAGTGCAATGCCCTGTTATCAGTGCAGCCCCTTCCATAATGACTTCGACGTCAAACAGCCTTCATCTTGTCCCTTTGTTGCGGCGCTCACTTTACTGGCTTTTTGCCACTAATTAATGGAGTTGCCGTCATTGCAGCGTTGAGGTGGCTGGGCGTTGCATATTTATTGTAAACAACAAATTATTGATTGCCAGCGACAAGTTGGCCACAGCCTTTGGGCGCCTTTGTTGGCTGCGTTTGCCGCTCCGCTAATTAAAAAAAGAACTAGAAGCCGCAACTCAAAGGAGACTAGTACAAAGGTCTTCCACTGGAGTTGCAGGAAATAATTTGTGTGCTTAATTAGCAGGGAAAGAGATTGCAAAAGTGGAAAGAATTGCAACCAGATTTGTGGGGAATGAGTACAAATTGCTCCTCTTTGGACTGCAAATAGATAAGGCAGAGGAAACTTTGTCATTGAATGAAAATATTGATGGGAAACTTTAAAGGAAACTCTAATTAAAACTTTTGAAATATTAAATACATAAAATAACTATTATTTACAAACCTAAGATTTAAAAAACCTTTTAAATTATGTCAAATGCATTTTTATAGGTACCAAATTCCGTATAAAGTTCTTTATTTTATTATGTGGTAGCATCATTATCTCCTTGTTGGTTGATGCACTACGGTCAGTAGGGGCCCTTGCCATACCAAGCACGTGCTTGTTAGGGTTAGGTGTTATCAGGTGCGATAGGAAAAGTATAGGTAAAGGTTTCTCCCAAATGAAAACTAAAAGTATTTTAACTTGTTTCTAAAGAGTTCTCCTAAAAATGTAAATCACAAATTTACCAAAATTCCTACACACTCTGTCACATTCCTTGAACTGCATTCCCCAAAAACAAGCACAATTTCTTAAATGGCTTTTTTTCATTAGTGAGCTCTTAAAGACAATGCACAATATTTCCATTGCTGGACGGCCCTTGGGAAACGCCACAAACAATACACATGGTCATGCATGTGGGAAAACAGGCCATACAAGTGCATTATGGGGGTTAAACTCGCCCCGGGAGCCACAAAGAGTTAAAGGCTGAAAAAGCTAAGGCAAAAGTTCCAAATCAAAAACACAAACTCGAAGAAAACTAAATTAAAACCTACACAGAAGCCAAAAAGAAGAGGAGCCGATGAGGCAGCCAGGGAAAACTAAATGAAATAATAAAGTAAATGGAGAGGGAGTGGCAGAAGAAGTGGGTGGCATCCAGGACTCCGTCCTTCCCTAGTCGCCATTCCTGGCTCCTGGCTGCTGACTCCCGGCTCCTTGCGGACTGCAGAAACTTTTGCTTTGCCAAGGTAAATGCATTTTGCTTGTTGCATGCAAAGCGCCAGGCAATGAAAGTTTTTGTTGCCGGTTTATGGAAATGGAAAATGGAGAATAGAGAATGGAAAACGCCAAGGTAAAAATTGAAAAGCGAAAATTTTCTCAAGGGAAGGGTGCTGGCTGGGTATGTGCTGGGTGAAAAGGGGCCAAATGAAACGTGCGCAGATGTTGCTCCTTTTCCTCCTGTTGCTCCTGGATCGAGTGCTGCCATTTTCACAGTTTGGAGTTACAAAGAGCCAAATTGGCGCAGCGGAAGGGAGCAGCCAGGGGTGATGAAAAGTGTTCGAGGGGTGTTTCGGGGAATCCCACTGCATACAAAACACATAAACGTTAAAGCTCAAGCTGCCTGGCTGCTTTTAACTGCTAATGAAGAAGCGACTTTGCACACGTTCAAAAAATCAGGGAGGGGCGAAGGATGCAAAAATAGAACAGATGTCCTTGATTCACACATATTTGGTCAAAAAAATTTATCTTTTGGGATTGAATTAGGAGCTAAGTAGGTGGGAGGTTTATATTTTTAAGATAGCTCAATATAATCATCATAATTTAACTTAAAAACTATTATTTAGTTTAAGATGGCACACACATTTACTTATTGGTGCTACAGAAATCATTGGGGTTTTTAAAATCGCTAGAAATGTGTCGGAATTATGATACAATATTCTACATACTTAAAAAAAACTAATTTCCATTGTTTTTAGTACATGAAAAATTAGATTGCATACTTTTTAAATATCTTTTCGTGGTTTAAACACTTGTGGTTTTAGGAGGTCCTTAGATATGATATTTAAAGTAGACATAATATGGTTTAGAAATACTTGACAACCACAAATATTGCTCGAGGATATTTTTTTGCTTATTTAGAGCTATTTCAAGAGATAGTACAAAATAGTACTCTTCTAGTACAACATATTAAATACCATTCCTTTAAAAAAAAAAACAAAAAAAAAAAATATATATATATATATATATATATACATACCGATGCCACAACAAATAATATCTGGAGTTTTTAATTCCCCAGAAAAAGTGTCTAAAAGTAAGCAAAAAAGTTTTGTAAAGTACCAAAGTCTGTGTTTATTTTGTTTTTTTACAATTAAACATTTTAAAGCAAACTGTCGGACATTCCTTAAACGATTTTTAAAACCCTAGTAGTCTTTAATAATTAAAAAGGCATAAAACTTAACCCTTGATTTATAAGTTTTATACTAGGTTATAAAAGAAGGGCACTATTTCACTAATTTAAGGATATATCTTTGTCAATAATATTACAAAAGAAAGAGATTTAATATATAAACAGCTGAACAGTTTTAGTTAATTTCAAATTGTACCTATAATGGATATAAGCTGGTTAACTTTACTTCCTTTGTCTGCCAAAAACCCCCTTTGGATGTGCATAATAAGCCGGTATGGCAACGTGAGCCTAACTAAGCTCATAAACATAATTAAAAATGTGAAAGGAGCCTGCAAGCAGGAAACAAAGGCTATAGTTTTGTGGGAATTCACATTAATGGCATTTTCTTGGCTGCCTGTATTCATGTTCCTTCATTGTCTGGGGAAATCTGTGCAATATGGCTAATTACACAATACTATTACATTTTGTATTGCCACCTAACTAACGCTGCCTTTTGTTTATCTCTTTTTGCTTGCAGAAAATGCGTCAATTCCAGAAGATCCTGGAGGATCTGAGCTCCCGCGTTGCCCTCGCCGATCAGACAAAGGCTTCCTGGCAGCAACCCTTCTCCGTGGGCGAGGCCAACGAGCAGATGCAGCAGCTGCAGCGACTGCGAGACAAGATGACCACGGCCAGTGCCCTGCTGGATGATTGCAACGAGCAGCAGTCCTTCTTTACCGCCAACCAGGTGCTGGTTCCCACGCCCTGCCTCTCCAAGCTGGAGGATTTGAATACACGGTGAGTGGGATTTATAGGGCATTTCTTTCTAAATCGAGTATTTGGAAATATAACTTCGATTTCCACAGCATGAAGCTCCTGCAAATTGCCATGGATGAGCGCCAGAAGGTCCTGTGCCATGCCGGAGCCCAGCAGACGCACGAGAATGGCGATGATGGACGCACCACGTCGAACAGCGGCACCATTGGACCGCTGCCCAATCTCGGCCAGAGCGTGAAGCCGCCCTGGGAAAGGGCCACCACCGCCGCCAATGTGCCTTACTACATCGAGTGAGTATCCAGGGATATGCTTAGCTATTTCTTCTTATATTTTATTAGAAGAATCCATTACTAAACTAATCTAAAAATCCTCCTATTAGCCACGAACGCGAGACCACACACTGGGACCATCCGGAGATGATAGAGCTGATGAAGGGCCTGGCGGACCTCAACGAGATCCGCTTCTCCGCCTACAGGACGGCCATGAAACTACGTGCCGTTCAAAAGCGATTGGGTGAGTTAAGAAAAGGTCACTTTATGATCCTTAAACTAACTTTCAAGCAACTTGCAGCCCTTGACAGGATCACCATGGCCACCGCTTGCGAATCCTTTGACCGACACGGCCTGAGGGCCCAGAACGATAAGCTGATCGACATACCCGACATGACCACCGTGCTGCATTCGCTCTATGTGACAATCGATAAAATTGATTTGACGCTGATGCTGGACCTGGCCATCAACTGGATCCTAAACGTCTACGATTCGCAGCGCACCGGACAGATCCGTGTGCTGAGCTTCAAGGTGGGATTGGTGCTGCTCTGCAAGGGTCACCTGGAGGAGAAGTATCGCTACCTCTTCCGCCTGGTGGCGGACACCGAACGTAGGGCGGATCAGAGACGACTGGGACTGCTGCTACATGATTGCATTCAGGTGGGGATTGTCTTTGTACCTAGTTAGATTTCAACAATTATAATCATATTATATTATCTATGTTAGGTTCCCCGTCAACTCGGCGAAGTGGCCGCCTTTGGGGGCTCCAATATTGAGCCCTCGGTGCGGTCTTGCTTGGAGCAGGCTGGCATCTCCCAGGAGGCCATCGACGGCAATCAGGAGATCTCCATCGAGCTGCAGCACTTCCTGGGCTGGCTGCAGCATGAGCCGCAGAGCTTGGTGTGGCTGCCGGTGCTTCATCGACTGGCAGCGGCGGAGGCGGCTAAGCATCAGGCCAAGTGCAACATCTGTAAGGAGTATCCGATTGTGGGCTTCCGCTACAGATGCCTCAAGTGCTTCAACTTCGACATGTGCCAAAAGTGTTTCTTCTTCGGCCGCAACGCCAAGAACCACAAGCTCACGCATCCCATGCACGAGTACTGCACCACTGTGAGTTTATTTATTTTAATTATAGCTTAATTATTTATTAAATTAATAATTTAATTGCTTAATGCAGACCACATCCACCGAGGACGTTCGTGACTTTACGCGCGCCCTGAAAAACAAATTCAAGAGTCGCAAATACTTTAAGAAGCATCCCCGTGTTGGCTACCTGCCCGTGCAAAGCGTTCTAGAGGGTGAGTTTTCCAGAGAAGGATCTTTGCTGGAACTTACTAAGCTCTTAAATTAAATATTAAATATAAAAATTAATAAATAAATCCAGGTGATGCTTTGGAGAGTCCAGCACCCAGCCCGCAGCACACGACCCACCAGCTGCAGAACGACATGCACTCGCGGCTGGAGATGTACGCCTCGCGCCTGGCCCAGGTGGAGTATGGCGGCACGGGCTCGAACTCCACGCCGGACAGCGACGACGAACATCAACTGATCGCTCAGTATTGCCAGGCCCTGCCTGGAACCAGCAATGGCAGTGCGCCCAAGTCGCCCGTCCAAGTGATGGCCGCCATGGATGCGGAGCAGCGCGAGGAACTGGAGGCGATAATACGCGACCTCGAAGAGGAGAATGCCAACCTGCAGGCG
This sequence comes from Drosophila kanapiae, assembly GCA_008042475.1. Classification (NCBI taxonomy): domain Eukaryota; kingdom Metazoa; phylum Arthropoda; class Insecta; order Diptera; family Drosophilidae; genus Drosophila; species Drosophila kanapiae. Next base: position 321,859 of record VNJM01000360.1, on the reverse strand, counting down.
GAGTACCAGCAGCTGTGCACCAAGCAGCAGAGCGTCACGCCCGACGACTCCAACGGCATGACGCATTCCGGCTCTAGTATGACGGGTCTTTCCGGCCAGGGCGAGCAGGGGCAGGTGGGTTTCGATTACTCTTCGAATTTGTTTCTGTTTATTAATATTATTTTGATTTCAGGACATGATGGCGGAAGCTAAGCTTCTGCGCCAGCACAAAGGACGACTGGAGGCCCGCATGCAGATACTGGAGGATCACAATCGTCAGCTGGAGGCCCAGCTTCAGCGGCTTCGCCAACTGCTCGACGAGCCTAATGGCGGCGGCAGCAGTGCCACCAGCAGTGGGCTGCCCAGCGCCCCCGGCTCGGCCCTGAACTCCAAGCCCAACACCCTGCAGACCCGCTCGGTGACTGCCTCGCAGTTGAACACGGACTCGCCGGCCAAGATGAACCAGCAGAATGGCCACTACGACCATAACTCAAGTGAGTGTGTGGGGTTAACGAGGGGGATTGCTTACCGGGAGTAGTTAAACGGATATGTGTGTTGTTGTCCACTGGGAGTTCAGCCTGTAGGATGGGCTAATTTTGTACATAGTTCAGCTTGGCAAAAGCAAAGTTAATGAGGAGATGTGAGGGATAGAAAGAGCTTTTTCTAGGAAAGTATTTCGATAGGAAAAGGTCAATATGATATATCGATAAAAGATGTATTCAATATCATATCGAAAAGAAAGAATAATATCGCATTTAGCTTAAATATCGATTTTATAGGAAGGAGGAATATGGAGACTTTTTCTAGGGAAGTATATCGACAGGAAAAGTTCGATAATACTTATTGTTTTAAGATATTGAATATCATATCGAAACGATCTTAAAAGAATATCGGATTTAGCTTAAAAATATCGATTTTATAGAAATAATATTTAATTTGTTTGTTTTTTTACTGTTTTTATTCAAAACAGCTTTGAAAGTAAATTCTTGATACCCTTCACAATACTTTTCTATAATGCTAGTTTAGGCTCTTCTTCCGAACAGTCTTTCATATTAAAAAGAATATTGCTTCATAGCATATATATCGCAACGTTTAAATATCGATTATATGTTAACCTTTTTTTTAAATATCGATACAGTATCGATATATCAATATTTTCTGCCATTCAAACTACATTCAAAACAAACGCAACTTTTAAATTACAGTTTTAGAGGAGCATACGACATTATTAATAAAAATTTAAAGCAGTAGCCTTATTAAACCAAGTTATAATCTTATAAGTGTCCGAATATTACTTTAAAACTAAGAATATCTATAATAAAGGACCATAGAATACGTAGTTTACAGATAAAATTCAGTTTGACAGTTCGACAGGTGCTTAAAACCGTAAAAGCAATGTGAGATTAGGAACTATGCCCCATGTTTGCCTCAACAGAAAGTGACAACCTCCCAACCAACGACTGGCATTCGCAGAGAGGCCCTCTTGCCAACTAACCTCTAATTGTGTGCTGTTCTTGTCTGTTCTGTCGTTGGCCTCTCCCCCCTTAAAACTTGTTCCCTCTTAATGCTTACCCCATCGATACTGAAACCGCAAACACACACACAAACGCGCAGAGGGAATTATGCTGCCGGGAATGGGCGGTGAGCTGCAGCAGCAGCAGCATGCCCAGCTGGCCAGTCTGGCGGCCAAGCATCATCAGCACCAGCTCAGCGGCGCCCTGAACGCCCTGCATCAACAGCAGCAACAGCAGCAGCAGCAGCAACAACAGCAGCACCATCCGCAGCAGGCAATGCAGCATCCGCAGCAACATCCGCAGCAAAGGGGACTGCTGACAGGCAACGGAGCCATCGACATGTCCGGCGGCATGCAGACAGCGGGCGGCTATTTGGGGGATGACGGGCGCCCGCCCCCACCGCCGCACTCGAGCCTGATGCAGCTCCAGCAGCAGCAGCAACAGCAGCAGCACTTGAACGGTGCGGAAATTGCTGGCAGTCACTGTCATTTGTGGCGGGCTCAATTTTGTGACCGCCACTGTTGAGCTTGTGTTTCATTTGTGGTGCACACTTTTGGGCGCCCCATTTTCTGTTCCTTGAAATTGATTGTAGAGATTGTAGAGATTGGAAACTTAAGTTTACTTTATGTTGTTTGCATTTCAAATATTATTTATATATTTTTATGGTTAATTTTGCAAGAATTTTGAGTAGTTTGTAAGTTTTCTTTACAGTGGCCTGATTTTCAGTTCAGTTTCTCTTGTGTTGTTTTGTGTCGATGTTGTATCTTGTTGGTATATTCTATCCTTGAAATACTAATCTCGATTATTTCTCTTGCTCTGCCTTTCTCATTCCACTGCCCCCGCCCCACAGATCTTGCCTAGAAAGTGTTGGATTAAAGCGGTAATGCAGAAATTTGTGTTGTCACTTGAGTTTATTTTAAAACCTTAAGAGTATTAATTCGATTTTTAATCGATAACTTTTCCAATTTTCTGTAGAGAACGTTAGCGGCCTGGTGACCATCATAACGGAGCAGGAAATGGAGAACGCCAACGACGACTTGGACGAGTCGTCGAGTAGCAACACCACGAACACAACGACAACCACGACCACGGAGAAGACCTGCGTGGAACTGCAGAAATAACAACAGCCTCCTATCCGCAGAGCTTGGAACTATCAAAACAGTATAAAACAAACCCAAAAGGAATGGCTGCAAGTGCGGAAATCAAATTGGCGGGCCTGCAAACAAATTCTAAAGAAAAAGAAACATACCTAAACATAAAAGATAAAAGATAAAATGTAAAATCCATATAGCTATTGTGGTACATATACATATATTTATACATATGCATACGAGGGAGGAGAATTTTGTGAAGAGCTTGTCGATAAGCTGAGGAAACTTTTTTAGTAGTTATGAAAGATACAAATCTATATATATTATATACACCTATCGAAAGTACGATTAAGTGAGACATATTGAAAGCTGGAAGAAATGCAGAAATGATTAATGATTAGATAAGCTGTAACGCCCACACATATATATACCCACGATATAATAATGAACACACCTATATCATAACTGAAGCATTATTTGCTGTTACCAGCAGGCAAAAAACTGTTATAACTCGCACTTATTCAAAAAAAAAAAGCAAAGAAGATCAACTTCAAAGATACAAAAACAGGCGGGCTAAGGCAAGGCTTAGCAGTTTTTTTGAATAGCGCCCCCATATCATTTGGAAGCTTATACAATAAGCGATTTAAATGTAAATGTCGAGACATGCAATCAGTCTTTATTTGTATCCTTATTTATTCCGATTTCTTGTGTATTATTTCCTAATATTATTTAATATTAATATCTGTGCTAACTGAAAGTGTGCTGCAATGTTTTTAATTAAAGAACTATTATTGAAACCGAATCTTTTATTATTATTTGTTACTAGCCTTGTTTGGTTTTGAGTTGTGTAGATATCGCGATCTCCGTGAACCTAATCATATGCTGACGAATACGATCACTAAATGGACCACCTTTTCTATCTATTTTATCGAATCGAATCTATCTAAATATCGAATACTACCAGAACCACGAAATACATTAGATAATCCACACAACATTCCAATGCAACTAGTCAAATTACACAAATGGATAACTCTGATATTCTTACGAATCCAATGATATCGAAAACTGCTTTAAACTTACCTACAAATACCACAAAGAACTAATCGAATCGATAAATTTAGATGTCTACCCAATATCGTACAATACATCAATATAAGCAAAGGATATAGCAAGAAAAGAGAGTAACGTTTTAACCTAGATATGCCCCATCTCAATAAATATATACACACACACCTATATATATATATATACAAATATATAAATATCATATATTAGCTCTATATACTTGTTCTTTTGAGTTCATTTATCTTGAAACTTCCACCCTTAGTTAACCAAATTTATAGAAACACAAAAAAATTAAGTACGAAAATGAGGACAATATTGAAAGAGATTTAGGAACTTTTTTGATTTCTGAACTATCTATTTATTTATCTTACTATAATTAGGTTCCACTTGTCACTAGAATTTCCAGGCACTTAGCAAACTAAAAAGGACTTTAAACATAGAATGAATTATATTAAATAGGTATATACCATATCATACAAATGCAGTTAGCTAAATTTTCATCCACTTCTGTGTAGTGAAATGTCCCCACTATGAGTATTTTTCTAACCATACCGTACCAATCAAAACCAAATCGATGTGTGGAATAGGAGTCCTACCAATAACCAATCAACTTTAATAAAAGAAAACCCTCCGTTTCAAGTTATAAACGAATGAACCAAAACCGAAACCGAAACAGAAACAGAAACCTAAAATGCTTAAATCAACTATCTAATCGAATTATTAGAGAAACATATCCCATTTAAAGGCATATACTCGTACCATTTATAGGAAACTAGTAGAGGACGAATTTATCGAAAGCATCAAGCGTCTTGTAACTGAGATCTGAGTTGAGAATAGCCAAAGCTGCCATTTGTTTGTGCCCCTCTGCCACCCCTCCCGCAATTTTATACTGATAACCGATAAGCGATATCAAGCAAAGTAATTCAAGCATATCCCGAAATAGTCTTCATCATCCAGTGGTTGTCTATGGTAGATTTAAACATATTAATCCGATGCGGATATCGGAGACGACGCCAAACAATCAACGAAGAATTATGAATTAAATATTATATCAAGGAATATTGTGAGCTATATTAGCCGCTTATTTATCGTAAGTACACACCGTATGTTAGTCTCTTATTCTAAGCAGATCTACTTAGCTAAATTGTGTCCAATTGTAAAGGCCTCAAGAGCGAGCACAGCACTTTGTATGGTATCTCAGCCTAAAGCCCTTAGTTTAAATACAAAAGAAAACATACCGAAACACACATCACATCAATCAGAAAGATCGTTTGTGTTGGAATAGAAGCTTGGCAATTAATTTAGTGGTAGCAGGCATGACTCAATCGTACCTATCTTTTGATACCGTTTATTACAAAACTAAGGACTATAATCGTATTTAAATTGTATACCTAAAACCGAGTGCAGCGAGACCAAACCGCACTCAACGAAGGAGGTAGAGATGGAAGAGCAGGAAGTCTATATAACGATATCGTACACATTTCAATCTGTTCTACGAATGATGTAGCTCATAGAACCTATTCAAAACAAAAAAAAATACCACAAGACATAAATATACAAATGGAAAATTGCATTGAACTAAACATATTTATATCATACGATGACATACTCGAAACGTTTATATACAACTAACACGCATACATATATTTATACATAATCAGATAAATTATACATATGAGATATGCCACATACGATATCATATAACATATACATATATGAAACATTGCGAAAAAGTTGATACAATAAATAAAACACATCAATTGCGTTAATTGCCTCTCTTTTTCTGGTCTCATAAAGCCCCCCAAGTATGGAAATTAAACTCCTCTTTCCTTCAGGTTTCTTAGTTTATTCCTCTAGAGTCTAGACTAACCATTCAACAACATATTCTTGAGATATGTACATGGGCTAGGCGTATATTAAATCAATCTACACATCGGATCGGTGTCAAATCCCTCGAAGAACACAGCAGAAGAGATTGAGATTGAGATTGGCACAGAGTGAGCCGGAGATTCAGTTTTGGGTCAGTGTAAGCTGCGTGCGATAGTTGGACGGATGGATGGATAAAAGTCGAATCAAATCAGATCAGATCGTTGGGAACCATTGTTGGCTCAGTGGTGATAGTAGGCGTGCGGGTCCACAGGAGCTGGACCGGGTGCCGGGCCCGGAGCCGCATAGTGGGCGTAGGGGCTTTGGGCCAGGGCTGGGTAGGCGGCATGAAAGTGGGCGGAGGGCAGAACAGGAGCAGCCACGGGCACTGGAATGGGAACTGGTGCAGGAGCAGGAGCTGGAGCAGGAGCTGGAGCGGGACCAGGTGCAGCACGGTGGAGAGCACTCAGGGCCAGCGGATAGGAGAGCAGGGGAGCCTTGGGCACTGGCGGCAATGGTGGTGCCGGCGCTGGACCAACCAAGTGGTGATAGGCCGGTGCCGGTGCAGGTGCCGGTGCAAGGACTGGTCCTAGGTGAGCCGGTGCCTTGTAGGCTAGCGGCTCCTTGCGCACCACAGCATTAAAGCCGTGATGGGGATCCGCCGTGTAGTCAACAGTGCGCTTTGTGCCGTCCGGATCCACCACCGAGTAGCTGCCCTTCACCACGTCACCGTGTCGCGTCTCGTGCTGCGACTTCAAGTCCCCGGTGTAGCCATCCTGGATATCGTAACCGAAGGAGTACTTTGGATCGGGATCGTAGGGCTCGGGAGCGGCGGGCTTGGGCGCCACATACGGAGCGGCATAGGGGCCGTGTGGAGGCGCATATCCGCCATAAGAGTGCAGCGGTCCGGGTCCGGGGCCAGCTGGGCCGCCGTAATAAGGACCGGGACCGATCACGCCTGCATAGGCGATGCCGAGCAGGGTGCTCAGCAGGGAAAACTGAAAAAGAAAAATAAAGATATAAATATGAAATAATATCAGGACAATACTAAATTATATTTAAGGCAATATAATCTTTGGAATTTATGTTAAAATTATGCAATAAACTGATGTTAAGATAATATTATTTGGAGTTTTAATTTCATAGAATTGACAGATGAAGTTTAAGTCACTTTAAACAATTACTTTGTGAATAAGAACTAGTTTCGTTAAATTAATGATCTTTAATGACTTAATAAACATTATCGGTTCATTTAGCCAACAGTTTTCCTATTAAATTACTTAAATATTTTCCAATTTGGTAGCTTCTATCTTTGCCCTAGACCTAACCCTTATTTAAAGTGGTTTTCTAAGTCGAAAATATATGACTTTAACTCTTTAAAGGGCCACTTAATATTGTGTCGTAGTTATTTATTTTTTTCTTATTCACACCTTCAGCATAACGTTGTCCTTTGCACGGTATCCTTGCCACTCGCTCACAGTTGTCACAGGCTCAGCTCACACACACACACCACCTCAGAGAGTTGGCCGTTGAGTAGCTTTGAATTGAACGACGAAGATCGCGCTAGGAAGGAGTAACCCAAACTGCAGGCCCTGGCCGCACGTTCTGGCCATTTATACTGGCAACCGGCGCCAAATGTCGCCCGCTTCACATGGCACAGCCGCCGAGGCAATACACTAATTCGAGATCAAGAGAGAGAGACCCGGCCGAGTCGGGTTTCGATTTAGCCAGGCACCGATCATGCACATGGCGCTGGCGCTGGCACTGCAGAGGAGTTGCTGGTAAACGCCGGCGGGGGAAGGGGTCCCGGTGGCCTCTTGCCCACCTGGCGGCAAATCGTGGGCCTGTGCCTCAACTTTGGCGCAGTTATCGTGTCGACTTAGAAAGGTTATTCTTCCGCTAAACCACTTAAAGGGACCCCAGCCGGAGCCAGAGCCAGTCGGAGCGGTGCCCTTTCACTTTTGTTGTTTCGATTCCCACTTGGACGGACAACACCGCGACTTTTTTGGCAATTATGTGAGAATTTATTTGGCCGCACACAATTGAAATGTTAAATTAACATCGACTAACCTAGGACCTACTGCTGCTGCCGCATAGCTTCTCCGCGTAATTAGCCGAGCAGAACACAGGCCGCTTCGATTGGCTCGATCGATTCCATATGAAATGGCAGTTGCTGTGCATACGCAAAAGGTCAATCGTTCTGCAATTGAATTAAGAGTGCCTGGAGCGGGCCCAGAGCCATGGTAGGTTTTCTGCACAGACACAACAGCCAAATAAAGCGGAAAGGTCAACGCGCCGATATGCCGGCACATTAGTCTGGGCCACAGAGCGAGGCAAAAAAGCCACTTGCACTCTAGGCAAATAATGCCATTAATAATACCCTTCAATGAGGAGTGTAGTGTCAAAAGAGATTCACTCGAAAGAGACATTCATCAGTGTCGGAAAAGTCAGTGGAAAACACAAATTATAAGCCATTAGATAACTTCATTGTAATTGTAAATTGTAAGCATTTATGTTTAAAGTCAACTATTTTATTGTCATAATATATACGTTTATTTTTATTTTAATTAATAAAATATTATTATTGCATTGAATTATACATTTATTATTAATATTTAAGAACGAGTAACTTATGTTAGTCCATTTTAGCGGTAATAAATGTTGCAAAAGATTTAGCAATTGATATTTGACCTGAAAGTGGATATATAAATCGATATTTTAAACTTGCGATACATATATTTGCGATAAATCGATACATTTGTTGTATGCGATATTTTCGATGTTTCGATATTGAGCGCCATCTTGTCGATATCGGACTTATGCTTTCGATATACATCGCTGGTATAGTAGCAAATGCACTTATATTCTTCTTTTGTATATTAAATAAAAACTGATTTAAAACATTACAAATTATAATACAAATAACAATAAATTAAAAATACTTTTGTTTATATAATCAGTTAATCATTTTATTTAACTTTATCGTTAATTGATTTTAAAATCCCTTCATAATGAAATATTTGTTGTTTTTTTAAGAAAGTGTATGGTATTAATTTATAAACGTAAGCACAATTCTGCTCTTCATGATTCATTCAAACTAAATTCACTTTCAATTATCCAGCTTCTCACATGGCCAAGTGTCTGCGACAATTCTTCTGTTTACCGTTTTGTGCGCTTAATTTATGGTCGCAAATTTGTATCTGCCATCTGGAGAACTATTGACAGCTGCATGCATTGTTCCGCCGCGGCTGTTACCGACCAGCAACTAAGTATAACAGCGAATCAAAGTCGTGCCAGTCGATGGCGATGTCATATGTTTTAACTATTTTTAGCCTGAAGATCAAAGCAATTGATCAACAAGAATGTCAGGCTAATGCAACATTGTCGTTAAGAAGGTTAAGTAGAAAATCCAGACGCTAATTATAAAGCCCTAGCTGGTGGTGATATCCCTGGGATGATATCACTGGGCTATAACCGGGCTCGATTTGAGGGCTTCCAGCTGGAAAAGCAGTGCGAAATATATCTTCATCTGTTTTTGGCGAACGGAAGAATAGGTAAATGGTATTTGAACAATGGTGGCTTTATAGCTGCTGGTCAGTTCGCGGAGAGAGTTGGAAATTGTCAGTCGCGGAATCGGTTCAAAGATGGATTTTAGTGAGGTTCTGGACAGATGCGGCAACTATGGCAAGTTCCAGGTAGTGCTCCTCCTGCTGTACGGCTACACGAATATTCTGGGCTCGCTGCACTACTTCTCCCAGACCCTTATCACCTTCACCCCCGAACATTGGTAGGACACTCACTTTACTTGTAGTATTCCAACTGGATAATGGCTTATTCCCCTTCAGGTGCTCCCATGTTGAACTCGAAGGACTCAGCATAAAGGAGCTGCAAGCGGCGTACTCGAACATCTCCAGCCCATCCTGCACTCTCCTGCTGGGCGTAGTCAATGGCACGGGCTTGGTCGCTGAGGGTGGCAAGTGCAGGGACTGGATCTTCAAGCGGGAGAGTGGCTACGAGAGTATAACCACAGAAGTAGGTACCTGTTGTTCCCTTTGAAAAAGATATTAATAAGGCTTCTTAAAACCAGCTCAAGTGGGTCTGCGACAAGTCCCATAAACCGGCGGTGGGTCAGTCCTTCTTTTTTCTGGGCTCCGTGGTGGGCACCACAGTCTTTGGCTACCTTTCGGATCGCATTGGTCGCCTACCGTCCCTGCTCATGGCCACCTTGTGCGGAGCCACAGGGGACTTTGCCACCTCCTTTGTGTACACTCTGCCCTGGTTTGCCGTCACTAGATTTGTGTCTGGCCTCTCCACGGATACCATGTACTATCTCATGTACATTCTAGGTATGTTCGGCAATGATGCTGTCTAAGATATACTTAAAGGATCCTTGAGAGTATAATATTTATATTTATTACATTTAGTATTCGAATACCTGAGCCCCAATAGTCGAACCTTCGGCCTGAACATCATCCTGGCCGTGTTCTACTGCTTTGGCCTGGTCACCTCACCCTGGGCCGCCATCTGGATAGGCCACTGGCGGCGCTACCTCTGGTTGGCCTCGCTTCCCGCCCTGGGAGTCCTCATTTATCCCCTGCTGATCTGCGAGAGCGCCCAGTGGTTGCTGACCAAGAAGAAGTACGAAAAGGCGGTGGCCTGCCTGAAGCGAGTGGCCAAGTTCAATGGCCGCCAAGTGGAGGACTCCGTGTTCGACCAGTTCATCAAGCACTATCGCCAGAGGGAAAAGTTGGAGGATATTACCTGCAGTAGGGAGGATAATTTCTTTGCCATGTTTATGACACCTCGCCTGCGCCGATTTACGCTGACTTTGCTTGTCAAATCGTTAGTTTATTTGCTTTTTATACCTCAGCTTATATCTTAACTATCTTAAACTCATATGTTTATATGTATTTCAGCGTCATCATAACCCTCTCGTGCGATGTGATCAACCGCAACATGGAGGGCCTGGGCACCTCACCTTTCAAACTCTTCTCCTTCACCTCGATCGTCTACTTACCCGCCGGAGTGGCTATCCTCCTGCTGCAGAACAAAATCGGACGCAAGGGCATGGCCTGTGGAGCTCTTTTTGTGGGCGGACTGATCACCACCACAACGGGTCTCCTGATAGCCCACCTGGATCCTATGGACAACGCCCTGCTGCTGGCCATAATGGTGGGTCTGGGACGCTTCGGAGCCACCATCTCCTACGACGCGGAGATTCAGTATGCGGCGGAGATCATCCCGACGAGCGTAAGGGGACAGGCGGTGTCCAATATCCATGTGGTGGGCCTGGCCTCCAGCTCCCTGGCCTTCTACGTCATCTACCTGGCCCAGTACTACAAGCCCCTGCCCTCGATCTTCATCAGCTGCCTGATGTTCTTCGGCGCCGGTCTGTGTCTGACCTTGCCGGAGACCCTGAACAAGTGAGTTATCCTTCAAGGACACCCTTCGCTTTGCTTAACTACAAGTTTTTGATTTACAGGAAGCTACCCGAAACCCTGGCGGATGGTGAGAAGTTCTCTCTGGATGAGAGCTTCCTGTATTTTCCTTGCTTTCACAAAAAACGAGAAGACTCTGGTGTCGAAAGTGCCTGAACGAAGACTGGATTACAGCAGTGAAATTGAGATTTATTTGTTTAGGCTCATTGTACATTGTTTGTCATCTAATAAAATATTCAATTGAAGACTGATTACACCTATTACCGAAAATATACGTTCTATCATTTTATCTATGAGACTAGTTCCTTAAAAACAACAAACAGAATTAGGCCTAGCTGAAACTAAAATGACAATATTGATGTCTAAATAAAATATATTTGCGATTCCCAACTATTGGTAAACAAGTATATATAAAAACATATATATATAATAATTAATTATAAGTAATATACTTGTTGAATTTTAACTAAACTGAATTAAAAAAAAATAGATTACATAAAATCAACGAAATTAACAACAGTATGGTATATATAAATATATACATTGTATGTGTTTTATATTTAATTGTTTTCCTTAATTTACGATCTTTAATGGACATATTTGCATTGCAAAGATTGATGTATTTTTTATTATTTATGAAAGATTATGTACAGTTTATCTTCAAGATATTAGCACCACAGAATAGGGATGGCAAACAATACTGATACTCGATAGTGTATCGATATTGGATGCGAAGATTAAAGTGATGTTTTGTATGTACAATGTATATGTATGTATATGTACAATGTATGTGCGAGAAATCAATATTATCTTTAATTGTGACGAAGAATATGCTACACTTAGTTTAAAGGTTGTCAAAAATGTAGGAATAAATATGTTCCAAAAATATTCAGTCAAAAGAAAATAACATTTATAGGATATTTATTCGATATTCAAAAATATTGATATTTTACTGAGATTTTCGATTTTCATATTTCCAATTTCGATAAATCAAACTTTATGATATTTTTAATATGATACTGAGCGCGATATTGTAGTCGATTAATCCTATCGAACTTTTTCTGTCGATATACACCGCTAGCATGAGGCATATACTCACAGTAAATGCGTAAAATTCCATCGCTTGGCAATTGCAAAGTACTGACTGCCTGATTTGACGTCACTCATGAAATCGTCGCTATAATAACTGTAAATAAACAGCTTTGCATGTTGGCAATCACAGAGCCCAAAAATCTATATTTATCTGCTCGTCGCTGCAATCCATCCCCTAACAAAGGCCTATCATTTTTTTGCTGCTCATCGTCACAATTATCTGCTTAGCTGCTTTACAGAAAATGTGTAACTTACATCGCACTTAAAACTGATAATATCAATTATTTAGAAATAATGTTCCATTAAAATGGGATGGAAAACATTTCAATTTGTCATCGAAACAAATGCCTTTAATAAGGGAAAAAACAGTAATGAGTATTCCCGAGTGCATACAGTCTCCGTGTTCGTATTATTCATGTATTGTGCAATTTCGTTTTCGCAAAAATACGAATGCAGGCAAGTCGAAAGCCCCACATCAAACTTTACTTTCGTTCCGTGCGGTTGACATCGCTCGAGACCCGCAATTCCCGGTCAGTGACTATACGGATTTAATCTGTGGCAATTCGTTAATTCGGTTTCTTATCGTCGCATTTTTCGGGGATTGTTTTTAAATATATCTACCATCTGAATCTCTAAGGTAGTCCAGTATAAAAACTCGGCGTCGTGAGTTCTGCAAGGAATAATTGAGACTGTTTTGGAATAATTAGTCATATACTTTTAGGGGAAATTATCTTCTTCTCCTGATGATTTCTGTTAATGCTTAGTCAACCACATGTGGGGTGTATATATTATTCTTTAGTTAAATCACAGAACACTTAACTTATTCAGTGTGTCCAAATAACATTTTAATCGAATTACTCGTACAAGGCTTCAAGCCCGTGGCTGACTTAACGATCCACAGCCCGTAAATTCCGAGTAAAAAACAGTAAACAGCGTACTAAATGTATATGACGAAACGCTACAGCTGTCAAACATAATCTACACGAATTATTTCTGATCTCGGTCTGGCAAGAATTGCCGAGCTCTCTAATTGGTTTTTGCAAATTAAGCGAACAAAACTCAACGCGGACAATTAAGTGAGTCGCAGATGCAGCGGCGAAGATGAGGACACGGCCTCTGTCTCTCCTCCGTGACCGGGGAGCTGCGTGACTGGATGCAAGTGGTGCGAGTGCGTAAGGACACAATGTTGGAGGTGGACAAAATCCTGGAGAAGTGCGGCGACTGCAGCCGGCTCCAGGCGTTAATGCTGCTGCTCTTCTCTCTGGTCAACGTGCTATCGGCGCTTCATTACTACTCCCAGACGATCATCACATTCGTGCCCATATACTGGTACGTATGCGTGTTTCCTACACGTCGTATACTTAACGCATTACTCATCCGCCCAGGTGTGCCGATGGTCTGCCCGCCAACTTTGAGCCGCCTGAAAAGTCTAGCTGCTTGCCACTCGGTCAGAATAGCTCCAGCGTATGCCACAGCTATGACTATGAGCTGTATATGGATTACCAGAGCTTCACCAGCGAGATGGACTGGATATGCGGCGATGCCTGGAAGCTCACCCTTGGCCAGTCCATGTTCTTTGTGGGCTCTGTAGTTGGGTCCATGGTGCTCGGCTACCTGGCCGATCTGGTGGGACGTCTTCCCATCCTGATTGTGGCCAACATGATAGCCCTGGCTGGCAATCTGCTGACCATCTGGGGCACCAACTTGACTCTGTTCTGTATCTTCCGCCTGATCTCTGGCATTGCCACAGACAGCAACTTTGTGATGATGTACATTCTGGGTGAGTTTTATCAGCTCGAAAATTATCCCTTACATGTATATATATATGGTTTGCCCCTCTGCCAGTTATGGAGTATATGCGCCCTTCCCTGCGCACCCTGGGCCTGAGCATTTGTATTGGTTTCTTCTACTGCCTGGGCTCGATAGCGGCACCCTGGATAGCCGTGCTCATGGGCAACTGGCAGAGTTTCCTGCTGGTCACCTCACTGCCCCTACTGGTGGTGCCGCTATTCTACTTTATCGTTCCGGAGAGCATCCAGTGGCTGATATCCAAGCAAAAGTACGATAAGGCCATAGTCTGCCTGAAGCGAGTGGCCCGGATTAATGGGCGGCGGGTGGAGGATAGCGCCTACGAGGAGTTCGTGGAGGAGTGCAAGTTCAGTCAACAGAAGCAGATGGCCTCGCCGCACCTGCTGCACCTGTTCAAGACGCCCCGCCTGCGCCGCAACACGCTCATTCTCTTCTTCAAGTCGTGAGTAGTAGTAGTCTGTGATGAGCATGGTTCCCCCTAATTTACCCAGCCACCCACGCGATCAGCATGGTCATCACCCTCTGCTACGACGCGGTGTCTCGGAACGTCCAGGGCCTTGGCATTTCGCCGTTTGTGATGTTCTCGCTGAGCGCCACCGCCATTCTGCCGGCCTGCCTGCTCATCATCGCTCTGCAAGATCGCATCGGACGCAAGGCAATGGCCTCTGCCTCACTGCTGCTGAGTGGCATTTTCATCTCGGTCACCGGGGGCATCCTCTACGCCGCCTCTGGCTCCACCAGAAGTGAGTTGAACTCGATTGAACTGTTGGGCTTTAGACAGGGAATAATTGTCAAGCTTAAGACTGAAATTAATTCAAAATGGCATCGTTTTAAAGTCACTACTTGCAAGTAAGCTTAATTCCTCTTCCTTTCTTACAGCCACTACCTTGCTGGTGACCCTCTCGGTGATTGGCCGCTTTGGGGTAACGGTGGCCTACAATTCAGGCGCCCAGTATGCCACCGAACTAATACCCACCTGCGTGCGTGGCCAGGGCGTGGCCGCCGTCCATGTGGCCGGCTATGCCTTTACCTTCTTCAGCGCCTACATCCTGTACACGCGTAGCATTTTCTCACCCCTGCCGGAGATTATCCTGGGCGTGCTCTCGCTCCTGGGAGCTTGCCTGTGCCTCCTGCTGCCGGAGACGCTGAATCGCACGCTGCCCACCTCGCTGGATGATGGCGAGAACTTTGGGAAGAACGATCGCTGGTACACCTTTGGGTTCCTGGACAAGCGCACCCCATCGGCCGCCACGCTGGCCAACCAGATTGTGAAGATGCACTCGCAGTCGACAGAGTCGTCGATTCACATTTGAGTATATATTTATTCTGTAGCTTGCACCAAATTGTCGGTTCATAAGATTGGCGGGGGTTATAAATAAACAAGAATATATACATTTATTTACAAATTAAATGAAATAAGAAAATACATCTATAAAAAACTTAAGAATCTTTTTTAGGGAAAGCAGGTGTGAGACGCATGGCTAGATCGTCTTGTCTGGTAAAGCTAACCTAGAATTTGTATAATATCTCTTAAAGGCTTGAAGTAACCTCCTTAACTTTGTTAAAAATTTCTGTTAAACTTTTAAATACTTTAATTATTACATTTTATTTGAAATCCCTAGAAAACCTTATGAAATCAGCACGGAAAATTCTAGCCAAATACAAAGAACTGTAGGGTCGTGTAATACAGACGTGACATTGTTTGGGTAGACTTACCTGTTTCTATTTGCCAGACAGCTTTACTTTATTCCTCCCCGCTAAACTCCCATAAAGATAGCCCGGGCAAACTTATGCTCAGCGGGCGTCATTATATGACATTAAGATCCGATCTCCAGCGAAACTCTCCACACGCCCACAGAAGCCAGACGT
The DNA here is from genome assembly GCA_008042475.1 of Drosophila kanapiae. Classification (NCBI taxonomy): domain Eukaryota; kingdom Metazoa; phylum Arthropoda; class Insecta; order Diptera; family Drosophilidae; genus Drosophila; species Drosophila kanapiae. Next base: position 306,133 of record VNJM01000360.1, on the reverse strand, counting down.
CGGAAATTGTTCAAACGCTTTCTTCGCGAGATAAAACTAACAGCAGATATTCACTGTTTGCAGTGTATTAACGCGATATAGCCAGCACTCGGATTCGCCTTCGGCTGCCGATCCGGATTCCGGGTATATACCCACCTGCTCGGAGCGATTCGGCGGCATCAGTCGGTGGCTCGCGATTGGAGCAGTCTCGTGTCTTGGCGAAATATGGATCTGCAGAGCGTCCTGGAGAAATGCGGCAACTTTGGCCCCTACCAGATACTGCTGCTGGGCCTCTACGGATACACGAATATAGTGTCCTCCTTTCACTACTTTTCGCAGACCCTCATCAGCTTTACGCCCTCACACAGGTTTGAAGAAAATTATAAGGAAAATTATAAGGAAAATTATGAAGAACATTATGAAATTCGTCGCCATTTAGGCTAAGCCAGTGGCGAAATTCAACAAATTAATTACGTCTGGCACAGCTGGCACAAACATGTAAACGAAATAAAAGAAAACAAATAACCAAAAGAAAATTAAAGAGAATAGTTCGCCTTTTTATCTTTATAAATAAAAATTCATTAGTTAACTTTAAAAAAAAATAATTGTAGCTCTTTCCATTAGTTCTATATTACTTTACAAATCATTATTTAAATATTCGGACATTTCCCTTAGGCGACTTTCTTCAGGGTTTTTTTTTTTAAATCTAAACAAATCTATTAAAAAAACCTTTTACCCTCTCACTTTCAGATGTTCCACACCCTTACAAGACATCCCTGGGAACATCACCCTTCTCATGGTGGGCACCTGCAGTGTCCGCCAGTACGATAGTGATCTAGTTTCTCATGGCGACTTCAAGTGCGACTCTTGGGAATTCGACAGGGAAAGCAACTACGAGAGCATAACCACCGAGGTAAGTAAGCTCAGCCCAAAAGTAGGAAACACTTTTTCGACACTAAACACTCGCGTCTGGCATATTGACAACAGCTCGAGTGGGTTTGCGACGACGCCTACAAACTGGCGGTGGGTCAGTCCTTTTTCTTCATTGGCTCCGCCCTGGGCAGCATTTTCTTTGGCTATCTGGCCGATCGCATTGGTCGGCTGCCGGCCTGTGTCCTGACCACCCTGACGGGTGCCTCCGGTGACTTCTTCACCTCCTTCGTGAGCAGCCTGCCCTGGTTCTCCTTCACGCGCTTCATATCCGGCCTCTCCACGGACACGCAGTATGTCCTAATGTACATCCTGGGTAGGCGGTCTCAGCTCTACACTTGGAAGATTCCAAAACTAATCCTTTTTACTTGCAGTCTTCGAGTACTTGAGTCCACAGCACCGCACCTTCGGTCTGAACATCATCCTGGGCGTCTTCTACTGCATCGGCCTGGTGATCTCGCCCTGGATGGCCATCTGGCTGGGCAACTGGCGTAGCTATCTGTGGGCAGCCTCTCTGCCAGCCCTGGGCATGCTGATCTATCCCCTGTGCCTCCACGAGAGCGCCGAGTGGCTGCTGACCAAGGGAAAGTTCGACAAGGCGGTAAGCAGTCTGCGGAGCATCGCCAAGTTCAATGGGCGGCACGTGGAGGACTCCGTCTTCGACGAGTTCATAAAGCATTATCGCGAGAAGCTGAACACCGCTGAGAAGACATCCTCGGACACGTTCATGGGAATGCTGAGGACACCCAGGCTGAGGAAGTTTACCATTATCCTGCTGATAAAATCGTAAGTCGAAGTATATAGAAAAGTGCCTAGTGGACTCTGCAACTCCTTTTTATATCCTCACAGAATGATCATCACCATAGCCTTCGATATCCTGAGCCGTAATGTGGAGGGCGTGGGCATCTCACCCTTCAAGCTCTTCTCCTACTCGGGATTATGCTACCTGCCCGCTGGCCTCATAATCATCCTGTTCCAAAACAAGATCGGGCGCAAGGGCATGGCCTGCGCCTCTCTCTTCGTTGGTGCCATCATCACAGCGGCCACTGGCTACATGGTGGCCATTCTCGATCCTGCGGACTACTCAGTGCTCTTGGGCTTCATGGTGAGCCTGGGCAGATTTGGGGCGACGGTGGCCTATGACGCGGAAGCCCAGTACGCAGCAGAGATCATTCCGACCAGCGTAAGGGGACGCGGAGTGGCCAACATCCATGTGGTGGGCAATGCCTTCGCTTTCTTCAGCTCGTACATCATCTTCCTGGGCACCTTCTTCAAGCCGCTGCCCTCGCTGCTCATTAGCTTCCTGATGCTGATCGGGGCGGGCTTGTGCCTGACACTGCCCGAAACCCTCAACAAGTTAGTTTTGCAATTGGAGGTTTTGTTTCCTAGATCTAAATGTATCTTATCCTTACAGGCAACTGCCACAGACCTTGGAGGAGGGCGAGGAGTTTGCCAAGGGCGAGAAGTGGTACTTCTTCCCCTGCTTTTCGCGCAGACAGCAAACAAACAAAGGCGCATCTCAGTTGGAGTCAGCCAACGAATTTACAAAGTAGCCATAGTAAATGTAGGAAAAAACAAACAATAAAAACAAATAAAAATCACACAAAACAATAAGATAAATGTTTACTGGACTTTTATGGGGGCACTTAAGAGACACTCATCTCTTGATGGGTTTACGGCTTTAAGGCTTAAAGGTATTGGGTAGTTACCCGATTTCACCACATCCGGAGTGCACTTTTTGCTACTTAATCCCATAGTCCAGACATCTATTACGATCAGGTCCCCTTACGAAGTACTGGTTTGTTCAACCTAAGCCCCTAAAGAGATCCCGTCTAGGGAATGATTTATGCGGATCACGCCAATTGTTCCGGAACTTTTACTACACGCCCAGATAAACGGATTCTTATTTCATTTCGGGAGGCTTCGGCTGGCGCCTTGTGTAATCTATACTATATATAATCTATATCTGTGAAAGGGGGACTCCCATTAAAGTGTCAGGCGCCAAACAAAGAATTCGCAGATCCGTCTAATCCGTAGCAAAACACACTCCATTCCAGGCGTGACTTACAGCACGGCAACTGCGGCTTAATCTATTATAAATCTAAGACAAAGTCAACAAGCCGAACATTTTCGAGAAAGTCCGTCACTCGGGCAGTTGACCAAGTTTAATGCCTGATAAGCAAACAGCGCCGAACAACGCAGTTCGTCTAAGCCCTGTTCATAAGGGCTGCTCCCAGCCAAGGTCACTGTCGGAAGAGTTCCATAAAATAAAGCTAATATTACTAGAAGCATAGTTAAGATATCTTTACTCTATTTAATTTTTAGTGGACTTAACCAAACACATCCTGTGTGTAGGGGTTATTCGTTCACCTGTTCGACTGAATGTTTGCTCTCGACTCAGCCCCTTATCATGGCACACACCCCAAAAAAAAAAACGGGAGGAGGTACTCGGAGATAGCCTGGTCCAATCTCTGTTACTAATTACCCATCCTAATCAGAGGCAACGCCTATATCTTAGAGCTATACTATATAAGGCAGTGGCCCGCCCAAGCCAAGCGTCAAAATACTGCTCGCACAGACAGAATGTAGCTGCTTTCTCGCCTGGAAGTCTCTCAGCGCATAGTACACATAAACAAAGTGCATTCTATATAGTAGATATATCCTCAACAATTAAGTAAGAGATTTAGATCGGAATGGATTTCGATCGTGTCCTAGAGAAGTGCGGAAATTTCGGCCGCTTTCAGTTTGTACTACTCATTCTGTACGGCTACACGAATATACTCAGCTCGCTGCACTACTTCTCCCAGACGCTGATCACCTTTACACCAGAGCATTGGTCAGTCAACTAACTAAATAATAAATGTATTTAGTTTTTAAAATATATACTATCCCCCAACAGGTGCTCCCATGACGATTTGATGGGCTTGAGTGCCGCCGAGCTGCGCTCCATTTATTCGAACGTTTCGCATTCGTCCTGCACTCTCCTTTCGGAGGTCATTAATGGCACTGGTGTGGCCGCCCAGGAGGAGACCTGTGAGGACTGGATCTTTGAGCGGGAGAATGGCTACGAGAGCCTGACCACCGAACTGAAATGGGTCTGCGACAAGTCCCATCAACCGGCGGTGGGTCAATCCTTCTTCTTCCTGGGCTCCGTGGTGGGCACCATTACCTTTGGCTTTCTGTCGGATCACATTGGCCGGCTCCCAGCCATGCTGATGGCAGCTATCTCCGGAGCCACTGGTGACTTCATCACCTCCTTTGTGCACACTCTACCCTGGTTTGCCTTCTCTCGATTTGTGTCGGGATTGTCCACGGACACCATGTACTATCTTATGTACATCCTGGGTGAGTTTAATTAAAGGTTTTTTTTGGTTTCTTTCTCTATGAAAAATTCCCTGATAATCTACCTTTAGTAGGAGTATTATTTACTAACTTAGTTTACTAAGTTAGTTATTTACTAAGTTAGTTGGTTTATATATTCCTCAGTCTTCGAGTACTTGAGCCCCAAGCGCCGCACCTTCGGCCTGAACATCATCCTGGCCGTGTTCTACTGCTTCGGCCTGATGACCTCGCCCTGGATTGCCATGTGGATTGGTAACTGGCGTCGCTACCTCTGGCTGGCCTCGCTCCCCGCCCTGGGAGTGCTCATCTACCCGCTGCTGATCTGCGAGAGCGCCCAGTGGCTGCTGACCAAGAAAAAGTACGACGAGGCGGTGGCCTGCCTGAAGCGAGTGGCCAAGTTTAATGGCCGTCAGGTGGAGGACTCCGTGTTTGACGAGTTCGTCAAGCACTACCGGGAGAAGATGAACGAGCAGAGCAAGCTGAACAAGCAGACGGACACCTTCCTGGGAATGTTCAAGAGCCCCAGGCTCCGTCGCTTCACCACCACGCTGCTGGTTAAATCGTAAGTCCTTTTATCAACTAAGAAGGATATTAAATTCACGAGTTCTTCAAAAATCTTCAGGGTCATCATCACGCTGTCCTACGACGTTATCAACCGGAATATGGAGGGGCTGGGCTCATCGCCCTTCAAGCTCTTCTCGCTCACCTCCAGCGTTTACCTGCCGGCGGGTTTCACCATCCTCCTGCTGCAGAACAAGATCGGACGCAAGGGCATGGCCTGCGGAGCCCTTTTCGTGGGTGGTATTATCACTGCCGTCACTGGGTTCCTGATTGCCTTCCTAGACCCCAACGAAAACGCAGTCCTGTTGGCCTGCATGGTGGCTCTGGGTCGCTTTGGATCAACGGTCTCCTACGACGCGGAGATCCAGTATGCGGCGGAGATCATCCCGACGAGCGTAAGGGGACAGGCGGTGTCCAATATCCATGTGGTGGGATTGGCCTCCAGCTCCCTGGCCTTTTACGTCATCTACCTGGCCCAGTACTACAAGCCCCTTCCCTCGATATTCATCAGCTGCCTGATGTTCCTGGGCGCCCTACTCTGTCTGTCGCTCCCCGAAACTCTGCACAAGTGAGTGGAAATTTCTTTAAATTTACCAAATAACTTTAATAAAATATGTGATTTAGGAAACTACCGGAGACCCTGGCCGATGGCGAACGGTTCGCCATGAACGAGAGCTGCCTGTATTTCCCATGCTTCCACAAACGCCGCGAAAGTCTGACCCAGCATGAGGACCTCAAGTCTGAACCCTAGAGAGTGATCACCTGAAACGCAACTACTGCTTAATCTACCTGCTAATTGCACAACCTGATGATGGGGCGATCCGACGACCCCTGTAACCCAATGGTCTGATAGTTATTACTCATGTGAAGGATGCATAGTAATTAAACCAACAGAGTTTTTTTATATTACACATATCTATCCGTATATATATTCAAAACAGAACTGGTATAAATATATATGATGTACTCCTTTTTCTTTCACAATAAAATGTATATTTGAAGATTGTGGCGAGTTCCGAACTATAAAGGTTATGGGTATATATAATGTTGCAAAGTGGCTCCTTTCGTTTTGTCTTGTGCCCATCATTGACTTAAATCATCGACTTAACTCTTTTACTATTAGTGGGAGCAGAGGCCGGGCAGAGAAACTTGTTTATTCGTATGTCGTCCCTCTTCGCGCTTCAGCCGTACAACATTTATAGCAAATTAAAATGTCAGACCGATTAACATATTTAACGTTGCTCTAATTACCCTTATAGCAACGACTTAAAAAGTCACAAAAAATCCAAAGAAGATAACCAACGCCATTAAATTGAATTTGATTTGTATATTTTATATTTTGTTTTCTAAATTTAATTAATTATTATCAGTTTTCTTAATGGTTCTCATTTGCTTAAAGATCGAAATCCAAAATAGAACATTCAGTTACTGGCCTAAGTAGTATCGTACTTATATACAGTATATAGTGTATGAAAAACCCTTACGTTAAGTATTCAATTGGTTTAATTAAGTGATTTTGTGCCGCTTAAGTGTTAACTATACGATTCCATCTTATTCACAATCGGCGATTTGGAAAAACAATCATTTTTGACAGAGTTAAATGTACAGCTACGCCCTACGTCATTACCAGCTATAGTAGGTATATATATATATATAAGTATATATAAATTTATATAATCGAGTACACGTACACACTATACAAATAAGAAAAGGCTTCCGCATACTGAGCACATTTTAGGGCCTCCTGCTGGCCACAGTATCCTGGGGTTTGGTCCGGCTTGGATCTTTCGGGGGCTCTGGGTCTTAAGGTCTAGGCAAAAATTGGTTAGCTAAACTATGTTAGATCGACTGATCTGCCCCTCAGTGCTTGGCATCCTTCAGGGCCTGCTCTTCGCGATCGGCGTCGATCAGAGACTGCTTGCGCTTTCCGTTGGAGGAGGACTCCATCTGCTTGGCCTCGATCAGCGAGTGCTTGCGCTTGTACTTCTCCAGCTCCGAGTCGGACTCCTCGTCGTCGTGGCGGTTGTGCAGGCACGGGAAGTCGAACATGCGCTCGCCCTTGCCGAACACCTCGCCCTCCTCGATGGTGGTGGGCAGGCTCCTGTAAGTTAATAAATAAATTTATTAAAATTAAATCAAAAATGTTGATTAAACGTTCGTGTTTCCAGATAACTCAAAGCGAGAAAAATCAGTTAAAAGCCTTCAGTTTGATTCCGTTAATAGGGTCAATGATCGATTGTAATTGCATAATTTTACTGACACAGTTAAATATATATTATGCAATTTTAAAATAAAAGCTTTTAATTATTAATTATATCGCTTAACTTTTTAATTATAAATTCAGTATCTGATCTTCCAATTAGACATTCAACACTTACTCACAGCTATTATTTTGCCCTGACTTATGACTTGTGATTAATGATAGGCATTTTGTGATTACAAATATGATGTATGATTGAAGCAATCATACTTCGGAACTCTTAATTAATAGCTATTGATAAATAGCAAAAATAAATAGCGTTGTCCTTTCATTATTTAGTAAGTAATTTATATACAATATTATCGGTCAACCAATAAGAATATTACGCTTACAAATTCATGAATATGGACTTACAAAAAATATTCCAACTTAGTTTTAATAGAAAACTAACTAATATTAGGGATTTATATAAAGAGTATGTATGTATATAGAGGATGTAAGTCAGGAGTAGACGTTTATCGAAAATATCGTAAGCTTTACTATATCGAATAAATAAATATGGCAATATATCGTTATCGAAAAGAATACGGAAAGTTTTATTTGATTTAATGCTGACTTTTTCCTATTATATTGCCCAATTATATCAAATATAATATCGATTTATCGTTTACAAATATATCGCAACGTTAAAAGATCGATTTATATATTGCATTTCGTCAGATATCTATCAATTTAGTATCAAGATATCTATAATTTCTACCATCCCTAACTTAAAACCATTTCTAATTTTGGTTACTAACCTGTTTAGTGTCTCTGGCAGCAGCAGACACACAAAGGAGCCAGCGAAAAAGAGCACGCCCAAGATGATTGAGGGCGCCGCCTTGAAGAAGGTGCCCAGCCAGAGGATGTAGGGCGCCAGGAAGGATGCCGCGAACCCGGCCACGTGGACAGCTGCCACGCCTTGGCCCCGCACGCATGTGGGAATCAGCTCTGTGGCATACTGCGATCCCGACTCGTAGGAAATGGCTACTCCGAACCTGGCGGCAATTGTCAGGCAGGCCAGCAAGATGGCGTTGTGGTTGTGCTGCTGATACGCAATGGCAATGCCGGCGGCGGCGGTGAAAAGTCCGCCCACCAGCAACGATCCCGAAGCCATTCCCTTGCGCCCAATGCGATCCTGCAGCAGGACCAGGAGGATGCTCGAGGGCAGCACGGCCAGGGCGCTCAGCGAGAACATGATGAAGGGTGAGATGCCCATGCCCTCCACATTACGGGAGACTGCATCGTAGCACAGAGTTATCACCATGCTGTAAGGAAATTACCAAACCCCAAGTAATTTAGTGAAAATGTAATAATGATGTTGAGTCAGCGAAGGACCTACCTCTTGAAAAACAGAATGAACGTGTTCTTGCGCATGCGTGGCGTCTTGAACATGTCCAGGAGCGTGGCATGCTTCTTGTCATCGCCACCCTGCATCTCACGGGTCATCTGGCAGTGGCGCCGGAACTCATCAAAGTCCGCCTGCGTCACCCGGCAGCCATTGAACTTGGCCACCCGCTTGAGCCTCACAATGGCGCCGTCGATGTCGTTGCGCGTGACCAGCCACTGGGCGCTCTCCTGCACCACAAAGTAGTAGAGCACCACCAGGAGGATGGGCAGCGAGGTGCAGGCCAAGTAGATCTGCCAGTGCCCGGCCAGCACTGCCAGCCAGGGTGTGAACACAAGGCCCATGCAGTAGAACAAGCCCACGGCCATGTTGAGGCCCAGGGTTCGCATGCTGGGGCGAATATATTCAAGGACTAAATGGGGAAAAATAATAAATAATTCAGATTAAAAGTAAATAAATGAAAGTTCCCTTAAATTCTTGTAAATTATCAATAACTCTTACCTATTATGTACATCAGGTAGAAGTTTGTGTCTGCTGCCAGACCGGAAATGAAGCGGCAGAGAGTGAAAGTGGCCACACTCTTGGTGAAAATGGTGGAGAAGTCGCCGGCAAAGCCGCAGAAGTTGGACAGGATGAGGGCGGGAACGCGGCCGATCTTATCGGAAAGCAGACCGTAGAAAAGAGTGCCCACCACGGAGCCAATAAAGAACAGACTCTGGCCAATGCGCGCCTTGTACGCTGAGTCACAGACCCAATTAAGCTGGATTTGAATTATAAAATAGTCAGTTTGAATTATCAGTAATAAATGCCAGACCCACCTCTGTGTTCATGCTCCTGTAGCCAAAGTCATAGTTGTAGATCCAACGCTCGCAGGCCAACTTGCTGACTGTGACATTATGTCCATTGATATCCTCCAGTCGCGTGCAGGAGGGATTCTCGAACTGAGCGTAAATCTCACCGATCTCCTTGTAGGTCATATTCACTAGCTTATCATGATAGCACCAGTGATCTGGCACGAAACTAATGACTGTCTGTGTAAAGTAATGCTGCAAAGGGATTTCGGTTTATAATTTTCTATGAAAATGAATCTCTATTAACTCACCATCGATACGATGATATTAATAAACCCAAAGAGGGCGAGTATCATGAACTGGTAGCGATTGAAGTCGCCACATTTGGCCAGAATCTGATCGAAATCCATGTTGAGGTGAGTCTTAGATGGGAACTAAGTGAGTTGAGTTCTGGTTGGTTTGGTTTTTTGTACTATGGATGGTTGTGACGACGATGTTCCTAGAGCGCTGAGGAGATGAGGACAACTGCCAGCGGAGTTCACATGTGTTTTTATATCACAATTTATTGTTAGTTGTCACATTTGCTGCTTTGGCTTAATCTGCAAGGAAGAACATGTTTTTTTGGATCATTAACGGGGGTTAATGTGCTATATAGGCATATATTTGTTCTAGATATATATCTAGATAAGATTGTTATTGTTTTGTCTACTGAATAAATAAGGCGACGACAAAGAACTTGAAATAAGTATTTCCACAAACAATTTGAATGGATGAGTCATTTCTTTGATTTGTTTATACATAAAATATTTGAGGTCTCTTTTTAAAAACGAACTGCCAAAGTATATTTACACCCACATGAAGAATGGAAAAATTTGTATTTTAAAAACATGCTTATGATTAAATTCTAAGTATAGCTTGCTTCAATTTATTTCTTAACTCATTGTGCGCAGCCACGTTCTGTCATTAATCTCCCTTCTAGTTTTCCCTGCTAATTGACACAAAATAATTGTAATAGGCAAATAAATGCGTTCACTTAGCACGTTGACGGGGAATTTAGCGAGAAAATCAATTAGAAAATAACATTTGCGCCGAGCTAACCATATTGGACGTGAATCCCTGACTATGATAAGCCCCCGGCTACCGTAGGCTAATCCGGAGACCCTGTGATAACTAACCGCGATCAGACTTTGGACAAACATCGTTCGGCATGTTGAACGAGCTAAAAATTAAGGTCACCAGGCAGGCAGGCAGCTAGCCAGCCGGTTACATGGGCTTATCACTGCTGGCAAAATATTTATATAGGCGTTCATTTAGATAAAACCCGAAAAAAAGCACGATGAGAACGGGGGAACTGACTAATAGTTAAAGTCGCGGGCACGGAAACTGAGACTAGCTGTTGTCAAGTACAGCCATCGACTACCAATAGAGAGAGACCCCCAAACACGTGTGGACCGATGACGACGTAGACCTCGCTAGGCCAGATTCTCGGAACGCTTTTTTTTCTAATGGAGTTTCAATTGGCACTCGACGACAGCGTGCCTGCCCTGGCAATTTATGATTTACATCTCGGCGAAATAAATGAATAAATTGCGGAGAGCTTCGCGCATATTTCGGGTGACTGCAACTGGTTTTTTAGTTTAGTTTTTCACTCTCGCGAGCTGTCCAAGAACCGAGCAGCTTTTGTTTTTGTTAGTTTCGTTTGAAATTGAAACGGATCCAAGGTTCCTGCTGATTACACATTACCAACAAATCTTGTGTTGGAGTGTTGAAACCATTCAAGGCTGGGCAAAAACACATTTTAATTGATTCAGTTACAAACACCTTTTCGATTTATTGCTTTATGAAATCTACAATTTTATTTACCTCTTTGTGCGTTAATGTCTGGGGCAGAATTTGTTTACGAAGGAACCAGCAAAGCAGAAATTTAAATTTAAACAATTCTTGCAGCGTAGAAACAAGCGCTCTTCTGCGACGCACCACAAACAAATATATATAATATAATATGTATTATTGTTTATGTATTTTTCAAATACTTTTGGTTTTTCAAAGTTCAATGGCTCGGTCCGCGCACACGCCGTGGCCAATGAAAAAATGGAAAACTTGGTCAACGGAAAGCGTTTGTTTTCTGGGGCCCCGACTTTCAAATTGTTTTGTCTATTTGGATAATCACGAAAGGCGAAAAACAAAGGCGCACGTTCGACTTGAATTAAACACAAAATGCGGGCTAATTTAGTTTTCAAATTTGTTAATTTCTTTGGCCTTTGTTGCTGGGCTTTTAGCGCTTGGCGGAACCGTTTAGGCCCGTTGGGACGAGCTGGCCAGAGCTCAGTTAGTTACGATGTGTGCCCGCCGAACGCTCCTCACAAACTGAGCTGCCCAATGCCGACGATTGTTTATTAAAAACGCCAAACAGCTGTTCCGCTGCTGCGCCGTCGAGCGCCAAAAAGACAGAGACTGAGGCGGCAAATCAAATTCAACAGGGTAAAAAAAAACAAGGGGAGAGCGGGGTCTGCCAGAAACAGGTCATAATTAAATCCAAACCTGTGAAAAACAAACAAATCGCCAGGGCAGGCCAAGCTCGAGATTTGGTGATTTTTTGGGGCTTTTACGAGCCACCACACGGCGTATACTTGATTGGATTCGATACGATTTCATTTGATTTACATCCTCATACTCTCCACCCTTGTGATCGGATTGTGGCGCATGCAAAGGAAATAGCCTTGCTAATTATTTAAGCCAACTACAACCCGCACCGTCCCCGCGCCTGCCACCATGGCGTATACTTTATTAACTCGCCCTATAAATAAGTTTAGCCTATCGGTTTCATTTGGGTTTATTTCTGTTAAGTCTATTCGCAATTTCCTCCAGCGACGTTTCGATAATGCAACATCGAAGGGGAAATTCTTGGCTGATTCACCACATTACGATTATTCTGCTAATTATTCGTCACAAACTTGGCATTTTATTTGTGATTTTGTAATATGTACTAATTTATGGAGTTTTTGGGGTCGCTTTCTTTTTGTTATGTGCGTTGTTTTGGGATTAATTTTTAGTTGCAGATATATTTTACTCTACTTTAGTTTAAGACTTCAGAAAATCATGTATACTTACCCTACTTACTAAAATAAATATTATATTATTTATATTGGTATTTTGTTATTAAATTAATGTGTGATCTTAGCTTGTTGGGGTCCCTAATAATTCAAATTGAAATAAGTAATAGATTTTAAGGAATAAGCTATTATCTTGTTGGGTTTGTAGGTGCAGCTTCTTGAGATATATGTACACAATACATTTTTAAAGACATTATATACTTTTCCGTATCAAATTGGATGTATTTTCTCAGCTGTACAAATTTTTATCATATTTTAATCTTAACCATAACAACATTGCTACTGTCCTGCTACCTTTCTTAGGAATTATTCTGCTATAAACAGATTTAATGCTGTATTAAAGATTAAAATTGAAAGAAAGACTTTGGCTTTGGGCAGTTAAACAACGTTAAGTAAGGGCTTCTCCTTAGCCAACAACAAATAAATAGCGAAACTGCCAAGCTTATCATTAAATGACAAGATATGATAGCGAAAGTGAATGTGTGTCTTATTTTGGGCAAAACTGAAAATAAACCAAGACGAATTAAAGAGTTTTTAGGAAGCATGATTAATCAACATCGTTGTGCTCTTCCGCAATTAGTAGACGACAATTTATTACACACTTGAGGAGCCGTCGTGGTAGGCAGCGTTCCTTCTACAGTAAGCCATAAATAAATATCAATTTGTTGGCAACACTAATCAGAAATCAAAGCTCACGGCTAATGCCCTAATGCAATTAAAACCCAATCAAGTGGGTAAGGCGACTACACGGCGATTAGATAATGCCCCATTTCAGACATTGTAGCCCTCAAGTAGTCGACTTCCATCAAGTGCTAACGAGTGAGTAGCTGGCCGTAAAAACGGGATGCGTAGCCGAAAAACTCAATGCCATAACGCAGAAATCGGTTTCGATCTTATCGCACTTTCCCCGGGCCAAAAAAAAAAAAACAAGCCAGAACACGTGCTGTCTGCTCTTTGCTTATTTGGCCAACTGTACCTCCGCCAGATGGCTGATCTGATCTTTCCCCAAGAGAAGCAAAAATACTTATTTATGGTTCCTGGCATTGCACTCTCCTTTGTCTGCGATCAGTCAACAAAGAAACAAAGAGCACGTAGGGCTGTCTTCGCCCTTTACAAACATTCAAGCCCATAGAGGAGCAGTGCTCTAGCAACGCCCATTACTCATCATCGCGCATACGCCCCGTTGGTCGCGCTTCATATGGGGGATTTTCACTGAATTTAATGACTAAGCTGCATTTTATATGTTCCGCGATAGCGCTGATCCTCTGACACTCTCCGGCTAACTTTAACACATACTTGGAAAGCAAACAATAAAAAGGCATCAACAAAGCGAACATCGAATCAAAGGCGCTAACAAATCGCTGGTGAGAATTACCACCACCATCTTTGCGACTATATTAATTATTTAGACCAATATTAACAACGCCTAGATTATGCTTATGCAAAGGTGTTAGCCTAAACGGAGTATATTTGCTTTTAACTACCGCATTTTTATTATTTTGGGCTTCGCAACAAAGCAAATATGGGTGAGGAGGATCTTGGTGTCTGGCAGCCCAATAGAGAAATTCTGATTGATTTCTTCTCAGAAAGTAAGTACACTTTAGTTTATTTTTATTTTTTTTATTTAAATTTTATTTATACGATATATTTAATCACTTTTAATGAAAATATTTAGGAAAGCTTATAAGCAAACTATTATTAGTTCAACCTTTTTTACACTTTATAAGATTCATTTGTTAATTCAATTAATTTAATGCAATGATCTTGAATTATTCACTATTCATTTCCATTTCCTTCAGTTTTAGGTCCTTGAACCGTTCGAATTTGTGGTTTTTCTTTGGGATTTTTTTAGCACGCAAAATTTAAAATTCGCTTGTACCATAAACTGTTATTGCGTCGGTTTTTTTCACACACACTTGCGAAATATTTCGAAAATGGATTTTATAATAATAGCCATCAGAGATTAAACTTACTAATTAAACAATTTGTTATGAATTTTTCATTTCGCGACTAACTGTAGCTCGGGCTATCCGCGCTGCTCCTGGCAGGTGAACGAGTGAGTGAAAAGACTCTCTCTATTTCCCAGCTCGTTCTCCTGCTGACTCTCTCTCTATCACTGCGCCTTCGATCAGCTGTTCGCGACTCGCTCGCGATCTTTTGCTGCCGCTCGCGTGTACAATTGGATTCGTTTTGACTTCAAGTTCAACGAATGTTGTCGGTTTTAAATGCTTTCGCGTGCCAGCAGCAAAGTTTCGCTGCAAGCTGCACGCTGTAACTGTAAATGAGTAACGGATTCTTGGCTCTACCTCTAGCTCGCTCTCTCTCCCTTCTGCCGAGTGCAGTGTCAGAGTGCATCCTATCCCACTCGCTCGCATCCCTAATTTTACAGAGAAAGAAACTTAGGGGGTTTTCAAATGTCTTCTTATTTAATTCAATTTTAAATTAAGAAGAAATAATAACTCTTAACTATATAAAATACTCTAAATATTTGTTTGTATCAAATAATATTATTAAGTTATATAGTCATAAAATTCTCCCATTTTTTTCCCTGTGCACCAATTCGTTATTATTTATCTTAATAGAATCACCCCATCCTAGTGGCATCGAATTTCCCTTCTGCGAACCTTCAATTGAGCCGAATGTTTGCCTTTGTTTGTCGCTGATTAAGCTTTTATGACACAATTTCTTTTGTTTGGGGTGCAAGCCGCAATTATTTATCATTCTATGAATATCCACATAAATAGATATATAAAACTGATGGCATCAATTAGATTGCTTGGTGACAAACGCCACGACAACAAAGTGTTTTAATGGGTTAACAATTAGGGGAAGATTGCCAGATGGGATTTACTCGAATGAGGGAAGATAAATATTAGAAAATGCAAGTATGGAATATCTTTATGGTACAAAATTACGCCGCAGAATCGGATCTATAGAGTTTTCAACCGAGTAGATTACCTACAGATGACGCACATTTTCTGAAGGCCAGATTAGATAAATTGGGTTTTTCAGTTACACCAACAAACCGGAACACATTGTCCGAAAATTCGAACAGCGTGTCCAACACTGAAACTGAAAAAAAAAGGGTACATGAAAAGTCCGGGGGATCCTAGTGATAAGAGGACTCCACAGAGAGAAAATGATAAAGTTCACTCTCTTTCTCTCCGCTGGACTCACTATGGCGCTCTTTGAGTTGGCCATCCGATCCGGACTGGTTTGTGTCAGTTGTAACCAATTATGAGCACTGGCTCAGCTCGAGCACTTTCCGTTACGAGTCCAATTCGTATTCGCGACGCGTACAATCAGTCGACTCGTACAATGTGGCGTATGCTCGACGCCGAGTGGCGTCAGCACTTTTTTCAGAATAACGAAATTCCATTTCGCCGCCAAGAAGAACCAAGCAACAAGTGTCGTAAACGCAGCACTCCATAAATTCCCAAAAATTGCGGCTCTTTTCAGCTCTCTATCTTTCTGGACCTTATTAGGTTTTAAAGTGAGAAGATATGGCCCGTTTGATACCCAACATTCTTGGCAAGCAACATGAAACTCAATGCAGCGAACGTGATGCCAGGGCATGAACTTGAATAGAAAGTCACCAGAAAGCCTTGATGGAAAAAATAAAAACAAAAAACAAAGGCATTACTTTATCAACAAACAATTGTCAATGTCTACAATAGCTTCCAGTTTAATTCAGTTTTACCTGAGGAATGTTTAGGAGATTAGAAATCAAACATATAATAGAAATTATCTATAAGCTATTCCCTAGGTCACGAAGATGACAATGTAAACAGTATAAATTCAAACAATATAAAGGGTATTAACATACTATTAGTTTCTAATTGGTTAAACCAATTTTTGATAATTATAAAAAACAAATTAGTATAAGCATAGCCTAAATAACTAATATCTCTTTAAAGAAAAATGCTGTAGACCCTCTTAATTAATTTGAAAATGAATTATTAATTATTAGTATTAAATTTTAAATAATTAAAAATAAAACTAATAATGGCTGACACTTATAAATGAGAAATTGTTTACTCTAAATCAGTATCCCTATGTAGCAGCGAATTGCTCTGCTGGCGCTCTGCCGACACATGCACGCTATCAACATTCGTGCGATTCATTCAAAGGTCTTCGGGTACACAGCATTAGTGATATCCCATTGTAATGTTGTACTTAAATCTAACCGCTTAGTACCAATTCATGTGATTCTAATCACACCCCTACTGAACCCTTCAAAAACCATATAGAAACTTGTTCAAAAGTAAAAGTAACATCCAAAGCATAAACGCCAAGCAAGAGCCCATAAATAATTGTCGAAAATTTCCCCTACAAGTTCTTTGACCCACCCCATTAACGCTTCCTTTAAATGGCCCCGCCAAAAAAAAGGGGGAAAAACACGATCACCATCGAAAGAAAGCCATTCAATTGCTTGGCCAAACATAAACACAACAATCAATTATTGCATAAACAAATCGATGAATGAAAGTGCCGACTCACCAAGAAATGCGGGGCAATTGGATAGCAGCCACCCGAGACTTCTGCGGGCTATGCAAATGATGTCACGATGATGCCGTACCAGCATAAATGTTGGGAATATTCCACAGAACAGTACAAAACAAATTGATCAGAGGGTTCTCGGGGAGCTCGAGAGATTTTCCGAACGTCCGATCTGGTATGAATCGGATTGCCGCCCGCCCGCCACAAAAGGCCGGACAAAGGTTTACCTTTGCCTGATTGCTGCGTGTATATAGACAACAGACCCCCGATCCAGATCCACACCCATAACGAGCCCCAAGCCCAGGCCAGACTATACGCGTTAACATGTTATGGCCGCTGAAAAACAGACTTTCGATCGCGAAACACGTTGGGCAACTCTTTCTCCCCGCCAGACACGAAAAAAATAGTGCAAAACCCAGACATATTGAGAGATTTTTTTCAACGTTGACCCTCAATCGAAAACAACTGGGCGACAAAAATCGAACAAACAAAAATAAAGCAATAGGCAAACGAGCTTGGCAACGACGTCTCCGGCATAAAAACTTTTAAATTTAATTTTTTATAGTATATTTGTTTATCGTATTCGCACAACGCAGCCGTAGACACAGGCACACGCACAACTGATAGAAATGAGTCAAAAACGTGACTTTAATTTTTTTGTTTGTTCTTTAATTTATGGGCAGCATATATGCGCATAATTACTGGTTAATCAAATGGATATGTATCAGGCAAACGAGTTTTTTCTGAGCCTCGACTGCGGCATCAATCATGCCGTGTGGTAGATAAAAATCGGCATAACTATCGGCTTAAGTTCGGCATCGGTCAAATGTCATTTGTCTATCGAAACCAGTTACAGACGGCGGAAAGGCCAAACACGTTATGAGATCCGCTGCTGCACTGAGGAGGTAGATTGCTTCCACGAACTCAAGCAATCAAGATTATCTAACCGTAGGAATATGCATGTCCATACCAGATCCAACTGGTTGTCCAGAGATAATACTATAGTTCTCTGTCGATCGCTTAATTTCCTTTCTCTCGCGGCAAAAAAATGCAGCGGCAGCTCAGGTGTAATTGCTATCCAAGTACTTTGGAGCACTTTAAAACAGCTATTGCACTTCCTGAGCAGACTCAAGTACTCCGCTCTCAAACAGCACTTGAGAAAAATATTCAACTTAATGGGGAACACTTAGACGGTTTAACATATTTAAAGTTAATTGTCAACAAAAGTAGGCAATTTTCTGTCAATTAAATTAGACCGAAACATCTGTGCAGTATTTAATATATTCCGAAAAAGGTCGCTTTCGAAGTTTAGAAATGCTTACAAATCTTTAAAAACCCATTTTATTTATATTATCCTTTCAAACCTCTATTTATAAAATATTTAATTACTCTGATAATCTAACCAAGACTTAACAGATTGTCTTGCATTATTATTTTCTGTTCTGCTTTTCGTAACTGCATTATTAAAGAACGTTTCTTTATTATTTTCTGTCACCTTTAATCACCTGTGTTATTTCGTTGTTAAAGAACGCTTCCTTTTAATTTATTCTGGCACCCTTTGAGGTAATTGAAGCTGAGATTTAAGCGAATAAAGTTTATATTTAATTCTGATATCACCACCGACCTCTTTCAGCTTTCTTTTTTATCAATTCTTGTTCATTTTGCTCACGCGTGTATTTATAGAATTTGTGCCTTGTTAACTTGAATCCCTTAGATGTTTATCAAAGTCCTCCTTGTCTCCGGTTCGAGTCACTAAAGTATTAAGCAGTCATTTAGTAAATATGAAATATGGAAACAAGGTCAGGCGAAAACCTTGAGCTTCCCGCAGAGAACATCTCATTGGCATTCAGATGCGTTCGTGTTTATCCTTCCCCTTTCCGCCAGGCCATTATAGCCAATCCCAGAGGCTTCCTATGGCCACTTTAGAGAACCCTCACGGAGCCATTACACTGGCCAAGGTCTGGGGAACGTGTGCGTCTTGGCCGTGATCCAGAAATTCTAAATTGAAACCAGTTCGGGGGGAAGGGTAGCCGGGGAAATGAGAAATGAATACAAAAAGCGCGACTGCATTCATCGGTCTATTTTTAAAGGGGGACACAATCTCTCCTACACGTGCGCATAAACATATTTGCGGGCATGAAAACATATAACTGGCGGAGGGAGATTGCATAAATTTGTTAATTGCTATTTATACGGCGGACACTTGGCGACAGCGCCGACAATATATAAATCGAACGCGAAACTTTCCACTCGCCTGTGAGAAACTCTTTGCATGCTGCCTCTTCCGATCCGATCGCCGACTGCACTTTAATTGTCGTCAATTAATCGTTTGTTTATTCACACTGCCAGCACACACATATGCGGGGACTGTATGCACTCACTGTGCACGGTCTGATTGAGCATTGACGGAGGTAGCTCCTTCCCCGAACTCTCTACTATACAATTTACGCGATTTTCCGCTATAATTCTTGCACCGACTGCAGTGCGGATTCTGAGATCTTGAGATTCTGAGATTTTGAGATTCCGCGTTCCCGATTTCTGGGTTCCTGAGCGAGCGCCGTCGTGCGACTGTTCAATGCTCGTCAGGTATTCAAAATATCGGCCATGACTTTGGCAAAGAAAAACTAAAGCAAGTACGGGGGTTGTCGAGGTGTTCCGACTACAAAATACCCTCTAAGGGCTAACTTCCTTTAAATCCGGGCTTTTATTATTTGATACTTCTTTAAATATTATTTAAACACCTAACTGAACTTGCTTAACTAATAATTAATATTAATTAATATATTTCCATTATACTTTCTAATACTTTTTAAGTCGCTAGACTTTGTTGGGAATTATAAAGCAAAGCAAGCAGTAAGTGCGACGATTCTGCATAGGCTCCTTGTGTGCTTTGGACTTTGTTTCGTTTAAAAGATAAGAATATATTGAAATGTAGGTAAATTAAACATATTTCGAATTATATTTGTGTGTAGCTATATCAGCTATATCCGAATATAGTTACTGGAATTTAATTAATTAATATTTAATTTAGTTTTTATTTATATTAGTAGTAATTAATATTTAAATCTAATGTACAGTTGAAATGCCCAATATACCCCTTGTTTTTTTCTAATAATGGGCATAACTAGATTTTAATTTGTTTTCTTATTCTCTCTCGCTCTTTAGTATTTTATTCTCTTCCTCCTTGTTTTTGTTTTCCGCTCAGCTGTTAAATGCCGTTCTTCCTTCAGAGTCGCTCTCCTACAGGGTGCACCACATTGCATGACCTTCCTTAGGGATGATATAGGAATTTTCCAGCCGTTGCATCTGATAGATCAACCCCCTTGCTGAGATAAATAAACTACGCATTTGAACTTCTTCGCGATGCAGATTGCTGGCCGAATTTGTTAGCAATGCGTGTTACAACGCAATAACCTAGTGGTGGCAGGTAAACAAACAAAAGAAATTTAACAAAACCAACATAATCGTACAGAGAATACGAATTCTTCCGCTAGGAACGACCCTCCATTTTCAACATAAAGAGAGAGCTGCGAGTGTGAGCTGCATACAATATTGAATGCGATTATTGCAGTTCTTTGTTAACAATTATTTATTATACATATTTTGATTTAGCCAAACGGAACCGGTTCGATTTGCGCTTGATTTTTACGTTTGTTTTGTTTCTGGCCCCAAACCAATGACGTCAGTCGGCAGTATACCCTTTACAAACATCCAAATTGAATTATTTTGTTTGGTTTGCCGATATATGTACGTCGCCGATATGTTTGAGAGCATTAACCAGAGAACAAGTCTGATAAACGATCGAAGCGATGGCAGGGTGCCAGGTGCTAGAGGTGAATATTAATCACGAGCGTCAGGGGCGTTAAATACTTATTTAATGCTAAAAAAAAACTATTAATATAATTAATTTACTCTTATCTAAATTGAAATCAAAAGATATCAATATAGTCGTGACACGCTACCATCTCTGCCGGCGACCTTCACATTGAGTTTCGGCTAAGCAGGAATGCTTTATTTTCGTGGGATTTTTCGATTCTTGGCAGTGTCTCCGAATGAACCTGCTTACTCATTTGTTGACTCTCTCAGCTGGCTGCCTATATAGCAGGATTATAATTAGTCTTGTACTCTATATTTGCATTTAGGGCGATATTAGACCATTCAGACCATTCTACATTGTAAATAGGTTAATGTTTTAGATAATGCGGCAGCGATTCTATATTCCAACGTCCTTGCCCGACAATCGAGTCGTCTCACTCGATTTATTCAAGGGCCCTGCCACCAATTGCAATTATTAGGCATGGCATATACGTTTTTATTAACAATATGCGACAGTTCAACTTGTCTGTACATTTTCAATTGCTTTAGAAGTCTAAATATAGAATTATAAGTTTATTTTTGTACACATTAGCGTTTGATTTTACCTGTGGCGGGTCTGTATAGATAAGAACCTTGCCCAATTCACGTCGAAAGCTTGTCACTTATCGGTTTTAATTTTAAATTAATTCGGCTTTTGTGCATTTAATAGTATTTCTGACTTTTATGAGTGAAATTAATGGTTTAAGAGATATACGAATGTGTGGAGTGCTTTTACGAAGCTTATGAGATATTTCTGGAATAGAAAAAAACATTTAATTGACGGCTGCAAGGTTAAGTTATGGGGGAAACAAACTAGAACATATTGTCAATGCAATTGTATAAGTTATTTCTAGTAAATTGAAGCGAAAATAATTGTCTGTTTGCTTGCCATTTCCCCTGTTTTTATGCTATTTTCAACTTGTTGTCAACTACATAAATTATTATATTTCATAAAGAAATAAATATTCATTTGCTTGAAAGCTATACTAACAATTTTCCTTTCACTTTATCCCCAAATAATATAATTCATATTATTAATTTTAATGGGCTTTTAAGCAATAAATAATCCACTAACACTTAAAGCGCAATTGTTATTTGCAATCTACATTTAGTTGACTTGATTAGTTTTGTGATTAAGTTCAATTTGTTATGCTTATGCTGGGTTTTTCTGTTTTTCAAATCGGATTTATTGGATCGCTAATTTAAATGCGAATCAGTGGCATAATAAACTAATTAGGAGTCGAATGACGCAAATTCGGGTTGTTTATCCCAAAACGAAACCCGATATGCTTTCACCACGGTAATCAAATCTAAGCTGCTCCTTGCTGCAAATCCATAGCATCGTAAATCATCCGGGATTCATGTTTGCGAAGGGAAAATTACCATCTAATACTTTGCAATTTACAATTACAGCAGTGCCAACGAAATGGACAGCACTTGGGATGTGGCAAGCGAAAAGTGGGGCAGCTGCTCCTCCGACAGTGGGTCTCCCGGCGTGTAAATGGAACTCGGAACCGCTGTCTTCAGAGGGGGGCCAGCTGGGGAGGCCAGCTCTATTTATAGAACTGCTCAAGGACGGCAAATATACGCAGACAGACTTTGCCTTAATTTATAAGCACGCAAATCGCGTGTGCCATAGTGATATATTTGTATATGTACACACATGTATGAATTTTCATGAACACAAAGTTTTTTGGGAAATGCATACAAAGGCCGAAAGTTTCCATGACTCAGCTGTTCTTTGATTTCCTCCTTTATGCTCCGAAATCAAAAGGAAACTGCTTTCATTATTATTCACTTGTTGTTTTCCAGGGGCTTCTGTATTTTGATATCCGAACAATTAGCCGTGCTTTCTTATGGCCTGCTTGTGCCACTCTTATTTTGTAAACACAACCTGAATTTAAGGTGAAAATCAAAGCAAATAGGTAATTGTAAGGAAATTTCCAAGAGTCCATGGTTAAAAAAATATGCTATATGTGTAGGGTAAACAGACACAAATTAAATTAGCGTATTTGATTTGGTCTGCCTGTATCAATCTCTTTGCGTTAGCACCGGAAATGTTCGTTTTAATAACACGGCGTATACGTAATTTGCGCAATTCGTTCCCAAAATTTAGATTCAAGCGGTTTCAATGATGATAAGTGAAATTGAAAGGTCAAATAAGATTTAGAAATTGATGATTCATTCAATTTCTGGTTTATATGCTAAACGCAAATAGATTGGCAAATAATAAATTGATGAATAGCATTTACCTTTCTTTAATATTCATAGTTTAATGGCCTTCGATTGTGTAAAATTGATATTGTAAACATTCCCTGACCCGTATCACATGACGTATGCGTAATTTTTCACACACTTCATTGATTTAACAAGGAGGTATTATCCTGTTCCCCCTCGGGAGCCTCTCTGTCCAATTTATGCTCGACTTGAGTAAGTTGTCTAGCTGAGCTTGATGGTCTCGTGTTATTCTAAAATTTCATATTTACGCTTCAGAAAGCATTAACAACAACACCAGAGCATAACATCATTATTCAATGTCAGGCCAGAGTCTCCTGAGCACAGAAAATAAGGCTGACAGAACTCGGAACCGAACTAGAAACACTTTGCACTCTGCTTGCATTATTTAGCACCAACAGTCGCCGACCCAAGGGGGGCCACAATGTAAATTTGTAATAGAAAAGGCTTAGTAGGGAAAGGGTGAGTGTTAAATATTGGTCATAATAAGCCTAGAAGGGTAATTACAGCCAGGCTGGATTCCGTCAGCTGCCAGCTAAGCCAATCCAGAGTGGTTGTAAATAATTGAAATGGGCCAGCATAAGCGATCGAAAGTCATTACGATTTTGTGTAATTATAATTATTGAAATAATACGCCGATATCACGGTTGGGGTGATTCACTTAGCCGGAATTATTAAATCAATAAAATTATCAATCTCATTAGCATGAAGGCTGGCAAAGTTTTGCTTTTTTTTGCAACTCGTGGGGAAGTTTCCCTTTCCTCTTGTTTTTTTGCAATTTTTGTTCTCCCTTCCTTTGTGTGAGTTCAAGAAACTCATTGCCGTAAAAGGAATCAAACTTTGTACGTCGCTCTGATATAAATCGGTGCCCGTTAGTGGGTTTAACATGTCTGTCAGCACAAAGAACCAAGGTCCTGGCAACTACTTCCACTGGGAAAACGCACAAAGGACGCACTGCAATGATGACAGAAGCGACAACTTTCTTTAGCTTTAATACAAATATTATGCCGGAGCGGGCACTGAAAATCGATATAAGGAGATGGGGGAGCTGCACCGAGAAAATTGCTTAACATAATTAGGGATCATGGAATATATTTTTAAATTATATTTGTTAAATTTAAATCATACTACAATTAATACGATTTTTTTATAAGTACATAGATAAGTTGGAAATCTTTATAAACTTAAGGGCACTTTTGTTTCCCATTTTTCCCATTAAAAAGAATGTCATTAATAGAAAATGACTGAATAGTCATTAATAGTTAATGAAATTCTTTTAATAATTGGAAGAAGTTTAGCACATTTATTAATTGTATTTCACTTTATTAATCTTTATATATTAATGTTGTATTATATTTATTTCTTATATATTGTTAGGCGACTTCTTTTGACTCTAATTTAATGTAATATATCGATGTCAGCATAAATCCAGCTAACAAACTTTATTTTTCGACTGGATTACCTTCGAATTAATGAATTTATTAAATTATTACAGTGATTTTATAGCTTATTCATTCTCAATGCTAATATTTGTTTGGTCAGTGTATAGGTGAGACCGAGAGACCTTTGGTCACTGCAGCAAACCACAAAGCCTCAATTGGCAGAGCATGATACCGCAGCTCCAAAGACTTCATCGTTCAATTTAATTATGAAAATAATAAAGACAAATATAGCTGGCTGAGAGCTCTAATTGACTCACCCAGAGATTCCGGGAGGCGCAGGAGCCTTAGCTTAGCTTGACCCGCCTCAACCCCTGGCAGGTGATTGCAAGTTGCCAGGACAACGGTTATGGGCACTACGTTTATGCTATATCCTAGGGCAACGACGCCAGGAGCTGCGGCTCCTGCGTGGGCAACCACAATGCTTTGGGACAATAGACGACTGCACTGCTGGTCATCGAGCCCGGCATCGCGTCGTCCTGCGTCCTGCGACGTTTATACTACCAATACGCGACGTAAACTGAACCCAAAGCAAAAGGCAAGAATCGTGTCCACCGCTCGCTCAGCCTCTGCACTGCGGAAAACGAGGCAAGCGAATGAAAATGTAGGCGAGTTGTATTTTCACGATGCCGCCATGTGCGCGCCGCTGGCGTTCGCAATCAGCTGAGAGCTGCCCCACATCGAGCGGTGGAGCGCGCACGCTTTTCTTGAGTGACGTCACTGCCGCCGCGACTCATGCGCAGCCAAGAGAGATAGAGAGAGAGAGAGGGAGAGAAAATACTCGGATACCAAGTATCTGCCCCTGAGTATCTGTATCTCGAGGAAGTCGCCTGCTGTGGCGCCTGAGTGTGCTCGGCAACAAATGCATGCTTGTTGCGCCATTCAAACCCCCTTCTCCTCGGCTTGAGGAAGATGTGGACATCGCTCTCTTATTTGACCAGGGCTGGCTAATGGCGTCACAGAGCGCTACAATGACAATGGGCGGGCATATCAATATCCGGGGAAATTTTAATAATAAACAATTACATACATATAAAGGAATTATTAATAAAATTATACGATATTTTCTCTATTTTTTGCTAACTGCTGACGAGTTTG
Organism: Drosophila kanapiae; assembly: GCA_008042475.1. Taxonomy (NCBI): domain Eukaryota; kingdom Metazoa; phylum Arthropoda; class Insecta; order Diptera; family Drosophilidae; genus Drosophila; species Drosophila kanapiae. The sequence continues at coordinate 280,703 of VNJM01000360.1, read as the reverse complement.
GAAAATTGTATGCACAATTTAAAATCGGTTATTAAGAAATAAGTTGAATCGAAGAATATATTATATATATATTTGTTTTCATATTAAAAACTAAGTAACAAATGAAAAAATAAGAAAACCTTTTTACATTTTGTTAAATTTATAATACTGTCATTAAGCAAGAAAAATAGTTTTACTTCCCTAAATTTGTTCTCAAGTTTGTAAGCAAAATTCGGCGACTCCATTTTGTATTTCCCGAAAAACTGAAGCTCGAGCGGATGTACAATCGCTAGATTGACTCTGCTATTGATATTGGTCAGAAATAGGTGTTCCTTATACTGATAAGTCGGAACTTTAAATTTCTATATCAGAGACTGTAATCCTTAAAAGTTTATAATGAAAATTTAAAAAAAATTTATCTTTTCATAGGTATTTTTTTGATCACATATAATAATTGTTTTATGAGAAGTAATAAAACCTATAAAATAATAATAATTTGTAATCAAAATATAAAATCCCATGAAATACTTAGTATTTCTTAAATCCCATTTTATTTCTGCTCAAAAACTGTAGTTTTAAAATCGTTTTTAAAGAATTAATTGTTCGTATTTTCATTAAAGAGGATTACTCATTTTCCTTCGCTCACAAAGCTAGAACTATTCACAAGAATAGTTACAAATCAACAGAGCTTCCACTTTATTGTTGACCAAGAAATAAATTATATTTCATAAGTTTAAGTTTTTGATAAAAAATAATACACATAAAATAATGATTACATATTGTTCAAAAACGAAAAATGATGTATTTGCATATATTACCCGTAGAGAAGAAGAATATACATATATGGTAATAATATACACGAAAATATAATAATTTAAGTTTTATATAGTAACGTAATATGTTTAATAATAACCCGACGACTTACCCTCCGATGCTTCCCAGATTTTCTATCGAATAAGAAATAATTTCCCAGGAAGTTAATAGATAATAAAACACTTCATAGTATATTCCACCAATTCATAGCTATTTCTTTTATTATATTTTTAATTTATTTTATATATATTTGTATATATTATTATTTTCTTTTTATATATCTTTTAAGTTTATCAACATTAAATAGAGATTTCAGTATATCAACATCAATATACATACAATTCAATGAATGCAATAAATATATTTATGTATATATGTATGTATAGGTGTGTGTGTAACACTATCTAAAATAAATGTTCATTTACGAGTCATGTGAGAGCCTGAGTTAATCCTTTAACAATGAGTGAGTTTTGTCTGAGTTTCAAAGTTGCTAATATTCACTAGTTTTACAGTTATAATAGTTGTGCTCGTTTGTCGATTGGCACTCACTTGGGCTGCATTAATATATAAATATATCAATAAAGCATTTTGCCTTAGAAATTATAATTTAAAAATGAGTTACTTTCATATAAAAAGGAGACACGAGTAAAGCTAATAACCAAATTGCAAAACAATTGCAATAAATAAATCAATTTCAATAAATGAGTCATAACTAAGGCCTAATTAAGTGACTGAAGGAACATCCGTAACACAATGAATCACTTTGAGAACGAGCTTAAAACTAAAAGATTTATGTATCCAAAATCAGTGAGCATTTTGTGTCCTAACAATCTGCACCAGAGATGCCTGTGATCTGGTTCTCGCCATGAATAATCGCATCCATTTCAATTTCAGTGAGATTCTCAGTTAGCAGCTTTTCAATATTGATAAACTTGGCATTGGGCTCCTGGATGGAGGCAGCATCCAGGTCCTGGTCGACAGGAGTCTGAAGCACCGAACTGCTACGCTTGGCACGCTCTACAAATAGTAAAAACAATTATTATAATGTTAAGTAATTTATTTAAATACTAAGCACATACCGAACCGAGCCCGATGGGCCTCCTGCTCGATGATAATTTCATTGGTCACATAGACTTCGCGTCGGATTTGATCCCGCAGCTCCACACTCATGTCCGGGATGCACCAACGCACTAGAATCATCACCAGCGCCACAAAGTTCTGCAAGCGAAAATAAATCAATGTTGGAGGAGGTTATATTTATTTCTGCACCTGATTTCATCAGCACTCTTGCCCCTGATTTGCAATATTTTTGCAAACTAATTTGGGGTCAATAGAAGAAGCCGTGGGAATGCCAACTTTCCAGCCAAGTTGCAGTAAATGCGATTGGCTATAAATGCAGCTAAGACAGCGCGTTAGCCTCAACCCTAATATTCAGGGAATTGGGCACGAATTCGAAGAGCTCTCCCCACTATTTGGTAGAGAAACCCCATAGAACGAAACCGGCACAGCAAACATGCAACACATGCAACATATGCACTTCGGACTTTGCCTTTTTGCAGCATAAGAAAAAGCCAGAGAACGAGGAGAAAGTGCAAGTAAAATGTATAGAATAAAATATCAGGTAAATGGATAATTGGCCCTAGTTCTACTTAGAATCTGGCATCTAGTCAGTAGCTGCGAACAGCCAGAGGCGAGCGGACGCGATTCCTAAAAAAAGTTAAAGGATATAAAAATCAAAAAAAGGGAGAAAATAAGCCCAGGATACTAAATATTTAAAGCGAATCAGCAATAAGTTACGAGAAACAAACCTCTTGATAAATCCCAAACGCTTTCAATATGAAGAACTTTGAATTTTTGAGCCTGTCGTCGGTGGGTCTGAGCATAGCCTGTTTGGACATTCTAATAGCTCTCAGTGTCCTGGCACCCTCAAGCTATTACCTGTACTTCGATTTCTTGGATATTAAATATTTGGATCAGGCGGAGGAAGTGGAGGCTTTAACGCCATTCGGAAACTTCTTTTCCACTTTGGGTAAGTTTAACTGTGCTACAGCCGTTAAAAATGTGTCCACAAGCATGCAATGAGGTACTAAATTCAGTCTAAATAAGTTTTTATTTGTAAGAGGAATAATTTTAAGCATAATTTTGGAAACCTTTAAAGCGTTTTAAGTATCTTTGATTTATTGTTCATACTAGTTAATTTTTTAACAAGACAATAAATATTTTTCAGTAAATTATCTGTGGGTGAGGGAGTTTTCTCAAGTTTTCTACATGACCGCAACTCTTATAATTTGGCTGAAGGCATTGATAAATCTGATGGTGGCCTGCCTTCTAGTCGATGGCATCAAGCAGGTGAGTATTTTTACACTTTTTATATAAATAAAACCGAAGACAATATAAGCGTCAAGATAAGTAACCTCCGAGCTCAAGGGCTGGCTCAAGGTACAGAGAGAGAGCGCCCTAGAGACAGATACTCTCTTATAAGCATTCAGCGACGACTGTACGTGTGGAAGCGTATTCTCATGCATTCTAGATCTGTAAGCACACATACGCACTTGCTTTATTAATGTTACTTTTACTCTCTCAACTTTGTGCAAGTGGAGAGAGCTTAATTTTCGTCGTTACTTATCTTGATATTAATTAATTTTAAAAAAAGTATTAATTATAAAAGTCTTTGATGAAACCCTACTTATAACACTTCCTATTATCCTTAGAAACGACTCGTTTGCATTGCCCCATGGTTGATCAATTCATGCCTATCTATGGTCATAGAAACGGGCATTTTTGTGAGTCTGGAGCTAAGAATTGATGAAATTGATGCTGCCGTGGATCGTAGAATAGCAAGAAGCCTAATTTTTTGCATCTTTATAGGTGAGCTTAGTTGTGAAAAACTTTTCAGTAAAATACATATAAGGATTTTGATTATTTTTCAGTGTTGAATGCACTATTTTGCTATGGTATCTATGCTCTCTATCGGAAGCTAAAGACGTCGCCCAGTGAGAATCTCGAAGTTATTCCTCAGAGCCCACATACATTTAATGCTTGAACTGATTTGGATTCGTAAAATTTAAAAAAAAAGGCATAACTTAATATCAATGTTTTGGAATAGGTAAATAAAATGACTTAAAGATATTTTAGGATTTATATTACTCACCTCGAAGACCACCACGAAGCCCAGTCGGCAGGCCAATATAATGTAGAACATGCTGCTCAGATTGTATTTTTCCGGGGACGAGGGTGGTAGTCGAAAGTCCGTGTATCTGGGAAGTTAACCAAACGTAAATATATCTTCAATATGTCATACGAAAATATATATCTCCCACCTGCATGTGGTAATGTTGGTGAGATCGCCAGCCAAGCTGTTCAAGGAGGGTGAATCAGAGACTTTAAACTCGGACAGGGTGAAATCCAAATAGCCATTCAGAGTGCCATCCTTGGAAACGTAATTCCGATACACCAAACGCGGAATCATGTCCGAAGTGAAAGCTATGATAAAACCCTACAAAAAAAGTACACTTGCATTAAATCCCTTTAATCCTTATCGGCTTAACTTACGTTCGTGATAACGCTTAGCTTTCCTATGCAGTCCAGTATCCTGTACCACACGCCAATATCCCTTACTCGCTGCGACACAGGACGCTTGTGGTGGGTTAACAGTTTCTTGGCATCCAGTCGCATCTCCAGGATATTATTCAACAGGGCAAAGAATGGAGCCAACGGAAAAGCTGCCACAAAAATGGTCACAAAGCCATACTGCAAGACCATTTCCAGGTACTCGGGAAACAGACCACGAGCACCCCAATCCAGTAGCTTAAAGTCGCGCATCCAGCGCTCATCTTTCGTCTTATCGGGATTCGGGGCGTTGTTGAAAAGACGCGACAGACCCACTTGTATAGCCAAGACCTTGCGCCAAAACATGGGCAGATACACCTCCAAGATGGTGTTGAATGCCTGCTTGCCCACCATTATAATGGCCAATTGGATGCACAGCTCGGTTAGGCAGCCGCCAGAAGAGCACTGTGGAAATAGTATTTAGTAATGAATACTTAGTGTACTAGTTAGCAGTCTCACCTCCTCCTGGCGATAGTCAAAAAGTTTATTATACTGCCCAGGATGCCCCACAAATTTGCCCTTAAAAAACGCTATATAAAAGATGGAAGCATAGTAGTTGACGAACTGCAACAGATAAATCTTGAGGGTGAGGGAGTCGTCGAACTGGGTTTGAGTGCGCCACATTTCCAGCTCCGTTAGGTACTCGGCCAGATGATTGTACATCTAAAAGAAGATAATCCCAATTAATATAAATATATACCTAAAGTCTTGTGAATAATCTCACATAATTAAGTATGTAGAGCAGGCACAAATTAACAAAGGCCGCCGATGCGGTGGCCAGGACAATGGCACTCGATGTTGTCATGGGACTTGCGCCCACTTTGAGGGCTGCCAGCATGGACATGCGGTAAACCACCACGGCCAGCAGGGCCACAAAGGCCAAGGCAATCAGCAGGAGCACCACCGAAAAGCTAAAAACAGTGGCCGGTAGCTTCATGCGCCAGAAGGGAACCGTTGGCTCCTTAATGTTCGTCACATAGTCCACCCTAGTTGGCGGTATGTGCTCGAGGCGGGCCAAATACTGCGGCCTCGGGTGCTCCTCATGCACATCGAAGCCCGTCAGATCCCAGCGATGCGTAATCTCAGCCGAGTAGCGCTTCCACAGCTCCAGGAAGAGGGTGGCCCAAAAGGACATGAATACCGCAAAAAACACGGTGCTGGGATTGTCGATGAGGTAAGTGACTTTGGCATAGTTGCATGTCTCTTTCAGGTCCCAGAAATTGCACCAATCACAGAGCGGACACATTGTGATGTTGGTATTGCCACGCAGGCAGATATCTTTACTGCAAATATATATTTTGGTAACTCAAAAAGGAAGTTAATAAAATTGTTTCAAAGGAAACTCACACAGGCACGTAGTTCTTAAGGGAGAACCAGGAGTATAGGAAACAAATTACACCCACTATCGAGGCCAGCAGCAACATGTAGGTATAGTAACCCAGCCAGGCGAAGTACAGACCTTGAAAAATTAAATATTCCTGATTTTATCGTTTGTATTGAATTAAAATCTGTTATTTTCTCACCAATCTTAACGCCAAAGTATTCCTTGATGTCATCTAAAGGCTGATAGCGATACCATTTGTGTACACATGCCCAATGTTTGTAAAGGAGGGCTCTCATGGTACCGGTCTCTGTTATTTCGCCCTGTAAATAAGAAAATTGTAAAAAGGTATTAACTAACAAACTTTCTTCTTATTGCTTTTAAATCCATTAAGAAATATGTCCAAAAGTCATTAAATACTGGAGGGCAAGAACCTAATGTAAGTCCTTTTGTAGCATTCTTTTTGGAGCAAGTTTACCTAATTTATAACTCAGTGGCATCCCTGATTTAAGGCCCTAGTACTAACATCGACTAAAATCGCAAATTAGTGACTAGTGTGACCAAAAAATTAATGATCCAGACTAAGCCCAGCTGTTCTTTATGAAGTGTAATGAAAATAATTACCGACGGATTAGTTGCGGGCATATTATTAATGTATTAAGCCACGATGCTGCTGATGTCAATAACAGATTATTTGCGTAAGCAAATTCCATAGAATGGGTGTCACCTTTTAGTAAGGCCACTTTGACCCTTAATCTTCTGTTTTCAATATTCCCTCCATCTTGCGTGCGAAATAAATACAATTGATTTATTTCGCTTACGGAATAACATATATTATTGAATTGGTAACGCCTTTACGCTCACGAAATTTCGTTCATGTTGGGAGCCGACCAAAAGAAAAAAAAGGCTCTTAGTATTTTCGTTTTTATATGAAGTTATCCTCTTACAGAATTTCTTGTCGATGTTAGTACTAGGCTTAAGATTTTCCAATATTTGAATGTAAATTAAATATATGAACGAGTATTTTGTACTCACGTCGTGCAAAGGATAGGCAGCACAATAGACACCCTCGGCAATCAGCCTCTCAATGCCGAAGGCCATTTCATGCTGATTCTTGGCAGGAAATCGTTGACGATCCAGGATGAACTCTACGATGCGAGAGCGAACGGCAGTGGTAAAGAAGCAGTCCTGCCGAATGTCAAAGCTGCGGGGAAATACCAAACAAAAATATTACTAAGGCACTTAAACAAAATCCCGACTTAAGACTCACAGATACTCCTTGTCACGACTGTAAATGGCGGTGAAGCGATGGGCTCTCTTGGGGAAAATGTTCTCATCCACATAGATGTAGCGCAGGAAGAATTGGAAAACGGTTTTGAGACTAGAAAATATGCTTTTCGTTGAGCGATTGACCACGCCCATGCCTGGAATCTGAAAGAGTTAAAGAGTTTCAATTAGAATACAGGCTGGAAATGTTAAACTAAAAGTATTTATGGCACAACTCAAGCTGACTTGCTTTAAGGAATATTTTGCGATCCTGGTTAGGCTTGGAATTAGATAAATTCGGGTTTAAATAACTCACAGCAGTAGCTAAACGAACAATTGAATTAATAAGTTTAGAGGATTAATGGTAAAATATTTAACTGATTCAACGCTTTGGCCAACCTTCTTGGACAGGTATTGAGCCGCATTTTGTAGACGATTCGATCTTTCATATATGCGCAAATTGCACCATGACTATAATCATACAAAACATAAAATAATTAAATACGTAAATATAACAAATCAAAAGTAGGGAAAATTAAACAGCAAAGAAGTTGTTTTTGAATTATTTTATATACAAGGCCCGAAAGTATGCTTTAATTTTAGTTTGGATAGAGATAAAAGCCATACAAATCATACAATCATTGCAAACTCACCTCCTTCATGGGCATACGCAGCTTAAGTATTTCCGCATAGCGTCGCAGGACCTCCAAAGGAGCATGGATCTATACATAATAAAGATTCATTATCACACATTAATTTACAATATATTTCCTCAATTTCCCTCTCACCTTCACAAAGCAGATTTGATCCTTCTGACTGGCTTCCACCTCCAGACCCTGACTTGCGAGATTCGCCTCGAAGACCCGCCTCTTCTCCGTGTTCTCCGTCTCCGTCGGTTCATGGGGATTAGTCCTGTAGGCCAGCACAAAGTCAATGGACCGTATGCAGTCCTCGAAGAACAGCGAGGTATTGATCTCGCCCCGCTGGTAGAACTCCCTGGGGCAGCTGCACTCGCGATCATCGTAGAGGCCGCTGCTCCCGTTGCCCTTAATCGGGTCCGGCACCGTCATTGGCGGCAGGAGGGGGGTGGAGAGATTCGATGGGTTGGTCCTGTCCCCAGTGGGCTTCTTGCCATTGGCCTGGGGCCTGGCAGCGTCTGGCAGTTGGAGTGTCGAGGCGTTGCTGTGGCATGGACAGTGATGGAGGAGTATGTTAGCTTTTCGCTTGGGTGAGGTAAGTATTGAAGGAATTGAGCTCTTAGTTTAATTAAATTAGGTTACTTTTATGCTGACTTGAGGGGTTTAGTTGCCTGATTTAATCCACAATAAGACACGCGACTATAATGCCAAAAGCACACAAGATCTTCTTTTATGTCGGCTAATATGTACATGTTTCAGGTTTTTACCCAAGAATCTTCATCAACATCTTTTAGCAGCTATAAAGCAGATGCTCGCCGAATTCGTACTTGGGAATTTTTAAGCTTTTTAAAATAAGCACAAAAAATCAGGAAATAAGCATGGTTAAACCTAAACTAACTGTCAAAAGAATAAATTTAAAATTTCGCTCATAATCTTACAAAATAAAGCATAAAGGCCACATTTTCTGGATAAGCTAGCAATAATTTATCCATCCCAAGGAACTCAGCCGACTTTTATGTTCAACACGGGAATGCTTTCAGCCTCTAATGTGAAACATTTTGAAGGCCATTAATGGGAGCAAGCCTCGTTTAATTTCCCGGGTGGCGGCTCCTGGCGTGCGGATAGCTCCTAAGGGCTAAACAGTCAGTCGCATATTTAGGTCATTCAGGGGGAGAGCTAAAGCTGGTGAACTTTTATGAGCTGCCCCATTTAATTAAACAATTATCCGAAGGAAAGCGCACAATATGACCTCAGAGAACATTTCCTCTATTTACAAGAAAATAGTCTCAACATATGCTAGGCCTATTTTGCCAAGAGTTCACTGAGCAGCGGCTCGCTACGAGTGGATAATGAGCTATAAACTTTAACAAAGAAAATGTACTTTATTACAAACAAACATTTGCTATTTGCTAGCTAAAAAAAAACAGCTTCATGTGATTCGATTACTGGTTGAGCTTACTAGATGAGACATATCTAATGATTCATAGACGATTTCACATTTAAAATTGTATATATTTCATGGGATTTATGAATAAATGTTGGTAGAAAGTTGGCAACTAAGCTGAACTTTAATCAGCAATAACAATTGTGATTTTAATTTCCAGTATTACATTGCTGATAAGCACTGAACCGCACAGTCTGACTTTAAGCGAATGAAATATTGAAGGCCCGCCTTATCTTTTATTCAGCATTACCCTTGTATAAACCAGCCTTATTCTGAATCAATTGAGGAAAGTTGTTTATTCTTATTCAACATTTAACAATACAATCAGTCAAACTTCACTGTGAGCCAGTATTTGGGAGTATTATAGTTCAAGATATTTAATATTTCGTATTTCCCTCTTTGAAACATTATAATGACCTGATTCTATCTAGTTAATACTGCTAATTAATCATAATATTCGTACAAAAATCGATTATTGGCTGGTGCTTTTGTAAATAACAACAAAATCGGAGAACTTTATCTAATTTCCCTTCCCTTATTCCATAAATCTTACACGCTCTTGGCTTTTATTGTTGCTTCTGGTTCTCTTTTGTTTATTGTTCGTCGGAGCTTTTTAGTTCATCAGGCAGGCAGTTTTTCAAATATTTCGGCCTTCACTCCACTCATAATTATTATCTTCAACTTCTTTGAACAAAAAATAATGCTAAAATTTACATACAGAAACAGTTTTATGAAGACTAATCTTTTTGTAGGCCCACACGTTGGCCTTTAGTTTAATCAAGGTCACGAGAGTGTGAGAGAAATTAATTTAATAAACATGTGTGTGGCGTTTGATTTTTCGGATATTTTTGCAGCGGCGAAAGGTGGCTGACAAATTTTCTTATATAATTTAGATGTTCATGCTAAAATGTGCTCGTTCATATCGGTTTTACTATATGTATCAAAGGCTTATTCATCCGCCAAGATCACAAAAGTACACAAAAAACGCTGCGCGAAACGGCACAGAAACACGACGAATAAAGAAAATATTGTCTTTTGGTTTTCTCCCGAAACGGATGATTAATACTTGGTGGGGGAGCACCTCGATACGAACGGAACCAGTTTTCCTGAAGGGTGATCCGACTTTTAATTCTTTTGAGAAGTTCACGACCTACCCAGCTGATGGTATCACATTTGCCGCGGAAAAGTCTTGAGAGAAATTTTCACCTCTGGTCCGTGCAAATATTTATGAAACACTAAATTAAAGCCCACGAACGTTGGCAATGGCAACCAGCAAGCAAACAAGTTGCTAAGCAAGAGCGCCACCAAAGCGCCAAAGAGCGAGGCTACAAGCGAAGAGAATAAAAGAGCGCGGTTGCTGCAAAGACATTTGCCGGGTGGGGAATTTAAAGCCCCCCAAACTCGAGTCTCCCCCTTCCTGCTGCAGTCAGCTGTTTTGAAAGAGAGCACGAGAGTGGGAGAGCTTTGAGCACATGCTGATCACTCAAATGTCAAGTGCGATGCAAAAAGTAAATAAAAGATTATTTCTGCGTTTTTATTTAGAAATAAAGTCAATAATTTGCTTGTTTCCTATTGCTCACATTTGTACACATATGGCAGATGATTATCTCAGTCGATAATTACTCTAGGTTTAAGCTAATGTGATCGGTAGAAAGGGAAGTCCCCTGACTTAAATGATTCAATGCAATGATAAGCATAATTTCCTTAGAAATACAATACAGACGAATAATTAAACCAAAAATGTAATACTCAGCATTTTATATTTAACCAAAGAAAGTTGTTTTCTATTTTCAACCTAAATACTAATCATGATGCAGAGGGAAAACCAATATTTACTTTCCTTTGTGCTTAAAAAGAGTGTATAGTTTATTCTTATATTACAGAACACTGAACACCCTATATTCCAAACAAAAGAAAACAGAATTACAGAACAATTTACAACAAAAACCTGCCCGACAACTGAAAGTAGCTCCAATTAACTTTAATGGGCACTTCCTCGGCCTAAAAACGGTCCGATTGGACTTTCCCGCTCTTCGCGCTTACCTTTCCGCAAACCTGGCTCTCTTATCAGCTGAACTGAGTGATTCACGCGAAGCTGATGTTCTCTCTTGGTCCACGAACCGCTGTGTTCCCCCCCAAATGCTCTCCGTTGCCGCTAGCCGCTCGTGGAGCCCGGAACGCTTCATCAGTTCCATATCGAAGGGCGCAAGTGGGGTGGTGAAAGGGGGTTCCAGTGGGACGGCAGGCGGACTCTGACGCTCCAGCAGCTGGAAGCTTTCATCGTTCGTAGAAAGTGGAGGGGACTCCTCCAGGGCGGCCACTTTGGCGCTGCCTAAATTTAGCATTTTGCTAACGTGCGTGTATTAAATTTAGCTGAAATCTGTATCGCTCTCCCTCCTCGGACTCCTCCTTTTGTTGGTATTTCACAAGGCATCGGGCAGATGTGCGCGCGTCGTGGTGTTAGTTGCCAAAATTTGCTGCAAGGCCAGCAGTGAAAAGCTTGCCACCATTTCGTTTCATTTTTATAAACTATAATCTAATATCACATTTAATTATTGCACTCTGCTTCTGTTTGAAACGGATTTCCGTCGAGTCGATTTAACGGAACGGCCGAAGAGCAACTACTAATACTCTTTATTTTCAGCTAGTTTTGCGTTAACGGAACGGTGCTAAACTTGTGGTAATCGATAACATACTCGATTTCGACTTTGTCATCGTGCACTCGATTGCATAGATGTTCCCTTATCAATAGTCGATTAAAAAGTTAACCGAGTTGTTATTTAAACGTATATTTAAAAATGTGGATTTATTTATTTTCAGATTGAAATATTTCAGTTCTAATTTAATTTGATTTTGAAGGAATAGAAAGATGTAAATTACTATTTTCTTTTAAGAAGATTGCGAAACAAAGATATTTTGCAACTGAGAAAGGAAATAGAATGTAATTACTTTCAGGAGATTAGAATTGCAGGATACACATTAGTTATAATAAAAAACAAATCGTACATATTAGTTATAATAAAAAACAACTAGTAAACCTTTTTATATTTCCCTTATAACGATTTCCTTTGAACGCATTTAGAAGAAGTAATAAATCGCAGACATGTGTGCTTGACTGTAAGTTATATTAAAATATATATCAGCACTGCAGGCTGACCTGGGCTTAACTTAACCTTCACATTTTTGTTTTTCTTATTTGTGCTTTGGACTAGAGCATTACAAATCTGTAATCGTATGTAGAAAAGTTCTTATTTTGTGGAAAATATCTAAAACTAACAAAAATATATAGTTTTCAATTGGAACTCGATCCCATTCAACCTTCAGAAAGACATAATTACATAAAATCCGTGCTTTGCTTATGACAGCTGCAGAAATCATCCGCCAACCCATTTTCAGAAAATCGGAGGAAACTCAACAATTAAAACACATGACTTCTCAGATAAAACAACAACGTGTATTGGGCTAAACACAAAACAGAAATAATACAATCCCGAAATGGGAAGGAAGGGGAGGGAGACAAACTGCTATTCTTTGCTAGCTTTATATGGAACAACAACGCATTTTCACTTTAATGTATGGAATAATAATACAGCAGTGTTTCAGTAAAGTAACCACTATTATTACGGGGCTAAATTATGCATGGACATCGAATTTGGAGGACACCTCTGCATCTCTACTTGTGATTGAAGTTCTTGTGGACCTCGGGCGAGATGTTGTAGACGTACTGCAGGATCTCCTGGATCACGGGCTCCTTGCGGGTCTGGATGGCCCGCTCCATGTCCGCCAGCTTCACGCGGGTGTCGGCATCGATCTTGGCTGCCACCCCCTCGCGGCTGCCCATGTGCTGCACGGACGGGGTTAGACAAAAAAGTTATCTCACGGATTGCATACATAGGCGCTGTCGAGCGGAACTCACCTTGGCCTCGAACTCCTTGAAGGCGCGCTCGCGCTCCTGACGGAACTTCTCGATCTCCTCGGTGGCCTCATCCTTGGCCTGCTTCAATCTCCTTGCCTTGCCTACGGGAGCACACGAGAAAAAAAAACGAGAAAAATTAGTACAAATCTGGAGCCCCCTTAATATTTACTCTTTTCCACCACATCATGTGACCAGTACAACAGGGCATTGAAGGGGGAGGGGTGCAAAAACAGTTGGTTTTCTGCTTAGACCGTCCATTCCAATTGGAGTGAATTTATATTTTTCGAAATACTTACGTTTGCGGGCCTCGGCGACCTTCTCGGCTGCCTTCTTCTCAGCAGCGAGCAACTGCTGGATTCCCTGCGTCTGGCTGGCCATTTTTGTCTAACTTTTACTTCCCGTGGTGTACAGTGCAAGTCGAAAAAAGCAAGTGACGACGAATTAATTCCAGCGACGAACAGTGAAAAATGTCATATGACGAGATACACACACGCAAACTCACCACGGTGCTGTGTTGGTGTGGGTAGTAGTGCTGCCACATACGCTTGTTTCAAGCTAGATTCTAGCATATTTGTGAAATGTTTAATGCATTTAAATTTATCATATATTAAAGTTCATATAGCATATTCTAGCAATAAATGTATTTCGGACACCAGCAAAATATTTTAGAAGGTTTAACTGCTTGACGGCAACGAAATATTTGAGCTTGTTTATTTAAAACCGAAAAGTCTTTGAAACGCCCCGTTTCTACTAAAGTTGCATTGTGCGATTCTGCATTTTTCGCTAAATATAAAATATTTCCTGTAGTAATAAATTGTTAATTTGCATCATTTTTCACGGTGGTACTATTTATTATTTTTAATTGTTAAGCTTATCGATGTCTAGTTGCGCCCAATTATAACCACAAAATGGGTATTTTTTTTAATTAAAATTTATTGCCTGCATAATAAATGTTACCAAATGAATGCTACATATAGTAAAATGAAGTGTTACTTAACCGCACACCATTTAAAATATATTTTTGCGAAATGTTTATCTCAGGGCCTTGTCAGCGCTACAAGTTCAACAAAAATTTCATTGGCGTGTCATTTTTCTCCACCGGCCGTCGGCATAATATTCCAAAAATATCCACGGACAGTACGGTAACCTAAATCCACAAAAAGAACATTTTAATAAAATTTTCAGAATTTGATTCCCAACCAATTTAAATCCAGAACAAAAAACACCTCTTTTCTTCAGAGCAGATGCTTAATGCATAGTAAATATTCAGCCTTTCGTGATTTTTGGGCGACAGTGGAATCATTTTGCAAAGTGGTGACCACTTAACACACCATTAAAAGAATAAACACACCACTGTTCTCTGTTGTTGTGTATAAGATATTTATTTGGCTAAAATAGCTAAATTGACTGAATCCACTGCACTTAGGAGCCCACAATGATGTTGTTGATGGGAATGTGTATCAGCTTGACGAAGAAGCCGATGAATCCCATGATGCAGAAGCCAACAGCGGTGGCGATGGCAATCTTCTGAAACTCCTTGCGGTCAGGCTTGGTGCAGCGCTTCACCAGACGGATCGAGTCCTTGGCGAAGGCGCGTCCAGGCTCGGCGAACTTAACAACCTTATCCATGTCTAAAGTGAAATTAGTCGGCAATTTCTGGGTCGATCGAAAATTTTGACTTGAGTGAGCTGTTGAGGTGGAGAAACATCAATGCCAACTTCGATGAAGCATCGCCAAAAACATCGATATCCGCGAAAATATTTGTTCACCTCTACAGTTTCGAATTAAAACTGAAAATCATAGTTAAATATTGTATTGAAGTCGTATGGTAGGTTGTGCCCACCGATTATGGTACAGAAAACAAATCACTGATCAAAGTTTATAAACCTGAAACCTATCGGTATCGTCGTGGTTCGCGGCAAATTAACAGCTGATTTTTCTTTAAAACTAGACGAAAAATATTAAAAATTAACTAAATTTATGTTAAATATTTATATAGTATAAAATACATTTAATTGACTAAATTAGTTTTAATTATTATCGCTAAACTTTTTGCCTTATCTTAAACCCCCGATACCTAACAAGAACACAAAGGCAAACATCCGATGGAGACATGGAACATATCGATATTGGCGATACTATCATCTAAACATCGATTTTATCCCATATCTAGGGCCTAGACGACGCACATTACAAACAAAATTTCGCTATTTGTAGAGTAAAATATATATAAAATTAGTTTAAATTTAGGCGTGTAAAGTGTTTCGAGGCCCCCACTCAAGATGTCCTTCTCATTTTCGCCTTCCACAAATGCTGGGATTGGGGGCGCTGGAGCAGCACCCGGTGCCTTCGGTTTTGGCGCGCGTCCGGCGACAACGACGGCTCCCCCTCCAGCCTTTGGAACAGCCACCGCAACGACGGCGTTTGGCGCAGCACCGGCAGCCACTTCGGCTTTTGGAGCAGCTCCGGCTGCCACTTCTGCCTTCGGAGCAGCTCCGGCTGCCACTTCTGCCTTTGGAACAGCGCCGGCGGCCGCTCCTGCCTTTGGAACAGCGCCGGCGGCCGCTCCTGCCTTTGGAACAGCGCCGGCAGCCGCTCCTGCCTTTGGAGCGGCACCGGCTGCCACCCCGGCTTTTGGAGGAGCAGCAGGCGCCACATCCGCATTCGGTGCAGTTCCCGCTGCCACTACGGGCTTTGGGGCAGCAGCAACGCAAGCGCCTGCCTTTGGAGTAGCTGCCCCCGCTGTGGGCGCTGTGGGCACGGTAGCACCTACGTTTTCCTTCGCAACGCCGGCTACTAGTGCACCAACCACTGCTCCACCGGCTTTTGGATTCGGGACAACAGCCACAACCGCGGCAGCTGCGATGCCAGCGATGGGCTCCTTCGCCTTTGCCAAGCCGCAAGCCACAACGGCGGCCAGTCTGAACTTCAACACCACCACGACGACGGCTACAGCGCAGCCCTTCAATACGGGCTTAAAGTTGGGAGCGACCACATCGACGGCGATTGGAGGCGGCGGAATCTTTGGAAAGCCCGCAGGCCAACCGGCGGCCGCAGCTCCCTCGGCATTTGTGGGCCTGGGCGGGATCGATGTGAGTGCCACGCAGCCCAAACTGGGCGATAATAAGCAGGATGGAATCAAGGTGAGTGTGCGAATGAACCGCTCTTATTTTCCTAACTAATCAGCCAGTATTCCCTGCAGATCAAGGAGACCCAAGTGCCCGACGAGATAGTCAAGACCGTGGATGCCCTGAAGGTGTACATCAAGCAGCAGAAGACGACCTCCTCGGATATTAGCCGGACATCCACCTCCAAGTTCAGCAACGTAAGCCAGGAAATCAACAACTTGCGGTGGGCCCTGCGGAATATGTCCAATTCGGTGGAGAGCAACAATCAGCAGATCCGGCTGCTGCGCCAAGAAACCTCCAAGGCCATTCAGTCCCTGGAGATGGCCCAGCGCACGCAGGACACGCCTGCCGGCCTGCAGTTCGAGCACAGTGCACCGTTCCAGTACTTCCAGTGCCTGGTGGCCAAGTACGAGCAGGATTTGATTGCGTTCCGCCAGCAGATTGCTCTTACGGAGAGCCTTATGCACGCACTCTCGAACCCGCAGAGCATTTCCCCGGAGGACATGATGCGCTGCTTCCGCCAGCTAAACGAAAGCTTTATGTCGCTGGCCGGGCGACTGCACGAGGTGCACCAGCGGGTGGAGGAGCAGAAGGAACACTACCTTAACCTGCGACGCTACCGCTTGAGGGATGCCACAAATGTGTTTGAGCGTATCGACAATCCTCCGCTGCCGCTGGTGGAGCCGCAGAGGATTAGCAGCGGCCCGACGCCCTTCTCCAATATCACGGCCATCAGCAGCCTGAACAAATCGTATACGTCGGCGGCGGCGGCGAATTCCGCCAGCAATGCAGCAGCCAAGTGAGATGGAATTGTTTTCATGTTTCAAAATAAATCGTTATGTTCAAGAGACTTCACGCGTCCGACTCGGATTTAAGTATAGCATAGAATATATATATTTCAGCTGCAACAATGTTCACTTCTTCACCACCTGTATGACGTCCTCGTCGGCCATTACATGGGCGATTCCGACGCGCTGCGGTGAGTACTTTGTGGATGTGCCCCACACCAGAGCGTACTTGAACTGGGCGGCCAGCGTGCGGTGGATGGCGTGGCACACGTGCTCCACACTGACGCCCTGCGGGAAAAAGAAGATGGTCAGTACACGAGGAGAGAGCAGTACCATCAAGTTTGAAAGATGTGACAGCAAGCACTTGCCTTCCTAAGAATGAGACCATCGTCAAAGTCTGGCGGTGCTCCCGGCTTCTTTGTGTAGACCCTAATCAGCTGCAGTGCCTCCCAAAGGGCCTCCAGCATGTAATCCAGATTGAGCTTCATGTTGCAACTGACGACAATGGAGTTAGGCTGTCGCGCCAGGCGGTCCACCTCCTCGATGGAGATCTGATCGATCTTGTTGTACACGTACAGACAGGGCAGATACACACGGTTCGCGGTGACGACATCGATGAATTCGTCCTCAGTGCAGTCCTCGCGGAAGAGCACTTCGGCATTGAAGATTTTGAAGGAGTGCAGGATGGTCTGGACCATTTTCTCGTTGCAGCGCGACAGCGAACAGGTGGCGTTGAAGCTCAGGCCACCGCCCTTCTTCTGCTTGAAGTAGATGTTGGGCTTGCGCTTGTTTAGCCGAATGCCCACGGACTCCAGCTCGCGCTCCAGCAGCTCCCTGTGGACATTTGGCTTGGTGGCGTCCAGCATCATTAGCACCAGATCGGCAGTACGGGCCACGGCTATGACCTGGCGACCACGCCCCTTGCCCTGAGCGGCGCCCTCGATGATACCCGGCAGATCCAGCAGCTGTATGTTGGCGCCCTGGTACTCGATCACACCCGGAATGCAGGTCAAGGTGGTGAACTCGTAGTTCGCTGTGGATTTTTAGAGCTTTAGAGGATCACGAAGGGTGTGGCTCTTCGGCTGCCGCTTACCCGCCTCCGATTCCGTCTTTGTCAGAGTGGAAAGCATTGTGGACTTGCCCACCGAGGGAAAGCCGATCAGCGCCACCCGCGCATCGCCGCTCTTCAGCACATCGAATCCATCACCCTTCTCGCCCTTTTTGGACGGTTCCAGCAGCTGAGACCGGTACTTGGCCAACTTCGCCTTGAGCAAGCCCAAATGGTATTCGGTGGCTGTGAAAGAGGAGCAAACACAAGGATTTAGGAGACGCTGAGCAGTTCCTAACCTAAATTCCGATGGCCAGCGCGGCGAATTTCGAAGGTGTCTTTGTCCTTTTTTTTACCGTAAAAGTAGAGAAAACTCTCGCTAACCTTTGTTCTTCTGGGTCCTCGCGATTTCGCGCTCAATCTCGGCTATCTTTTCCAGGATTCCCATGGTGCTTGTGTCTGTATTTAAAGGCCGGGCATGTGAAAATAAAAAAAAGCACCAAGATTCGCTTTTATTATTGAGCAGCGGCTCCAGGGGTGCAGAGTCGTGTGCGTCGCCCAAAGGTCGAGCTTGCAGCCCTGAACAGCTGACAATTTTGGAAGTCCAGCATTCGATTTTCCTGCGGAACGCTGAAACATGCTTAAATCAAAATAATTTCTATAAATTTAATTATTTTATTCGCTTATTTTTGTATCACCACTAATGGGTAAGCAAACAGTACATAGGCTAATCCCTATTTTACTAGGCCGGGAAAGAGAAAATTGTGTGGTTTGTATTTCGAATAAAGTAACTAAATATGAATTACCGATTTGTAAAAATGTAGTTTCTTGTTCTTGTATTTGGAAGTTTATCATGCACGCATTATAAATTATAAACAATCTTTTACAATAAATCGTTGGCCTTTCGACTCCGATTTCCGATAACATTTTATCGCTGGGTAATGGCGGGCATTTTCAAGTGGATTACTTTTATTTGTCAAAAGAACTCGTAAAATATACACAAATACACGCAGGTAAATACTGTTACGATTACAAGAAACCCCACAACACGCAAATGACAATAAATTACAATAGTGACTGTTGACAGAGACATCGAGAGAAAGAGAGAGAGCGCGGACGGCGCGGAAAGTTCCAGCGGCGGTGGCCAAAAGGAACCAGTCCTCCGCTGCGAAACCTTCCTCCGCCGGCGTTTTGGCGATTAGTTGTTGGCATAGAAGCCGTGTCCCGAGTTCCCCATGAACTCCCTCCAGCGCTGCGCCTCCAGCGGATCAAGTTCCGAGCAGACCTCGCCCGGTCGCAGGGTGCGGCAGGTGCACGTGATCCCGATGCGGGTCACCACCAGCTGTGACTCGAACTTTGGAAGAGCCGGCTCGGCGTCCACCAATCGCTCGCTGAGGCACTGCTTGAGGAACTGTTTGCGCAGTACGCGCAGGTTGTCGATGGTGTAGCCTGTAAGGAAGAACGAGATTACACGGGAATCTGAAAGACTTTCAAAGTAAGGACTCACTTTTATACGCGCTGATCTTCTCCTCCACACAGCTAAGATCCTGGGGCGAGAAGAGCGGCGGATAGGCCTCCGACTCCCGAATGTTGAGCACGAAAGCAAAGTCCAGAGAGGATGTGGCATTGCCGAGCGCCTTGAGCAGCACGCCGGTGGATGAAATGGAAGCCAAGTACCAATCTGGGCCATTGGGATCCTCTCCACCCGTAGTTTCCTCCCCAGCTGCTGTGGTGATTCCGGCAACACTCACCCCCTCACGCCGGCGGCGACGACGGCTATGCTTGGGGCTGCCCTCGGCAGCATCGACAGCCTGCTCCCGCGCCTCGTTATCCAGCTCCAAGTCCCACAGGCTGAGCGGGGACTGGGCCAACAGGGGCAGTCCTGTAGTGCTGGGGGCTGTTTGCGCGTCGGTGCTGCCTCCAGCATCAAGGATATCGCTGCGAACATCGCGATTTCCGGAGCTGGGATACTTGGTGCGCAGGTGGATGGGTCGGTCGACCTGCTCCAGCTGCGGCTGCACATCGTCGTTGTACACCAGGTCGTATTCGTCCTGCGCGCGCATCGGATTGGCACTCTCTGGTAGGTTGTCGTAATCCTTCTGTGGAAGGGCATTAGATAATCCAAAAAACCGGAAATAGGGTATTATTAAACTTACAAACTCCTTGTAGGCGTCCTTAGGGTATCCCCCTGCCATTCCGAAGCTGGGCAGTTCGTTGTCCGCTGCCTGGGGCAAGAGCTCTTGCAGCTGCTGATCCATCAATGTGTTATGTCTGTGGTGACCCTTAGTCCTTCTGCCCAACGGCTGTTCCGTTCCGCTGCCCATACCGGGTATACTTCCCATTGCTGTGCCAGCGGCTACCTGACGCAGAAGCTGCTCCCGATTCCCAGCCAGCAGCTTCTTGAGCAGTTTAGGATGCTTCAGCGGGGACTTCTTCCCAGCTGGCGCCGGGCGTTGTGTGCGATTCAGCTGCACCTCCAGATCATCGGTGCTAAAGAGCACAGCACCTGGCGGCTCGATGTGCCTGGCAATCCCGTAGAGCTTCAGCACCGTGGACTCGTTGTAACGCAGGCGACACGTGTCCGCCCTGGCCTGCAGGATGATGTCGCTATCCGGCACAAATTCATAGGCATCGCGGGCATCCGGACGATTCCGGCACTGGAGCTGCCAGTGGAGGAAAAAGTCACCGCCAAAACTCTGGGAAATGGAGACTCCGCCGAGCAGGCTGTTGGCACCACCGGCATCCGTCATCATGGCGTCAAGGAGGGGCACTCCCGAGCGCCCGTCCAGGATAGTAGTCTGGGAATAGTAGTAAACGGGGAAGCCTGGTCCCGTGTTGTACTTCACCATGAAATCCGTGACGTTGTCGTGATCAAAGTGTCCTGGTACAATGGCGCTGACACACTCGCTGGCCGGGAATGTGTAATTCCACATCATCGAATAGCTGGCTCCGTCGAAGGCGAGGACGCTGCGATTGAAGGCCGCCACCACCACATCCGAGATCCCGTCTCCATTAAGATCGGTGAGCACGGCGGGCACCATTAGACCCGATCCCTGCTGCCGGTACAGCGGAGTGAAATGCTTCTCGCTGGTGTGCGCCATTAGGGAGTGGAGTCTCAGGGAGTAGATGCCGCCCGGCGTATTCTGGCCACCGGTGAGGATCAGGAGCAGTTCTGTGCCATCCGCCTCGGTGAGGAGTTGGATCGGCACGAACATCTCCTCGCGGTAGGGCGTCGGTATGCTGCGGATCACCTTGCCAGTTTTGCCAGAGATGAGCTTTATGTGACCCGCCTTGGACTCCTCTCGCTCTTCCAGGTGGGCAGCTATTATCTCTGGCACCGAATCCCCATCCAGATCGCGTAGCTCGTTGATGGTGTACAAGTCCATTACGATGGGGGAGTTCGTCTCCACCTCCAGTTCGTGGAAGCGCCAGATTATGGAGCCCGTGCGGCCATTAATGGCGTAGATCATCTGTCGGGGGATAAGAGGAGATTAGCCGAAGAGGTCAAGCTTCCATAGAAGGATTAAACTTACCCCTAGTCTCCCAGCAGCCACGCAGTCGGTGCCCCCATCCCCGTCCACATCTGCGCTGCAGTGCAGCGAGAAGACATTAGCCACGCTCCACGACTGCCACAAGATGGAGCCATCGCGTCCGTTCAAGGCCACCACTCCGCCCTCGCAGGGCACCTCCTCGCCCTGTTGGGCGGACTGGCAACGCGGAAGGGGGATGCCTTCGTAGTGGATGTTGTCGTCTACTCCGTAGCCAAAGACCACATCCCTGATCCCGTCCCCGTTCAAATCGGCCGCTCGCAGCGGACTTTCGCTGTTCATCCGCGGGAGACTGCGGCTCCAGCGTTTCTGGACACTGATCTGAGTGCAGGGCACAAACTCACTGCCCATGGAACTGCCATATCTAATTCGGCCGGAGCTGGCGGACATGGCAGCCAGCTGCGAGGGATCCGTGCGCCACCAGTGACGGATACGCTGAAGCGGCAGCGGGAAGAGCGTCAGCATCAGGGCGGCCAGACTCAGCACCGCACAGAGGACCGTCAGGGCAGCCAGGGCATAGCAGAAGGGTTCACAGCAGCGGCAGCAGCGGCGTCGCCGGTGCAGTTTCATTATGGGAGCAGATCCTGATCCCGATCCGTTGCCGGTTCCACCAGAGCTGTGCTTTCGCCGTGGGGCCATTAGGGGCCGCTTTAGGCCCTGTTCTTCGCTGCGCTGTAAGATTAGGAAGATTATTATTTGGGCTTATAAATATTATTTAGAATTTTAAACTTAAACACTTCCCAATTTAAGAAATAAAACGCAACTGGTAACCGAAACACACACAATTTTCCTTTCAAAGATTGGGAGCACAAGGGCTTAGATGTAGAAATGTTTCATACGGAAAGCATCCTTGTTTTTCAGCATCCTTTGAAAGCCGAGGGAGTTGAAAGAATATTTCGCAAGAAAACTGCTGCCCAGACCCTGATTAGAGATCCTTCTTTGCTGTACACCATGACATATGGAACCTTAAACTTTTATTAAGTAAAAAATCCCAGTTTCCTACTTTTCTGTAAGACTGCCACTTTTTGCACTTAACTTGATTATAACTTTTACACAATAGATCCCATGAGATGCAGGCAGGGGTGCTCCAATCCTGGTTTTCCTTATAAAGTCTTACTTTACAATCTTTACTGCTCTCTAGTGGACTTACCTTGGCCGACCTAGCATCCTTGATGAACACCTCGTCCTCGACATCGTCGCTGGCATCCTCATCGATGGATGAGTCCCGTATGGCAATCCTCTTTGAGGGCACATATGGTCGCAGTTTGATCATCTTCCGTCCGGATGCCGCTGTTGCGGCTTAACCACCTAGCTGCGCCTGCCGGAATGCTTCAGTTTTAGCCAATCGATGGATGCACTGCAGATCCTTTAGAGCATTCTGCGGCTCCTTTCCTCCTTGCAACTCCAATTGCAGCGATGCGCGTCCGGCGATTGTGTAAAAATCAATAACGACGTCACGGTTTCGCGCTCAGCTGTCTGCAATTTCGGAGCATGCGCTGTGGCGGAGATGGCCGTGCAACCTCCCGAGCCACCACCCAGTGAGGCAACCGCCACGTGTTGGCCAACGGCTACAGGTTTGTTTGTCAACAATGTGGCGTCCCACCTGGGCAGCCACTAGCCCACCCCCTGACTCTGGCTCTCTCTCTCTGCTCCGCCCTGTGGCTGGCTTTGCCTCTCCGGGGCATCTGTTGCTGGACGGACCCACCACCACACCAGCGCCAGCCATTTCCCTATACATTCCCAATGCCACCCCGGCTCCACCCTGGAGCAACTCCCCCGATTAGCTTCTCCTTAGCGGTTCAATGTCCTCGCTTTGAGAATTTCATGAATGAAGTAGGCGGGGCTGTGGAGTTGGTATGTGGCATGTGGGCCGTGGGATGGGGATTGAGGTTTCATTCACCAAACTTCCGCATGCTGCGAATGTGGGTCACATCTTCTGTGCGGCAGTGTGTGGTTTAGCCCGCTCGCTGAAGTCAGCGATTAATATTTAATGAGATTTTGTCTGCCTTTCAGCGGCAGGAAGTGAAACGGAAAAGATATCATAGCCTGTTATGTCAGAGTTCGATTAATGCTAATTATTAATATTTGTTTGGACGCTGCAATAATTGTTGCTTTTATTGCCATATACTTTGATTTTGCATTTCAGGAAGTGTCGAATAGGCTTGCACTGTTTAAGAGCTTAAAATAAATAAATTTATTACGAAACGGTTGTTTTTTTGGATTAATTTCGACTGAAATTGTATTGAATAAAAACTATTTCAATAAAATAAAACGACAAGATATTGTACACAATATCATAGAGACAATATCGTACTCTTTAATGTATCGAAATAACAATATAACAACATTCATATATCGGTATTAGCAAGATATCGTTATTATTAAAAGCATCATAAAAATTATAATAATTCATGTTTTTTTAATTTATTTAAATTACAATTATATTTAATCGATATACATTTGATATATATACAAAATATATATTTATCGAACATATTTTGCACACAACACAATATTTAAAACACAACGTCGATTAATATATCGACTACTGCGTCAAATATTGATGCAGTATCAATATATCTTCATATTCTGTCATTCCTAATTTGCACAAAAGTTCACTTACTAATTAAAGTAATACTTCTAATCTTACTCAGTCTTTAAATAATGAAAAAGTGTTTTTCAAGTTCGCCTAGTTTTTTGCAATTTTTACTTAATATGTACTGACTCATGGTAGTTAATCCACATAAAAAGAGGTTCAGCTACTGTGACAGAACAGCAATTGTTTTGCCACTGCCAAGGTCCCTCATCAGTACTAATTTCCTGATTATATATTACCGATTCACCGAATTCGTACTGAGGAATTTCAAACTACCAAACATGGCGATTTTAAACAAGAAAACAATCTTAAGCGCTAACTATTTTCTTTAACATTACCTCTATGTAAACAATAAATCCATCCTCTGAATCCAACTGCTTGTTGATCACCACGAAACTGACACTCATCTTGAAAGATCCTGCCATAATACCTCGAGGGAACCGAATCGGTGGACTCAATATAGTCGGCGACCTTGTCGCTGTGTTATATCCTTGCAATACAGTAAAGTATGTAGATTCGGTTTCTGTATCTCTATTTTTTTCGTCTATAATGTTTTTCACATAATTTTCTATGACGTAGCGCACGCTTGTCAAAAGCCAAACACAAGCTAAAAAGCTCCCTCGTTCGTCGTATTTCCCACCCAAAAAGTATTCAAATCGCAAGTGCGGCAAAAACCTTTTGCGAATTTGCTTTAGCCGCCGCCCCCGATGCTGCTGCCCTCAGCAGAAACTTAAGAGCACCACTTAGAGGGGAGCAGGAGGCGCTGGGCGGGACAGGAGCACTCAGAGAACAGGTCCAAGCTCGACTGCATTCGAATAAACTATAGAAAAATCAGCGGCTTTTTATAGCTGCGCTGCCCCATCAATAGCGAAGAGGGCGAGAGGTTGGTGGCAACTTAAGTGTGCTATTATCGCATCAGAGATAATTTAATAACGACGAGTCGTCTTCTGCTTCTCCCCCCCCCGCTCGGAGGCCAGAAAGGATGTGTTGAATCCCGTCGAGAGTGTTGCGGCAAGGCGTTGAGTAGTAGTGCTTGGAGGGAGGGCTGCAGGTCTGGGTGAGAAGGGTTACGGATAGAATAGAGTAAGGGGCCTTGCATGTCATATGTGTGGTGAGGTGTCAACTGCCTGAAGGTCACCAGGAATTCGATAGAGGAAGCAAGTTTCTGATTTTTTTTTTTCTGTTACATTTTAGGGTGATTTTTAGAAGTATTTAACCTAACTAGGTAGGACTTTACATAGGAAAAGATTCATTTTTTTTATTATAGTAATTATTTTATGTGAATTCATTATGAAATATTGTATATTTTGGTATTTAACAGATTGCGAAAAATAAAACTTATTTTTTAGCCATAAAGATTCAGACGTAAATTTATAACATAAAAAAAGATTATGATCCCTGGTGGGACATGTGTCTTTCGCATACATTTTAAACTGCAAAGTGTTAGCTGTAAGCCAAATAATTTATAATAATAATTATAATAATAATAATATAATAATATAATATAATAATAATAATAATTATAATTATAATTTATAATAATAATTATTTGTCCGTTAATATGCAAGCTAATCGCTCCGTTTTTACCATGTTGGAGCTGAAGAATAGACTTAGCTTAATTGCACTTCGTATATATTCGACCGAAATCGGACCATTATATCATAAAGCTGAAATAGTAAAAATCGGGTCCAATAAGCCGATTTTTGTTATTTTTATAATACAACTTTTGTATGATCCATTAATTTTATTATTTATTACAATGCAATATTAGCTTACCCTGCTTCCATTCTTATTTGACCGAGAGTGCCATTAAGGTTTTATTTAAATACATACATTCGAGTATATTCCATGTGATTAAACTTGAAAAGTCGTCCTTTTTATTAATTTAAAGTTGCTTAAATTTATGCAGTATAGTTAGCTTAATATAAATAATAAAATAATATAATTAGTAAGTAGTTATCTTAATATAAATATCTAATAATATCTTTTTAATTATATTCAGTAACTATTTTCATCTTCTTCTTTACTTTTATTTATTTTATTAATACCTTTATCCCTTCGATAAAAATTAACCTAATAACTAATCGTTGTTTCTGTTTTTTATTACTTTATATTTATCCCTCGCCGATTTCAACTTATCCCAAACTCTTTTGTCATCTCATTTAACTCGATTTTCCATGCAATTTTTCGCTGGCTTTTATATTGTATTTGTAGTTCAATTTGTGCATTCCGAGTGACTTCAGCGGGGGATCAAGAGATTACCGTGGCGTTGCATTCATTAGCCGGACTTCCGTTCACTGGCCCCAACTTTGGATGCGACAAATGCCACTCCTGGGCATTGCCACTTGCCAACTTGCGGAGAGCTTGTTAGGGGCGGACGACTAACAAGCAAATTGATTGAAAAATGCTCAAAAACTAAGGAAAATCCAAGCCCAAGTGTGAACAATGCAGCACAAATAAAATCAGTAAACTTGGGCAGGCAGCTAGAAAAGAATTTCCCCCATCGAATTAAACAAGTCTTGGCCGAATCGATAGACATATGTCTCTCATCTTGCCGTGATGAGAATTGAAGGTCCTGCACCCCACATCCGGTGCAGATGGGACAACAATGTCGATGACGACAGAGCCGAGCAGATTATGTAGCAAACTGAGGCAATGCCAAAGCACTCGAAGAAATTATGTTAAGTGACTCGGGCAAGACAAACACACACACACAGGCGGCTCACGGCGGTGCAGTCCTCGTCGGGAGAGGGGATATTTGCCTGTCCTATATATAGGATATGGAATGCAAGCACAAACATTCGCAGCCGATAGTTCCTTGTTCCCGCAACACATTAAAGTCTGCGAATCTGACTGCGGCTTTCACTTTTGTTTCTCCAACCATCGCTCGGAAAAAGGACTCGCCCTCCCATACATGCAGCGCGTCAAGCATCCTGCATCCTTCGTTGGTGAACTTTCGGTTCGGGCCTGGCAACGTTTTAAATTCAAATCTGTTCGCCTCCAACTGTCAGTTGTCAGCGGAAGTTCGAACGGCAAAGACGTTCAAAACGGATAGAAATCCTACGAAAAAATTCAGCCAGCTATTTAATGAAAAATTTGAACAAATATTTATCAAAGCCTAATAAACTTTTCAACACTTATTTTCGAATTAAAAAATATATTTAAACAAAAAGTGCAGAGTTAAGAAAAAGTTGTACTTTTCAAAAATGCTATTAAGTGCGTCAAGCTGATGGTTATGTAATCTCGGTGAAGATTCCAGAAATCCATCAGAAACTAGTGTCAAAAATAAGGAAACGTGATCACGTTTACCAGCAGAGTGAAGTTAATTCTGAATTCATCAACTAACCGTGTAAGATTTTGGAATTTTTTATTTATTTTACGTCTTAAAGAAAAATGTGCAGGTTATAGTTCTACACATTCTTTTTTCTCTTCTATGGCATAGAAAAATAAAGATATCGAAACCAGGACATAGTTATCTTACAAGTTAAAATGTGTGAAGTAAGACTTTTGTCTCTTTAAGATTTGGGGAAATATTTATTGACAGCTGCGAGCATAAGAGAATGTGATTAAAATATAAAGAAAGTATATGATGATAAAAAATATAAAGTTGTTTTTATATTTTGCTTTAGAATAGATCAATAAAATGTTAAAGTAAGACAATATTGAATGATTTTTATAGCTTATCAGATGGTACGTACGAGACTTTTTAGACCCTGTAGGTTTTTGATCAGCATCACCTACCGATTCGATTAAGCCATGGCAACCGTCTGTATTATTATTATTGCCACATCGTTGACACATCGCCGTAAAATACCGTAATAAATAAAAATAACTTACATTTAAAACATCTGTCCGTCCGTCTGTTCGTTTATCTGTCGATTCGACCGTATTTCGGCTGCCCGTCATCCCTACGGTTGTTTAATTTTAAACAAAGCATTCTCTAATTTGTAAAGCTATTTGTATAGAAGTTTTCAAAAATCCTTCTTTCAGGACAAATCGCACGACTGTATCTATAAAAGGCCTGCCATACAAATTTTATAAAAATTATATATAAGAAAACAGTTTTTATTTTATTAAATATATATTTCATTTATATGTTTTTCTTAAGACTTCAAAGTATGGCTTTAATAGAAATCAAACGACCTTATCCTAAATTGGTAAATTTGTATTTAAACTTTGAA
Source organism: Drosophila kanapiae (assembly GCA_008042475.1). Lineage (NCBI taxonomy): Eukaryota > Metazoa > Arthropoda > Insecta > Diptera > Drosophilidae > Drosophila > Drosophila kanapiae. Next base: position 252,428 of record VNJM01000360.1, on the reverse strand, counting down.
AAATCGTCCGAAATTCGTTGTTTTAACAACAAATTTGACACAATTTTATCTTAGAAACAAATTTTTTCTAAGAAACTTATGGTTTTTTTCTATAGAGAAAGGCTAACTACTTTTCGTATATAAATTATTCTTAAGGAAATCGAATTCTGTATTATCCTTATACTAGAGAAAGACGGTTATAAATTTCTTTAAAAATTAAAATTTTATTGACTCTTTAAGTTGGCCCAATTTTGCAAAGAAGAAGGGGAACTACTGACTTCTGCCTCGCCAAGTACCGCGGCAATTGTCCTTGTCTAATGGGGGCTCTGCAGCATTGGCAGGATTCTTTCATTGCCCGCTTTCTTCTCCACGTTCGCCATGTGAGTAGTGGGCGGCAGGGTAAGGGAGGCGTGACGGGCAAAGGCATCCTCGCGAGCGCATAGAAAGGCGCATGGGCCACTTAAGGCACGGCTCTCCAGCCACCTACCACCCACCTCCCACTTCGTGCCCGCCCCTCGAGTGGCTTTAATTGTGAATTAAGACGGTATTGTGCGGCGAGCGACTGAGACGGCGACAGGTATCGCTGCCAGGGTTGCCATACCATACCCCGGTCGGTTGCGACATCTGTCAATGCCGAGGCTATCTATTGTCGAGGGCAACTGTCCCTTTGTCTCGATCCGATTCGCCCCCCATTTTATTTAGTTTGTTAAGCGGCATAATTGTTGCTATTTTCGTGCCAATCGCTCTCGATGTCTCGCTGTCAATGCCAGGGGGACTCTTCGAGTGCCCGCTCGCCTTTGATCCTGCCCACCTGATGGCAAGGTCAAGGCAGAGACCTGGAAATCGTTTCAATTTGTTTGCATGTCGGCGTCGCAATTTTGTCACCTCCATTGTACAGGAAGAGCCCTGAAATTGTCGAACACATGATGCATAATACTCATCGAAAACAAGTGTTCAGGAAGGATTTATGTTAACAGATGACAATTAATTGTATTGTATTCGATACCTTAGAAATTTTCGATCGAATGCCATTTTCTGGGATAATAACTTTGGAATGTGGTCCTTGGTCGTACAATGAGTTGTGGTGAAACTTAAAAGACCTCATAGAGTTAAGGTTAGGGATGTATATCAAGAGAAAGGACCGATTTGGTATATCCTTGATAAATAAAAATGTTAAATATCGAACAATATCGTTAAAAATTTATTTAAAAAAAGAAAATATCCGGATTTCCTATTTAAGTAATCTCGTTTTTCGATATTTTAAGTCCGATATATTAGGCAAAATGATGATTTATCTAAAATATTGCATTGCACCGATAAAATAATGACTTAGCGTCATAAATTGATTTGAGTCATACAAGATATCAATATTTTTTGTCAGTCCTCTTTAAGGATATAACAAATTATTTCGCTCTTGCTTATATAGTGAGACTATGGACATAAATGGACAGACTGGACCGGACAAGGCTATATTGAAAGGACTCCTTATATCTTAAGAGTTCCGGATAATATATAACATTATACATTAAAAATATATATTTAGATATATTAAATATAACAAAAAACTTAACTGAATAATAAATAAACTCATTAAAAATCCAGAATGAAGAGAAATAATAATAAGTTGGAACATATGGCTTCCAACATTAAGTTTTTATAAAGAGTTTGCATAAATGTGCATATAAAAAAGATAACTTAACAAGCAATTCTAACAATAACAGTTTTAGAAACCTTTAGCTTGAAATACATTTTTTTGTTAAGAAATTCATTATTATTTCCGTTTTCTTCCCTTCCAGGAAAAGCGCAGAAATGGTGGTCCAAATAATTATCCTGGTGATCTGCACCATCTGTCTCAAGCACTACGCCAAAGGGGAGTTTCAGTGAGTAAAAAGCAGTGACATAAAAGTTATCCCATATGAAATCTTTGCATTTCCTCAAAATCAGACAAAGTCTGGCCATAACCGACATCCTGCCCGAGGACATCAAGCGATACGATAAGATGCGACCGCCCAAGAAGGAGGGTCAGCCCACGATAGTCTACTTCCATGTGACGGTGATGGGCCTGGACTCCATCGATGAGAACTCCATGACATATGTGGCAGATGTGTTCTTCGCACAGACCTGGAAGGATCACCGACTACGCCTCCCGGAGAACATGACCCAAGAGTACCGATTGCTAGAAGTGGACTGGCTGAAGAACATGTGGCGGCCCGACTCCTTCTTCAAGAACGCCAAATCGGTTACTTTTCAGACCATGACCATTCCCAACCATTATATGTGGCTGTACAAGGACAAGACGATCCTTTACATGGTCAAGCTAACGCTCAAGCTGTCCTGCATCATGAATTTTGCCATCTATCCACACGACACCCAGGAGTGCAAGCTGCAAATGGAGAGCTGTAAGTTAGAGAAATTTTAATAATTTAATATAATTTATAAACAAAATATAACAATATTTAGTGTCGCACACCACGGATGACCTGATCTTCCAGTGGGATCCCACCACACCGCTCGTGGTGGACGAGAATATCGAGCTGCCGCAGGTGGCCTTAATCCGGAATGAGACGGCGGACTGCACCCAAGTCTACTCAACTGGCAACTTCACCTGCCTGGAGGTGGTCTTTACACTCAAGCGGCGGCTGGTCTACTACGTCTTCAACACCTACATACCAACCTGCATGATTGTGATCATGTCGTGGGTCTCCTTCTGGATCAAACCGGAGGCGGCTCCAGCCCGTGTCACCCTCGGGGTCACCTCGCTGCTCACCCTTTCCACGCAGCACGCCAAGTCGCAGTCATCGCTGCCGCCGGTTTCCTATCTCAAGGCCGTGGACGCCTTCATGTCCGTCTGCACGGTGTTCGTGTTCATGGCCCTCATGGAGTACTGTCTGATCAACATCGTTCTGAGCGACACGCCCATACCCAAACCGATGGCCTATCCGCCCAAGCCGGTGGCTGGGGATGGCACCAAAAAGGAGGGCGAAGGCGGCGCTCCACCGGGCGGTAGTAGCAGCAAGCAGGCCACCATGCTGCCCTTGGCCGATGAGAAAATCGAAAAGATTGAGAAAATCTTCGATGAGATGACCAAGAACAAGAGGGTAAGGGTCCCTAGAATACTTGGAAGAACTATCCAAAAATGTTATATAATTATCCTTTCCACAGATTGTGACCACTCGCCGTGTGGTTCGGCCTCCGCTGGACGCCGATGGGCCCTGGATTCCGCGCCAGGAGTCACGCATCATTCTGACCCCGACAATTGCGCCCCCGCCACCGCCTCCGCCGCCATCTGTGCCCGATCCGGAGCTGCCCAAGCCCAAGCTGACCCCAGCCCAGGAGCGGCTCAAGCGGGCCATCTACATTGATCGCTCCTCGCGGGTCCTGTTCCCCGCTCTCTTTGCCAGCCTAAACGGCATCTACTGGTGTGTGTTCTACGAGTATCTGTAAGATCGGCGCCAGACCCTGCTGACCTCTGACCTGTACATACTACTTTCGCTGGCTCTCTCTCTCTCGGCCGCTCCAGGCGAGTGTTAAACGTTGATTGTTCGCATATATCGAAGCGTATACCGCAGATTTACTCTTAAGCTTTCACGCACAAGCTTTAAGTCAATGAATTTTAAACTTAGACGATTGTTGAACCACAAAAAAAGAAAAAAGAAAGAAAACCAGAGAAAAACTCAAGACGAATTACAAAATATCAATTCAATTCCTAAGATGCTTAAAAATAATCAAGCGATGTCGCTGTAGCTGCTGTAGATTAAGTGAATTGTAATTTAATGTCTCCAACAAATGCTTTTAATTGTAAATAAATAGAGAAATCAATAAACGAAAAGGACTCGCTGAGCTTTCTGGTGGTAAGGACTTACTAAATCCTTGGGAAACTTAAGCTCCAAGCTGAGTAATAGCTTTCAGTTCCAAGTTCCATCAGGGCAACCTTTTATCAAGCGCCATTTCGGCCAACAGTTGGCCTGTATTTTGGCCTAATAGTTTCTCAGCCGTTTTGGCCAGACCATTAATTTTTTTTAGCACCTCTTTCTTGTTGTTGATTTTTTTTTTACTCAACAGTAGTTATAAGTTTATTTCGCGCTGCTTTTTCTTTTAAAGGTGTCAACATTGGGTCGAACAATGGGGCCTGCTCGGATTTCTACCAGTCAGCCCCGTCAGTTCAGACTTATGAATACCCAATTAATTATGTTGGTCACACGCTCTTCTACACTTTTTCCTTTTCACGGTCGTTAGTGACGCCGAAGCCATCAAGTGAAAAAAAGGTTAAAAAAGCAAAGACAAAATGTACCAATTGAGTCGAAGATAAGATGACATTATGGAGGAGATGCCACATAAGATCTGCCAGATCACAAACGGCAGATATAAATGAATAATTCGGTTGTATTTTCATTAAGGCCTTGTAATTATTTACCACCATCTTATTTCCACTTAAATTTTTGTTTAATTTTTGTCGGGTTTCTCCGCTGCATGGTACGACCACTATCAATCATGTGTGCTTGCCAGTTTATGTGTATATATATTTTTTTTTTCGGTTAAACCATTTGCATTTGAAGTAGGCCAGGCCAGGCCAAAGAGTTCGGTTCGTTTTGGGGAAACCACAGCATGATTCACCCAAAAACCACACGGTACTCGATCGAGCCGATTGCATTGGCGAGCGGGAAAACAAGCTAAGGTTGCGCAAATATTAAATATTTCAATTTTTTTGGACGGCGGGAATACCTGAGCTTGAGCACTATGTGGGCGAGTGTGTTCAATGCAAATTAGCTTAGGGGTTCAATGAGTTTGCTGTTCAAGGAAACTGGAGATAGATATAGTTTAATATATTTAAGTATATAGATAAGAATTATCGAAGTCCACGCAGAGGGAGGGAGCGAGAGAGAGCTCTCGAACTCAAGCCCCAAGTCTGAAGAAAGTAAAAAATCCAGCTGACAACCTCGCTGCTACCGTCGCGCCTCTTAAGTTCCCCCGTAAGCCCCGTGGCCGCCACCGCCTGCATCGCTGCCGATCTTCCACAACAAAAGCCGAAACGAAAACGAAACGAAATGCTCCAGCGACAATAACAACAGTGGTGTAAAGGCCAAAGCTGCCTGGAAACGACGCCACAAAATGTTATGTTGTTGCTGGCTGTGTGTGTCTTCGGCTCGCGTTTTGTCTTCTGCAGTTTCAGTTTCAATTTCAGTCGAACTCGGGCAGCAACGGCACACGGAAGCAGGCCGCTCAACACCGCTTCAGCTCCGAAACAGCACAAAAAACCCAAAAAAATCAACAAAAAAACCAACCCTAACCAACTGCAATTGGACTTCAGTCAATAACACTCGGCGGTGGTGAATTAATTCGAGCAAAACGCCGTAAAAGTGAAATTTTTGCATTTTTCGCAATCGGGGCGGCGGGAAATAAAAATAAATATTACAAAATTCAATTAAAGCAATTGCCAGTTGTTCGTAAAAAAGTTAACGCCAAGGCTGAAGCCAAGCCAAGATATTGAAACCGAATATAAAAAACGTCGCCGCTGCTTAACACTTTTTAACACTTTCATTTTCGTTCAGAGTCGTTTTCGTTGGGTTCGTTCGTCATCGCGGAGCGTCGTCGCCGTTCGTCGAGTGTGTTAAATAATAGTAAACAAAAAAGTGAACGAAACAACGTAAAATTGTCGGCAAATGTTAAACAGCTTTTGTGAACTGAAAACGGAAACTGCATTTTAAGGCATCTGAAGTTCGGCAAGATGCAGGCGACGCCATTTCTGCTCTGCCTGGGTTGGTATTCACAAAATAAATAACTGGAAACTGGGCCCCCCCTAAAATTAACGCATAATTAACCTAGTTTTGGCCATCTCAAAATCGACTTTGGAAATGTTGCAACCATTTATGTGCGGCTTATGGTTGATTTGTGCTAATGTGCTGCGCAAAAATATAAATAAATAAATAGGCGAGGAAAAACAAAAGACTTAGGCAACGAACTCGAATGCAGCCGATGATGGGAGCGTTTTATTTTTTTGTTCGATCATTGTTCGTGCAACGCGACGCTGCTTGCAACTTTCTTTGCCCACTTTGCTGCCAATAAAGCTTCCGCTCGGTGACGTCAGAGCCGAAAGAAACCAGCTGGCATGCAAATCATGCGGCGACACCAAGGCCAATCGTAGATCTCCCCGCGCCCCAAGTACACCTTCGTACGTGTTTCTCGGTATTATAGCAGCGCCAGGCTTGACCATCTATTATGCAACTAAAAAAAACTACAAAAAAAAAAACATGTCAACGCCGTCTGTTGGCGTTGCTGGTGCCAAAAACTCCAGTCCCGGCGGGTTTGCTGACGCCGCCTGACCATGAAGTGTTCAATTTAATGTTATCTCCGCGGATTCGGAAGCTGCCAGTTTCTCCGATTGTCCCTCCGCTGCCCCCCGTTGGCGGATTAGTTGGTACTTTTCCAGCGTTGCCGCAAATGCCTTTTCTTGGATTATTTTCACTTTCGTTTGCCGAGCAATTACTAGAAAATTGTTTGGTAGGAGCTTATGAAACTCCTAGCCGGCGCTTAATGGGATTACGACTTCAGTTAATACTTGGTATTACTTCAAGGGATACCCAATTTGTAATACATTTTTTGGTATTATTTCCTTTTTAAAACAATCATAGAGCCGCTAGGGTTGTGCCAGACAACTTTCGTTTGGATTTAAGGTGCACTTTCTGCTTTTAAATGCAATATACGATGTGTATTATAAATTTAAATATTTCAAATGCTTTTATTACTGTTAAACAAGTTCTTTCGGTTTAGAAACGTCTGAAAAATAACATTACAACTTCTGGTTGAATAAAATGAACAATTTAATGTGGCTTAGCGCCAGAAAGTAATAAACTGCTGAATACCTTTTATTTCTACTAGAAGTTAGCGACCATTCAAAGTGTTTATAGCCGTAAGCCAACATTTATGAGTGCACCTTAAATTGCTTAACGGCTTTACGCTACAATATTTTTATTATGAACATTATACAAAAACTAGAACGAAATTAAGCAATTATATATCTTAACTTTCATTCTGAAAAAGAAGCTTCCCAAGACAGCAGATAAAAGATAAACAGCACCTTAAGTAATAGATTTATATTATAAAGTATTAAAATAAATACCAATAATTAAAAATTATTAAGCGCTGAGTAGTTTTCAATTTAATTTCCCCTTCATTTTGATTTCTTTCTGCCGAATGTGTGACACTTTTTTTGGGTCAAAATGCAAAAGAGTCCGAGTCCAAATAATGAACAATGAACCGAAAGGAGAGCATGCTTATATGTGGCGAATGTGCTTAGTCTGTCTAGGGCCCTCGGGGCATTCACTTTTTCCCAAGAAATCATTTCTGTATAAGCCCTATAATTGGCCAGCATTTCATTGTGTTGAGCGGCAGGCAGCTGAAGCACAAAATAAAGCATTGCCATTTGGTATGGGCAATTTTATTCCAAGTGAAAGTGGCAAAGTTGCAGTGCACACCTCGAAAAATGTTAATGAGCAGCCGCGCTCGTATCTGGCATAAAAGCAAAACAAGAAAACGCCAAAATAAAGCAGAAAGAGGCGATATTAAACCGTAACTGTAGCAGCTTAACCCAAATCACTGCCAGATAATCAATATTGTTTTCCTTCCGAGCTGCCAGAGGTGAAATCTTCCATTTATTGCCGACCTTGAGTTCACTTACATAAAGAATAACCCGCGAGGAAGTTCCTCTTCGGTGAGATCTTACCTGTGGAAAAATGTCAAGTCATTAAGGCGAACCCAAAGATACAACACAAAAAATAAGCAAAATAAATGTAAAGCAAACCAAGCCAAACGGACTCCGATTATGTCACGGCAGGCAAGCAAAGTAAACACACTGCTAAATAAACATTAAGCGCTTCAGTTGAACGACAACAGAAAGGGGCTAAGATGGGCGGACCAGGGGAGTGGAGGGGCGGGGGAGTACTGGAGTCATAACCGGCGACATACTTTCCCATTTAAGGGACAAGGGGGGCGGATGCGTAATGCCAATTTGTGACATTATTCAACAAACGCAAAGCGACGTCGCGGCATCACTCGATTTTGCATAGGGCCATTGTTCGATTCGAAGTGAGTTAGGTCAGTTAGGAGCTAGCGGATCTTCGAGTGCTTCCTGCTTTCAAACAGACAGTGCTTTTCATAATTCATAAATTGTATTTATTTGCCTAACGAGGTAATTGCCGAATATTTGTTTATTTATGTTTTATCAAGAAATAAATAATATTTATTGAACCAGAAAATACAAGAAACTGCTTTTATAGGTGTTTGACAATGCTTCATCGTGGAATTATTATTAACAATTATAATGATTAATAGATAAATGTGATTTGATAGAAATAAATACCTATCTTATATAGAAAAATATAAATATTAAATATGTACGTTATCAGGTAAAATCAATTATCAGTTTTTACGGATATACAAAGCTATGTGATATATGTAGTACCCTTAATATATGATATCAGCAATAAAATTGCATGGTCTTTGTAGATTGGACTCATGGCATTACAAATAGACAAAGTGTTTGCTGTGCTTTACTTTAACGAGTGTGCACCCAAATACCGCACAAATGTAGCCGGCATATGGACACTGATGTGCCGGCAGAGATCCTACAGAGATATGTGTTAAACCCCCATATAGGGCCTTGTAGACCACAGCTTTAGAGGAAAGCGTCCTTTCCGGTGATCTTTTAGTAGTAATATATTTATAAACTAGTGCTAATCATAATTTTGGGAGCCAGTTTTAAACAAAAAAGACTCCATTGCACTGTAAGTAAAATCGAATGGTTAAAGCCAAAGGTAAATTAATTAATTAAATAATAAACTTCATTAATCTCTAAATAATTTACCAACTAATAGCCTTCTTCTTCTTCTTCTTCCAGTGCTCTCCGCAGTAACGTTACTCCCTGGCAGAGCACAAGCCGATGATTCCCCTGATGAGGAGCAGCCCCTGCATTTAACCAACGACGGTAAGTGTGACCAGGATGCGCATAGCGGCCACGGACATTCACAACTTTAACCCTTAAGGCAGCGTCTTTCTTTCAGCCGCACCTGCACGACCGGCGCCTTGGCCGCCAGCTTAGCGAGGACTTGGGCCTGAGCCTGAGTTCGGCCAGCACGGGGAGTGGCTCCTCCGCCAGCAGCCAGCAGTCCAGTTCTGGCTACGATGACGACGAGGAGGACGAAGACGACGTGGAGGGCTCCAGCGAGTACTACGACAGCGACGAGGACCAGACCGAGGGCAGCAACGAGTCCCTGCCACGACAGCTCTCACAGTCCACCTTCAAGCGCATCTCGGAGACCCTGGGGGCACTGAACCATGTGGGCCACATGCTGGTGGACATCACACGCGGCGGACAGGATCAAGCCAAGACGGAGGGTGTGGAGAAGAGTGAGGACAAAGGCTTAACGGAGAGCTCTTCCAGCTCTACGTTGAGTGTGTCTAGCACCACTGAGGTGGCGGCATCATCCACTTCTTCACTTCTGGGAAAGTCGGACGCCATGCCCGGAGTCTCCGGAAAACTACTGGACACTTTGCCCATTACACTGTCCGCCAACAGTTTACTGCCGGCTGGAAAGCCAGCTAACTTGAGTGTTGTTCAGGTCGCCACCAAGAGAATCGGGTTGGACGACCACTCGCCCATGTTTGTGGAGAACAAGGAGCTCAAGCTGAAGAAGAAAAAGAAGAAGAATAAGAACAAGCAGAAGGTAAAGAAGCCCAACGATGAGGCAGTCCAAGTGCAAGCGGTCCAAGGGGCTCAGCAGTCCCAGCAGAAGATCAAGATTCCGACAACGCCGCGCACCACAACCAGCACCTCCACGGCGGTTACTCCCACCACCCTGAGGCCTCTGGATCAGTTGGCGGTGGCCAGTGATGAGGCAGGCACTGCCAAGGATGTGGAGAACTACTGTAAGACTCCAAGCGGAAGACCGGGACGCTGTGAGGACCTCAGCAGCTGTCCAGCCTTGCTGCTGAATCTCAGCAGCCTGAGGGAGTCGCTGTGCTTCAAGAGCCTCTTCGTGCCCGGCGTGTGCTGTCCCCTGTCCTCCTCCTCGGCGTCTTCCGAGAGCTCTACCGTCTTGACCACCCAAAGGCCTCTGAAGCTGACCACACGACCCCCTACCACCACCACGACCACAAAGGCCTCTCAGCCGACCAAGAGGACAACACTGCGACCCACGACGCGGCCTACCTCGGGCTTAGTGCTCATTCCCCAGAAGAAGCCACCTACGACGACGACGACCACGACAACAGAGGTTCCGCTGGAGCCCGAGGGTCTCGATGAAATCGGCAATAATATCGTGGACCCCGACGAGTGTGGCCAGCAGGAGTACTCCACGGGTCGCATTGTGGGCGGAGTGGAGGCCCCTAACGGCCAGTGGCCTTGGATGGCGGCCATTTTCTTGCACGGACCCAAGCGAACGGAGTTCTGGTGCGGCGGCTCTCTGATCGGCACCAAGTACATCCTGACGGCGGCGCATTGCACTCGCGACTCTCGCCAGAAGCCGTGAGTATTAAAAGTTAAAAGGAGTTACCTTCGAGTGATATTAACTTCCTGGTTCCTTTAGATTCGCTGCCCGACAGTTTACGGTGCGGCTGGGTGACATTGATCTGTCCACGGATGCCGAGCCCTCTGATCCCGTGACTTTTGCTGTGAAGGAAGTGCGCACACACGAGCGGTAAGACTTGTTTTAAAATATTTCTAAATATTATTATAATCCCATCGATTTCTTTTCCAGCTTCTCCCGCATTGGCTTCTACAATGACATTGCCATCTTGGTGCTGGACAAGCCGGTGAGGAAATCTAAGTACGTGATCCCCGTTTGCCTTCCAAAGGGTCTTCGTATGCCGCCCAAGGAGCGTCTGCCAGGTCGTAGGGCCACCGTCGTGGGCTGGGGCACCACATACTACGGCGGCAAGGAGTCCACCAGCCAGCGGCAGGCAGAGCTGCCTATCTGGCGGAACGAGGACTGCGATCGCAGCTACTTCCAGCCCATCAACGAGAACTTTATCTGCGCAGGATACTCGGATGGCGGCGTGGATGCCTGCCAGGTAAGTTAGATCAGCTGATTTTTTCTAAGGAAGGCAATAATATTCTATATATTCTATTAATTTTAAAGGGCGACTCTGGCGGTCCACTGATGATGCGTTATGACTCCCACTGGGTGCAGCTGGGAGTGGTTTCCTTTGGCAACAAGTGTGGTGAACCTGGCTATCCAGGTAAGATATATCCTTCTATCATTGACTATTATTATACCATGATCTCCCTAAAGGTGTCTACACGCGCGTCACCGAATATCTGGACTGGATACGAGACCATACGAGGGACTGATCGCTTAGCCGATCCACCCGATCCACCTTAGCCGTAACTGTAGCCTAAATTTAGGTAACACTAGTCTATGTACTCTTAATGTCCCTCCCCTCCTCTTCCTGTTCTATGTGCAGTGCCCTATTTATTAACCGCAGCCCGTTGCTCTGTGTAGCATTTGTTGACTAAATTATTAAATATTTAAAGATTATTAATAAAGTGTGTGAAGACAATATAGCTGATTGAGAAAATATGTATTAAATTGGGTAAACAAAAGCTGAAATACCTGGCAAAATTAGTACCTTTAGAAATGTTTATAAATTTACCACTGTGGACATCTATCTACGTAGTGACGATGGGTACCGAAAGTGTACATAGCTGGAAAAATGTAAGCCATGTTAACAATTAACAACTTTTTTAAGGCTTCATGCTGAATTCTAAACTAAATAATAAAAAATTTGAATTATAATTTTTCTTAATATAACCAATATTTAACATATTTTTGAGCTGAAGGTGCAATCGTCACTTGTACTACTATTTGTAAAGAAGAATTTGTTATATCTACATATTCGGACATACACATAGATAAAAAAGAAAGATACATACGAGGATACTCGACTGTGATACTCGACTGTGGGTACAGGACCCAGATTTTTACATTTTAAATTAAAAAACACTTTTTTAGTGTGCATTTTCGGGTGGATCGTTTTATATCGAAAAAATCGATATTTAAATGTCAAGATACCTATCTATCGGGTAAGTGATAGAGTAAGGTAAAAATATTTTGGATTAATCGCCTGGTGATGCTGTTAAAAAATATATGTATTTCATGGGATTTTAGATTCTTTCTTTCGTTAATTATAAACATTTTCTGCTGGCACTAAGTTATAATACTTTTTCAGTCAATAGGTATCTATTATAACAACAAAGAGTCGTATTTTATTTATAGTTTGTAAAGTTTTTACAGCGAATTACATGACTGCATTTGAGTGTGTTTCGCCAAAACCCAATGAGGCATAGCTAATTGATTTGTGTGAGTCCCAATAGGGGAGTGTAATGCCATTTGTAGATATACTCCGATATCGGTTTCGCTGCCACATGGTAATTACAGCCCCGAAACCGAACAAAATAGGTTATGGGAGCTGGTAATTCTCATGATTACTTGGAGATTAGACACATAGTGCTTGACATTCCGGAAATTATCAATGGTGATGCGACGGCCTGATAAGTTCATTCATCCACCGGGCAGTTGCTTTTGTTTTTTTTTTTATCACTTACTGGGAAACACTTGGTAAACAAACGTGAGCAATTGCATAAAGTTTTTTCGCCGGTTCTCTCTTCCCCTGACTTGCTCTTCAAAAACGGGTACATATATAATAAGCACTCAGTTGGCATTGAGCTTTCACAGCTGACGGACGCGAACGATTTCCCTCCAACCGGCAAAGTGCGCGTATTGCCAGTTCTTTTCGGTAATACATCAATTCTTTGGCTTAAAGTGTTCATTCAAGTGCTTGAATTACAATCTATATTTACTGTGATGATTTACTGTATTTATAAATCATAAAATTGTACAATTAGTGTGCTGATAATCACCAGTTTCACTTTGTTGCTGCTTCTGTGCGTGCGACCCAAAAGCTCCGTGTGTTTTGTTTATGCAGAGCTTTTTTGGCTAAACGCGTGGTAAGTACCTGAAAAGAAAGAGAGAAAAGCTCCCATCTAAGGGAGAGAATATTATGCGTACTTGTGGAGAAGAGTCAAAAAGGTCATGCGGACTTTAGGTTGGCCCTGAAAAAGTTGAGTCACTGTTATATCGAAATACGTATGTATGTACATACATACATATGTAGTTGCAATTTGTATCTTTAAATTTTTTCATAAAATCTTTTTCCTCACTTTTGCTGTTCAGTGTAAATGCACAAGCTTTAAGCTCCAACATATGTACATTACGATGATATGTTGAGACAAGCTTTATGCTTATGTTAGTTCAACACTGTTAGCACTTAGTAGCGTTTTTGGGGCGATTCATGGGCGGTTTTTAGAAATTTTAAAAAACAAATTAAAATTTAAGCGCAGTCTGTAAGACTTGTATTTTTTAAATCTCTCATCAGTTCCAATTATTCGACGTTTTGACAATCATTTATTATTTAAGCGAAAAAGCTGTGACAGCTTACTGTTGTCTTAAATAGTTAGCTGTAAGCATTTCGCCAGCAAAACATGTATTATTAATTATTAGATAGCGGACTTAAACAGATAAAGAACTTGTTTTTTTTTTTACAAAATATCAATATTTTCATTAATTTGATAAATAACCTGAGCCATAGCTTTTCCTTATGCAATATAATTGTATCTTACTAATTGTCAACTCACTCATCACCTCTCACAAAATACAAATAAATATTAAAAAAAACTTCGATTGTTCCCGCCCGGGTTCGAACCGGGGACCTTGTGCGTGTGAAGCACACGTGATAACCGCTACACTACGGAAACGCTTGGAGATCGTTTGGCTTAGAGACGCTGAAGAGTGAACGACCTGTAGACACAATTTCTATTTATACTTATACGTTCTTGATTATTTAATAGTTCAGCTATACTTGTATTAAAGTATTATTGAGGACAATTATTTGCTAGTGTAAAAACGGCGCTGGCCGGTTTGTTTATTATTGTACTTATGACAGTATAGTTTTACGATGGATGTGAACATTTTCACTTCAACAATATTGTTAGTATAAATAATATGAATATAAAATAAACTTTCAAAAAAGAAATTCAGGGCAAACTTGCCTTACTTCTTTCTTGTTTTCTCTTCATACATTAGTGTAATAATCGTAATAATACTTCTAAAATAAAGTTCTGTTTATTACATTAGTCTTCCTGAGATATATAAAAAATATTATTTAAATTTATGATATTAGAAAGTATTCTTCTGGAAATGCTACACTTTATTTCACCTTTTGAAAAATGCTAGGCATAGAAGCCCTTAAAATATGACAATTGTTTAAGAAATAAAAAAAAACAACATTTTGAAATGTTTGACAACTATTTCTTGGTTTCAGAAATGAATTACTGAATACAATACATATTTTAAATATATTAATTTAAATATCAGTAAGTGCATAATATATTCGAAAACATGCATTAAATTTCGCTACAAAATTGTAAGAACTTTTGCAAATGCGGAAAATTATATATTGCAAGTATTGTGAAAGCGTAAAAAAGGTTTCGGGAAAAGAATAATTGCTTTTCATATAACAGAGAAATAAAAGAAAAAAAATAAATCGAATCTGTTCCCGCCCGGGTTCGAACCGGGGACCTTGTGCGTGTGAAGCACACGTGATAACCGCTACACTACGGAAACAACTGACAGCAACGCGGACCAATGGTGGCCATAGTTCGAAGATCGTGGTTATCTACCATTCCACTACCAGTAGCATTGCGTGGCAGTAACAACAAATCCAATGGCCGCGTAAGACTGCCCGAACAAAATCCATTTCTCTGCCTTGTCATGCCGCTCTTAATTAGCCCTTACTTGTCCGTTCCACACACAATTGGCCAACAGTTGGCGCGGACCGAGGAGGGGGGCGAGAGAAAGGCATTCTTGGCATGCCTGAAAGACGCTGACCAGATTACCAACCAATGCTCTGGGGAGGCGCCTGGCAGGGAAGGATATCTCTGGTGGGCGGGCAGCGATGCTCTGCTGGCCCACCTTTAAATAAATTCGAGCACGCTGATCCTTGATTAAAATTCCTATTGTCTTGACTGCTTACGGCCGGGCCAGGACTCGCCTCGCTCCCCCCTTTCATTGCTCCGCTTTTGTGCGGCACCGTGAACGTAATTAATATGCAGGCCAGAACGGACTCTAACTGCTCTCTGGCACTCGTTATAATTACGCATTTAAATTGGCACAAAGGTTGAGGCCAGACACGAACACAGAGGACACACTGAGCGGAAAAGGGATATCTATAAGGGAAGCAAAGATTATTAACCTGAGACAAGTTGTTACAAACACTTGCCATCCTCTGTTACAAGACAGGATTCCAAAAATATTCACAATAACATCTAATTAGATAATCTTTAATCTCAATTTATTCTTTCTCTGAAATAATAGTCCATCTTGAGTTCTAAAACTCCTAAAGAACTTTGAAAATTGATATACAAATTTGTTAAGGGATCAAAAAACTCATTCTTAGAATTTATGTGGATAATACCTTTTCGGAATTAATGACAAATCCTCCGCGCAGTGCAAGCAAATCCAAGAGCAACGCCAAGAAGAGTCCACAAGGAAGCGCCTTGGTGTGCGTGTGTGTGTGTGCTGGGGTGGATATGTACATGTATATGTGTATGTGTGCGGCCCCATAAATTTGGGTCAATGGGAAAAACGTCAGAATTGAGTAATTACAACATAATTTTCAATTTTGCAGTTTACGTTGTAAATTAATTTGCGGTCGACATTGGCGAAGCAGCCTCAGATCAAGCTGTTCCCTTCCCATCCGCCGTCCCCTTTTCAGCTTAGGCTGGGCTGAATCGTGACTGGTTTTTGGGTGGGGTCTTGATCTCTGGTTGCCTTGGGTTGGTTCTCTGTGCTCTGAGTTTTAGGTTCAGGGGGATTGCACAACAATTAAAGCAACAATTACTGGACAGCCGGACGGACGAATAGCCGTTGGATTTGGCGTTTGTGTATTGCGCCGTGCTGTATATGGTAAATGTATATTGTTGTTCCGCCGTTCGCCGGGTCGGTGTTCCTCGGCTGGGGGTCACTCGTTTGTTGTGCATAATAAATTTGCCGTTATTCTGACCGTGTTGCTACCCAGTAGGTGAAAAGGTCAGTTAGACTGGAATAATGATTGCAAGAGTAGAATTTCTCTTGAAGTTTCATTTCGAATTTCTACTCAAATTTCATAATAAATTTCATAGTCGCCGCAAAGTGCAAGTCTTTAGTTTCTAGCGGATTTTTTACACTTCCATTGCCTTTTATGTTTTATATATTTTATTTTTCTCAATTAAATTTGCAATATCTCACATTTTAATTGAATTAAAGTATATATTACCTTTTGCGTTATGCGTTTAAAATTAAGTTAGCTTCAAATTCAACCCGGAAACAAATAGTCAAGTGTTTTTTTTTTGCTCTCCAATTAAATTAAATAGTTTACCCATTATAGACTATATAAAACGAAATAAATTAGCCTGGCTTTCACAACAAATAATTAAATACTGTAATTTAGTGGTGGTCCGGCAATACATTGACAAGTTTGAATTGCATTTCTGTGAATAATTATAACGAAATGGCTAGATATGAGCAAAACAAACAAATAAAATAGCTATGACTATAAAACGAGCTATTTAACTGTAAAAGTGGCTAGATTTAGCCACAAAACAGCAATGGGATGGCATTGGTGTTTTGCTTTAATTCTATGCTAACTGTACATGTGCCGGCAGAGGTCGGGCAGAAGTTATTTGGCGGCGCGAGAGTCAGAGCACCACTGCTGTAATTATTAAACATTATTTAAATTATTGAAAGGTTGAGTTGTGTTTAAATATTTAACTGCCTCCATAATTCTATATTTTAATTGTATTATTTCTTAATTAACCACTAATTTCTAATTATATATGTACATTTCGAAAAATATATTTGCGTTAATAAATTATTAAGAATAAATTAAAACCGATGAAAACAAATGGGTTTAGCAAATTCAACGAGTGCAAATTGACAGGAAATTCAATTTTAAATTAAATTCTAGTACGTGACAGATGGACGTACGTTCGAGTAATGGAGCCGGTCTTTATTTTATTCTCATTTTGTCCTCTCGCACTCGCTATCAATGTATTTTTAAGAGTGACAAAATAGTTTTCTCATCACCATCATCAGCAGACCCGGGGGACTGACTCTGTTTTTTCTGCACAAAACTGTTTACGATTTTACAGCTGAATGGATTTTAATTGGAAGCACCAAAAGACACGCTAGTGTCATTGACACAAGGGGTGACATAGGAGGAGGAGGAGGCGGCGGCAGCTCATGTGGGTAGGGTGTTGTCCGGACGGGGTTCCTCCGAGAAAAGGAGTGGAAAGGCCAGGCAGTTGCTGGCAGCTGTGACAGGACTTCGGATCATGTGGGTCTACCCAGCTTATGCAGGAGGGGGTTTTTGTGTTGTTGCCCGAAAGATGCAATAAAAAATTGACCCGAAAATGTGTAACAAATGTTGTGACATATTTTCGCAACGTTTTCTCACAGCTCCTCCCCTCCCCGAAACACATCCGAGAAGTTCTATCGAGCCGCTGCCAATGATCCTGAAAAGCGCAAACGAAAAGAGTCTGAAAGGATGCTCAGAATGGGTTTTCCTAGGGCGGGTGAAAATCGGTTTCGGGCAACATTTGTTTTGGGCCACACATATAACGGGAAATGTGCAAAAATGAATATGAAAAGGGGAGCAAACGGTGCCGGGAGTTGGGGCTGCTGTTGGGGTTGCTACTGCGGGGCGAAAATCTGTAACTGTAAATGTAACTGCAGCATGGCATGAACTTAATCTGCTGCCGATTGTTTTTCTTGCTTTTTCCAGGGGCGATGGGCGACGGGTGACGGGCGGATTTGTTGCTCAATTTGTAGCGGGAACCGCGGGCGGGGTAGGGGAGCGGCACGGGCTACTTTGAGCAACCCAAATACGGCGCATTTTCAATATTGCGGCAACAATTTTCATGGATTTTTCGCCTTCTTTGTTTTACGCTCCGCTCTTTTTTTTTTGCCTGTTTGTATTTGGCAACTTGGTAATAATGAAACCAACGATTGGGGGCCAAGCTGCGGGGGTGTGTTCATTTAATTGAAAACGAGGCGTGGTCGTGGCACAGGCGGAAGCGGAGGCAGCGGCAGCACTTAAAGCGAAATTGAGAGCAGATGGAACGGCAAGCGAAAAACTTACAATAATTGCCCACAACAGTTTGAAATTGAACGAAGCCACTCAAATGGACTGAAGTCCGGGGCAGCTCCGGTTAACTGAGATGATTACCATCGGCGGCAGATAAAGTTTCTGCAACCACTTAATGGGTTATTTATAGAGTTTCCCCGCTGAAGTCTGAGTGTTGAAACTAATTAAATTATACAATGAAAATCTTCTTCATCGCCATAAAGAATATTTTCATTAAGCAGGGTAAGCGAGAGTTGGAGAAAAGGTGGCTTGGCCCTTCCCTCAGATAGCTTTTATATAAATAATATAGTCCAGCTCGTTTGACCCTTTTTAAGGGTTGATTTTTTCTTTTAAGAGGTTCCTCGCTTTGGTTTGGGGCTTCTTATATTTTCTTTATACATTTTATGTTTTTTAAATGAACGTTTCTAATATTACTAATTCAACTTAGATTAAGCTGCCACTTGGGTAGCAGAGCGCTAGTCAAATAAATAAAATATATTTCATTTATGATCAACAGTTAGGCTATTATATTTTTAATTTTTTATGTTTTTAAATCTAGCGAAAAATGTTCAGAACTATGCTACAAATTTGTTAATATAAAAAATGCTTAATTAACGCTGAACTTGGTTTAATTGCATATTTCTAGACATATTTTTTAGGGACTTAAAAATCTTTGGTATATATTTTGGTATTTTATATTACAAAAGTTTATAATTTAATTAACAAAGTTAATGAATTTGGTATCTAAAAATTGTATGGCATACTTTATAACCGCTTTTCGAGTGCTTTTAAACCACCCATTATATTGTCTATCTAAATGAATAATTTTGCAAGAACCTTAAAGAGTTTATAAAAATACAAACAATCTGCTTGATGCATGTCCTATCAAGTTTCCACTGAAAGAGATATTCTTGACACGCCGATTTCCCGCACCGATTTTCTCTGACCCCTTCTAGTTCATCAATAGAACGTGATACCCATTTTATTGCCATTCGTAAACCGATTCACACAGCAATGAACGAGGGAAATTTCTCAAATTTTCAAAGACAAATATGCGCCACAAATCACATTTCCATGAATATACTAGCTATATGCATGGATGTGCCCTGTATCCTGGCTGCGGACATGTGTGCTGTATTATTTATATCAATTTGAATGATATACAAATTGGTATTGCAAACAGCTCGTGACTATAAACAGAGAGTGTAACCTGATACGTTGCTTGTTGCAGTCGCTCGCCAATTTCTTCTGTGCAACACCGACTATGTATGAGCGGTGAGCGAGTGTTTGTGTGTTTGGACGCCATGGCGACCTTTTCTTTGGAGCCTTGCCTCGCTCGCCACGTTATCTTTGTGTATGGACAAACACACACACACACACACTCAGATATACACGCTGACACAAAGCAAGGACACAAGGCCGTGGGAAGTGGACAAGACAAACAGGAGCCGCCCCTTCCATGTGAGTGGGCGGGCAAACAGACCGATACCCTGCAGCCCAGAGCCCAAAGCCAGTAGAGCCGGACGCATTTCGCACACTGACCACCGCCCTTAGCCCGTCCACCTGCCAGGCTTCCCTGCTGCCCGCTGCATTATGTCGAGGAAACCGAGCAACCCGGGAACTACCATCTCTTTTTCGCCTCTCGACAAAAACCAATAAGTCAAATGACCGAAAAGGCTTAACAGACCATGAAAAACGTAAGAAAGGTAAGCCGAAAGGAGGGTTTTCTGGCGAAAAAAGCCAACAACAATAAGCGGAAAATCAGGATAATGTAACAAAAAGCGGTGCCAGGAAATCGATGGGAAAAAATGAATAAAGAACGGGCGAATTAAAAACGATAAATAAACAATGATGATTCCTGAACGTCCGGGCTCGGAATCGCTTGGGTCCTTCAGCACTTTTTTACAACACTTGGGCAAGAGCACCACATACTATATATCGAAACGAAGCATTTAGCAATGTTATAATAACATTTAAAATCAGTTTACAACATTTGTAGGTATTTAGGGATGTTTTAAATATATTATTTAAATAAAACATAGGAAAGAAACTGGAAATTAATTGATATATCAATATAATAAGTGTATTTTTGTTGTGCCTATAACTGAAGTAAATGCTTATAATTTGATATCTTATAAAAATCCATATGACAAAAGAAAGAAATATAACTGCAAAGAATTTGTTCTCGAATTTATTAGCAATTTTGATGTTGTATTGTAAAATGATTCTCAGGAAGAGAAATAAAAAAACTATTTGTTAAAAATGTTATTTGAAGCAGTGACTAAATATATAAATACTTATATAATATAATATTATTACAAGTATTATTAAACTTTTAATTCAGTTTAAGTGTCGCATTTTAGACGTGATTCCTTTTCAACTTCAGTGCGAATTCTTGTTGAATAACAAGTATAACTAAAAATTATTGCACTGAAAATTGAAATTGTGCCGTATACCTTAGTTATTCCCACTAGCAGTGCTTCTTTTCCTTTATTACTAACAGGAATTTCCTTGACATTCCAGTTCAATTTTTTATTAGCTACCATATTTTATGGAATTCTTTGCACAGAAAATAGAAAACCATTACAGAGCTCACTTGATTCCTGTATTACCTTTGACTATTGTAGATTGCATTGAAAAGCTCTTAGACTCTTAAACCAAAAACAAATCTCATTGTTGACTGTTTGCTGCCGTGATTGCCGCATAAGAGTCGAGATCTACGAGACTGCTGGGGAAAGGAATGGGCTGGGGCTGGGGCTGGGGCTCGGGCCTGGGTCCGTGGGTCAGAGGAAGCTGAAGGAAATAGAGGCAGCCGGCGATGTCCCATTTGTGCCAAGTGTGTGACAATAAAATGTTTACCGATAGCAATACCAGCAGCAGCAGCAGCAGGAAAAAGAAGCCCGCCTAGGAACAAACTGGCAAAGCAATTGAATGTGGCACAAAGTGCTCTAGTGGGTGGCGGTGGATTGGCCAGGGATTGGAATTTCGTGCTGGGGGATTGGGTTTGCGATTGGGAATGAGAATGGGAATGGGAATGGGTTGGGCCCGGTGCCATCTATTAGAAAAGGTTGCCAGGCAAAAAGGCGAGCCGTCGACTATTATAAATAATAAATGCTGACTGGTCAGCCAAAGCTGGTCGGCTGGCAGGAGAAGTGTCCTTTTTGCTTTCCTTACCCGGTTGGTAAGGGCAAAAAAAAAAAACCAAAAAAAAAAATATAAGGAAAGACAAAAACAATTTGCCGGCTCCTCACACCCTACATCATCGTCTTTCGGCCCCTGTTCGAAGCTTTTTTTCCAGCTCACGCGCCCTTGGCTCATAAATCTCGGCCAAGAGTGAAATAAAGCTAAGCGTAGCTCCTGACGTCGGTGTCCTGGCACCTGGCAAATTGATTTGTTGGTTTATTTGGTATGCCGGAGCCAAAAGGAGCAGGAGCAGCAGCAGCAGCCAGAGCGGGGAATCGGTAGAACGGGCCTCGAAGGAGCAACGTAAATTCGGGCGCCGCCTGTTTGTGTCGTAAAATACGAGGACATAATATGAACTGAGCTATAGTGAAGTGTCCTGCTCCTGGACCAGGCTCGTCTTCATCCTTGGCTCGAAAATGACATTACGATGAAGTTAAGCAGCTGAAGGCGGACATAAAGCAATTTTCAATTGGGAAATTGTGGTGCTCGGCGTCGTCCTTGATCGATTAAATTCAACGTCCGGCCGACCACTTAATGCCTTTAATTTAAATCAATCAATCAATCAAGCAGCTGCTTCCACTTGAAGGGAGACTATCCGTCCGTCCGCCCCTCGCCGCCACTTATTGTTATTTTAGTTTTTCCCCAATTTCCACAGTTTTCCCGCCGGCTTAGTTTGGTGGGTGGAATATATTTCGGGGGCCCTGATTTTAAGCAGCTTAACCGTTTGGCTCAATGACCATTCTTCTCCAGCCTTTTGTCTTGCTAAGCTACTTAATTTATCTGCTCTAAAGGTCCTGCATCGCTCTCGCTCTGGCCTATCAGCGGATGCCCATCGGAGTCTCGCCGGCCTGTGTTTAGGTTAAGACAATTTAAAGTGGCCCGAAATTGAAATCAAATCAAATCATTGCCGCTCATCCACCCCAGGACTATGCCCGGACTCCAGGACGGCAGGACGACAGCAAGTGACCTGAATTGAATGCTCATTTGAATGCGTGTGCACAACAGGATGTACATATATCTACATACATACATAAACATATGTACACTTATTTGTGTTCTACAAAGCATTTTCGACCCGGTTTTAGTTGGGGTTAGGAAAAGGCACTGCCTTTAATCTGACATTCAGGAGGGGGACTTTCCCTTATGATCCTGTGGGATAAGGCTTGAAATCGGCTTTGGCTAAAAATAAATATTCTTTCCTTTAAATTTAGTTTAAAATTCAACTAGTAGTTTTTGTTATTCTGTTTTAAAATGGAATAAATCATCTTTTAAACGCTCGGTATCTAGTGCGAACTTTTCCTTAAAATTAAATTAAGAAGTAACTAAACGTAATGTATCAAAGTAAGACAGTAGTGGCCAAAGCTCTGACTTGCGAGTCATCAAATTTCTCAGCCCATGCTCTGCAGGCACACTAACCGTATGCACAGAAAACATACAACGACCGTAGTGTAATTTTGTGTATAAATGAAGCCCTTTTATGCATTAAATAGGTATTTATTTTATTTATGCAACATTTAAACAATTTTAAACAATTTCGTTCTCTTATGTACCTAGTGACAAGCACTTTGTTTTATTTCTTACTCGCACAAAGAAGTTAAATAAGGTTAAACATTAAAAAATGCAAGCAAATTTTTTGAAATGTAACTTATCGAAAAGAAACCAACATTCGATTTTATAGCAGCATACTGAAGCAGTAGTAACTGAAGTCTATGACCTTTTCTAGAACGACCACCAACCACGTCAAGTCTATTTGCGTTTGCCATATTGAAAAATGTAATTACTTGAAAACTTAGTTATTGCTGTGACCTTTTCGGGTTTCTGGAACGTCCTTGATTCAATTTCGAGTTGCCTGCATGACCTGCATTTCCTATGGGGCAACAATGCCCCATCGCCATGCGCAGCCAACCCTTCCGCCGTTCACCTAACAATCTTTCAATATTTCATGACGCAATCAATAACGTAAACTAACAACACGTGTCCTAACAAACGTTGCGATTACAGTTGAACCTAGCTAAAAGCCACTAAAGTTGCCTTAAAAACCAACTTAAGGAGTTAAAGTTGTACAAAATATTAAATATTGAGTATTTGAGCACCGGAGTATTTTTCAATTATTATTCTGGAGTATTATTTTGTTGTATGTCCAATAATTTCTACCTTTTGCGACATCAAATATGGAACTCAAATTTATATAATCCATTACAGAAATTCTAGTAGAGAAATTTATGCATGAGAATGGGAATTTTGTTGGGAATTGCAAAAATGCAGCCTTAAAAACTTTCACTGTTCTCGGGGCTGACGCTTGTGGCATTCCTCTGGCCGTACCCACCCGTCCCGTCTGACATTTCGCTTACATTTAGCTGCAGTTCGATTCGCTTGCGCATATCTGGCCAATAAATTGCGCTTCCCGAGCAAACTGCAAACTGGAAGCCTGCTACTGCCTGCAGCTGGCAGATCCTATCTGCCATCGGTTCGGCTCTGCCGCACTGCTATCGGAATGTCAAAGTTCAATGTGCAATTTAAATGCAACACCCTGCAACTGGGTGTGCAGGTGCAGCACATCCAAGTCGTCCATCCCGTCCTGGTGTCCCGTGTCAAAATAGAAGAAACAGCAAACAATTTGTATTTAAATTTAAATTCCCCGCCAGAGCAGCAGCGTGGAATGCGGAGCCTGCGGCTGTTTTTAATTGGCAAATAAAAATGCGCAGACGAAAAACGAAAATTTTGCATATGAATGCAAAATGCGAGCGATTCACAATTGAAATTTATGTGAAAAAATCAACGTAGCCCGTACTAGCTTTGGAAAAAGCGTAGTTTCGCATAGAAAGGAAAATAAACTGGAGCCCAACACAGGCACACACACACACACACCCAGCATATAGCTCGCACATTTATGGCAGCAGGAAGCATCGATTATTCAAAACATCCGCAATTGGGAGCGCTTATCAACACAGGCGCCATCTTCGGAGCCCGCCATCTATGCGCAGTTTGTCAAAAATCTTTTTTCCAGCGCTTTTTTAGAGTCGAAATTTATTAAGCCACGGACACGTCATATACATCAGGGAGAGGTATGGTATGCACATTGGTTTCGAAGTTATGTTGGAAAATATATTTTTGGCTTTGAAAGCAACCATTGAAATCTTTACTTATTTGATTTAAGAGGAGTTTAGTTTATTATGTGATGTCCTTTACCTCCTGTTCTCGTCTAGCCTTTAATAAATTCAGAGAATTAACAAAGAACAACTAACTGAATTTTGTATTTATCTGTTCAGCATTGAAAAAATTAAGATACTTGTATTTGTACAAGTATGCCAAGGGAAACTTCTATTTTTTTATGAGAAATCCTTTCGTCATGTAATTTAAAATAATAATAAACTAATATATTTTGAATATAATCTAAATATGTATTAAGTTTCTTATTGTACAATCCGAATATCCTAATTTTCTGCTTGACCAAAGAAAAAATAGTTTAGCTTCAAAATATATAATGATATTAGGAAAAAATATTAATAATAGTTAACAGAAAATGTATGTAACCTTACTTAAGCTCTCTTTCTTTATACATATGTCACCATATTGATAACTCGAAGTCTCGGCTATATACCAGATCAAACAAAACGATCTCCGTTTTGTCAAAAGATAAGTGCAGCTTAGACAAAATATGCATCGGTTTCGATTCTGCCAAGAAATGCTCTTCAGTATATTTCGTGCTTTCTTTACTTAGAGATAACCTTTAATTAAATTAATTTATATACTTAAATATATATATAAAATATAAGAAAATATATACCATCCCTCTTTCAAATCGTTCAATTAATTTGTACGAAGAGTATCTTTGGTTCAGTTCCCACTTCGTTCTTCGACCCTTTTTATCCCATGCTCGTTTTGGCGCATCCTGATGAGTTTTAGTGTCTATTGTCGCGTGCGGGATAGCCACACACGGACGTAGTACACCCACTGCTACACACACACTCACACAGATACAGATACGGCCACGTATCCTGTCACACACTCACACATCGATGGGCATCCTGCGCCGCCTTGGCTCATTCATATGCATGACGATGTGTCCATTTTTGCGGCTTGTCATTAATGCATAAAAAATGCTAATGGGCCAGCGTTTATGTCAACGCTTTTGCCAAAAAGGTGCAAACTGTTGTTGCCATCAGAGTTGTTGGGCAAAATGTTTGTCGTAATGCCTTTTAAATGAAGTTGTGCGCCATTTGGCATTTGAAGTTTGCTCTGTTTGCTACTGTTTTGTCCGTGTTTTGGCCGTTTGCAATGATGGCCACCAAATTGAGTTGGCTCTGCGGTGAGTGGTTTCTTTTTTGCCGTCCCGCCCAATTCCAGATCCCGAATAGGATCCCTACCCTCTCCACCTCCATCTCTGTCGTTTTGTTCGGGGATAAGCTGCAATGTCAGATTAGTATGAGGACGGGGTCCGGGCCCTTTGAGCGGTGGACCTGCTAGTGTAATGCCAAAAGGGTTCGCATGGGTAATTGTGTGTGGATGGCTTCCGTATCGCAGGATGAGGAGGAGATGGCCGAGAGTACGGCAAAGTGTTTATCACTAGACACCCGATAAGGTGGGAGGGTTAGTGGCCCGGGCAAGGAAACAGGGACATAGAGACATGGGGACATAGGGACATAGGGACAGCGGAAGGGGGATAAGTCGGAGGAAAGCCATACTCGAGTGCGATTTCAATGGAGATTAAAATGGAATCGGGCAAAGGTTACGATTGTTTGCAGTTAGCTGTTGAAAACTTAATGAAACCATGTGTGAACTTCAATTGGCCCTTGACATTTGTGAGGTGACCTTTAAAATGTTCAAATTATACTGATTTAGAGTACGTAAAGTGCTGATTAAGAAACTTTACTCTAATGTTTGAAGCTTAACTGTGTAAGGGGCTTCATTACATTAGGCGACATTAAACCGAAACTCACATTTAAGTATCTATCAAAATAATGCAATTTCTAAAGAAACAGTGGCACTTGGACTACAGAAAAGAGTCCCTGAGTTTTGTTCTGAGTCTGAAAGTAAATATAAAACGTCAGTAATAGATCCAAGCTTTGATTTCTCAAGCCGACCGTATATGGACCTCTTACATCACATGTAAAGGTTCAAGGTTCTAAATGTTACAAAGCTAACTAAGGGTTATACTTGGAAATTGTATAAGACAAGCTGGACAACTGGAACCGAAGTAAATATAAGAATCATTGTCTTTATTTTGAACTAAGAATAAACATTGTAATTTGTTATAAGACACGTTAAGAATTCTTGAGGCAAGTGTTATAAACACAGGGATCGCAACCTTGTGTAACCCAACCAGATGTAAAATACAAAGTTTCTAATTAAAGTTGCAGAAGGTCACAAGAATTTATTTGAAATCTGGGACCACCGCTTCCCGTGACTGCCACTTTCTCAGAATCCATTTAGTTTTCTGGAAACTTAGATGTGCTACAGCCGGCACTACTGCTCCACTGTGCCGGGGCCACGCCTTTGGAAATCAACGATCCGCGGCGGCCCATTAACGCTACTGTGTATCTGTTCCATCTGGGCATGCAGATGTGGGGTTGTGTGCGTGCTGTTTGCCTTCGTCTTGGTATTGGTATTGGCATTGGTAGTGGTGTTTGCACGGCCCCACGTATTCGCGTTTTAGTGTTATCTGGGCGTCGACATCAGCGGCGCGTAACGTGAAAAATTTTCAGCCCAACCAATGCGCCAAAAACAGTTTGCAGGCCAAAAGGCAGCAGGCGAGGCCAAAAACAAGTAAGAACACTGAAGTGTGGTTGCCCCGACCAGAGGAATACCCCGTATTCACTAAAGGGGTTGTATTATTTTGTTATAAAAAACTAATTAGCTTCCTAGACCTTGTGATTATTGCTTTACTTAACCTAGGTAAGGTTATCTTAAACAGATATATAAAAAAAATCACGGCAACTATGAAATGTTGATGTCAAAGACCCTAGCTGATTCCCAATGATTACTATTCACAGGAATACCATATACCCCTAGTCAATTCGCCTACTGATTATACCAAAAACTGGGGCCCAGCGGAGTCGAGTTCATTGCGTTTCTGCAGTGGCGCTGGGTCAAACTCTGGGGGGTGCTAAAAGGATGAGGCTTTGAAATTCGAATGGAACGACTGGGTTGGGGCTGGAGCCGCACCAGGGACCGCAGTCAAAATGGCAATTTATCATTTTGTATTTAAGCGCGGTGCACAGGTGAGAGCGGAGGGAAAGTGGCGGGCCGAACGGAAAACCAAACGAAAAACCAAACCGAACCAAGTGAAATGAAATGAAATGAAAGGCGGCATGTGGGCCACGTATTTTTAGATACTAACAAGTGATAAAAGCCAACCACGTACCACCCAAGCACACACACTCACTCGGTTGGAGAGACGAACGGACGGACGGATGGACGGATGGATGGATGGATGGAAGGCTGTGATGACTGACGAACTGAGGAACCGACTGACACCTACTGCAGGCAAAGGCTGACTCGGCATTCCTTAACTGCGTATCCATCAATGTCGTAGCCTGTCGTCCTCCTGATCCTGCCACTGCCACTTCCACTGCCTGTGCTCCTGCTACGCTGCTCCTTTCCAAATTGCTGCTGCTGACGTGCCTGCATTAAAGCTATACAAAGGACCACGGAACAGCAGACAGCACGAAAAATTGAAAGCCTTTTATAGGCAGCGCACACATTGGGCCCAGCCCCATCTGCACCTTGAGAAAAGTATTATCAATACACAGAAACCAGATAAAAAGGGGTTCTTAGGATAATGTAATCCTTGAGAAACATTGCACAACTATTAATACGATTATGAATAATTTAAAGGATGTCCACGGCAGTCTCTGCCTTTTAGTATTTCTCCTAATATCAGATATCCCTTTACGCGATATTAAATAAAAGTTTCGCCTTCTTAACAAGCCATCGGCTCTTAATATTCCCTCGTTAAAAAGAGCATATTTGTCGAATTTAATAAACTGAGAATTGGTTACCCGTTTTAATACCATTTTTCCTGGGTGTAAAACCTTGCCATTACCCGTCTTTCATCACCCATCCACTCGGAATCCACCCCATCCATAGAGAGAGAGAACCACCCGAGCAGAAGCTGCTAAATTTTTTGGCAATTCAATTGACGAACCCCAGAGGCGTTTGCTTTTAAATGCTCCACTTGGCTCCTGCTTCCTGTGTCTGCCACTCCTGGCACTCTGGTTCCTGCTCCTGCAGCTTGTGTCCTGGGCCGGGATGCGGGATGCGTGGTTTATTAGCTGATCCCATCGTCCTGACAAGCTACTTTTGACACGCCCACCGCCGAAACAACAAATACAGGAAGTCTTAGGCGGTAATTTACTTTTCAGCGCTCTGCAGGCAAATTATGCAAGACATTTTCCCGCTTTTCCCACCGCCCTTCCCCGAACTTTTCCGCAACCATCTCCATCCGTTTTGCCTCCCACCCCTCGCGCTGCTGAATTATGGTAGCAGCTTAAAGTTTCCCTCGTTTTTCGTGCTCGGAAAGAGCATTAGAAGTTTTCAAGTGCTTTGTGGATTCCTTAACTTCGGAGGGCGGCGGAAGTTCCTATGAAAATTGAAAGAACAAGTTCAATTTGGGTCGTGACAGTCTGATTAATCCTTAAGGTAAATATGTGTGATTGATTCAAAGCAACCATAACTCGTCTAAGACAGTATTATCATTAAATAGGATATTCAAATCTGTATACACAGGGAATTGCTCTGACTTATTTATGAAAATCATTAAGTGCCTTTTTCATTTGTCTTTTAATTTTATTTTCTATAAATACGTGTGGGGGCAACACATCTTATATCGGCTCTCGTTACACATAGAATTTCGTATTATTCGTATTCGTATTAATTAATAAAATTGTGTGAATTTTCTAGTTGTTTTCGAGTATAATTTGGTTCCTTTTTGGGTGACAACTGTGTTTATATCGAATATTGTGGAACTCAGGCAGGCGATGGCCTGGCACAAAGATCCCACCAAGAAATGTAAAATTTTATTATAATTGTCTTTATGAAACCAAACTCCCTCGAAGGCTGTACTAATATACTAAATTATATATAGAATTACCCTATTAAATATATAACAATTATGCTTCTTATTGTCGTAATCATATAGTAAAGAATAAACCCTTTTTGCATTTCCTTTTGGTACATTTTCATAATTAATGGGCAATGTTATAGATAAACTTGAACATGATAATCATAGCCAAGCTATTAAGCTTGCAGCGAGGATATATGTGCTTGTTTTCTATACCTACTAATATAATTTATATTATTAAGAACGTGTACTATTTAATTACAGCGAAGAAACAAAGTTTTGCTTAGTCAGAACATTGATTTACCCAAGTGCAGTTTGAAGACCACTTGCCAGAGATCTTAAGCTCGGGGAGAAACCTTTCCACCTAAAGCTTAAGTTGTTTAACCTTCAAGGTTGCAAGACATCACGCAGCTAACAGCAATTCACGGCCATCAAAATCTATTGGGGGCAAACTTGAAATCTGTTCTGTGCTGTATCACAATTGAAGTTTTAACCCCCGAAAGCCCGGCCCGGCGTCACCTTTGGCAGTCAAACTCATAATCGGGACACGTGCTGGCTTCGTTATTTCTCTCTTATTCTTTGCCTGGCTTTCATTTACGGAACTTTCGGTTTTTTCCCCCTCTCCACCATCCCCGCCTTTTCAAATTGTCAAAGTTTTTTCTCTTTCCCCAGGTTTTTCCTCAAATTTTTTGTTGGGTGGTGTTTTTGCGGGGGTAGCTCCTTGGATGGGGCTAACTACTTTGCCGCTTTTTGCTGGCTTTATGGATGCTCCTTATTTAGTCAATGACTTTGACGTCGACAACTTTAATCGAAAGCAATCTGAAGCCGGGTCCCAAGTCGACTTTCCTCTGAGGTGAGGTGTGCGCACGCGTTTCGCTTAATGCCGCGTAAATTGTTTCGCAGCCAAAGTTTGCACATTTCGCGTTATCCGCCATTTACATATTAACCCGAAACCCGAATCCCAGGACTCAGGATTCAAGACCCAAAGCCGAGAGCCCAAGACCCAAAGGCTCCCAAAAAAAGGAAAGCCCACGGCCCCAGGAGAGCTGACGTCCAAAAATAGTTTTCAATTAGTGTGTTTCGGGGCGCCACTGTCTGAGCAGGGTCTTCCGATTGTATTTTCCCCCGGAGGGCGTGGAGTTGTACTCAAGTTTATTTGGCCAAACTTTCTGCCGAGCTCAACGAAATTATGCGCATTTTTATCGCTTGCCGGCATTTTGTTCATGTTTATGTTTGTTTATCTGCGACCAGAAGTTATTGGCCAAATTAAACCAAAACTTGTTATTGTATCGGTATCCATCTTTTGTAAGCAATTTAAAGCGGCATTCGTCGGCGATCATTTACGGCCATCGGCTGGAAAACTGCTGGCTGCCTTTGACTTTTGTTCCTTCCCCATAAATCATGGGCAATATTTTTTATTTTATTGCGGTCTTTTGTACCTTATGCGGCCAACATATTGTGCATAAATCTTTAATATTAAGTAAACACCACATATATTCACGTCTAAATTTAAATTTATCGCCTGCTGCGCATTAGTTGTACTAGAAAGGAAAAAATCTGTCCGGGACCAGGACACATTGTTGGGAGCTTAGCCGGGTAGCTCTGGATGAAATAGGACTAAAAGTTAAATGGAAATCTATGGCTTTGTGGCTTATTGTACTACCGGCAGCAAGGGGTTTGGGCCTTGGGAAATGGGCAGATGGAAAATGGAAATATTATAAGCTGCAGGTAAATGTATGCAGAAAAGGATATTTCTTTTCTTTTTTTATTCTTCTTTTGGTTTTCAGTACAAACGAAACTCAAATAAGAGAAAACCAAGAACGAGCTTAAAAACTAAAATCTCAAAAAGGAAAGTACAACAAAGAGAGTGGGTGGCAAGGGTGGCGACAGTACGACGGAGTTACCTTGTTAAGTTGGATGAAAAGTTGACACTTGAGCGCGGAGAAATCACTCAGAAATGCCAAAGCAGCCACAGCAATTGGCCTTGTTAGCAGGTGGCTCAGAAACTCATGAATCCCGTGCGCAACTGTACTGGCTTTCGCACTCGCTCCGGCTCCTTTCGATCCTTCAACTTCTTCCACTTATTTGACGCTTTTCAAAATGCTCTCACATATCCGCAACAATCAACTGCGATTCGTGACTCGCGACGGCAACGGAGGCCCGCATTTCGGGGCTAAATGTCAAAAACTTTCGCATTTACCTCCTGGTTGCTTGGTTGGTGTCCCGCCATTAACTCTCTGCCCCAAAAACCCGGTGGGAAGCTACCGGAAAACACTGCATATACAGAGGGAAAAACATCTAGATACTAAAGATTTAAGTATTATATCTAAAACCTGAACAAACGAAAGATTTAAGTGTTATATCTTTCAAGATTATTGCTGATTTATTGTCCGATTTTTGCCAGCTATGTGTATTTATTTATATGAGGTTTTTACTGATGACATCCGTGTAAATCGAGACAGTTGAATAGCACACTAATTTGTCCGAATATAACCACAGGATATAAAGATCTTAGAAACTTTAGTGCCTATTTTGCTGATGATTGGCATAATCATTTTGTGCAGTCTTAAAGCATTTTTATTCCTGAGTTCTATGCAATTCTTTCTAGGGAATTCTTGCAACAGCTTAACTTTTAAGATTATATGTCAAGAAGAAGGTGTTCCGAAATATTCAGAATAAAACTATATAACAAATCTGATAGTTAAGGTACACACTATTTTTGTATTATTATTCTTACTAGTGCTACATAAATAAAGGTTAAGCAATTTTCCCAACCATTGCAGTGTAAAATGCGCACTTTTTGATTAGGAAAAACGCCAGGTAATCGTCTGCGGGCGCCGCCACAAAAGCTTACTGTGGGCGGTGTGTAAATGGGAAATGCGGAAAAGTGGAAATGGGAAATGGGGGCGCGTTTGGGAGTCATCCGCTTGCCTGGTGAAAATCAAATAAATAAAATAAACCACAAGATGACGTCGTCGCCATGACAATGGAAGAAGTGCGGGCGGCGGAACGGTCGTTTGTTTATTCGATAAATCTATGGAAAGGCGAAAATCAGCGGCGCTTGGCCATCGGAACGGCAGTAGAAGCGCGAAGCGAGAGCGCCTGTTTTTCAGTAACTGGCAAGCGTTCAAGCCGAGCGGGCTAAGCCGGGCCCAGAGCACACAGCGGGAGCGAGCGAGAGCGAGACAGTGAGTGGGTGGCAGGAAAATAGCTGGGGAAACAACAGCAAAAAAAATGGCAGGAAAATATGTAGCTTTCCCGGGTGTTTACGTGTGCGCCTGGGTGTGTGTCTGGCTGTGTGCGGTTGTTATTATTGATGGCTTCACTTTAACTTGCAGCTGGCTGCGGAGCTTCATTAAGTGAGAGTTGGCTGTTGGATTTGTTGGCTTTGTCGGGACGTTGGCAACATCGACGCCGTTATGGATTCACCTACACCGCCAATTGTCATCGAAGATTCAAACGGTTCAGCAATGGATGCCTGTTTCACGGCATTTGACAAAGATGGGTGAGTGATAGATGGTGTAAAATTTACCAAATAAAATACAGAAATCCCACCTAATTTCGTATTCTATTAAATAAATTATCGCAATTAATCCTGCAATTATATAATCTTAAATTAAAATGCAGGCCATCGCTATTGTTTGTATAATTATATAATTATAAATGTATGTGAGCTTTGCTAAAAACTGTCACGCCGCAGGCCGCAAAGTAGATTATTTGGCAAAACAAATAAACGAACAATTAAATGCATTTAAAAATATATATTCATAGCATATTCGAAACTTGATAATACATATAAATAAGTAAATCGGTATTTTGATTTATTTAAATGTTTTAGTCAGACAACTCTGGCCAAACGAATTGCTTTGTTACAAGCTTTTGTGACATAAAGTGAAAAATAAATGGCCATAATAATGCATGCATTAATTCTAATTGACAACTGGAAAAGTTTTATGCGCGACACTTTTAATTTCAAATCAATATATGCAAATGCCGAAAGCAACGAGGATACTTTAACTGAAAAAAGGGAAACATTTTTTTATACAAGGTCAAAAATTTGATGGCAGTAATGGCCGTAGATAAACCTGTCATGTTTTTTATATTGAAGCTAAAGTCGATTAATTTAAAGTGATTTTAAATAGAGCGATTTAAACTATTGTTTGCTTTTTTTCATAAAGTGATTCGAACAAAATAACTGAGTGAAAAGTAAAAAAGAGTCGTGATATTAGGCATTTAAATAAGAGTGTCAAGAGTCAATTAAAACATATTAAAGAAGTATTTGGCTAGGGATTTGTAAAAGATGTAACATATTTAGCTTCAACTTAAAATTCGAGATTTATTTTCGCTTAATGGCTCTTACTTTTCAGTGGAAATTAAAGTTCAAATCAAGTGTGAAGTCTGATAAACATATTCTTAGTTTAAAATCTTCTCGTTACAACTTCTGCCTCTGCTAACCCTGCCTTGGCATCCTTTTTTTTTGCAGCGATGATCGTCTAAATCTGTCCGAATTTTCTCTAATTTGCCGAGCCCTGTTCCGGAACGACAAAGGACATATCTACGATGTGCCGCCGGAGCGCCTGGAGCAGATCTTCGCCGTGTTCGATACGAATGGCGATGGCTTCATCGACAGGGAGGAGTTTAAATTCTGCTGGAACCAGTGGATAAAAACGGTGAGTCGAAGTCGAGGCACACATCCCGCATCCCACACTATTTATGGATTTTTGTTTTGCGGTTAACGTTTTGCGTTATTCAGTGATTCATATCCGGGGACTCGTAAAATCATAAAAAATGTGATAATAAAATATTTGTCAACATGTTTCCCCCAACACACAACGCACACACTCACACACATGGAGCTAAAATTTGCAATCAAAGTGGCCGAGTACTCGGATTGTGTGTGTAATTCAATCCTGATCAGTCCCAGTCCCAGAACTTCCGAGGGGGGTTTTTCATCCTTGGGATTTTGGGGTTTGGGCAGCGGTAAAATGTCGCTTACAGCGAATGTCACACGTCATGGGGCTTCAGTGCATGCGTGTATGGGACTGTGTGTGTGTGTGTGTGTGTATGGGTGTGTGGGGGATTGCTTTCATCATCATTTCCATTCCGCATTTCGTATTTCGCATCCGCATTCCCATTCCCGCATCCATTTCCACATCCACTTCCATCATCATCATCAGGAGGAGTCCGCACAGTGTGATTTTTTTGGGAGAAACTCCCTAACTTTGTTTTAAAATCTTAAATTATATTAACATTACTTTTCATTACACTTATATCTTAAATATATGTATATTCTGATTTTTTTTAACTTTTTTATTTATTTAACAACCCATGAGGTTTTTTTTTAAAGTAGGTCCGAATATTATATTTTTCTACGATATGAAATAAAGAATTTAACCTTTTTTTTAATATATTAAGATACATTTTTGTCTTGAAATTAATATTATCTTGAAATCCTCTTAAAAAAATCAGTTTAATCTTGGTTTAATAAAAAAACTTATTTTTAATAAATCATCTGTAATTTTTGCACTACTTTGCCCCACTGTCCGGCACTGGCCTGTCACGATGAAGCACAGGCAGAGGCAGAGGCAGCGGCAGTCGGCGGCGGCATATGCAAATGTGATAATCCGATGCTGGGACTGCCTCACACAGACACACACTAAGGGAAACACACTCACACTCGCACACACTGGCCACACTCCGCACGTAAAGTGATAAAAACGCGTGACAAATAAAATGCCACAGAAGTGGGATAGGGAAACATGAAGGGATGCCGCGATGGGCGGCTGCATTCAAGACATCTTCCCGGCATATTAAAATAGAAATGAACAAAAAAATTTCAAATAATTTTATTGTCGTAGTCTATGACTTTTGCACATCTCCATCTCGGCATCACAACTTTGTTTGCCACAGTCGCTGCCATAAAATTGCGTACGTGATGGGACCAATTTGCAAGGACTTCTTTCATTTTGCGGCTTGCTTTAAGCCACTTAAAGCTCTTAACCAAGTTTTGAATTTTATTTAAATATTTATTGTGCTTGCAAGGAAATCAAAGTTCGACGAGAAATGTTCTTTGATAAGACACAGTCGAAATGAAATGCTTTGGGTCTTGCTCAAAAATGCTTTCCTTTCTGTAGTTTTTATAACCGTTTGTTAAGTTGGGAGTTTGAATTATAGTTCTGGGAGAATTGTTCATCAAAATTTATACTTAATTGGTTAAGTTTCAAGTTTACTCGTAACTTATATTATATTCCTTCATATAATTGTCAGAGTTTAGTCGTATTTTAATAGTTATTTGGTAAACAAAGATTAGGAGCAATAATATCTTTAATATCTTTTGTTTTAATCGTAATTATTTAACCTTGAAGATATAAAAGTTAAATTTAAAATGACACGAACATGAAAAACATGGCGAATTCCATTAGAAACTTCCTCTAATTACATTTTAACATCTTGAACATTTTATTCGGGTTCTCTAATGGTTTATCATCATAGCTTCATTAGGAATCTCAAAATTATTGTCAAGACCCCAAATGGGTAATGTAAAATGTTGGTGTGCAAGTTTTATAACATTTTTATGGCACCTCCTGTTATTTTAATCCTATTTTTAGAATTTTACGAGGCGACTATGGTAAGCCAGCAGCGTGTTTATTTATCCCACCTATGGCAAAGAGGCATCAACTTTGATGACCCGGTATCCCCCCCACTACCCACACACACACACACACCTCCTGAAATCTGAAATCCCGGCCACATCCACATTACGTATACGCCGTGCTGGCGGCGCAGCTTATGTGTAGCCTGTTGAGTTCTGCCCTCCATTGTCACGCGACAAATTATTTCAGAAGCGGGAAAAAAGAATAATCATTTTATTTTTGATATGCCATTTACCCCGCCCACACGGCCCGCCCCTTCCGCTCATTTACACCGAATTGCGTAATATTGTATAAAAAATTTATTAACGCATAAAAAGCAGGCCGAATGAAATCTTCCGGCAGCTGATACTGTAATAACGGCAACACTTAAAAAAATGACAGCGCCTAACGAAACGCTCACTCTCCCCTCCCCTCCTGCAGTCACAGTTTTTCCCCGAAACAAAAAAAAAATAAAATAAATTCGATGGAAAAGAAAAGGAGAAATGCTGGCCCATAAAATTGACTTTTGTTTGTATTTCCGCATGAATTGCATAAATGGTAATTTTGCAGTTTAACGTTTGCATAAAGCGCGAGGCGGGGCGGAAATCAGAGAGCGTGAGAGACAAGCGCAGCGCCAAAAAATAGGAAAAACAACAAACAAGCAAGCCGAAAAATTTGCATAATAAACAAATCAACGGATGGAGGGCCACGGTGGGTTGAGCTTAGAATTATGAGGATGAAACTTTGGCACACACACAGCCGCAAAGGCAAATTAAATAAACGCATAAATAGAACATTAACGCCATAAATCATTTGCATCGGTCGCTAAATATTTTGCGGCTCCTGCGGCTGTCTGTCTGTATATGTATCTCAATCTGTATCTGTGTCGGTGCTGGGATTGCACATTGAAATCGATTGAAGTTGCGGAAACGGAAATGGAAATGAAAGCAAATTTATGGAAATAATATGACCGAAGGGCCAGCAGCCGCCCATCGGAGTGATTGCGCGTGTCCAGAATTCATTTGAATGTAAAAGGTAGTCGCGAAGCCCGGTCCATTATTTACCCCAATTTTGATTTATACATATAATTCAATATGACACGCTTACGTTTTGATGTTTTTATTGTGTTTGCATTTGCCCAAAAGTGCGTAATTTATGTGCTTAAATGTGCAGAAAATGTTTTTTTAACCAACTGCACAGAGAGATGAGGAAGAGGATGCCATGCGAAAGTTGCCCCGAGCGTGAAATGCTGCGGCTTTCGAATTTCTGGGAAACAACAACGCAAGCAACGGGTCCAGGTTTTGACGAGGGACAAGCCTTGAGCTGAAGCCTGGGCTTGATTTCGGTTTCGAGTTTGGGTCCCTTCTCTTTCTTCTCCAGGGCGGGGCCACATAATATACTTAAAATACTAATTGACAAAGGTGAAAGGACACATTCAGCTGAGTTTTCCTGATAAACCCGCTGGACTGGCACTTTATTTAATGCGAATCTATTTCTTTTGTTTATGCCTTCCTTTGACATTTTCGGTCCTCTCAATTGACTGCGACTGTGGCGCATGAAAGGACCATTCTTTTCATGTACAAGTACACACCGCCATACCATACCATTATTTTTTTTTTTTTTCATTTCTGCCCTTTGTTCGTAAATATTTCATTTCTTTAAACTGCTTTTATTTCTCGTATCATAAATTTATGGCCAACTCACCTGCTCGTTTTCTCTTTTGTAGCAAAAACACACGTACACCAAAAGAAAAGAAACATTTGAGCATATATGAACAGGAGTTGAAGTGTTTTAACTAATGCTTTCTGTAAAGATTTAATTTATTTTTGAAGATATTTGTAGACTAAATGATGGGGAACTATCCCGATTTACATATAATAAATCGTTCAAGTATAATATTAATTGAGGGGCAACTATTTGCAGCAATATTTTCCTAATACAACCACTAATAAAATACTACCTGTTCAGGAAATAATAAGAAATTATTTAGACTAAGACATAAAGGAAAAGAAATTGTAATTTCTAAGTGCTATTTCAGCGAGAAATCTCATACAAAACAATGCAAAATTTTATGGTAGCATCTTCGTTAATATATTAATAAAATAATATAACATTGTATTAATTCACGGTCAAATATTTGGTGCAATACATTCCTTATTCAACATATAATAAATAAACTATATTCAGTTCACAAAACAACAGGAACTTCTTTTGACTAAATAATAAATGAACGTAAAATGTAATTTCCAAGTACGAATTTAGCGACACACCGCATATAAAACAAGGTACAATTTCGTAGTATCTAAATTAGTACTAATAAGATTTCTAGGGTAGGATGTAACATTAAAAAGCCTCATTGTCTTAAGCCTCCCAATACATATTAAAATATTTAACCTTTCCCTTTTCGATCCCATTCGCGCAGTGTATTTATGAGCAAGTGTGCCTTGGCGTGGGCAGGCACAAGTGGGAGTGGCAGCCATATATCATACAAGGCATCATCATATAGTTCATTGAACCCCTGGCCATAAAGCAACTCAAAAATCTTCAACAGCTTTAAGTGTCTTACAATGTCTACCGTTAATCTTGGCCCACACTCATACACACATACACTCGTACATGGAGAAAGTGAGCACACACAAACACACTTGCAGAGACAGTGTCGTTTATAATGTCTTCATTTATGGCACAAAATGTGGCACATTTTTTTGTGCTCAGTTACGCACCGACACCGACACCGACACCGAAAAGGACACGGCGAGTCCTCTATCTCGGCGGCAGGAGAATTACAGTGAGTGCCAAAAGTCGCCTCACAACTTCTCTGCTCATCGAGCGGAAAATAATATCGTGCTATAAATTTCGCTCAGTTTTTCCACCGTCTCCTCCCTTCTCCACTTCCTTACCCTCGGCGAGCTTAATTTTTGCTGGTCGCTGGATTTTTCCCTCACCGTTTGCCGTTCCAACTGCCGACTGATGAAAGTTTAACGACCAAAGTTGACACGCTGCGGCGATTATTTAGAAAGTTAATGACTTATAACATACCCCGAAAAAGTCACAGGAAATGAACAGAAAGAGAAGAGAGAAAATCAGGGGAGTCAGGAGCAAGCAGGAGCAAGATTCATTGATTTACTGACCAGTCTGAGAGTTGGTTTTAGTTGATTGGACTTTATTGAAAAATGAGTCGCCATTTCTTAAGCTCTTGAACGGAATCAGCGAAAAAACACGATAAATGGAAGGTTAACTAGGGTGGGCCCCATTCATCTTGGCCCGAATGTAAATTTACCAAAATTCGAGGGCTGCCAATTTGTTTTCCTGTCGCTAAGGTGACCAGGCCTTAAATCAGTTTAAAAGATATATCCGGTAAAAGGCAGAAGAAATATTCAATTATTATTATATATTTATGAAACATAAATCTTTTCGAGAAGCCAGAACATCTCTAGGGTTTTTATTATTTAATTAATTCTTAGTTAAGATAGTAAACCCTTAAAATATATTAGGGAAAATAAATGCATAAATCGCCTGCCATGTAATTCTGTTTAGGTTGTCAGGAAAGCAGTTCGGAAAACTTTTGCCTTAATCGAAATCGGCTCAGGCAAAACAATTTCCACACTATCCATAAGTCGTGCTGGAATTCGCGCCGCCTTTCGCCCCGATAACCCCAGAAGTTCTGGGCGCTTATTTATAGTTGGTTTTCAGTTCTTTTGGCGGCTGCAATTTCCACTTTCGGCTTCAGCTCCAACTCCTGGCGGCGGCTGGCAGGTCCTGGCAACTCCTTGCCGTCGTCTGGCAGCCGCATAAATTGTATAATGTAATTTTCCAGCAACTGACAGAGCCAGCCAGGTCCTGGGCCCGGCTCAGCCCACAAATCCACAAAACTGTCAGGACGATGAGGACTGTCTGCCTATGCCAAATATATCTGTGCATATATCGCCGCACATATCGGTGTATATATATACATATATACATATATTGGGAAGCCGCCGACCAACTTATGCAACAATTTCGGAGCGGAAATTGCTTTAGCACCTGCCTCCGCGCGTCCGCCCCCAAAAGGTGCACGTTTGCGGGGTATATGTGTGACACCACATATATAACACACAAACACACCTACAAATATATATATATTTACCATGTGTGGGTGTCTGGGCCTGGGTCTGGGCTGGATTTGGGGCTTGACTGGGCCTGGCTTCGGCACGTTCGCCTTTTTGGCACATACTTCAATAGCAAGTTGGGATTCCATTCGATTCAGGGCGCTGCTCGTCTCGTCGTCACTCGTTTAGCTTGGCAACTTTTTTGGCTCACACTTTGACAGTTTGTCTGCCTGGCTGAATCGGAGTTGTTGGCCCAGGAGGGGGAAAGAAGCCAAGCCCAATCCGGCTCGGGAATGAGCCCTAACCCCAAAAACGTCGACACCCGGGGTTTTACTGATTTCAAAATCGACTCGAGCGGAGTCGGACGAAAGTTTCACTTCCACCTTAGTTTTGTGTGTGGATCTGGCAGAGTTATTTCTATAACTTGTTCCTTTTGTTCCGGAGCCTGAAGAGTAATTTGAATTTAAGATTTGCTGTGGCAGCCGAAAGGTGCCAAGAACTCTTACCCACGCTGTGGTTGCTCCGCCCCCCAAACCCTCTTCAATAATTAATTTAACTGAAACATATTCGTGGATGGGGGAGGGGCTCGGGACGGAGAGCATCATCAGAGATTCATAGTTTTAACTTTAAATTAAGATGCTGATTTCGAAGTGGGAGTTTCAGGGGGGGGCAGGCCATAACAAAGGCCCAGAGGTCAGTTGTTTATGCTGGTGGAATCGGGCGCGTGTTAATTTGCCAAGTTTTGCAGCACCAGAAAGATGATGGGCGATGATGATGAGCAGGAGTAGGAGCAGGAGCAGAAGCAGCAGCAGGATCCGGAGTCCTGGGCAGCATCTGCGCCAGATGGGCCGTAATTGGATGCCGGGTTGCCCTGATTTCTTGAGGTGAGCGAAGAGCAACTTGATGTGCAAATTGCGGCCAAGTCTCGGGCTCCGGGCCTGTTGTTCGAAGCCTTTTGTGGCTTTGGCCATGTTTGCCCCCAGTTATCAACTGGGATCAACTCCCTGGCTTGTCTAATGTGTCTGGCTTAATTGTTTGGAGTTGGGTTCCATTGAAGGGGCTGCCTGGATGGGGCTGCTTTTGATTTGTAGTTGAATTAACATGGGCGGAGAGTAGCCTTGGGGCGTCTCTAAATGAACAAGACTGACGAAATATCAAAAGTTTGGCTAGCCACTGAACTGACTGCCTCAGTTTTGGCAGAATTGGTTTGGAAAATGTGGACGTCATGCTGCAAATATTGGTTAGACAACGGTTCGTATGCGCAACCCCACTTGTTGCAGACCATTTCTTCACTCGCACATGCACATGTCGCCATTGAAAGTTATTATCGCATTAGCTGCAGATCCTTTGCCGTTGCTGTCGCTGGCTTTATCCCGGACATTTAATCTTCTCGGGGAATTCCCTGTACCCAAATTACCCGGCACTTCCTTTCACTTAGACATTCGGAAAGCACTCGAAGCCGGGGATGTCTGGAAACTGGGCTAAATTGATACATTAACTACCTTGATCCGACTATTATCTCCGCTTCCCCTCAGCTGGAAACTATTCTCAAAATGTTGAGAATGTTCGCCATGTAAATGTAAATCACTTCCTCTCGACTCGGTGTACTCGGTGCTCCTTGCTCCGCACTTCGCTGCTGGCATCCAAAGTGGTTGCATCCCAGTGGCAACTGCGACTGCCAACATGGTGATAAATCATCAACCTCTTAAGCGTTGTCTGCCCGCCTTCCAGTCTCCTTCAGTTTACCTGTCTGTGTTGTCTGTGTAGCCTGCGGTGCCTGGTAGCCTGGCCGCTGCAGCTCACGTTCCAGCGCTTTAAGGCATTTAGCTGGATGACATATTTTAAATGCCCTGCTAGCCCAAACAACACAAATCAAAAGGAGCAGCAGGAGTGGCAGCAGGAGCAGCAGCAGGAGAGCCAGGAGCAGCAGGAACAGCAGGAGCAGGAGCTGCAACTGCGTCTCGCCTGTGTTTGCGCATAGATCATAATCATTCATAATCAGCGTGCACATAAATAACAAATTAAAAGCGCTTCACTAATTTTAAATATGCTCGAACATAATCAGCTTACAGTGAGCCACAGCCTGCGACAAGGATGAGGATGTGCAGGATCATGGGGATGTGTGCGGGGATGGAACGTTGATGATGCTTTCGCCACTGTTGATGATGCCGCTGCTCCTGCTCCTGCTCCTCCTGCCAGTCAAGATAGCAATGACAACCTAACGAGCTGCCTTTCGTCTATGTGTGTGTGTGTGTGTGCTTGTCTGTGTCTGTGCTGCGCGTGTCTGTGCCTACGAGTGTGTGCGTTTAGGGGAGAGAAATTTAGATGCTCTTAAAAAAAGGATATTATGCATGTCTATTAAAGTTTGGACAGCGGATAAAAATGAATCCTAATTGGAGCTTAGTTTTTGGCTAAATTGGCTGAGGTCTCAATGGATATTACGAAATGTATTTAAGTATCTGTTAAAATAAAATAAACAAATCGGAATAGGTACAAAATAGGACTTGATTAGGAAAATACAAGTATACATATTTCTTTTTTGAATTATAAAT
The DNA here is from genome assembly GCA_008042475.1 of Drosophila kanapiae. Classification (NCBI taxonomy): domain Eukaryota; kingdom Metazoa; phylum Arthropoda; class Insecta; order Diptera; family Drosophilidae; genus Drosophila; species Drosophila kanapiae. The sequence goes on along the minus strand of VNJM01000360.1, from coordinate 209,719 downwards.
ATATTTTACTATCGATATTTGATAGAAAGCGCACTAAAAGTGTACTTATTTTTCTTAAACTTTACGTTTTAATCTATAAATATGTATTTTTTTAAATGTATTAAGTAGTTTGTAAAAGAAAAAACAATTATTCCGCAGTACCTTAGTCATTTTTATTACATATATTTTAACTATTCATGATATTTGTTTTCCACTAAATGAAATTAAAGTTAAATCGGAAAATTAGCATAGAAATATACTGTAATAATTATTATTCAAAAACTTTATTAATTTCCATATATCATGTATTATATTCCCAGTTATTTCAAACCCCACTGATCACGTTTCACCACAGACTTCAGTCAGAGCATTCAATAGTCGTGGGCACCGTACCAAAGGCTCTTTAAGATTTCTATTTTTCTTATTCGCTCATTTTTTTCGACTGGCTTTTACTTCATTTAAAACGCATTTATAACGCAGGGCGGCGAAAAAAGAAACTCATCAGCCGACACACACTCTGATACACCGCTAATGCAGAGCCCATATATGTATACAAATTTTCTTTTTAGCTTTTCATGTTTGTGCTTAGGTACTTTGGGTCCGCCCAGAAAACCCTCACCTCGCCGCCCTTGCGGCGTCTGCTTCACTTACTCTGGTCCATACAATTTTTCTTACGATTTTCTTTCATTTTTTTGTGTGTGTTGTGTTGTCGCTGCTCCTGTTTTCCTTTTCTCACGTTTTTTCGTGGCTGCTCATGTTGCCCAGCTCTAACGTTTTCCTCCTCCACTCTCTATCTATCTCTTTCTCTCTTTTTTCTGGCAGATTGTGCGACCGGTGAACGCGTTCCTCATTGTTGATGTACAAAATGATTTTATAAGTGGTTCCTTGGATATAAGTAATTGCAGTGCACAGCAGCAAGGACACGAGGTGAGTGCCGGAGTCACAAATGGCAGGGGCGCCAATGGGATGGGGGTGTGGGTGGCGAGTCAGTGCTGCCAGCAACCTTTTTCGAATAATAAACAGGAAAAATATCTTAAATTAGACAACATTTGCATAACTAACAGTACTTTAAAAATGTATATATGCTATTGTTTTTTTTGGTAATTACTCAGATAAACATTTGCTGTCTAAAGTCATTAGTTATTCAAGAATAAGGTCTTCGCGGAATCAAGCTTGGCTGAGAGATGAAAGAAAATATCAATATATTGATAATGTATTGATATTTAATGAAAAGATCGATATACTTATCGATATGACAACGTTGCGATAAATCTTAAATGTGTTTGATATACCGAAACAATTTTAAATTTTTGTTAAACTGATTTCAAAAGCATAAAAGTAACTTGTAACTTTCAAATCGTTCTTTTTCTATATTTTAAATTTCGATATTTAAATTTGTACGATATTTTCTATATAATATTGATATTTTTATGCATAAATTATATCGGACATCTCAGATAAATAGCTCCAGCTTGGTTTGATGTAAAAAAAATCATGAAATAGTAGACTTTATTAAAAAGAGTGAATGATTTAAACCTCCAAGAATTGATTAAAAACAAAAGGCAACATCTTAATGTGTTGCTACAGCAAAAATAAATATATTTTAAAGCCAAGTCAACTTAAAAAGAAGCCAACTCGACAGCACTGTTCGGCAGTGGAATGGAGTTCTGGCAGCAACCTGGCCAGCAGCTTAGCCCCGACAGGTGCGGTAAGCGGCGACGACGGAAGGACATAAAAAAATAAAACGTAACAAGAAATGAAAATGAAGGGCCCGGGCATGGGCTCCAGTTCGGGGTCGTGCTTGCTCCCAGGATGAGAGGCAAAGCCATTGCCGCTCCAGATGAGATGAGGATAAGCCGGTCCAAGGGGGATGCTTGCTGGATGTCAGACCTCAATACCAGATCCTGCGGTGGCAGAGGCATGATAACGAGACGGAGGAGTCGCACGAGGAGTGGCAGGCGGAGAGCGAGAGTGCAGGAGCGGAAGCGGATATGCTTTACTTAAGTCGCATCCGCGCTGCGACACACGCCGGAAGTCGTCGAGATCTCTCGCTCCCTCTCACTCCGTTCCACTGTCGCTGCCGCATTTCCATTTCCATCTGGCAACTGACATCGTCTGTGGCTGGTACATGAAAATTTGTCAAAATTAATAACACGCACTTCCGTCTTGTCGCATTACGGGACTCGGCACTCGAGTTGAGTTTGTGAGGAAAGTGCCACCTTCCCGCCATCCACCTTCTCATCCCTGGCCTCGTTCTCTCTTCCGTTTCCTCAGATACTGGAGCCCATCAACAAGCTGCTAGATACTGTGGACTTTGATGCCGTCTTCTACTCACTGGACTGGCATCCCAGCGATCATGTTTCATTTATTGATAATGTCAAAATGCGAGCTATGGACGAGTCGTCGGCGGTAAGACAGCCACGGTAATTGCACGGAAGTGCCGGACACTTAACAAGCTTCTCCTTATACTCCTCCCCCCTAGTTGGATGCGGACTCTGCCCAGGTCTTTGACACTGTCATCTTTGCCGGACCGCCGCCGATGAAGCAGCGCCTGTGGCCCCGTCACTGTGTGCAGGACTCTTGGGGCGCCGAGCTGCACAAGGACCTCAAGGTGGTGGACCACGGCATTAAGGTGTATAAGGGCACCAATCCAGAGGTGGACTCGTACTCGGTGTTCTGGGACAACAAGAAACTCTCGGACACCACTCTGAATGCCCAGCTGAAGATGAAGGGAGCCACGGACATCTACGTGTGCGGACTGGCCTACGATGTGTGCGTGGGAGCCACGGCCGTGGATGCCCTGTCCGCCGGATACCGGACCATTCTCATCGACGACTGTTGCCGGGGCACGGATGTACACGACATTGAGCACACCAAGGAGAAGGTGAACACCAGTGACGGCGTTATCGTCCACACTAATGAGGTGAGCAAGGACATTTCTTCAATAAAATATTAAATAAATTGTAAATTCTGGACCCCAGAGTTGTTGTCCCTTGAACACATTGTGAATCGAGGGGGAAACTTCGATATGATCTATCGAAAAACGTATCGAATTACATATATAGTATCAAATTTTAATTATCTTTGATACATCGACATTTCAATCGATAAATATTGCATTTAATTATGAAAATATCTATATTATCGATTTTATTGGTCATATCATATATATAATTTTATAATATCGACATTGTCGTATAACATTGAAAGAGTATCAATATATCGATACTTTCAAAAACAAATCTTAATGTATTTGTCTTTTCCTTAGCCTATTATATTTAAAACAGACTTAGAACTACTATTTATTACATTTATTATGATATATGATAATTTAAATAAAGTTAAGAATAAGAGGTACAATATATTCAAGAGAATATCGATTTATCGCTCATGGGTCACAGCTTTATTGTATCGATTTATACATAGAAATTGCGGCAAATATCGATTTATTATTGACTTCATAGTATTTCTATCATTGCCAATTAAAGTAAAAATACTTTCTCTCTCTCCCTAGGTCAAGGCCATGGCTGAGGGCCGAGATCGTCGCCCCGAGCTGGGCTACAAGCTGGCCATGGAGCTGAAGAGCCCCGACTCGGTTCTCTCGCAACGCAACGGATTTAGGCCCACATACTAGGTCCGAAACCCAACATCACGCTAGGCTTCTGTTCATGGATTCAAAAAAGACAAAAGGCTTTTATGTAGTTAACGGTTAGAGCGTTTCGATTAGAATAGTTTAGAACACCTGTGAAGTGCCTTGGTAGCTGGCTAGCTTTTGCTAAAGACATTCTAGAATTGGTAAACTCTTTTTTAAGCCTGTTATCCATGTGGATTTTACATGACATTATAGTACTAACCATCTTGCCGTCGGAGTTAATAAGTTTATTCAATTGACGTTTAAGTATTACGGAGCTCTCTATACCCCCCAGCACCTTCAAATACAATTCCAAGAGCAAAAGAGTACTAAAGGTTCTTAATGTTGTGCGCTGCACCTGTTTTAATTAAATTGATATTATATATTATACAAACAACAAATATATATAAATATATGTATGTAGAGAACATTATTTATTTGGAAACATATTATAATAACAAAAGCTTCAGTGAAAAATATTGTATGTACTTACCCAACGTTGGAATGGAAATAAACGAATGGATTTGTGAAAGAAAAATAATGGGAACTAGTGTTTTTCGTGGAGAATATGATAAATATACATTTCCGAAGGAGAAAGAAGGTGAATAATACGGGTTTTCTTTATGCAAAACTCATAGAAATATTGCCTAATCTAATTGGCTCGATATCATGACAGCTATACGAATCCAGTTCCTTTGTGTACACTTTTTGACGAATAAATAAATGTATGCGTGTTCTTTCTAAGCGAATTGCAAGTTGAAAGGCAAAAACTTGAAAACAAACCTTATAAATGTCCTGGCCGAAAGTGTGGCACAGACTGTTAAACGCTTTTTTCTCCGAACCAGTTTTTCTGAACGTGTTTTGCTGAGTTTTTCCAGCTCTGGAGCGGCAGGAGGAAAAATAGAAATAACAATCCGTGCAGCGTTTAAAGAAACTTTTCTGTTTTATGTGTCTGTGTCTGTGTTTTTTTTTGCCTCCGCCCCTCCCCTCCTTATCGTTCTCTTCTCTGGATGCTCCTCTGTCAGATGTTTTTGTTTTTGACCAATTTTTGGTATTTTTGTTAAAGGGAAGAGAAAGTTGCCGGCTGTTACTTTCCTGCCAGGCGACTAAAACCAACTTTAAATTTATTAACACCCGGCTACTAAGCAAGGGCGGAGAGTGGGCGTTGCCGCATTGTGCCCAGTGTAAAGTGCAAACTTTTTATTTTTCACATTTCAGCATATTTTTCCATTTGGCAAATGGGCAAAAGCCTGTGCGAGAGTCCGAGCCTGGCCAAGTTTTATGGTAAGCACTCCCCCTAGCAGGAGCCCCGGGAATGCCAGTGCCCCGGAATCCACAGCCAGCCCCTCGTGTGGTTTTCCCCGGCTAAGGACTGGCTTTTGGTCTTTTATTCGGATCGGGAACAGAGCCTCAAATCGTTTACCTTTTGTGGCGTCGTCTGCCATAGACAATGAACTTTAGCTCCAGCTCTAGTCCGCCGTTCCACCCAGCGACTCAGAGGTGCACTATAAAATTAAATAAAAGGAATATAAATAAATAAATATAAATATATAAACCCTTCAAATATTTAATGCAAGCTTACAACGCTTTAAGGGAAACACTTTGAACTCCATTAAATTGGTTTTATATTGATAACAATTTTTATTTTTTCCAAATGGAGAAGGTTTTCCCTTGTAAAGTACCTTCATTTTTGTAGAAGTGCACCAAACTTTTGTTGTCATGGCGTCGGCCGTGCGACTGAGGCTGCTCCTGTTGTTGCTGGCTAAAGCGATGGGCCATGGCGATGTGGTGGCGGCGGCGGCGGCATCTCCTGCGGTCATGCCACTGAAATCCACACGCTGCCAGCTGTCAGCGGCACTGGAAAATGTTCCTCACACACACACACAAACACACATAGGCACACGCGTGCGAGGAGGACGAATAAAAAAGAAGGGAATCGCTGATGAAAATTGCTTGCAAGTGGTTTCTGTTTCTGTCCTGGCTCTGACTCTGACTCTGCCCAGCCCTTTCGCCATGTAATGGTCTCTCGTTTTGCTTGTAAAACTTTTGGATTATTGTCAGGCGCACATAGGCACACACACACACACACATACACTCATACGTGGGCTGGCTATTTGCCAAGAGGCCTGGACTTGGACACGGAATAAGGACCACGGAACAGGGACCACGGACAACGGACAAAAAGGGGCAAGGGGCTAGGTTGTGGAAAGCGGACTGAGGACTATGGAATACGGACATGAGCGCTTCGTTCGCGTTTTGCTCTTAACAGCAAATTCTCGCATATTTTTTCTCGCCACCGACGGTTCTCTTGCACTCTCACTCTATATCCATATATCTATCTATCTGGCGCTGCTGCTTCTGCTGCTGCTGCTGCTGCTGCTGCGTAGGCGTCGCCATTTTGTCCATGACCTGGAACTGCAAATTCAGCCTCCATCTCCGCCTCCGCCTGTGTGTGTGTGTGTGTTCTTGTGTGGGTTGAATGCAGATGAATCCAGGATGCCGGAAAGCCGGAGAATCTCCAGCTGCTGTCTGCAGGCGACTGCTTGACTTGTAGCTTGTACTCGGGGCGCTAAGCTTGTTGTTCGTGGCTGCTGGGAGTGTGCACATCCACGTAGCAGCTGAACCACCATGTTGCTCCTTGGATCTTAATCGGAAAACAAACGGATAAACGGATGGCGTCGCAAGGAAGCCAGCCAAATTCGTTCGGAATAAGGTGTGATTTTGACTGGTTTATCAGCGAAAAAAATAAAATAACCATTTTGAACTACATTAAGCCCTTGTTATCGGATTAAGGATAATGGATAATGCTTAGGGGACCAATTTAAACCCGATTTAACATTTAAAGAGCAACTCATATTTTTGGTTTAACTTAGAGCTCGATAATTTTATTGTTTTATATTTCGTGGATAAGTAATTTTTGTCGCGTCACCGTATTCCACAAGAAAGACCTTTTCCTTAATGAATATTTAATACATTATATTAAATATTAATCAATTCTATGTCTGAGCACAGATAATGTTATAATATATGCTCAGATTAAACACTGTTGTTTATAAATATTAGGTTATTTGAGCTTGGTGCATGAATACATCTTAATCTTTTTGGATTCTTAATTTATCTGTGTCCAAACCTGAATTCTCACTTAAGAATTATTCACTCTGTGCCAAAGAGTCCCTCCGAGCTTGTGTTACCTCTACATTGGCCATAAATAAGACTAAGATTCGATTCTCATTTAAAACGATACCTATTTAAATTCCTATTTTCAAAATTTTAAAAATTTTCGTATTTTACCTTTTAACGTTTTGGTTCTTTGAGCCGGATGGACCTGTTTTTGTTCTGGGCAACTACAACTCCCACCACTGGTAAGAAACTCAGATCAAGTACAACTTCTTTAAGTTCTGTAAATTGGTAACTCCGAATGGTGTGTATTCGTGATTACGTTTCTGAGACTGCACCCAGCTATTTAATAACAAATGTACATTTTGGACTCTCGGATCACTTACACAGATAAGAGAAGCATGAAAAAATAATCATATTTTCCCATTTAGCATTTAAAACAAAGTATTTGCCTTACATTTTGTTAGGAAAAATAATAATATCCACTCTAGTTACATTTGCTTTTCAATTTTAATTTTCTCGTTTATATATTTATTAAAAGTATTCCTTATAGCTCTCAGTGGAATGATGTTTAAACTACAAACCACCAACTAATGCTCTCATCAAAATAATATTAAAGTATTGTTTGCCCCGATTCCCCGGAAATGCAGCTGCCAGTCGACAGGCAGCTAATAACAACAAAACAACTGGCTGACAAAACAACTAATACGAAAATAACACCTAAAACAACTAAACGGACTTAAATGGGACGGACCATGGTCGTTGACCGTTTTTCCGGGGCGCGGGCAAGGGCGGGACCGGCAAATTAGTTTTTCACTCGCTGCTGTCTGCGAAAACCTTATTGAAATCATAATTTATTTATTAGCGGCAGTGGCAGCAGCAGCCAAGGGCTGGGCGGGGCATGGGGATAAACTGAAAATGTCAAACCAATTTGCTGCGGAAAATTTCGGTCGCTGATTAGATTGGATGCCATGGCCAAAAGTTTTAATTATGAATATGAAAAATTTCGTGCACTCCTGGCTGGCGAAGGGAGTTGTAATTAAATTTTTGCACAGGTAAACGAAGTTTTTCCATGGCTGGCGAGCGGGGGCGGCGGCGGCGGGTCACGATAAAATCTTGAAATGTCCTTGTTGTTTTTTGGCTTCCATAACTGATTTAGCGACAAATATGCTGAGACCGGAGCCGGAGCCGGAGCTGATGCTGCAGTTGTATCTGAGAGGTTGGATCTGAGATGTTGGAATCCGAAGCTGCAGCTGCAGCTGAGTGTCGGGCGGAAAACTTTGCTTGGCGGTTGCACGGGTCGTATGCTCTATGTTTTTGCCCCTTTTGTGTGTCGCCGAGGAGGAGCAGCCAGGAAGTGGCTGCTGTCGCACTGAAATGTTAATTTTAATGCAGTCAAATGAGTTTGCCATGCTGGCTGGCTGGCTGGCTGGTTGGGTGAAAGTTTTGTGCATTTGTGCAGGATGTGATTATGAGGTTTTCTATATTAGAAATATATATATTTGTATGTGTCCCTTCGCACTCCCTTTTCTTGGGTCGTGTGTGCGTGGCAATAAAATGCTTTACTGATTTGCAAAGTTTTGTCATTAAGCACACTTGGTGCTGCCGCCATCACTTCGGCCTGATTACAGTTTAGAATTTCACAAATATTTGCCCGGGAACGTTTCATCTTTCCCATCCGCCATGGCTGTCGCTATCTTTGCCTCTGTGTCTTGCTTGCTTATTTATTTATGTATTTATTTGCTGGCTTGCTTGTTGGTTTACTTGATTATTTGCCATTTCCCATGCATGACAGCATGCTAAAATTTGTCGACAGTTTTATTGGCCAGCTTGCAGGCCAGCGCTAATGCCTCGATAGTGCCTCTCAAAATCGATTAAATGAAAAATGAAAGCGCTTTAATTGTTTGGCAGACGGCTGGATGCGTGGGCTAATTGAGCGAAACTTTTGGAGAGATGACTAATGAATCGTTCAAATTGATTCGGCATTATCAGCTGAGACCCGCCGACTCCTTGCCTCGCAGCTACTACCATTAAATACCGAAAAATGTGCGTGCTTCTTTGGCAATCAGCCATTATGCTCGCCTTTCGTGTCGGAGGGGGATAAAAAAATATATAGCCATGCTGGTCGGCCATAAATAGGCCTTGCAAATCGGCCCCTTGGGGCACATGCGTCGTATACGTGATATTTTTTAATTACATTCAAAACGCTTTGTGAGTCCTGCGTGCGGAAAATTCGCTTTTAATTGCCCCAGCAACAAAAGCCAGCGCTCAGCCAGAAAATTCAATTCGAAAGTGTCCCAAAGCGAGGCCAGTGGAAACTAGAAACTCCTTGCACAGATGGAAATGTACTTTAGGAAAACGAAACTGAAACTGAAAATGAAAATTTAATTAATGCCGCCACTAAAAACCAGAAAAACCCCGTCCCGCTGGGAAGGGAATGAAGGAGTGGATTCTAAACTAATATGGAAAATATTTTGTATTTGTAGCAAAACTTTGCCAACGGCTGCGGCCAGCTGTAGCGGATGCGAGACAAAAACAGCGACAGTGTGGAAAGGAGATAAAGGAAGGAAGGAAAGAAGTGAAGGGTTAGTTTGTATCTGGAGGATTAAGCACATATATGAGGTTTATGAAAAAAGAGCTTAAATGTCGTTATGAAACTATGTATTTAAAATCTGGTCCAATAGTCGCCTTGGACTTAACTGCAAATGCTTGGTAAGTACCTTTATTTAATTATATTTTAAAGATAATTTGTAGCTTAAATATTTGTGATTTCTTAAGCCTTGATCAATTATTTATAGTTTAAAAGTGGTAAAGACTTCTTCTATTAGCCACAAATTCTATTTAAATGCAATAACAAAAAGATTTGGCCGTAATTTTCAATTAAATTCCGAGTCAAGTCGAATTTTGCGGCGTTTAAAGTGCAAATGAACTGAAATTAGCGCCCGGCATTAAGGGGAGCGGCGGGAGACAAATGAAAAGGCATTTAAAATGTCAACACGACCGCAACATCGTGTGCGAAATGGTCAGAAAAGGTGTGTATCTGTGTGCACGGATAACTATGGATGTATGGCAGGGAGCAAATGAGGGTGTGTGTGTGTGTGTGTGGATTCTCTTACAGCAACAACGATTTTTGCGGTTGCACAAAAGTAAACCAAAGTGACACAGAGTCAAAGGTGAGGGCTAAACGAGTTTTAGGGCTCGGGCCCGCAACGCTTAAATGCTTGACCACGAAAAGGCCATTAGAAAATGGCCGCATGTGACTGTCTATGTGTGTCGGTGTGTGTTTTGGGTCCGGGGGCCAAAAGCCATCTCCGGGTGACAGTTGGAAATTAGGCAAAGCCAACCCGAAAGACAACACAAAAAAAAATATATATATAATCAAAAAACTAAAGCCACAAAACGTTTGCCAACACGTGTAAAGTTCTGCAAGTTTTTCTGCCAAGGCTGAACGGCCAAGGTGTGTGTGCCAAGAGGATGGACAACCTGTCAAAAGGGACGCAGGACTCGCAGTCACCTGAACTTGTTAAACTTTAATAGAAAAACTTTCATATTTTTATAAAAAATGTATCCTACTTACAGTTGAGTGGCTAAACTACCTTCTGGGTCACTGCAAGAAAAGTATCACACTTCGGTGATTAATGTTAATGTGTAATTATACATTTAGGTAACCTTAAAGCTATTAGAATAAAATAAATGAGTTCAGTAGTTCACCAAATGAAAAATATACCAAATAGAATAAGGCCTATATCATTAAATACTCATTAGTTTATTTAATGAAAGACAAAAGTATAGATAAATATTGTTTCTTATATTTATATTATAATATTATTATAACAGTTTCCTGTTTTCCATATTTCATTTCGAATTTAAATGTTTTCTAGACAATGCCTTTATTTAGGACTTTCCATATTTCCAGTTTAATTTATCATTCCTTCTCTTGAGTAAGGACCTTATTTTTACTGGCTCATTCTCTGGGTTTCAAAGATAAACCCACGCTGGCAAGCAAATTAAAGCTGGCAGCTCAAATGCAAACGCAGGCATCCAACCGAGTCACGCTCTGATTCCCACCTCTAACAACAATGCCCCGAAACACCTGAATTTCTGCGGATGTATTCGAAGGTATAATCTTTGCCGTTGCCGCATTGCCGTTGAATGTGTAATAAAGCACATGACTTTGGTCTTTTATGGCTGGGCCGTGTTAAATTTGCTCGCAGCTCACCTTGAATCCTTGAGCACGGAACAATGACCAAGGCACATGGCACATGGCACACGGCACTCCGATTATTCTCCGGTGATTCTCCGCTGATGCGAAAGGCGGCGGCGGGCACCAACGACAACAACAATGTGCAACAATTAAATGTCAAAGAGAAGCTTTTGATGGACGCTTAAAATCACTGCATCTGTCAGCTGACACACTGGAGCTGGAGCTGGAGCCGGAGCTTCGTTTTGTGGCTGGCTGTCCCAGGAACAGAGGCGAATCTGGGCAGTGGGGGGTTGGTAAAGCACAAGTCACGGAACGGTCACACAAGCCATAGCACACACACACACACACATATGGCGGAGCAGGTGCTCATAGCGTTTAAAATGTACACCCATAAACAAAAGTGCAAACAAAGCCATAAACAAGAGGGGCGACCAGGGGAGAAGGACCTCCGACCAGGTGTTCCGGCAGTAGTACGAGGTGAAGCAGCAGCAGGGGGGCTAAACTTTCACCCCATCCATGTACCAGGGACCATGTCCTGTGCCGGGACCCGCCGATGTCGTTTGTTAGTTTTGGCTTGACTACCTTGAACACTGATTGCAGGTGTGGCCAAAAGTAATTTTTATTCAGGAACTTATCAAGCCCAATATTTAATATATTTCCTTAACGTTTTAAGTTTTAGTTTTGCAATTATTAATTTTTTATTAGTACTTCTTATTAGTTATTAGTTTACTAGCACACATATTTAATTTTTGTCCACTGTCCTCGTAAACATCGCTGGCAGCCAGCGAACGACATTGAATGTCTGGGTGACAGTGGTCTCCACGAACCCTTTCAACCCCCTCCACAGCTCCTTCCGGTCGCTGCTTGCTATCCTGCTCCGTACCCAGTTTGTTAGCTTTGCTTTGCGAGAGAAGGGGCTTCTGTTGCCGGTTCGCGGCGTTACAGCATCCATGGCTTTCATGGGAGTCGTCAAAGGACAAAGAGGAGCAGGAGCAGGAGTAGGATCTGCAGCAGGAGTCGGAGGAGGAGCAAGAGCAGGAGCCGAGGCAGGAGCAGGAGCTGGAGCTGGAGCGGTCCAAGGCAAAGGGCCTGTCAGCGTTTTCTGTGCTGCGCTTTGTTTTTAATACATGTACGTGGTGGCATCGTTTATTATTATTTTTTGTGCTGCCACATCGGAGGCACCGAAGGACATCGCTGCGTATACGTAATATCCAATGCATGCTGTCAGCAGCGGGCGAGTGTGTGTGTGTGTGTGTGTTACCCATGGGTCCATGTCACGCACACATTAGAAGGTAAACACGCGTTCCGCCGCACGATGCATAAACATTTGGACATTCCATTCGCCCAGCTATTTCCCAGCCATGTATGGTAGTCGCCAGGACCTGCGTGTGTGCGGCATCGTTGGGTTACGAACTAAATTAAATTTTTACATCAACATTTGCGCTTCATTAGAGGCGGGCGAATGGCAGCGAAGGGATGGATGGGATGGCATTGGCAGTGGGTGAGGGTGTGGTTTGTGTGTGGGACAATGCCAAGTGTTGCTCGTCGAGTTCCCGGTGGGAATGGATTGGCCTAAGCAGTCCCAGGCCCAGACAAATGAGTTGCGAGTGTTATTGGTGGGGAAAATGGCAAAGCAAACTCGCTAAATTAGCCCAGGGCCTTCCGGCGGCGGGCAGAGGTGGTGGCAGAGTGGTGGATCCTGGTTCGGGGTATAAAAGGATGCTGGCCAGACAGAATGTTAAACTTATCGCAGGCATAACGATTCAATTGATGGAGTAGTGGAATTGATAGTCAGCCTGGATAATTGGATAGAGTGCGATGCGAGTGGAAGCACTGTCAGCAAAAATGTTAAGGATCACGAGCATTTTGTTGGAAATTTGAAGCTTGTACGTGTTTTTCCCTAAATAATGCTTTAAAATCCAGCTCCAAACTATTAAAGAAAAATATAGAAATATTTACACACCTCTAGTATGTGTATGCAGAGATATCAAGTTTTAATAGCACAAGGAAATGTGATTTTAGAAGACAGATTTGATCACTCAATATAACTGGCAAATGTACAAAAAATTTAAAGAAAAATTCGGCCAAGAAATCGATTTTCCTTTGATTATTCCAAATGATAAAAATTGCAAAGTCGGCAGGATCGAACGCGGGAGGTCAGGGCAATTCACGAAATTCCTCACCAATGTCCTCAACTTCCGGCACGTTATCAAGCTGGCTCTTCTCCATGCAGCACACTTTCCGCTTGTGTATACACGTGGTAAGGAGCCGGCTCTGTCGATCCAACGGACAGTTCTCATGTTCCAGACACTTTCCGCCCTTTTTGTAGCAACTCGCCAGATCTACGGGGAGTTTCGGGTATCAGGATCGTTGGTTGCAGTCTAAGGAGGCTTACAACTTACAGGTCTGCTTCGGATGCATGATGGTGTAGTAGCCTCCAAACGCCAAAGTTATTATGGTGATGAAAAGCAAAAACACCAGGCATGGCACCTGGCTGGCCATCTTTCAGGGTTAAAACTGATTATCGTTCGTCCACAATAGGCTTAAAATTGAGCTTTCAAACTGAAGGTTAACTCACTGCCAACTAGAAAGTCAGAGCACTGGAAGCCGATTGAGTGGAGCAGCCTCGAAAGGCCTGCCCTGCTCCGCATGATGCCCGCTAAGTGAGTAAGTAAATTATTATGATAATGCGCTTTTGGCGAGCGAAGTGCAGTCTATGGGCAATGTTAAATGGAAACTTCTTAATTAAAAACTTGCTGCATAAAAACCGGCAGCAGCAAATCGAGGGAGGCTGCACTGCCAAAATAGTTTTGGTTTAAAAGATTGCTAACTTTTGCTTGGAACCTGTCTTGAAAAGACACGCTTTTTGATATTTCTTTGTGAAATTAATACATTAAGAATATTTTAAGTAAATAAACAATATTTTCTCATTCATTTTGAATATTTGTAATAGAAAATTTTTATAATTCACAAGGAGTTTCTAGAAAGGATATTCTAGAAAGCCATTTAAAGAAAGCGTCCCTTTTATACTTTTATATTTATAAGAGTTACGAAAAACTTTCCCTCCAAGTTATGCTCGCATAACTTGTATTTAGATTGCAATAATCCTTATTTTTAATTTAAAGTGTAGAGAGAGAGAGGGAGTGGGATAGAGATGGGTCCTCGAGACACCTCCGTTGCCTGCAAATCAGTGTGAAGCAAAATAAACCGCTTAAGGACTTGCGACTTGGCAGCGCGTTGGAAATAACAAGGAAACTGCCCTCCAGCTGGAGTCTGCTCGTGTTTGTTGGTTCTGCAACAGGGTGAGGAGGGGGGGAATGGAAAAAGGGCGCCCCCGGAGTGGGTGAAAAGCGGAGGGGGGTGGCGCGGACGGAACTGGCAGGGCGGATGTGCTTGGTCAGGCCATTGGGCCATTGGCCAGTTAGGGAGCCAGCACGAGCTACAGTGGGAAAAAAATTCAATTAAAAGCAACAGCACGTAACTGAAACTTTTCCTTTTCTCTCTCATTTTTGCAAGTTTTGTATCTTTTCACCGACACCAGGCACCCCGCCTCCTCCCAGTGAAAGCGCGAGTGTGTGTGTTTATATTCCTCCTCGCATTCGAGGGGTGGAAAGGAAAAAAAAAAGGGGGAGCTGCCTCAGGGCCGCCTCCCGGAGCCACAGCACTTTGAGTTATAAGTTGGTGCCAGCTGTCAGTTCCCTCGCTCTGCCTTGAAAGTTGCATGTTGGCTCCTATTCTATGCCACGTTCTTCGTTCCCCACGAAGTTGCAGCTGAAAACTGAAGATATCGGTTTTGTGGCCAGTCAAAGGCATTTCAAATCAAATAATGGAGCAAGCTGGCATTGAGTTACCTCCGAAGTCAAACTTCTAAGGCTTCAAGTAGAGTCAGTTTGAGTAATTTTTATATATTTTTTGAGGTATCTATACTCATATTGAATACAATAATTGATTAACTTAGAGTCACAGAAAGTGATGGCCAAGTTTCGCCTTAAAGAAGTTGGACTGTACTTTAAAAAATTCACTCAAACGAAGTCTGATGGCCATACCTTTTGTGCTGCGCCATTGTACTCGAACAAATGGGCCAACTTCCTATTTAATCAAGTTATCCAGTCGCTCTGCTCCGCTCTGCCAGCTTCTTGCCGAGTCTTAAGTGTAGCGGCCTAATGCAGGCCGATTCGCACATTACGTATTCGCAGTGAGGCCTGCCCGACTGACGTCACCAGAATCAGGTCAAAAAAGGAGCGGTGCAAGGAGGGGTTGGCAACGGACCGAGGAGGGGGAGGATGTAGAGGCTGGGCTGGGGCATACAAATTATGTTGGAGCAGCAAAAATGGCAACTCACTGTGGAATATTTTCGGCTGCCTTGCTCTCGCCTTCACTCTCTGTCTCTCTTTCTCTAGCGTGCATCCATCTCGCTCTGGCAAACTCACCTTGAGCTTGAGGTTCTTGGGTCCTTTCTGGGTCCTTTCTATGGGTGTGCTACTTAATGGCCATTCATTTGCCCACCAACAGCAACAGCGAACTGAAAACTGAACTGAAAACCCCCTGGAAAGTTCATTTTCGTTTTTGACATTTTTCAATTTTTGTTTGCCTTATTTTGGTGTGCGCTGTGTTTTGTTGTGTGTGTGTGTTTTGCGGGGGTAAATTAAATTCAGATTATGCGGCTGGCAGAGGCTCTTAACAAGATGAAATGAAATGAGATGAGATGAGAACGAATGGTGGAGCCGAAAAAGGAAAAGTGACTGGCATTTATTTTCCATATATTGATTGCTTTTTAATGGATATTTTGCTTCGCTGGCGGCATAAGGTGGCACTGTCCGATATCCACACCGTGCTCAGCCCTTGCCAAGCCCACCATCCCTCCTCCAATCCCGTTCAAGCAGCTTCCACTTTCAGGGAGCATTAATTTTATTTACATAGTTAAATGGTTCAATTGTTTGGCTGTTGATTTAGTGCTGGAATTTCAGACAGTAAAATTAATTGTTTGATTTGTGGCGGCGGCATTGCCCGTTTTCGTTTTCCCACTGTGCTGGCGTATTTCTTCTTTTTTTTTTTGGCGCTAGCTATATAGGTCACTTTTCCATTTCCACTTTCCTCGGTGGTGTCCCTAGTGATTTACAGTTTTATTTGCACAGTTTATAAATAAAACTGTCAAGTGAGAGACGCCGTTCACTGACGTTGGCAGCTGCTCATCTAATGGCATTTTCCCATGCCTGTTTAAAGTTCCCACCCGGACTCCCTCCCGCCACAACCATTTGTTATGCTCCTCCTTCTGGCCCCCTCCGATTTCAGTCCAGTCCGTCAGTCACTAGTCTAGTCAATCAGTTGGAACGTCAATCAAGCAGCAGCTAAAGTTACTGGTCGGTGCCCGGCGCAGCAGGTAACTAACTGCCAGCCAGAAGCGAAGCAAACTGCCAGACGGAGGGAATTTCCTGGAAAGTCCTTTAAAGCCAATGAAACTTTAACCTTTTTTATTGCGACATGGAAAAGTCGTTAGCCAAATTGGTTATCAATATGGAGTGCACTATAAGCCAATTATATTTGAGCGGCTTTGCATCAACTGCAACAAGCTATTAGACCTTTATTTTAAGCCGAGAAATAAATACAATTTGAAATCTGCTACAAAGGTATGTATTATTTGATTTGTATATGCATTCATTAAGTAAATTAATTGCCCTTAACGAGGCATAAGGTTAGGTTAGTCTATAAGATAAAGAAAACAAAGAAAGAAACAAAGAAACCTCATGGAATTCAATGGTTTTTGACTTTTATAATAACCTATCTTAGGGTTTGTTTGGTTTAAGCCTTAAAAATCGATAATATTTAGAATTTTAAGTCAGTAATTCTAAGTTAAATATCGCACAGGTCTTAATATTTATACTTTGGGTTAAATTTAACAACAAATATTAAAGGTTTTAAGTTTATAATTGAATTTCTCAAAGGGTATTGATATTAATTTTATAAGATACAACAATTGTTCCCAAAATCACAACAAAGCTGTTTTACTGGCCACTGATTTGGCAGCATACCCTTTGGCCTGTAGGGTATAAAGGACAATAACAAATCCATATACACACAGACCCAGCTCAGGCAGCATAAAAAATTCACCACGCTCCGCTCTTTGGGCCAACAACTCTTTGGCTTCGCCTTCTACTTGGCTGCTTTCTCTTTCGTCTAGGAGAGCGGCCCAGCCTCTCCTCTCCTCTCTCTCTCTCTCTTCTGCCTCTTATCCTCCCCCCCAGTCGTTGTAACTCCCACGCATAGACATGGCAACAAAAGTGGTAGCAACGGCAGCAGCGGCTTTCATCTTTTTTTAGCACACGCGCGCCCGAGACTTGCCGCCTGATATGGCCGAAAGTTCGGCCGCATTCCGCAGTCGAGCTCCCCCCGGTCGCCTGTCGCCTGTCGACTGTCAAATCAATTTGTCAGAAATCACTGACAGCTGCTTACAGCCAAAACACACATGGGTGGCCATCACAATCGTCATTCGCCTTCTGAAGAGTTGTCATGCCACGAGCAGCGAGAGCGGCAAAGCGAGTTAGAGCCCGCCGATACTATAGCCTCGATTTTCGACTCGGTGATACCCAATAATCACATTGCCTTTGCACACTTCACAGTAGAGAATAAATAATTTGATTTAAGGGAATCAGAGCTGGGCGTGTTATTTTTCTAGGAAACTGTTATGTTCTACACGGAAGTCTGGATTATTGACAGCAGTTTACAACCTGAAATTACATTTAATAGACAATTCGAACATTAAAAATGTTATATTTCTGGAAATATGTGCTCTTAGTATATTTTAACTCAAGCTGAGCCACGAAATGAATTTGTTAATAAACATTTTTAATCAAATTTGGTATAAAACTCCTTCCTTCTATCGAAATGTTCTAAAAATTTTTCACTTCAATTTATTATTCCCTTTAAAACGCTTGCAATTTATTTTAAAACATAGCTTATTTTTATTTATTGCAAGCCTTTAATTCAATTACCTTTAGACTAGTGGTGTTTGTATCGATTTTGGTGCTTTTTTCCGGTAACTCAATTAAAATGGTAATTGATTTATAGAATGACAAGCAACGTCACATCGTCAAAATACTGCAACATAAGTTTAATTTTTAGGCAACGGAAAATTGCCTTTTTGTTTTTATCAGGCGTTGGATTTTTATTATTCTTATAACAGAATCAAATAATCATAGAAAAGAAACAAAAAAAACACAGATCTATAATTTTTAGACTCCTAAGTGTTTTTTTAAATATTATTTTTCGTTAGGCTAAAGTCTTAAAGCTTGGCAAACATATATTACCGATTTTATGTAAATCTCTAGAAGAAGCTCACCAAATAATACGCCAACATATTATACCCCTGCGCTCCACGAATACCGGGTAGGAATTGAAAATAGTAAGGGACATGGCATAGCGTGAAAAAAATTGCCTAGGGTGTAAATTATTGCGCATATTTTCATTTCTCTTCAAATTGCTTTGCAGATTGCCAGCATTTGAAAATTGTCTATGGCATCCTCCGAACGCTTTTGACATTTACAACTCATTTTTTTGTTGTATTTGTTTGTTGCTGTTGTTGTTCTTGTGTTTTGCGCCCTAAACCGAAAAAAATGTCGACGCAAGAAAGTTTTCAAGTTCGACTCTGACAGACAGCGGCTTTTGTTTGCATGCCATAGACACACACACACACACACTGGGGCAATATACACACAGAAACACACACCCAAATGCACCAGCAGACGGTTCGGTTCGGTTCGGTTGGAAGTTGTGCGCTGCGAGGCGTATACGTAATTTAACAGACAATGCCAAAGCGAAGACGAAAGACCGATGCGAAAGAAAGGCGCTTTACCAAACAAAACAACGCAAAAAAAAGGTGGATAAAAAACAAGGAAAGGTCTTTGACTGAGGCGGTTCGGTATGTGGATGGATGCCCTAGCCGTCGAAGGAGTTCAGGTAGTTTTAATAGGGGCTTTGCGATAGCTCCTAACGAACGGACATGTCGTGGGGGCAAGTCAATAGGATTATTGTTATACTAAAGGTAGGAAACAAAAGTTTTTTGAATGAATTAAATTGCAACTATTTATGCCATAAGGTTTTCAGAAAAGTAACTTATCTAAAATAATTACTTGCAACAATTTGTTGATTTAAAAAGATGGATACCAATGTCAGACAAAAGGTGAAGCGAAACTCCTTTTAAGTGGATGTTAAAAACAAAAAAATATAGATATATAGTAAAATTTATTCTCTTTGAAATAATATCAAATGTAACTGTGAATTTTGTAGTTTTTTACACATGAAATGCAAATATTTGCCTTCGATTTTTATACTTTTCACAGAGTAAAATAAAGACTGTGGTACACACAACAGGAACCTGAACAAATGGGGTTGATTATGCAAAGTCAGGGAGAATAGATGCTGCCATATAAGGGGAAATAAAGAAAAGATTTCGACTCCTCTATATTATATATATATACATCTATGAATGAGCTGGGAATGCTTCCACAATTAAACAAGATTGAATGCTTACCTTAAATGCGAAAAAGTTTTGAATGCCCAGACCCAAAAGTTATGCCAAGTATTTTATACAAATGGAAGGAATTACTTGGTAGGCTCAAGGGAATCCGAAGTTCGTTCATCAGCTTTTCGGGGCATTGTTTCGGTTTGTTTTTTCGATTTTCTGTGATGGTTTTTCTTCTTGTTGGTTTTTTTTTTTCGGCACGCCAGTGGCAAAGGCAGCAACAATCAGTAAGGAGAATCAGTAAGCAGCATGTTACTGCTGTTGCTTTTTATTTTTATTTATTTTTCGTTTGTAATCTCTACCCCTTTTTTGTAGCCGCTCACTGCCTGTCTGTCTGTCTGTCTCTCAGGGTGTGTGTGTGTGCGTAAAAGCCTGCTTTCTCCTTTCTCTTTTGCTATTTGGTGTGTTTGACCAACTACAACATACAAGCTCATAAATAAGTAGGCAAAGGCCCCTGGACCAGAGCCGTTAGGGGGGGATGGCCAAAAGGGGTGCGAGGCGGGCAGGACTTGTGACTGAAAATGAAAAATGGATTTCTGTGTCAGTTGGTTGCCATAATTTCGGCTTTTCCTCTCTTTTTTCCTATCCGCTCCATTCATTTGCTTTGGCTGCTTTGACGCGCATTCATCATTTGGCATTCAGTTTGGTTTTGTTTTCGGTTTTCACAACGCTCCGCCCTTCAGTTTGATTCCTGGCTAGCTGCCGTCCGTTTATTTAATTAATTATTTTAAAGATTCCCGTCCTTTTTTCCATTCTCGCATTTAATTAATTTATCAAAAGTGCAAATGAAAATTATGCTCTGCCTGTCGCTCCTTTTTGTCTTTTTGTTTCGCCGCTGCCGAACTGTCCCTTTTCGTTTACGCTTGTTTAATATTTTATTTTATTTTAAATAAAACAAACTTTAAATTAGCCCTGAGAGTGCCGACGATCCCGATCCCGATCCCCTTGTGCATAAGTGGGGTTAAGCTGTGTGGCTGTGTGGGTTAAGCCAAGGCCAAAGTTGCGGCAGAAAAAGTTTCATTCATGCTTTTTTCCCCCGTTTTTTTTTTTATCCTGCTGCTGCTGCTGCTACCTAACTCTGCTCCGGTTGTCCCTGCTAATGCTGATAGGTCTAATAACTCCCTGGGATGCTGTAATCCTTTGGGTTGTCTTGTTCGCGTCCTTGCTGTTGTTGTTGCTGCCGTTGCTGCTGCTCTAATGGACACTGCGAGTCACGTAAATGAGCCCGATGATTATGAGACCATGATGATGATGATGATAATGGTGATGAGGCTGATGCTTATGCCGGTTACGTGTTAATTTCTGTGACAGCGCGGCCAAAACTTTCGCACTCAGGGCGAAAGAAATCTGGCCCATCGGGCGTATGCGTTATATATTCAATAAACAGCTGTCTGCCTATTTCGCTTGCATTAAATATTAATTTGTGCAGCATTTTCGGCCAGCCAGCCAGTCAGACAGTCAGGCAATCAGGCAGCCACTTTGCATATTTCCCGTACATCCGTTAGCCAAAAACGGAAATTAGTTAGAGAAGTTATAATTAAATTCCTTTGGCTGCATGTGAGTCCCTTTGCCCATCCTTGTCGCATATCCCAGCATCTGTGCCCGTGTGCAGCAAACCGAGCTTGTAAACAGGCCTGGGGACCTGCGTCCGGACAGAGTTTTGGACTGTTGGCTCCGCCAGACGTTGCCAGGGACAACACTTGAGTGCACAGCCGGCGGAGAGGCGACAATGCCGGCATATGGCCAGCTAGGGGTTAGCCAGGACACTCTAGCCATCGAAGTGGAGTCTTAGTTAGAAACAATTTGAGGCTGACTGATTGCTGGCGGCCAGAGAGTGGACCATAAAGTTACCTACATCAATGGCCACATGCACTGTTGACTCTTTGTCATTGCCTTGATAAATTAAACAATTATTTCAATCAGAAGTAAAGACAAGTAATTTAATATTATTATTTTAGAAGAGGTTCCTACGCTCTGACTGGGATATTTAATTACTTGAAATAATCATTGTTATATTATTATTAAATTCTATTCGGAGTTTCCGCCAACAAAGGTTGAAATTTTACCAATCAATAAGTATTGACAAACCCGTCAAGAATAGGATATTTTGTGACAAATGACTCCTCCTTTGCCGAAACACCACAATACATTCTAAATTGTGTCCTTCCTCGGCCGCCCTGCCACGCCCCGTACTGTCATAAATTTCCGCATCAAGACCGTTTTATGGAACCGCAAATTTGGGCTGAAGAGCTCTCCGGGGACCGTCGTGGGCCGGGGCGCACATGTATCGTATCTATTATTTCATTTCGATCATTGCCGCCAACTGGTTGTCGATTATTGAAATTGATTTGCACAATTGAACGCGGTGGCGAGGACGCACATAAATCACACATGCATCAATTATGGAGCGCCCGTAGTCAGCGGCGCCGTCAACGTTGCTGTGCATCAATATTTGATGCCGCAAAAAAAAAAGAAGAAAAACAGACAGGACCTCTCATCCACTTGCCCCGAAACGGGGCGTTTCCCAGTGCGTGCCCGAGCAGCCCCCGACTAGAGCAGCTAACTCCAGATGGAAATGGAGGTCTGACTGGCGATTACAATTCTCGTTTGCCATTCGCGCTTCGCTGCCGATCAATTATGCAAATGGGATTGGGACCGGGCACGGGGATGGGGCATTAGGATGGGGCATGCGGCATGGGGCATGGGGGCGAATGACATATTCAATAATAAAGTGTCGCCGATGACGATGTCCCTGCAAGCATGCCACAGCATTTATTACAAGTATTGCGTATACGTAATGTTTGCCAAAGGATTTGCCCTTTTTCGGCGGAAGCTGGTGCACCACCACATCGCCAATTGTCTGCTCCGAAAAACAGCTGGGGCGTATACGTAATGCGAGGTCAGAGACCATATGAGGCTGTAAGTGGAGTAACTCGATTGAAGTCTGTTTTTTTTTTCATGTTTTCCCCGATGTTTTTTGTTGTGCGATGCGCGTTCTCTGCTGGGGATTGCGTCTTTGGGGAAATGGGATTTGGAGCTGGCTGCGCATTTTCATAGCCATAATTGGATATGCTTTGGAGCCGGGCCAGCATTACGAATTCATGGCCAACAGTTGTTGGCTTCTTAGCCCATTTATTATGACCCCCGTAATTAGCCGAGGACCGCTTTCAATACTTATCCCATATCCCGGTATCCGTTTCCGGATCTCGGCCCAGTAAACACTTGCCCGCGACCGCCATTAACACATTTCTGCTGAGGCCAGTTAAACTGGCAACCGGAGCCCGAAACTGACCCGCCAAAAAGACAATAAAGTTCAATATTAATGCACCCTTTGACTCCGCGGCGGCGACGGCGTCTTCGTGTGGAGCTCCGTGGGGAGGAGTTGCCGAATCAAGCGCCATAAAGGCAAGACAAACAGGCTACTTAAAATAAGACCCGAACCCGAAAAAAAAATTTTTAATGATCTGTCATAAAAGCGGCAGCGAAAATTGAGCGCCGGCCACATAAAACTGAATTTATTAGCATTGCATACTTTTGAGGGCAATCAAGTAACCAGAAGGGCACCCCTGTTCCCCCCTTCTGGAAACTGTTGCTCCAAGCAGGGAACTGATCCGGGATCCAGGACCCCGAACTTAACTCCGCCGAACTCGGAACAAGACACCAAATCCTTTAAGCACTTCTGCTGTGTGGCGCCGCTCCCCTTTGGTGTGTCTCTCTCTCTCTCTCTCTGTGTGTGTGTGGCGGCAATTAATTCCGAAATCACAATAGCCATAAAGATGATGATGCGACTACAATTTGAATGCCCAGCCACCACCGCAGTCCCACCGCAGCCGCGTCCCTGGGTCCTGCTGTCAAAGACAGCACCAAATTGACAACAATGGCGACAAGCGGCGTTCGTAATAAGTAGTTTGGCTGCTGCGACCCTTCTCCACGCCCAGCGCCGCTCGCACAGTCGCTGCTTCTGACCCTCAGGGGTGGCGGCCATTAAATCAACGCAGGACATGCCTGGCAGGACACTGCGCCTATTGCCGCACACAATATATCAAAGTTTATGTTGATTTGAGTGGCGCAGCAAACTTTTAGCGCCGAAAAAGATGTCTACACAGAGAACAACTGACACAGATCGAATAATATAAAAATAATATTTTGTAAAAATTAAAACACATATTTTACTAGTTTCTTAAATCCGATCTGTTAATGTTTTAGAGTCTGTATATACCTCAGGTTACCTAGAGCCTCCCTCTTGAAGATTTCACCATGAAGACTCGTCGTAAAAGTAATCCATATATTTATTTAAATTATAAATTGGTTATATTATAATCAAGTTCCATTTATGTATCCCATCAAGGTAAGTAGGCCAAAAAGGCTTGGAGGCTTTTGGCAATAGACTTGTGGAGATCGCCGTCCTCCAAAATCTTAACAAGTTTACTGCCAAGCTTTCTATACTCATCTTGATATCTAAATAATAGATCCTGCATCCTCCCAAGAACCCACTGGATGCGATACTGATCGTCGGATTTGCCTAAACCTTCTGATTCGGCACTAAGGACTTTTATGATACGCAGCAGGATATCCAAAAGAATTTCCCTGATGGCAACATCAGTCACTAGCGAATCTTGGGGCTCGTCCTTCACAAGCTGACGCTTACGGGGGCCCAATCTTTGAGGATTTTGCACTAGGCGCACCGTGACATGGATCAGCTCCCAAAAGTACATCTTGGTGAGTTCCTTGCGCATTAGTGGCCCAAATAGAAAGGCCACTACGACCTTGGGCTGGAGCACCTCCATCCGGATCATTTTTTCGATCACCACGAGAAGGTAATGCTGGCTTAGGTTCCAAACTTCAAAGACAGCCTCTAGAATGACAGATTGCTCCGATTCGCCTTGAGCTAGGTCCTGGCAGTGATAGAATTAAATTCGATTAACTTTATAAAGGGGACTTAAACCTCACCTTGAAGACCTGCAGATACTTGGTAAGTGTGCCGAAGGTATGCGAGAATGACTTCGAGCTGATGTGCAGACAGGTCTGGGTGAAGACGCTGATCTTGCGCAGCTTTCCAATTGTAGATTCGTCTTTTAGTAGTGAGGAGATCATAGCAACTTCACAACGCTTGTCACGCATCACATCCAGGAGCTTTTCGGACAACTTGCCGCCCGGCACAAGGGGATCGATGTACTTGAATTTCGTATGGGGCACCGGCGGAAGGAAGGGGTGAAGGGTAGTTGGCAACAAAGTAAATATTTTTCGGTGGTACGAGAGTCTGAGAATCATAACAAAACAAAGCAGAACACACATTAAACTGAAGTCATGCTAGAAAGACAAGATATAACGAAAGGGTTCCCACCTGATGCACTTGCCCAGAAGCTCACGGAGAAAGATCGCCTTTGGCTGATAAAAGGTCAAGTCTTCACAGCCCTCTCCCCACTGCTGCCACTGCCAGAGGAAGCCAAAGTTGGAGAGATGAAAGGAGAGCCAGTTAACCAGGCGATCGAAGCAGGCCACGTTCATTGAGTCCAGCTGGGAATAGAGGATATTCGCCGCCTGCGCCAAGATCGAAGGCATGCTGGTCGGCTGGAAACGGCACAGCTCGATCAGAATGGATCCGTAGTTGATGGTGGGCCAGGCGGACTTGGGCAGGCGCAGCATTTCGCCCAAGATCACTTCCACGATGCTGTGGCCCACGGCCAGATTCGGCTTGGCGGCGACGATGGAGATGAGAAGCTTGGCGCACTTCTTCCTGTCAAGGTGTTGAGACTGAAGCACGTCCAGGACCTGGCTCTCCAGGAGGTACCGCTCAATGCTGAGCGCCGCCGGCAGTTTGAGCTGGTCACGTGCTGTCAACTGGAAGTTAAAGATGCGGAAGATCACCTCCGACTGGGGATAGTTGCAGCCCTCCTGGTGGGGCGGTATTTCGATGGGTGGCAAGGAATGCTGAAGAGCGGCACTCAGCCTTTCGTCAAAGGCCAGGTACGGGCGCGGCAGTAGCTGGAGCTCTGGCTCGGCCCACTGGGTTTCTTCCATGGCCTTCACCTGCTGCCAAATCGTCTCCAGCTGGCCCAGCTGCGGCAGTCCGGCGTCATCGCTCCAGACACTTTGGATGGGCACGTGCAGGGATGTTCTCTTCTTCACGTGGATCTGTAGCGTTACCATGAGCTTCTCGAAGCCCGCCATCCGCTGGAGCTCCTTGCCCACGGAGGGCAGCGCGGAGAGTACACAAAAGGCCATCCAATCGCGACGGGCTTGGGGCAGGACATTCTCCAGGGCACCCGCCTCGCAGGGATCTTTGCAGTCAGCTACGAAATCGGTGAGCAGTCTCATAAGGGACGAGCCCGAGACCACGTTGCAGTTGTACAAGTCCACCAGGAAGCGGAGGATGACCCGGGCGTTGATCCACTGGCACTGCTCCATATAGTCAAGCATCTTCTGCACCATGAACTGGATGCAGTCCGACCCAAAGCTGTATCTCTTTACGTTGGCGAGACCTACAAAGGTGGCGTAGGCACTTACGTGACCCGGATGCTCGAGTACGCAGGCTTCCAGGATGCGTAAGATGTCCGTCTTGTGGCTCTCCATAATGCTGCTCAGGAAGACAGAGAGATTCTCCAGCTTCAGCTCGATGGAGCTGCCGCCTAGGTAGCTTAAGCCATGCATCATCGACTCAATGGTGTTCATTAAGCTTAGCTCCGGGGTCAGGCGCGGCTTCTTACCGCCTGGCATCTCAGTGTCCTCATCGTTCGATGGCTCGCGAACTCGAAAACTTTTGTTAGCGCTGAATAAATTAGGTAATTACAAATTAAATCAAATAATCACAAATTAAAACTAACCTCATCGTAGCAAAAAGAATTCTCAGGTTTTTTTAAGAGCGTTTTTTCTATGATCGACTCGACTGGTAAATAATTAATGGGCTACAATTAATATTTTAGTTGACTTTTGATCTGACACTTAGATTCATCGCCTGCTTTATATGCATTCTTAAATTTAAATACATGTATTTTTATTTATAGGAGTGCTTCGATGTCTTAGTTGGCTTTAAATGAATTGTCCTAAATCGTGACTCGACTGATTTAGATACAGCTGATATTAGTTAACGCTTTTCGGTTTATTTCTTTACAATGATCAGACTTACATTTGTGAATTGGTACAGTTTGTTTAAGGTTGTATATATTTTCTTTATATTTATTGTATTAGCCGACTTAGCCATGTCCGTCTGTCGGTTTCTACGCAAGCTAGTCTCTTTGTTTTAAAGCTATCAGAAATAATTTACATATTTATATAAATATATACATATATATCGATAAATATAGGTAAATCCAGTCTTCGCTATTTGCCAAGATCACACGCAAATTATTTATTTGTATCGATGTGTTTGCAGACGCGTTTCGATCGATAACCGTTTCGATTATCATTAATGATGTGACATTAGTCCACATTAGTGCTGATTTAAACGAACGTGTCTCAGAATCCCAAATTAAGAATTTTTGCTGCACCCTTTGTCTTAATTTATTCTTCTTTACTTATAGATATTAATGTATAATCATTTATAATCCTATATCGTTCTATGTCTATCGCTTATTTTTCATATATTTACATATCTCTTCAAGTTACTTCGAATTCACAACACGACAAGTTTAATTCATTTCTCTCTCTGCAAAGGCAATGGGACCGAAATTCGTGTTATTGTCTCCTTTTATTGATTTATTTGGCTTGTGTCCACTTCCTACCGCTTTCTTTTTTTTTATCATTTGCCGTTTTATTTGTGTGCTTATTTTTGATTAGATTTATTTATTTTTATTTTCGCTGAGCCGCCGCCGTCGTCGGCGACGCCGATGAAATTTAATAATTCCACTTAATGCAATAATAATTTCGTCGCCTTTTGTTGCCGGCCCCAGACACGGACTCCGATTCCAAGTCGAAGTCCGAGTCGGAATCGGAATAAGGACGAGAGTCCAAATCTGAGTTTTTGGGGGCGCCGGGGTATCCCCATCGTTTCCGTCATCATTTTTGTGGCCAACGCATAATTTGTGCGAAATTTGTCAGATTGCTGCCACAGCGTCGGACGAGCTCTTAAGACTGAGTAATGCTGGGGAATCGGGGGACATCGGTGGCACGTCGGAGGATGGTTGGCGATGGGGATCCGAGGAACGGGGGTGGCCGAGTCATTTGTAATATGTTTTATTTGACTTGCGGCAGATGCTCCTCTCAATGAAAGCTAAGTAATTGACGCTGCGAACTCCCGGCGGAGGGCAACTGCCGCAGCGGCAGCTGATTACAATTAGTTCGGGGGAGTTTTGCTAAATTGTTGCCAGCCGGGAAAATTGTTGCGGAAAATGAGCGGTGCGAACGAACGGAACGGAGCGGTGGCGCATTGGCGCCAATTGGGAGTTGGCATTTATTTACCGTTTATATGCTTGTTACCTATAAAAACACGCACCTGACAACTCACTTTAATGTATGTCAAACCTCAGCACTTGGCAACTGGATGGAAAAATGAGAAGAAAACGTGGAAAAAAAAACGGACGAATAAGAATGGCAAAAAATTCCAGCGGCCTCTTTTTGACATTTTGAGTGACATTATTTGTGTCAACAATAAAACACTCAAGCAGCCAGAGCGAGATGAAGAAGGTGACCGAGAGGTGAGGTGGGAAAACAGCCCAGGTACACCGAAATAAAAGTCGGGTTAAAAAGGTGATTGCAAACTTAACTCTTAACTTAATAGGTATATATGGAACATGTCCCATATGATATTTCGATAAAAGTATGCGATACTTGTCGTAAAGATATCATAAAGTTATCAAACTTAACCTAACATTTAAAATAAACTTTAGAGTATCGAAATGATCGATAATATCGGACGGAAACGAAAATGTTATTTTATTATATATGTCTTTTTATACCGACTATAACTGAAACATATGTAAAACTCAAAATACTTTCAGTTTCTGATATTTTGTTGAAATTAAGCTTAGGCTATTCTTTGCCACAGTTCGATATACCTAACAGAATATATCAAAACGTTTAAATATCGATTTATGTATCGGCCTTCACATCGAATAATAATACTAAATCTATATAAGGCATCTCTAATCTAAACGCTAATTGAATTCTTTTCTCTATTATTAAGAAACAAGAATTTCAAAACGAGCTTGATAATTGTATTCTGCATATTTCTTGTAATGGTCTGTATCTTATGTTATAAATAAAGTATAATTATAAGTAATAATTATTATGTTATAATAAAAGTATCATTAAAAGGTAGGCGACCATCTTAGCCTGCTAAAACACCTTGAAAGAATGGTGTGGCGTAAAATCTTAAATAAAACTACTAAATTAAAGTTAAGATTTAATTTTATTAGAAAGAAAGGGGAATCTTTTACAAATACAATTTCAATTTAAAATTGTCAGATCCTTCTCGCTGTGTACATAGGGAGCTGGAAGCAAATAAGCACAAGTACAAAGTGGAAAGTGAAAATAAGCAGCTGAGGGAAGGAAACCGAACTCAAACCAAGGCCAGCGCAATTTAAAATTCAATAAAACTTCAATCAGCGTTTAAAAATGTGTTCGTGTGTGTGAGGGTGTGTCGCTCGGTGAGTGTGTCTCTGTGGATGTGTGTGTGTGTGCGAGTGTGGCAAGTGGAAAGACAGCGCCCAGCAATTTAAACAAATTGAAAGCAAGCGCAAATAAAAAACAGTTTGTTGCCACTTTTCACATCAATTACGCACTTCAGCCCAAATAGACGACGAGGACGAGAACGAGGACGAGACGAAGATGAAGGAGAAGCCGAAGACGAGAGAGAGACGTGAAAGGCGTCGAAGGCGGAGGCTTGGCAACGAAGACGTAGAGGAGGCGGCGAGTCCTTCGACCCACCTAACACAGCCCCCGACCCCCCTCAATCTTCACGGCTGCTGCTGCCGCTGCCGCTGCCGCTGCTTCTAGTACAAAAATAACACTTGAAACTAAACGCGCATTCAGGCGACGCCGCTGCTGTTGCCGCCATCGCTGCCTCGGCTTTGCCACACCCACCAGCAACAACAATTTTCGCCTGCGTACCACGGGGCGTATGTATTTTTCCACGCCGTGCTGTAGTTGTTGTTTCCTAGGCGGCAGCTGCGGGGGAAAATGCCGAGCAAAATGGATGGGAGGGATTCCAATTGCCACCCCACTGCACACCGCACACCATCCACCACCACCACCCAAGGCCCACAATTTGAATACGTGCCTCCCGCCGTTTGTCTATGTTTTCCTTTCGCAAAAAGCGAAAGTAAATGTTTGAAAATCGTAAGGAAGGAAAAATCAAGTAAGCATCAGTTAAAAACCTAAAAATACCGATAGGCCATGACGAAGCTGAGATGCTCTGGGTGGATAACGATTAGCGGAGTAAAATCGGAATAAATAGTTATTTATATCGAGTCCACAAGTTGGTGTTTTAGGTAGTTGATATATCTTAATTTTTACTTATGGAAAGAGGTAGAAAAATATAGAAAAAGGTGTCTTAAACACTCGAAATATTTTCTGACATTAATGAGAAAAGTTTTCTTTATTTTAAAAAGGTTTTTGGTATATATATGTATTCTGATTCGTTGTAATAGTTCCTAATTGGTCCTATATTATATTTTTATATATTTAAATACACTATTGAAGATACAAGAATTCCAAAGGTCAAGGATAGCTGTCAATTCCTATTAGGAAAAGTACAATATGTACAGCATATACTGCTTAAGTACCTATTAAAAGCAATACAAATTTTAAATGTGTCCAGAATCATTTATGTTTTGGCAACCTACATTTGTTATTAAGTGAGTTTAGCGGAACTCGAAGCCGAATTCGGTTAAATTCCATATATTTAGATCGATACTCGACTATATGCCATTCTTATACACAGGTCTTTTAAAAAGCAAGGTTTGCCCTGAAATGTTTCGGATTTAAAATATATTTCTTTTCAGATTGCAGATTGAATATTATTTTGATATTACAAATATGATTATTATGTTCTTGAATATTATTATTTTCTGGAATTACACATTTTTGAAAATTGATTCTTTCTTTTCCCATTATCTTTGTTTAATGAGAAGCGTTGATATAAACATAATATGAAATACAATTTACTCAAGTTAACTAATAGCTATTGTTATTGTTTTAAATATATTTCACCTTCTTCTTTCTAAAGACACCTTCTTCTAAAAGACCTCTTCAAGTACTGCCTTTAAAGTACTTTGTCGAACCTTCAAGTCTCTGTTCTCCATGCTGTCCCCTGAGAGCCTCCGCGAACAATTCATACCCTTTTCGCAGGGTATTGGAGATGTGGAGAAAAAAAGAAAGAAATGTTGGCAAGCTTTTTATTGCGCGTGATAACAAGCGGGGAGGCTGGTGGCCGGAATTGTCCTAAGGTGCTGATGGACGGGGACTGGGGCGGTGGGGGCTTGGCAGAGCGGTACCGAGAGCCGAGCGCCGAGAACTTACAGGGCTGGCAGGGGGGGAAAGTGAAATCTGGTGGGCCTCTGGTGTCTGGGCAGTGCGCGCTGTTTGATGTTATTATAGATGACGATGATGGCAATGCTGATGGCGATGACGACAGCGCAAGGATACATCGCCTTCTGTCCCATCCGTCGCCCCCTGCCAGCCCCCCCTGTTTTACCGAGAAGGCTGCCAATCAAAGTCGCCGCGCAAATGTCTTGTTCTTCGGCTTGTTCAGGTTGTCAGGGCTCCTCAAGTACATGCGTGTGTCTCTGTGTCCTTTCCCGTCGCTGTGTGATTGCGACTGTGTGTAAATGTGTGTGTGTAGGTGGGTGTGTTCGTTTGACAGCCATTACTTTGTTGCCTAGGTGTCGCCGTCGCCATTGACAATGATTTGCCGTGGCTTAAAGTTGCCCGATCCGCCAGGCATTTAATTCGCCAGCAGCCGCTCCTCCAGATTTTTCTGAATTTTCCAGCGTATTTGTAAAATTTCGAACAGAGTTCCTAAATCAAATAAAATCAGTTCAGTCAGTTTATATTAAATTAAATACAAAGGTTTTTTTGTATATATTTTTTTCACGTACAAAAATATTCTATATAGTATCGGTAAAATACTAGTTTTTTTTATTATATTATCAACTTTTTACCTTTTATTCAGCAAAGTGACTTGTTATGGTTTATTTTAGTGTTAAGCCATTGTTTAATTAAAACCTTAGTATTTATTTTATGCTGAACTTGATCGCTTGTATCGTTGTATCGAAAAACAAATAATATTTTCTGTCACAAAAAATTTGCCCTGAAAGTTGCCCAGTTTTAATGGCCAAACATTGTTCAGCTTCGCTTTGTCAGTGCTATTTTGTATTAATTATAATATGTGTGTGTGGAAAATATTTAAACGCATTTAACCAAATTGTATTTTATATATTTTGGTATACACAAAATAGGCTTTTATAATTGTGGTTACATCTTTGTAACGCTTTAATGGCAACTCAAATTATATATGTTTATGTCTAGCTGATTGCCTGCTTTTATGTCAAACTTGTATTTCGTTGAAATGTTATTATGTGAGTAGTTTAAAATTCTGAATTGAATAGTTATAATCTATCTATTTATCTAGGTAACGAGTATATTTTATAGTTTCCATAGGAAATATCCTTTAAAACTTATAGCCTTCGAAAGGAACTATAATATTAAATAGAGTAAGGATTGTACGTTTGTTGGTGGTTGTTTCATTTTTGTTATTTTCGTTTTTAATAAAATATACCATGTGTATAAATAAAAAAGTTATTTTTTTGAAGAATTCCAACAAAACTATCGTAAATGAGGTACTTAACAAGTTTGTGGTGATAACAATACCCAAGAGATGTTATTTTTTTTTTACCTTTTTGGTTACGATATAAAAAATACGAAAAGTGATGAACATTTTGAAGTCGGATATTGAATAAAAACTAGAAGACTTTGGTCTGATTCCGTAGTTATAATTTATTGATGCCTTTTGTATTGAGTTAACTTTTCCCTAAGATAATTCTTTGTATAATAGTATTAGTTTATTAAGTTAATAAAAACCAAAAGAATAGTTTAATTTACTTAAGAAAATAGTTAAAAAGTTGTCTGCTAATATGGCAAATCGAAATAGGATTCATAAATAAAATAATCGGTACTAAAGGGGATATCTTTCTTGACTTTTCATGTTCCATTTAGAATGAACTTAAAGTAACAAAAAGAATTCCATCTCATTCAAGCTCATTAAGTAAATTGAGGAACTTCTTCAAAGGTAGAGTTTTTCTCTGTGCAGCGCGGTAAATCGAAAGTACCAGTAAGACATTTGGTATTCATTATTTAAGACGCTGGGCGCGACATTTGTCAAATCTATGGGAATTACTACTTCCGCCGGAAGTGTTCGGCCCGCTCACCTGGTCTGCGTTTAGCCAGGGAGTCCTTGCTCCTTGCTCCGTCGCTGTTATCCTGTTCCGTGGCGCGGCGGCTGCTGGCGCCTAACAATATGCAATAATAACAATTTACATATTCATGAGACGCCCGACCCGCAAACAGCAGCAGCGGCAGCCGAAGGAAGGGGGGTCGCCGGGCACTGATGGGGTGGGGCGACGGCAGTTTGCATAAAGAGCAGCAGCAGAGGACGCTTAAAAAAATCAACAAGGACCCCCGCCCTTTCCTTTGTAAACCCGATTGGGCAGCAGCCCTTTTGTTAAGCCGGGGCGTAACTGTAGCTGGCCAAATATTTATATTTATTCCGCTGTTACCTCCCAGCTCCCCGCTCCCCGCTCTCGCCAGCTCATTTATTTATTTTTCATATTTTTATGATATTTATTTTCGGGGCTGGTATTTTGTTTGCCCCGGCAGCGCAAATTTGTGCGCTTCGAATACTTTTGCGAGTTGGTTTTCGAATGCCGATGGACGCCAAAGGGTGTGGGCCATGTAGTCTGGGCTTTGAACTGGGCGGAAAAGGAAAAGGTTAAGCTACAAGTATTATTTTTAGTTGGTGGTTCTGCTGCTGCTGCTACTCTTACCATCCGCTCTTTAAGAATCTCAGCAAGAACCTACCACAAAAATAAATCAAAACAAAGAACGAGGGAAATCGCAAGAGAGAGATTCAGAGAGAGAGAGAGAAGTGGCGAGAGCAGAGATGAACAGCATCCACACGGGATTAGAGAGTCGGCGCTCTGCTTTCTCTCTATTTTGGGGAGCACTCTGATGATTTGGGGACTGCGAACCCAGAGAACTGATTACTTGGGAGCTGCGAGCTGCGAACTGCGAACCGAAGTCCGTCAGTCAGGTGCAGACAGTTGACGTGTTCGGTTGACAAAAGCGGAAACGTGCACTAGTTTATTTTTTGAAAGAAAAAAAGAACACAAAAAAAAAAAACAGAAAATAGAAAACACCAAGTAACAACAACAACAACAACTGCAACTGACACACACAGAGCGCCTCGAGAGAGCAGGACAGCCAGCAGGACAGAGTGACAGGAATAGAGAGGTTGAGAGAGAGCGGAAACGGAAGCAGCGATGCCAGCGACAACTAGATAAATGTCAAATGATAAATGCTAAATGATAAAAATGTGAATAAAATTGCGACTGGCCAAATAGAGCAAGACGAAGAACAGCAACAACAGCAGGGCAGCGCCTCTGTGTCCGTGCCCGTGTCCGTGTGTGTGTCCGTGTTCGTCTTCGTGTCCGTGTGTGTGTGTGCGTGCGAGAGAGCGAGCGAGAGCGCGCGTGTGTGTGAGCGTGTGTTTTGTACCCAGAGTGTGCCAGTGTGAGTGCGTGTCACATATCAGCAGCAGCAGCAGCAGAAGTTCAGTGGAAAAGCGCGCTGCCAAGCAGAAAAATTCAAACGTAAACGAAGCCAGCAGTGGCAGCGCAGCAGCAGCAGCACCAGCAGCGACGCCGGCAGAAGGTAGGGCCAAGGCATTTCCCTTCAATTTCCACAGCGGCAGCATAACTCACCACACCCTGATCCTGCAGCCAAGCAGCGCTAGCAGCGCCAGCAGCGCCAGCAGCGCCAGCAGCTGCGCACAGATTTTCCGAGAAGTTTTCCGAGCGACTTTCCGCTCTCCGCGAGCGTGAGAGAGTGCCAGCTTAGGGCTGCTGCACGTGGAGTCTGTGCAAAGCAGTTGCCATCCATCCTAGCAGCCAAGCATCCAAGCATCCATCCATCCATCCAAGCAGCCATCTAACCCCACAAATAAAGGCAGTGGGAAAAAACATACACAAAAAGTTATGAAAGTTCTCGGGCCAATTGTCTTTGGTGATTCCTCGTTGCCCGCTTCTCGGGGGCTTTCCCCCCGGGTGTGGGTATGAGGGCCCAACAGCCCAAGTAATGCCTTTAAATTGACACAATGTGCGAGCGAAGCGAAAGCTGATGCTGGCAATTGAATTTCCACGCAATCCTGACCTTGCCCCGGTTTGATTTTGGCCAAGATGCGGAGATTTTGGGATTCCTTCGGCAATTACCGACATTGCAATGCGTTTGATAAACTCTTCGCATGGAATCCGGCACACATCCGTGCATATTCAGCAAGGAAGAGATGCCAATAAAAATGTAGGATACTGTGTCACACACACACAGGCGTTGGCTAAGGCGGCCAGATTGACGGGTGTGCCAGTGTGTGTACGTGTAAATGACCGGAAACTGTGCTCAAGTGCTCTACGAGGCTACTTTGGCCGGAGTCTCTCCTCTTCATACGTTCTTTTTTTTCTTCTTATTTATTTGGGGCTCCTTGGGGGAGCCCCCGACGGGGGAAGCACTTCAATTGTCAAATTGCCCTTGTTTATTGTTGCAATAGTTTGGCTGATGGACAGGTTTTCCTGCCTGCTCCTTTCACTTGTTTTTAAAGCGACTCCCGCCGACATAGTCGCTTTTTTATGGGCGTCGTCCTGTCTTGTCTTTGCAGTCTCAGTTACCCCAGCTTGCAAGTTTTGCAAGGAGGAGCCAAGCCTGGCAAAGCGAAACAACAATCAACACGGAAGTAGATTCCTCTCTGTTCCCGTTGTTGTTTTTCTTGTTCTTAGTTGTGTGTGGCTTGTTGTTCGTAGCTCCGTTTTGTTGTGTGTGTGTATAAATCAGCGTGGCCTAGTGCGCTGCTTGAGGTTGACGGGCTTTTGTGCCGTGAAATGCGAGTTTTACGGCGGAGTGCTTCGGCTTCATCGGGTTGACATTTAAGTTGTTTCTTTCCTGTCATTCAAGAGCGAGTGTGCCAGTGTGTTTGAGTGCCACGGGGAAAAGTTCAAAAGTCAGCAGCTAGGGCAACAGAGTTCCGGGAAGCGTCTCCGCCTGCCTGCCTTTTCCCGCTGAGAACAGCGAGCACGGGGCGTATGAGCGATGGCTGGATGTGTGCAGCTTTCAAAGCCACAACTATCGGCAATCAATTAAATTACGCCCCGTCCAAATTGCAGCGCACGTGCCGACAGCAGGCAGCTGCTTGCGGGAAATCGAAAATTGCATTTCCACCACGCCAAAGCCGTGGCAAATTGAAATCTGTCAGCGAACTTGATTCGCCGATTCGCCAAAGAAAGAATTTCATAAACAGGACCAGCCGAAAATGTTGAGTTGCTCAAACAGGCGGCAGCCACAGATACACAGGCACAGCTACAGCTACAGCTACAGCTACAGCCACAGATACAGATACAGATACAGATACTTGACGTTGGGCCAGACAAAGGCAAAAAGGCAATTATAGAAATACAGACGAGCAGCAACAAATAATAAAGGCAAGTTGCCATAGACAATCGCAACAAGAGCAACAACACCAAGGGGCAGATTGGAGGAGACGCTGGCAACGATGTTGACGACAAGTAGCTGCAAAAGTTCTGCGACGTTTTGCGCATATTAAACAAAGTTGACGACAGCGACGCCGGCTGAGAGAGAGCTCCGGATGGCAGACTGGGAGCTGGGAAACTCCGCACGGAAAACTGCGTACCACAGAGCCGGGAACGGAGAACTCAGACAGCGGCACAGCCACAGCCACAGTCGCCGTCTCATTATTTATTTGATTGCCCGCACAGCCAATGCTCGAATTACCCCCTGGGAGACTCCGGGAAGCTGGCAGGGAAAGCCTCTGGAAAAACTGAATAGCAGAACCAAGGCGAGAGCGGGAGCGCAAAAAAACATAATAGTCAGAAGCATAAACGTAATTAATAAGGCAAATTAATGCAAACAATAATACAAATTCATTTTCGTGCACAAATGAAACTAAATTACAACAACGTGAGCCCAAGCCATCCAGCCCAACCCTGCCCAGCTTTCGACAATAAGAGGGAAAAACATGAAAATTGAATGCTAATTTGGGTTGAGCCGAAAACTTGAATACCCTCCTGGGAGGCATAGTGGCGAATTGTTTTGCGGAACGCCGTCGAGCAACTAATTTCAAATGTTTCTTGGGGCCAAATTAGACATGGGAAAGGAATCCGCTCTAATTTAATCGCTTGCTGCACAGATACTTTGGTCAGGGAAAGCGATTTAAATCCGGCACTGGCATTTGTAGCACAAATGGTTTCAAAACGATTTGAGCTTCTTGAGTACTTAATTTTGGGTATTAGAAAATAGCATATATTTGGCTTGAATAAATTGTAGATAAATAGTAACTCCTTTGAATGCCATAGGTTATTGTTTAAGTTTAATAAGTTATGTTACTCTTCTTAATTCTTGTAAGAAATCTTATAGATCAAGTATTTTATGTTAATTATCGCATTATATTCAACTATTTCAATAGAAAAACAACAAGTTTTTTGTGCCCTAATTTATGCAGTCACATTTAATAGTTTTCTTTGAGAATTTGTATTTTTTTTAAGCCAGCCTGGTTTGATTTTTAATTTGTTCTAAACCTGTTACGGGCTTAAAAAAGAAAAGACTATGGATTTCCACCCATCAGAGATTATTTTCCATAGTTTAAAACATAAAACTCTGCTTAATTATATTTAATTTTGTTATACTTATTCAAGTGACTTAAAATTACTCAAAATAGTTCGATACTTCTATATTTAATAGGTTCCTAGACCTATATTTTCTAATACCAAAATGACCACTGACGATAATCGAGGCGTTTATAGTTAAAAATGGATAAATAAAATACCTTGCTACAAAAAAATGGTCTACTTTTAAATTGACTAAACAATTATATTAATTATTTCCTTACTCTGTTTCCTTGGTTATTAATTTGCCAAAGTATTTAATTTACAAGTGATGCTGTTTATGCCTTTACTTAATTCCCCTCAAGAGCAATGGACAAGTTATAATACCCTTTCCAACTTACAAGAACAACAATAAATGGCAGCTAATAAGCACAGGTCACACAGACACACACCTGCACAGGGGCCATCGACAACTAAACAGTTCGTCGAGCAGAAAAACGAGGAAATCTACTTAATCACGTTTAATTAAGGTGAGTTTATAAGTAGCCCTCGCCCTCCGTTAGGCTGTGCATGTGGGTGTGGCCGTGGCTGTGCCCGTATGCTGAGTATAAGTGTATGTGTGTGTATCTGAGAACACACACTCGTTAAACACACACACATATACTTAGGTATACTTTTTGCGAATTGCTTTTATTGCCATTTTGCGGAATGAGACAAAAGAGAGCTTGCCAGGTAATCAGAACTGCCCACAGAGTTGTTTCCCCTTCGGCTCAGCTTCTCTGAAACATAAATGCAAATTAGGGTTAAATGGCTGCGTCACTGGTTCAGCGGATTATATTAATAAGCAAGTGCTTGGCATAAGTTGATTTATTGGCTGCTTATTCCTCGGGTGTTGGGCGCCCACATCCGTTCTCGTCTTTGCTTCCGGTGGGTGAGCTCTCCAGTTTGTCCATCTTCTCGCGCTTCTTGCGTGGTGATCCCAGCCTTAGCTCCCCTAGAGCCTCAGTTGGCTCAATAGCTCCGCTTGACAGAGAATTCTCCTCCTTAGAGTCCATTTTCTCTTGGAGTCCCCCCAGAGCCTCGGTTGGCTTATTAACTTCCCCTGGCGGGGAACTCCTCTGTTTGTGGATAATCTTCTCCCAGTTGTATCGCAGCTTTAGCTCGGCGAGAGCAGCATCTTCGATGCGACGGATTTCGGCCAGGCCACTCTCCACGAAGATCTTGATCAGACTCGGCGATAACTCTGCTGGCTCGGCCATAATAATTGGGCCAAGGAATGAGGAGCAAATTAGAGATGTAGGCAAGTGACAGGCAAAGAAACCTAATGAGAAAACTAAAACCTGGCTGGCTTAATGCTCGAGTTATTCTTTGATTTGTGCCAGGCCAAGTTGATGTTGTTGTCGCTGCTGTCACACACAGTCGCCGAGTCCTGCCATTCATCTCCTGCCCCACAACCGCTCCCCGCCTGCAATCTGTGCCGTATGTCACACATTTGGTTAATTGAAAAAGCATCAAGGCCCTCATCATTAGCAAAAGCTTCGTGACTTATGTCGCTGCTCGTCCAGCCCCAGCTCCTGCCACATCCTTCGGCAGCCTGGCATCCTTGCTGCCCCAGCTCCCCGCTGCTCTCCCCTCCTCCGTGTATGTAATCGATGCATGTCGAACAGCAGCGAGCACAACAACAAGTGAATAGCGTGTGTGACACGAGCTGAAAAACGAAACGAACGAGCCAGAAAGGAGAGCACTGGGTGGGCCAGGGGCCGCGGGGTGAAAGAGCAGGGAAGGACGAAAAATGGAACAAACAAAAACCTATCAAGTTGTATGCTCATTGATTTCAATTTGTGAATTGTTGTTGTTCGGCGAATGCATTTGCATATTGCACACCCGCTGCCCCGCCATTACTGTATGCTTTTCTAATTAAACCTCAGCTAACACACACTCACACACACAAAAACAGAAGCAAAAAAAATAATTAAAAATTCCGAAAAGGAGAAAAGGGGGAAAAACAATAGATAAGGGTGAAATTTACTCTATAAATTGCGCTGTTTGCCGTTTCTTGTTATATATATTTTTAGCCCACTGTTTGTTGTTTTCATTTCGGTTCCTGGCGTATAACTGGGCTATGGCTTTGCTTTTTGCCAGGCGCTTGGCTAAAAAGTACATAAATTTCGAATAAGTCACGTTTCCGGCATAGTGCCCCAGCGCACGCATACAGACACACCGACATCGACTCTATCCATGTATGGCGTCTAAAAATTTGCTTTGTTGTGGCGTCTGCGGCCAACAGCAAATAAATAAAATAAAATCCAACAAGAAAAAAAACACATAGTGACCCCCCTCGACCACGCCTTAGCCAAAAATAAAATGGAACCGATTCAGAGCAAATATTTGCCTGTTTAGCTTAGTTTCACTGCCCACTCACTCTTTCTCCTTAACTTTACTTCCATTTTTTTCTTTTCGTCGCCTCTGTCAGCTCATATTTTTGTTTTTCAAAAACTTTTTGATTTGTTAAGTTGAGTGTTTTTTGGTGGTCAGACCCCTGGAGTTTCTGTGAATTCCATTTTAATGCTGATTTCCAGATTATCGCCACCCAACAAAGGCAGCAAAACTGTTGGAAATGCCATTAAAAAGTAGAGAGGAATGTGTAAGCCACTGAGGGAGGAATATGGAGAGACTGAATACTTTAAAAATAAGTGTTATATGAAGAGCAATAAAAGAGTTATGACAGCTTAAAAAAAAATTTATATTCATATTTTTATGGTATATTTGAAAATAACTATCGTTCGACTCATTACCTTCACTTTCTGAATATTATCACAGCACGAGCGTTAATATTTGAGAATGATTTGTCCTTTCCGGCACTGACACTGATACGTCTATAATATATATTACTACTACTACTATTTCTATCTATCTACCACTATATTGTCCCAATATTCAAACTTAACACTCGCAAGCGAAGCTTCTGTTAAACTTGTTTGTTATAAATAAGGGAATCCTGGAATAAGGTATCATAGCTTCCCAGTACCACCTCTCAGAAATTAATTTCCTCTAAATACCTTTGCGATTTCTAAGAAATTTGTAACTATCATTAAATGAAGTATAGCCTTCTTTCTAAGATATGTGGATTCCTCGACCGCACTACCTCGGCAGCTGTGAATGCCAGAAGACTTTGCCAGCTGATTGCATTTCCTGAAATTAGAAAGTTTTCCAAGAGCGCCACTGACAGCTGTCATTTGCTGCATGCCCTCCGCCCTGCGCATGGAGTCACGTAAATAAAGCCAGCAAATGGGTTACAAGCGCCCGCACATGGGAGCGACTGCTGATTTATTTGCCACATTTGTGTGCTGCCTCTGTCTTACCACTTTTTTTTTCAGCAACAGCAGCAGCAGCAGCTGCACTCCTCGGACGCCGCCAATATTATACACACTTTATGTGCATATTTTTATGCGGCATGCTCGTAGTTATGGCATTTGCCATTGTTGTTTGCTCGTTTGCTCTGGTCGCCATTTGCCTTCGCCATTTTTACGACTCGAATTTGTCGTCTGCCTTGTGGCCTTCGGGGCGGCAACTTTAATTGAATAAGTTTTAAGCGGATTTTCAAGAGAGAGAGAAAGAGAGCTCCTCCAGCCAGCCAGCTTGGTTCGTATTTTGTATCCTCTGGCTCTGGTTGCACGGGGCGTATGTGTAATGCTTAATTGAAATATGCAAAACGCTAAAGCGGCGAGCTCAGCGATTTTTGCATAACAAATGCCGCGAGCAGCAGCTGAACAAAAGGTGTTGCAATTTGATTGCAGACCAACAGCAGTGAGCAGAGATTTGCATTCATAATGCGGAATTGCTTGTAAATAAATTATGACCAGAGCTTGGCTCGGCTCGGGCGCTGGCTTAGCATAATTGGGCCAAAAGGAGGGCACAGGTGGCCTTAATGCTGGGTAAAAGTCGTACGAGTTTACGGCTCGGTTATACAGCTTTCCGCTGGAATCATCCGGAGGTCGCTGTGCAAATAAAATGCCGTCTGATAAATTGATTTCTGCTGTCAATATTTTTGCGAAAATTAACAAATGGAATGCCGGATACGGGGAGTACTCAATAATTCAGGGCTGCGACTGCGGATCGATAAAAATATATATTTCCCGTTTAATTTACTCGCTTAATGGCTGATAAACCAATTTAATAATTGCCCAGGGAGCTGTCAGGCGGAGCGGGGAGGCAGGCTGTAGATCATGGCAGCGGTGCAGCGGCCACAAGCGGCTTCATCTCGAACGGAAGTCGTTCCCCCTGCACGCGCGCCGAGGAAAGCCTTTTGAACATTTTTACATAAAAATCAACTCTGGTACCTTTGAGGCGCCGGGACCGGTGCACACACACACAGACACACACACAGTTTCGGGGAGGAAACTCACGTTGAAATGTAATTTCATGGCACACAAGTTTTTAATTAAATTTCATGGCAAAAAGAGCTTCAGCAGCAGCAGCGGTAGTAGTTGTTGTGGAGGTGGAAGAGTCGCAGGCGAAGGCCTTTTAACATGCAATCAACAAACCACTCTGGCATGCATATAGGGCAGCCATACACAAGAGCGTATTATATACATATATATTTATATATTATATACGAATGCCGCACAAAACTGCAGCCTTAATGCGTTTTTCAAGTGGCAGCCAAGCAGCAGCGTCAACCGGGCATGGGGCATGGGCATGTGCTGGTTAGGGACTGGACCCGCTGCTCTTCGGGTCTGGGATCCACTCTCCGGCGGCAATCATCGTCACATAATTTTATTAAGCTCTTGGCCCAGACACCACCACCATCACCGCAGCCAGCAGAAGCGGAATCGGAGTTGGTTCAAGAACCCCTTTTCCTGTTCTGCTCGGGTCCCATTTTGTGGTTGGCCACATGCTGCCGGTTATTGGCCATCAAGGGGTTTCGAATAACTCTGCAAGGATGCGTCTGGCTGTCAAACTGTTTATACGGATATTACGATTTTATGTATATAGCCTCCTCAGCGAGGAGCGTCAAACCGAAAGGATGTCAACTATGGGGAATTGTAAAGTACGCAAAGGAGGTTTCCTTGAGAGCCAATAAAATATAAAATTCAAACTCTTTCTTTAAAAATCAAACTTTCCGTTTGCTCAAACAAGTCGAAAACTTATTTAAAACCACTAGAATTTACCAGAAACTATAGTTATTAAAAATGCACACAAAGTATATATTTGCCTACTAAAAGATCCTGTATCCTTTTGGTTCGTTTGGTTTCTTCAAACTTGAGAGTGGGAAATTATATACATTTCATGAAATCAACTCCATCTGCTCCTCTCACTGCAAATGCATTTATACAAGCTGGAAAAGTTGTGGCATCCTGATCAGGTTTCCTTAGGAACTTCCTCCTGCTGATTTAATTACTTTTTCTGAAATTGTGTGTATAAAATCCGAATCTCTTTCTCTCCTTTCAGCGGTTGCATTTATATCTTCTTTAGAGCTTGTTTTTGCTGTTTTCAATTGGATTTCTTTCCTCGTCTTTTCCCGAGTAATTAATGTCCTGTCTTTATTTTTCCCTCGGTTTTCGCTCGCATGCCTCCCAGTTGGCAATTGATATTTATTTCATTAGCCTGGGAAATCAAACAAAAATGCTCGTCAAGCTCTGCCTGCCTGCCTGCCAACCAGGAGGAGACATTTGACTCTGTTTATTGTAAACAAGAGACAATCGATGTGGCCTCGGGCACCCCCTCTGCCGACCTCCCACCCGCACACACTCACATGGTAGCTAATGCAATTCGCTGTTGGCGCAATTGTTGTTGTTGGCCATAGTTCTTAGACAGACGACAGCCGCCATGTGTGTGTGTGTGTACGTCTGTCCGTCTATCTGCGCCGCACATTACGTATACGTAATATACACACATGCAAGCGGGCAACGAGGGGGGAGGCTGGCAGGGCGTGGCTCCAAAGGGGCGCAACAAGTTATGTCGCCGCAATTAGTTGGCCTTGCCCCTCCGCAAAATTTCTTGGCACTAATGCCAAAACCAAACCAGTGGCAGCCAGACAGCCGACAGCCGCGAGTGTGTGCGTGTGTAGTACGTATCCCCATACACACGGTGGTGTGTGCCTGTGTGTGCCGTGCAATTGATGAGACCCATGGGTAAACACTCTCCAATTCAATGATATTTATAATAAACCACAAAAGCTACTTACAGATCACGCAGGCAGCATGCAATGTTCAGATGCTTAACTAGCGTTGACAAATTCTGAAATTATTTGATATTTTCATGGACTTTGCGGGGGCTTAAAAAGGAATATAGTTGGCTTTGGATGGTGTTATTTAGTATTTAAAATTATGGTAAGATTAAACAAATAATACCCACATTTTACAGTATTTTAACTATATTTAACGTAGGCGGTTTTTTGGGTATATTGGAAACTTAAACAACAGAAAGCACTAAACAGAAGAACATAAAATAAAACGGCGCTAAATAAATTGATTCAAAACGAACCTTAAAACACATTAGAAATATCTTTATCTGATTTGGCAAAATGCTAAGCAAGATTCTACATGAAAATAAAAATATTTAAATGACAAGATTTCTAGATTTAAAAGCTACAACGACATTCATTTCGGGTGTGCCTGAAAGCCGTCCCCCCCATTCCCGTTTTAATAAGAAGGAACTCAAATATTTGCCAGCATTCCTCTAGCCAATTTGAAATCACGGTGTGCACATGTTATTTGTGGAAGT
The DNA here is from genome assembly GCA_008042475.1 of Drosophila kanapiae. Lineage (NCBI taxonomy): Eukaryota > Metazoa > Arthropoda > Insecta > Diptera > Drosophilidae > Drosophila > Drosophila kanapiae. Next base: position 165,725 of record VNJM01000360.1, on the reverse strand, counting down.
ACATTCTTGGCAAATAACTCGTTGAATATTTATAGTCAGCCGGCGGCGACCTTCAGCTGACGCTCCCACAACTCACCACCCTCTTGTCCCAGGCGATGGTCGGGTCGTGTGAGAAAATTTGATTGCATGCATTATGCAAATGTATAAATATTTAGCAAATTGTTTGGTCAGTGCTGACACTATGTTTATAATAAAATATCTTGTAGTTTCCTCTCCTCCGCTGTTACTCCTCCGCCTCATCCTGGGCATACGTGCTGTGGAAATTTATGTGGCAATTATCAACACTCTGGAGGGAGCCCGGCTTCGACCCGAAAATATTCATTAAAATTTCCATTGTTTGCTTGGGAGATTTTTCACTTTTTTCCCCTTTGCCAAGTCCAGGTCCCTTTTGTTTGGTGTGTGGCTTATCGCAAGTGCAATGTGTCTTCGGTGTCTCTTGTGTAAATTTAGAAATTTATGGTTATTTAAAAATTCATCCCGCACACATAGCAGTCGGGAGGGGGGGATAGTGTGTGTGGCCGGCAAAATATGAATAAATTATCGTGTCCATTGTTGGCCGGACTGGGAAAAGTAACTGAATTGGGCCCGGGCCAAGCGGAGAAGTTTAGTTTCGCTCGTAAGACTTTTGGCCACAAGCAACACGGATAAGAACACACCAGCACAAGCAACACAAACACACACACACACACAGGGGAGGAGTGGAGTGGAGTGTAGTTCACGGATACACACCCAGGGCATTGTCTTAACTGGAACTCGAACCCCGAACCGAACCCTTAAACATGCTGTTGACATGGCTTTTGTCATTTTCTGGTTATGGCCAGGCGGACAAAAGCAGGAAACTCTCCGCTCCAGGATTCAGGGGGAAAACTGGACAAACTTTGGCCACAGTTTGTGCCATGTTGTTGATGCTGTATCAAATTTTAAAGTGCCAAAAACGAAAGGGCCGGAGACAGGCGAGGATTTGGCCACATTCTGCATTCAAGTGGCGAGAAATGATTTTAAATATTTTCGACTCATGCATTTTAATTGGAATTCACAAAACGTGTGCGGCATACAAACGATTTCGCTATGCGGATTATGTAAATTATTAGACATTATATCGGACTGTAGGTAAATTAATTTAAATGAGCGCCGTTAGGTATTTTTTAATCAACACGATTTGTATTTATTGGAATTTGAATTTTTTGGATTTCATTTTGGGATCGCCAGTAAAACGCATATCTTGCTGAGTATATTTTGTTATGTATTTATTAATTAAAATAAGCTTCCTCCTGAACTTATTGCCATTAACCGGAAGTGGAAAGTTTCATCAGTTTGCCGATTTTTTTTTTTTTGTAAGCCCTTCGTCTACCTTTTTTCCTGCCATCTTTTTCGCGCTTTTCTTTATTTACCCTGCCCTTGTAATTGACTTGAATGTTTGCTCAGTTGAGCTTTATGCCATTTCTGTAATTAATAACAACCCGGGCTGCCCTTGTGCCTGCCTTTTCTCTGCCTCAGCCCTCTACCCACTCTCCCCGCGCACTGTCAACCCGCCTGAATGATTAATGAAGCTAAAAATGTCAACTTTTCCCTCGACGTTGCCTCCGCAGCCGGAAAAGGTGAGGTGAAGCGAAGTTTTTGCACCTGGTCAGGGTTCCGCATCAATTATGCATTAATCAACACTAAATACATTTAAGTTGATATTAATTTCCTACGGCAATTAATTAGCGGAAGTGGATCTTAGCTCAGACCTCTCACACATAAATCGGGGCCAACTTGCAACAATTTCAATTTGCAGCGTTAACTCGCAACAAGCGCAGCGCTCAAAAACTTCAGCCGTAAACAACAAAGAGTTGTTGACGTTACGGCGGAAAAAGTAAGGCAACGGATGGAGGCAACTCGCTTCGTACACGTTGCCATCATTGGAGCAAACCGAAAGCAATAAGCAGTTGCCACTGGGCCATAAAACAAACAGCCAGCTGACGGGGGCCAGCAGAAGCAGCAGCAGCTCTGGGACCTACGGGGAGTGCCTTCCTGCGCCATCCCTTCATCCAATCCACTCTGCAGTCTGTGAAAATGCAATCAAGTCGCTGCAGCTGCAGCTTAAATCGCCAGCGACACCAGCGAAGGCAACAAAAAGTGTCAATTGACAATGAAACCGAAATGGGATGGCATTGGCACGGGTGGTGGCACGGGTGGCACTGGTGCCGGAGCTCTGCAAGTCACTCAGCGGGTGAGTCAGCAGGACATAAAATCCCCGTCCCCGGTAAGTGAGTCTGCTTTCGGTTAACGATTTGGCCATTTGGCCAAGCACTTCCATCCGCCACCTATCTCTACAGAGTAGTGGTGGTATCAGCTCTATTGGTGGTATCATCTGCCACGGGGGCGTATACGCGATGCCAACTATTTTTCGGCTAGCAAAAGTTTCCAGTCCGCGCACTCCGCCTCCGTCTCCCACCGGAGCATTCCATCTTAGGTTGGGCAACTTAATTGAAATGCGAAATGAAAGATTTCCCAGCCAGTACTGGACGAAAGTTATTACGGATAACTCCGATTGCCCATCAACTAAATTGAAAGGTCCTTGTTCCCGCTCTGCTTTTCGCATGGCAAAAGTTTCCTAGAGATGATCAATGGCCAATAAATGATTAAGGACCAAACAAGCGAATGTTTTCTGATTTTTCGGCCAATCAATATATATACTTGTGTATATATTTTTTTAAAGATGTGTCTGCGCCAGCAAGCAAGTTTGGCACAAAATCAAACTTTGCGCCAAGTGGCAAAAGTTGAAGTTCATATTACTTTTTCGACTTGATTCCCAGTGCAATGGCTCTAAATTAAATTGTTCGTCCAGTTTTAGTGATTATATTGCACTTATTTCTCGGGTCTGACGTGTCAGCTGAACATTTACTGGGCAGACGGGGAAACCGTTGGTCTTGGGGAACATGGCAACATTAAAATGCACTTTGACAGGCGTCGGATTGCCCGTTGGTTGGCCTCTAGTTTGCACAATGTTTAGGCAATTATTTACTTTGGTTGTCACGCACACACAGGCGCAAATAGGATACACACACATACACAAACGGGGCCGACATGAGGTCCCGAACAGAGCCCCGAAAGCTTATCTTGACAGCCATTAAATGGCCGCAAAGCGCTGGAATATGTGATTTATGTATGTGAATTTAGCGGTGCGTGTGTGTGTATCTGTGTGGCTTTTTAGCAGTCGGTGTGTGCGTGCGTGTGCATTTTTAAGGGGGTTCCCGAATACGAGAGAGCATGACTGGCAAAAGTAGGGGGTTGGGTCTTCTAATCGCGCTTATCTCGCGACTCCTGCCACGCCCCAAACCCACGCCCGACCCGCTGTCTATCAACTTTATCGCCTTCGGGGTGCCGTTTAGTTTATTGACCCATCCCGAATCCGACTAGGTGTGAGCCGACTCGTGTAACGGCCAATTTGTTGGCGGCAATAAATCCGGCAAATTATTGGGCAATTTTCATGCGAGTTAATTTCCAGTTAAAGTTCAGATTTCACCCGCACATCGCACACGGCACATCGCACATCCTATAAATAGCTCAGACACACACATAGGGTCCTTTTTGATAGATGAGTCCGCCGCCTCTCCTTCGGGGCTAATAATAGAAGGAGCACACACATTTGTCCTCATTCCATCCCTGCCCAGAATTCCCCATCTCTGCTGCCACTGTTGCCTAGCTTTCATTAATATTTTCGCTGGATCGCCCAAACAATGTATTGACATTTCAATTAATTATGAGTGGGAACCAGGGGGGTGGATGAGCGGAGCAGGCTGGACGCAAGCTGTGACCTTTTGCTCCTGTCAGCCGAGTGATACGAAAGCCTGGCCCGACATCTGCGAGATGGGAGCGGAAAGTTAGCGAAAGTTTTGGCATTTGATGGGGAAAGTATCGGAACGGTTGATAAGAGATTTTGGAATCTACAAGTAGAAGCACGAGCTACACCTATATTTTGGTTTGCCTCTTGAAAATATTGCTAAACCTTTATTTTCTGTATTTCATATAACTCAGTGAAACTTTAAGCCAAATACAACATAAGTTACTTGCTTATATAGTAATTAAACAAATCTCTACCATGATATAAGTGCAGATTTATGGGAAAATATTTTATTTAGAATATATATATCTCAAAACACCGTTCCCAATAAGTTTATTAATAGATATTCTTTAAGAGTGAATAGTTATATTATTTTCTATTAAATTCCTTATCGATTAACAATAAAGTAAATATGTATAGGACTGCTTGGCCAAATCTGTGCAACACAACCCTTGTTGAGAGAGAGATTCCTGATATCTGGTGTAACCACTCACGTATGCAACGCACTTTGACCTTTAACTCTCGCTCCCTGGCTTTGTCAATCCTGCATCATCCATTCAGTGGCCCAAAAGTGTAATCAGCTATAGGCAACCACCGATCAACCTATACCCTGTAATCGAGTAATGTTTACAAAAATTACCAACAAAGGCAACTTATGGCTGAGTTTATAAATTAGTTTAGCTTGAAAGCTATTATAAAAAACAATAAACTAGTTAGAACAATTTCACTTACAGCTTAATAGCATGATTATTTTTTTATTGTAACAAATGAAGAACCCAAGCTAGTACCGGGTATCTAATGGTCGAAGCAGCCTTGTTTTTTGTGCTCTCTCCACACACTCCCCAGCGTGTTCAATGTCTATCAAACTGTCTCTTAAATGTTAAAGCTAAGTCGGCTGACGGAGGTGAGCTTTATGCAAATCCTTGCGCTGCAAAAAATTACACACACACACACGCACACACGGCGGGAAAGAGTCCTAAACGGCGAAATGCTACTAAGCCCACTTACTTACAATTTAGCAGGAAAATAAAGCGAACGAGAGACAGGAAGAGCGAACAGAATCATATTGCGAAAACGAGAGTGTAAAATTTTTTGCATACATAAAACGAGGAGCAAAACGTAAGGGCAGCGAATAAAACAACAGCAACGGCAGCAACAACAACGGCAGCAACAAAATGAATCCAGCTTTATGGCACGCACCCACACATGTACATACATCCGCACACCCGCACACAGACGCGCTCAACACTTGACTTTATTCAGCCGCCATGGCAAGTGCCTTAATAGTGTGCGTGAGCTGTGGGGAGCGTGTGTGTGTGTGTGTGTGTGCGGACTACTTTCTTGTGCGGGCGGCACAAAATCCAATCAACATAACGAGCTACAAGCGCCGCTGAGCGGCATAAAACGCAAAAAATATATACGACTGTGCGCGGGATGTGATTGTATGGCTCCCGAGTGTGTGTGTGTGTGTGATGGCACACACGCACATACAGCTCTTTTGGCCAGAACACTGTGAGAAATTATGCTGCCGCCGGGATAAAGATAAGGCCATAAGCCAGGACCAAACCTTAAGCCCCATAAATCCCCCTTGGGAAAAATCTCTTTCAAATTCTGACTTAGAATTGCCCCGGCTAGAAGCCAAGAAAATAAATGAATAAATCTGAAAATATGCCTCTGAATAAATGTCGAAAATCAGCATCCTTCGGGGTAAAGATTTGGAGTTATAAGGACGCTGCTCAAGTGTCTTAATTAAGCCAACTGACAAGGCTCTCCTCTTTGAAAACAGGTCCTTGAAACAAGCTGGCCATAAAGCTTTGAATGAATTGTTTTTAAATTTATTATTTTCATATTAAGGAGAATTAATACGACATTTAACTATTTTAAAAGTTCTACGAGTTATTAGTTAGTTAGTTAGTTAGTGTTATAAATAAATTTAAAGCCCAAATAAGACGGCTTTCTGATAGTGGGAAAGACTTTATAAGAACTATAATATGTAGCAATATGTTAAAAACATGAATTTTTATTTATATATAAAAATAGAGACTTCAAAATAATGACAAATATGATAGAACTTATGTTAAGACTTAATGCTTTCTTTAGTCATAATGCTTTCTTATTTTCCTGCTCATTTGAGATCTTAAGACTTTGAATTGTCGGTCGTAATAACATTGTTCTTTAACGAATAATTATCTAAGCTGCTTTAATTAATCATTAAAAAAAACAGCTGTAAGAAAAATGCCACAAATTCCTTTACAAAAACGCTTTCCATCTCTCAAATAGATGCCAAATATATATTTTAACTATTTTTCGCAGTTTTCGGCGTTCATTCAACCCATGGGAGCTTGGCAACAACAAGCGGCTAAAACAGCTCAAAGCTTCGGCTGAGGTAGACAAGCGCCCAAGTGCTGTTGTTTTTATTGTTGTTTGTTGGTGGTGGAACAGTAAAAACATTGCCAAGCTCAAAAGTGTGTCGACTTGACACAAACACACAGATACAGGCACAGGCACAGGCACTGGCACACACGCACACGCAGAAGCAAATGAAATAAAAGTAAACCCATTTACACCGCACACGGAGGAAGGAGGGGTTTTTGGCGCCAACTGCTTGGCAAGCTGCAAATGTGGGACATTTGGCAGTCGCAGTCGCATTGTTAACTTTCTTTGACAGCGGGCCAAACAAAAAATGCAGGAGGGGTGGCTGGAAACAGAACAGAAAAACAAGGAAAAAAAAAACAGGGAACCCCCGGGTGCATGTCCTCAACTCAACGCCGATGTAGGTGTAGCAGCAGCTGCAACTGCAACAGCAATGGCAACCTCGCTTGCAGCATGTATTTATGGCAGAAAATTGCAAGCACAGCAGCAGCAAATTAACACAGCACGAATGCAAATTCGATGCGGCCAGGCCAGCCTGTTGCCATTTTCATTCCCATTTGCATTCCGCAACCCCAAGCCCCATTCCCATTCCCGTTCCCATTTCGACAAATTGATTATTTGCATGGCGATCCAGCTGGCTGGCCACATGGCAACAACGATGGCAGCTCGCCTCGGTCAGGGCCATGCCAGTGTTCGATGTCAGCGGGCGGCGGCCTTCCTTCTTCGGCCAAGGGGGGCCATCGGGTAGTGGGGGGAGTGCCAGAAATAGGCGTGGCACCGCACGCACTTATCGCCCATGCACAGCACGTCGACCAGTGGAGTGGAGAAAAATGCTTATAAAGGATTAATTCGATTCCAATATTCGCATACGCACTTTGCATTCGCCATTTTGCATCTCTGGCCTTCCGAAAGCTGGTCAGCAGATATATATGGGTGCATCTGGGCTATGCCGGTCATTGTTGGCATTGTTTTAAATGCCCAAGCCATAATGATTGTTTCGAAATGAAAGTGAGCAGCCGACCGTGAGAGGGTATAGCGGGGCGGGTCTTCAGACTAAGGCATCCTGCAGGGCAGAGATATGATTTTATAGTTCAGGAGTTGTTTTATTTAGAGTGTCTCCAGCTATTGAATAATTTATCTTGGGTTTAAGGGATAGTAAAGAAAAGTTGCCTTATATAGGATTACATTTTAAAAGGTTTATGTATCATCCATTGAAAAGGTTTCAGTTTAACTCTTCTTATTATTTTTTTTTAAAGGGCGCCCTATATCTCTAATGTCTTATATTATAATATCTCATCTTAGTATTATTTAATTATGTTTAGAGGAGAAACACTCAACCACAGCAATATTTGTATTTCTAACTCCTAAATAAATATAGAAATAAGATCTATAGTCAAAATCAATAGTAATAATAATTTGTAGAAAAGAAAAGTATAATTATTGCATGTTAAAGCGCCCAGTGTCATAAGGAACAAGCATTTATGTCATAATTGTTTAATGTTATTTGAAAATAAGCAAGCTAAAGTATTTTCTTTAAAATATCTTGCGATTTGTCACCCAAAATTATAAAAGAAACATTCCAGTACTACTCCTCGTATGAACTGAGTTTTTCTGATATTTTCTGTTAATTGGCCTCCGAGCTAATCAAATAATTCCACTTTTAAAAATATTAAATACCAACTAAAGTGAATAGAAATTATATCAGATAAAATAACAAGCCACAATAATCCAGCTGGAGGAAGTATAACTCAATGTATTTTTCTATAATTTAAATATTTAAAATAATAATAGAACCATTCGTAAGGGCATTAGTTTTTCAATGCAGATAATGGAAAAATTCTTTGACACAGTCCTTTGTAGCCAGTTGAATGTGTTCAGCTGCGATTGCAATTTGCATTTTTTATGAATGCGGCAGGCAGGCAGGCAACTTAATGGATTCCCTGGGCAACAGCTTAAAGCGGCATTACGGTGTCAAGACCTTTTAAATTTTCAATTTCCCGCCGGGATCACATCGCAGATTTAATTGCATTTATGGCCACATCTCGCATTCGTGGCTGAGATGCAGATGATTGTGTTCTATGCAGATTAAGATGCATTCGATGCACCGACACAGATTGCCCAAATTGCATGTTAATTGGGCTAATACGATTTCCAATTCAATTTAACACGCCGCACACGGCCGGGCACGGACTGAAATCAGAGCCATTTCATGTGGGCAGCCGGAATTAGTGAATGAACACGGCTTTCGGCAAGGGGATGAGGCTAAACCGCTATGATTATTAGTTGGAATTCTGGTTAACGTTTCGCAAACTCTCCATTTGTTTCCAGCTCGCAACTAGACAGGGGCCAGGAGCCAGGGGAAAGGAGCAAGGAATCAGGACGCACGGCACACCACATCCCACAACATGGGCAGCGGACACTATTTCTGGGCGATCCTATACTTTGCCAGCCTGTGCAGTGCTTCACTGTAAGTACTCCTCGGCCATCCCGATCTCGATTTACACAAATACACGCCACTCCGCAATACAGTAGCTGCAGAATGTAAGCCATCACGCTTCACAATTTGTCTCTCGCGTCACTTACCATTCACTTTCCACTTACTTTTTGCTTAATTTTAATTCTGCGCGGCTCTTGTTTCGCGTGTTTCACACTGCACTTGGCCGGAAAGTGGCGTTCAAGCTGCGATTTACATACAATTGTCGTTAATTTCTCCCAGCCACGCCCAGTTATGAAACAGCGATGCCGATTTACATATATATAAAGACCACTGCATATACACTGAGGTTAAAGGTGTTTTTGGCAAATATTTAACTATTTAACATATAATTAAGTTATTGTTCATATTATTATCTGGAAAACCAATCCACAACTTAAAGAACTATAATTTAAAGATAAAGAGTAAAGTTTATAAAAGAGATTTCCCACAAAAAGTAATTTTTTTAATATAAGTTAACACTTTCCCTCGCAGTGTTTATATGTATCGGTTAATGCTGAAGTAGTTTAGTTGTTTCGAGCTGTAGTTTGCTTTTCAGTTGTTGCTGATTTACAAACTTTACAACTTTAACCGCCTTCATACACTTGAATTTGCATATCCTGCCTCACACGCACACTCACAAAACACACAACACGAGGACACCTCGTTAAAATGTAATTAATTTTCGTGTAATTTTTTGTCGGAGCATAAATTTTGGAATTATTTTCGCTCAAGTCGAGGTCAGAGTCAGCAGCTATGTGACTCTGCCCCGGCTTTTGATATGTGCGACAGTGTATAATAAGTACCAGCCACCAGATAACGATACCAATCACACTCTCCCACACCTCCAATCAATTTGTAAATACTTTAAATAAAAAAAAACAACAATCAAATCAAATAACTTGCTGTAAATTGTATGCAAACATTTTCTTTTATGCGACCTTGCAAAAATAATTACTAACAATTTGCTCAGCTAATGTTTTTTCCAAATCTTCAATAACAATTAAATATCTTAAGATCTTCAAATTTGAACAAAACCACTGAAGCAACAATTTGTTTTAAATTATACATGCGTGCCTATCCATATCCTGATTTCAGAGCAAATAATGCCAAAATAAATTTCCGAGAAAAGGAGAAAAAAGTCTTAGATCAAATTTTAGGTGCAGGCAAATACGATGCCCGAATACGACCATCAGGAATCAATGGCACAGGTGAGCATAATCTCAATATACCCTACATAAGAACAATATATCAATAATATATATTATATATAACATAATTAATAATTTCTTTGTGTGAATTTTATGCGACTTCTGTTAAATTTTGCCTTATTTTCTGGCTTTTAGTTGATTATTTATGCCAGGGCCCTAACTTATATATACTATATACAATATCTGCTTATCAAAATTACCAAACTGTTAGCTAGTGTAAGCCTCGCCTAAAGTTTATCAAAATCAAAGCAAAAGCGCCATATATAACTTAGCTTAGTTATCGCCAATCGGAGCTCAGCGTTATTTATAGCCTAGTTAGATCAGATCTATAAGTTAACCATTCTACATATACGTCGCAAAACTCACGTTTGAACCAACCTTTATGCCAGATGGTCCCGCCATAGTCAGAATCAATCTATTCGTACGCAGTATTATGACGATTAGTGACATTAAAATGGTAAGTCGCACTAAAACGGAGGCAGTAAATTCGATAACAATTCGGTTCGATAGATTGACCCCTCCTCACCAAACACCACCACCTCTAATCTCGAGCTCCCTCTCTCTCTCTCTCTCTCTTGCTATTTCACTTTGCCTTTCCATTAGAAAGCATTAGAACCACGCACACTATAAAAACACACACAAATACACACTCGCATATATAACACCCACACACACAAACACACTTGTTTTTGCGTTTTGCGTTGACTCGTTCTATATTTCCCTCGATACTTATTTATATATATATGCGTATGAACATCCGATGCTAAGTATTTGCGTTTGATTTTTTGCCAGTGATTTTTACGGCAGATTGTACCAGTACATTTTCCCATATTCCAGTTTGTACGTTTCTGTTACCATTCCGATTGTTTCTAGAAGCCGCGTGCCTTTAGTTTTGTTTGAGATTAATCCAACAAAGTCGATAAATGTTAACAGTTATCGAACATGAAAAAGCGTTGCCTACTTATCCGCGCCCTGTTCGTGACAAAGCGGATATTCGCTCTCCTAACCCCTGCTGGGGACCATTTTCAATGTCATTATAAAATTGTTTATGTAATAAGTATATGTGTTCGTCATTTAATATTGACTCTTCTACACCCCCGCCCTTCCCACCAGTCAAACATCACTCCCAGTTTGAAGTGCTCATTTTATCGTTCGATTTTTTCCGTTTTGCAATTACAAATAACGTTTTGATTTCATTTGCAGTTAATTTTATTGTTGTCATGTTGACTTTTACCGCAGCAATGACATCATTAATAATGTAGGGGCAGCATAAATATTTGAAAATAGCTCCACACACAGCCACCGTCACAGTCGCAATCACAATCACAATCACAATCACATACTAGGGCCATGAATCACCGACTGGCAATGACACATAGAGTCACAAATATAGTCCGCATATTTGCCAGCTTGATAAATATTAACTCTTAAGGCATATCAATTAGCACCAGTTTCCCCCTTCGCTATTCGGAAGGCAATCACAGAGATCCTCCCGTATTTTGTTCATACTCGTAACACATACATACACCCCACAAGGAGCACACCACCTAGAACCGAACACCCCCACCAAGTCCCGTATAAGCCACCTCCCTCGAAGGTCACAAAAACAACTCATAGACAAACAACGCAAGTTTAGTAACGTACATAAATTCTAGCTTAACTTAGGTATATAAAAAATACGCAAACAAAACGAAACAAAAATCGAGAAGAAAATATTCTTTGACTTAGCTTAGCTTTGTAAGCACAAACTGGAAGCGAACTTGCTAGTAACTTTTGTATCCTAGTAAGTAAGCAAAAAAAAAGGAAGGAAAACAACAACCGGGAGGAAGGCTATAAAATAAAACTTTATTACAGAGGGCCACATAAAGGCATAAGGACTGCCAAAGGCCGAATATTATCGAGGGTAACAAGGGTACAACGAAAGCGGACCCGGAGCGCAGGAGTGGGACGTGGTGTACGCTCGCCGGGTCATTTTAAGTTTGTTTTAGGGCCGGACCCTGCGGCAGCTGTTAAAAATCTGTTGTATATTACATTGAAAGTATTGTGCAAATCGGTGAATATGTCTATCTATCATGTATCGTCCTCCAGATGGTCCCGCCGTCGTGCGCGTCAACATATTCGTTAGGAGTATATCGAAAATCGATGATGTAACCATGGTAAGTTCGCGCCTCCAAACACCATCCGATCCACCATGAAAATGAATACGAAACCCCTCTAGAATCAGACACCACCCCCTTGACCGCAAGTGGATGCTCAAGTCGTGTACAGTCAGGTCTCGGGTCAATGAACCCAAATAACTTTTCGCTCCCAGTCTCTCTCTTGTTCCCCCTGTCTCTTCTGTGCCCGACCAGCTATGTTCTGATCTCTTCACTCTCGCTAGGAGCCGGGAAGGCAGCCAAGACACTCGAAATGAAAACAAGAAAATATGTATAAACAATTAAAGACCATATATATATATGCTAACGTACTACTTATACTATATATCTGATATTGGTATCTATAATACATAATACCTTGTTTGTTTGACTATCGGTGTAACTTGATTTTCGTATTTGATACTTGATTTGTCTCATTTACGTATTGGGTTGTTAGCAAATTTAAGCCAAATTGTCTAATTAGTTTCGACTTAAGTTGACGATTGCATTTGAACTTAGCGCCTTTTGTGTTCTGTCAGTTTGCATTGGTAACTTGAATTCTCTCACTGCATTTATCCTTTTTTAACCATATCAACGAATTGTAAAATAAAATACTCATTCCACCGTTTTGTAGCGATCAAAAGAAATACAAAACATTATTTAAAAAAATGTCTTTTTGGATCTCTTTCCTACACAGTCTATCTACCTTCTATCTCTGTGTCTTTCACTGCCTCTCGCTGTGTCTATCTCTCTTTATTTCCAACTATAAAATAGTCAAACTTAGATTAATTTCCCCCCGCTTCTCTCTACACACTCTGTACAAATTTATAAATTTCCACTAACATTAATTAATTAATTAATCCCATTGAACTATTTATAACCGTGATGACTGGGTGCAGACCATCCTATTTAGCCTCGGACTAATAATTATATACGAATTTATTTTCAATTACGCTACTTGCTTACTAAGAAAAAAAACTACAAATATCTGTGAATTAATCCATTTTATTTCATTTATGCTATTCTCTGTACTTAGTGAAACAATAAATTCAACTGTGAACTGTTCATTTTAATCGTGTGCTTTGTATCTGTGTCGCCCAACTATTCTTTGTCCCTTATAACCAAATATTCCATCACCTGCAAACCCTTTAAAATTCAATTAATCCAATTTAAAATTACTATAATTTAATTATAATTTTTATCACCTCCTTGAACACAAAGAAAACCTGTATTCGGGATAGGCTGAAACATTATCGGAACGAAAACTGATACCGTGTAGCAGAAGGAAGGCATGCATTATTCAAAGAGTATTTCTTAAGGTTAAATAGACACACAAACAAAATATATATAACTAAAGAAAAACAAACCAAAAAAGATCTAAACGGTACCTTTATCACTCTTCAATGAGATCCATACAGACATTTTCCGTTTTTAACAGTCTTTCAAATTCACAATGTTTCCTCTTTTGTTCAGGTTTTGGTTATACTTTTGGTTTCGTTTCATTTTTAACAAAACACATTTCGTTCACACATATAAAATTCATCAAAATTTAGCGAGTAAGTAATTGTAAGCTTTAGCGAATATTTACTACTTATGATAGTTGGTAAGAGTGACTAGGCTAAGGGGCGCAGGGCAGGTGGAGGAGGAGAACCGATTTTGATATGCCGATTGATTCTAGCTACCTTTGTGCGAGTCAACATGTTCCTGCGTTCCATTTCCAAAATCGACGACTACAAAATGGTGAGTTCCGGCCAAGAGCACAGCCAAGAGCACCACCACCACTACAACCATGTAAAACACCAACTACAACCTTCACTCCAACTACAGATACTACAGATAAATCCCAAGCGCTTACTCTCACTTTGCTCTAATTGTGCGTGCGTGTGCGTGTGTGTGTGTATGTCTACAAAAGTTAATCCAGTAATTTGGGCCTATTAAATAATTGCATTAATAATAAATGTCCTTAAGTGTGTGTGGATGTGTATGCGGGAACGAAAGTGGCTGTAAAATATACTTAATCGACGCCACACGGAAAATTGTAAATTGTCTATATACAAGAAAAAGTCGCTGGTGCTTTCAAATCACTTAAAATTATGCCTAAAAGTATGCTGTTATAATTGTAAACCTAAAATTTAATTTTCATAGCATAGTTTGGGGCGGTATGAAAGGAGATTTCAAACACCACCTTGTATATCTTAAGCTAGCCTGACCGATGTACTTGTACCATATAAATATGCATAAACATAATCCCGCTGTATCAATATATTAAAATATTTGTAAAAAAATACCTATGATTTTCTTGTGTCCACTTTTCATTTACGAACTTGAGAGCAAAACCTGCTTATTGCTTGCCACCAGCACCGCCCGACGACGACGTCTGTTGCCGAGAGAGCCGAGTAAAGGCCATTGGGTTTTATAATCTAAGTTTTAGCTGTAACCTAGGCTAGACTTAAGGGTTAAGTCGAACCACTGTCAGACAACAAGTACAGACACCCACATCCGCCATCATTCAGCCACCACAAACCCCCAGATCATTCAGTTCAGTTCCGTTCGGTTCGGTTTGATTCGGTTGATTCACTTATGGTAACCTCATCATTTTAAGCCAACCTTGTTCCAGCCACCTTTGCGGCTCAATAAAACATATGGAAAACGCTTGCCATACACAAATTAAGAGTTCCATTCGGGCCCTCTGACAGGGCTAACTGTAAGTACTAACTGAGCGATGTCACACTAACGGGGCGACATGTGAAAAACTAAATGGGGAAAAGCCAGTCGACAATCTCCATTTGTCCAGTTCGGTTTCCGCTGTCAGGAAAACCGTTGGCAAAAAGCGGACAGCTCCGACAGCCAGCGGCTGGGACGAAAAAACCGCGACAAACACATTTAATTTGCGCCATAAAAGAAACGGGCCATAAATAAAATGAAATTATTTGTAATAATTATTCAAATTTATTTGTTTTCACTTTGCTTAATTGGTTGCAATAACATTCTACCCCTTCTGAGAGTCGCGTTAAGCTGTGAGGAACAATACTTATATAATGAACAACATATAACTAAGCCAAACTAACAGCGATTTCAGTTTAGTTCAATTTCTGATTATAGCCCCAAATAATTTCTGTTAACCCTCGTCTCCTGTGGAAATGGCATGTCTTTTCAGAATGAGTGTTATAGTTATATATTAATAGCATGAATATTAGCGAGATTTTACAATGTTGGGAGGTTCAAGTTTAGCTTGAGGAGAGCTCTCTACAATTATTATATATTTTTTAATATATCATTCAAAACTGGCTCCATTTCAAGCCCTCAAAATTAAGTCATTGTTTATATCTCAGCATGAAACTTACTTAAGGTATTTTTAAGTTATTTTTAATGAATTATTGCTCAACCATATTGTACCATAGCCTCTGTTAGGGCAAACTTCTTTCTGAATGTACGCTTTAGGTGCCTTGCTTTTCCGCCTGCTCGTTTTGCTTTTGTCTTGACGTGTTTCTTGCCTGCTCTTAGACTGCCTGCATTTTTAAAAACTTAAACTTTATGTGTGCAACACGTCGCATGCTGCATTTGGTTGCATTCCGAGCAATGCGAATATGACAAAGTATACTATACCATGCCGAGAACATTCCAAGCTAGCCGGAACCCAAGCCAAACGACAGTTAACCATTATACGCCATATATCAATATCAATATATACGAATATCAATATCAAATATACCACTCAGTTATACATGCCCAATAACAAATACTTCGCCTCGCCACGCCTTGCTCGCTCTTTCATACTCCAAACCAAACAATCTTTGCCCAACGTAAAGCTAAAGCCCCCCCGTCAACCAAAAATCAAATTCAATTAAATAAATCGAACTGCAAGCCACCTCCTACCCCCCAATTGAAAAGCCCCTCAGTACACAGTCTAAAAAAAAAGAAGAAAAAATAATTGAAAAGAAAGGAAAGCTCGAAAGAAACTCCCCTTTCAATTCGACAAAGCGAAATTTGCATTGTAGTTCTGATTGAATCCTCGAAGAGTCCCTTTGATTTCGTTTACTAATGAGAGTTTTCCTCTACCCAACCACCCAACCACCCACTTCCGGCGCCCGCAGGAGTACAGTGTGCAGCTAACCTTCCGTGAACAGTGGACGGATGAGCGCCTCAAGTTCGACGATATCCAGGGTAAGTCACGGGGTTATTAGGTCGAATTTTCTTATTAAATACTTCGCCTCTCCCTTAGGCCGCCTGAAGTACCTGACCCTGACGGAGGCGAACCGCGTGTGGATGCCCGATCTTTTCTTCTCCAACGAGAAGGAGGGACACTTTCACAACATCATCATGCCCAATGTTTATATACGCATCTTTCCCAACGGCTCCGTGCTATATAGTATACGAATCTCGCTGACATTGGCCTGCCCAATGAACCTCAAGCTTTATCCGCTGGACAGGCAGATCTGTTCGCTAAGGATGGCGAGCTGTGAGTATAGTCTATTGATGAATCTATTTTACTTAATTAATATAATAATAGGTTGCATAAATTAAAATAAAAAATTGATCAGCTTCAAAGAACTATTTACGCTTCTAATGGTTCGTCTGGCACGAGGTCTGCGTGCTTTATTATGGATTTTTTATTATAATAAAGCTCACAGACCTCGAGCCATCCTAACTATTACACAAATTTAAATGAAACGGTTGCTGAACAAAACAAAATATTTATCTAGATTTCTATATATTATTAGTATTATTTATACAACATTTTTTTTGTTTTATTACCAATTTCTCAAATTATCAGGCTTTCATTATTACCTTCGATAAACTCACAACTTTACAAGAAACATACAAAATATTAGAAACCCCCAAGCTATTCTTAATCGATACTACAACTCTATTTTTGATTAAGACAATATTGTTTATAATTCTAATTAAAAAGGTTCTTGCTCTAATTTAAGATAACATTGTTTAGAATTCAATCCACGTATGACTTCTAATTGGAAAATCATAAACAATAACAAAGCTTAGACAAAATTAATCTCAGATAGCAATAAATAAATGTATTTTTATTAGAACAAGCTACAGAATTTCTCTAATTAGTTTGGTAGTTTATTCATTCATAATATACTTTATAGTTTGTGCTTAATATGATTATTAATTCAGTCCTGATTTCGTTAAGTGATATTGCTAAGTGCTAACTGTTAGGAATATAACCTCTAGTGATATTATTATCGACCACAACTAATGGTGTTTATACTCTTTCAGATGGCTGGACCACCAACGACTTGGTCTTCCTGTGGAAGGAGGGCGATCCCGTGCAGGTGGTAAAGAACCTACACCTACCACGCTTCACTCTGGAGAAGTTTCTGACTGATTACTGCAATAGTAAAACCAACACGGGTACGTCCGTTCAGTATGTGTGTGTTGTTTGGGTACCGGGCTGCCCCGTTTCGTTCTCGTTACCAGAGACTCATGATATATCCGATATAATGTTAACTATTTCCCTAGAACTCTCTGCTTTTTTTTTACTCGTTTCCTCGCTGGTTTGCGTATTTTGTTTGCATTTGTATTAAGCGCTCCCCAGCGATTGCATGCCATGTGGTTTAACTTTAGCTCTAGCCATATCGTAAACATGTTGGGGGTCCCAACTGGAGAATATTATAAACGGCCCCATAACCACTTCATAGCACACACACATATGTAGCATACACACTCCCAATTACCCATACTCCCCCGCTCACACACACACACTCATGTACACGTGGCGGAATTTTATAAGACGCCGTTTACACATGCGCCATTTCAATGAGCATATCGTTTTGGGCCGTTATCAATGCCCGAAACGCATAGAGCCAACTTTTTACGATGTGATTCGCACACCCACACAAGCGTGCTTCCCACACACACTCGCACACACACACACACAACACACACTGACAGCGATTTTACCTTGCCGTTTTTTATGAGCACTTGGAAATCTGCGCGCGCTTTAAGTAAATGTTTACCTTGGCGAACAACTATTCAGTTGCGCGACCGGGGGGACTCCCCTGGCACAAATGCGAAACGGAAAATGAAGGCAAAAATGGCAAAAGCCGTACGGAAAGTAAATTAATCGAGGAAATTGTCTGCGACGTTGTTTAAACTTGCACAAAGAAAGAAGCTGCACCGAGCAAGATGGCGGCAACGGTGACGCCAATGTGGATGTAAAAGTGGCAGTGGAAGCACAAGTGGAAGTGGAAATTGAAGCAAACAAGAATAGGGCCAAGATATTTCCACAAGTTGCCAGATTGTGTGTCAGTCAGCATATTAGGATAGTTAACGGCAGCCCGAGCAAACAGAGCAATCACTTGGAATCGTGTATTTATCTAGTGGAAACTCCACCTAATTCAAACATGGAATCCGCTGACTCTACACATTTTTTTTTTTTTTGTTTACCAATTACCGAGAACGGAGACGCTCTCCTTCAATAGTGCCATTCATCCCCATCATCCATCCACCAAAAATAAGTTAGCATGAGCCTGAATTTCATCACTCCCAAAATATGAAACCAAAAATAATCATTTTTAGCTCAAGTCTATCTTAATATCAACTAAATCGGGGGATTCACGGCAATATCTTTGGATTTTAAAATACCTATTGAAAGGTGTTTAAAAGTGGGCAATAATATGCTTTGAGACATCTTTGCTTACTGAAATGTTTAGTGATTTGAGTTCCCTCTGTGTTTCTGTGTCCCTTAAGATGTTCTCAAGATGACAGAATTTCCTGTTATAAAATATATTATTGCCTACTCTTAGAGCTTCCCTTAAAAGTCTTGAAGTTCATGGATATTGCACTGAAGCCCCTCCCTAATATGACTTTTTCCACTTAGACGTTGCGTAGTTGTTGCAATTTAGAACTCTCGCCTTGAACCTAGTTGCTCACATAAAGTTTATTAATTTTATATCTTCTATGAGCGTTGAACGGGATTAAGGGCCGCTCGTATCCGAGCTGGCCAGAAAGAGAGTCATCGCTTGATTGATGATGGCCTGTCGCAAAGCCAAAGGCACAACCGATGGCGAGAGCCAAAGCCGCAATGCGAACCGTTCCAGATGCGATGCCGTAGCCGTGTACCCGGCGTACCCGGCGTACCCAGAAACCCAGAATCAGAATCAGACCCAGACCCAGACCCAGACCAAAGAGCCGAGCAAATAAACCGCACACACGCAGCACTCGAGTGCAAACAGGGAAATGAAAGCCCGGCCAGAAACAGACACTGAGAGAAATCTAATGAACAGCAGCGCGCGCTGAGCGAAACAAATTCCCCGAAATTTCGAAAAAAGAAAATCGAACAAAAAAAAATATGAGAATGTAAAATAATAAACAACTTTGTCTTGAAGAGTATGGAACGCTTTGCCAACAAATTAACGGAAATGAAGCACAAAAAGGGGGGAGTTGGGCCAATCAAAAAAGGCGGGGCGAGGCGCGACTGTAGGGGCGGGTTGGGGGAGAATCGGTGGGGGGGTAAGGGGCGTGGCCGGAGCTCCTGTCGAGCGGAAGTCGGCGGAATGAAAAGCAGAACAGCAACATGAACCAGCAAACACAAAAGCCGTCGAACTTCATTTCCGTTAAGATTTTTGTTGCAAAAGTCAGAAATTGAATTCATGTTGATACTTTTTGCCTATGATGCAATTTTTTCATTTGATTTTATAATTTCCAACTCTCTGTGTGCCAAAGCACTCCACACCACCACCCAACACCAAGCTGAGTTTTTTGTTTTCCTGTAAATACATTATGTCTTCTTAAACCCGAGCCCGCGCCCCAAACCAACCAACCCACCCACACCCAGCCCCATTGTATAATATGTTTTCCCCACTTTTTATTTCTTTTTTGTTTTTTTTTTCTTTCTTTTTTGGAAAGCCCACTTTTTGTACATACCAGAAAAGACTCGACCCGAAAAAAAAAGTCTGTAAATGTGTTTTAATTTCTATTCTTGGCAAAATTTCCGAGCAAGACACTTTTTATGTTCTCTCTCTTTATTGGATGACATTTCTTTGTACCATAATATTGGATATCTATCTGTGTGTATATACCTTCTAAAAATGTGTGTGCGTGTGACATTTAAACCAAAAGCAAAAAAAAAAAGCGAAAGCAAGAACCTGCTAAAATCAAAAATCAAATCAAAGCCTCTTTTAATACATCCTCCCGTACATTTTGAGTTTGACACAATTTATATACCTTGTATACTCATAGGTGAATACAGTTGCCTCAAAGTCGATCTACTATTCAAGCGAGAATTCTCATATTACTTAATACAAATTTATATACCATGCTGTATGTTGGTCATTGTATCATGGGTATCATTCTGGCTGGATCAAGGAGCGGTGCCTGCACGAGTGTCACTGGGTAAGTTCAGGTTTTCCCTTATTCTACAATATATATTAAATGTGATGTACGTAATTGTATTCATAATTATTAAATGTGGTTTATATATTATATCAATATCTTAAAATATATTTACTATTATACAGAAGTTAAAATATATATACATACATATAATGGAAAATATCCAATGCATACAAAATTAACATTATACAGATATGAACTTATTTATTTATAAACTTCTTATGCATTTAAAGTCATTTATAATCTTTAAAGATAAAGTAAGTAAAGTTTGAACGTGTGTCAGTCAGGTTTAGAATATAAATATATTCTCTTTTAAAAACCAGCGAAACACCCTTTGATCCTAGGGATTACAGAAAATATCGGTATATCGCTACCGTGTCGATATTTGCCGCGAAGGTCGATAAATGAATAAATATTATAACGATACGATATACATATGTGCGATAAATCGATATTTTTCTTTGATATGGCGGATTGAGCCTAGTCTTACTTTAAACTATTATTATAGTAAATAATTATAAGGGGGTTATACAAAATGTAAAAATAAAAATAACACAAAAAGACTAAGAACATCTTTCGGATATTTTTTCGATAATATATCGGTTTTTTAAAGTTAAATACGGTATTTTATACTTCGGATTTCATTATAATTATTTTCGATGTTATATTTTTATATGATATCTATATTATTATCTATCATTCGCGTAAATGATGTGAAATGAATGAAAGAAATATAAACTCGATCAATTTTAATTCCTTAAGGCAGTGGCCAATTCAAAGCTCAAATTGGTTTGCTAAAATCATAGCCTTTTTTCAGTCGCTGCCTTCAGGAATTATTCAAAAGAGTTGAATGACTGATCGGCACACACGACTAAAGTGTTTCCTTTAATTAACAAACTGACTAACTCTAATATCTAAGCTTAGGTCTTAGCCAAACATCGATCCCTAGTTGATGGCATCGTCTAATGTGAACAAACCCCTTGTACCATCGCTTTGCAGGTGTTACCACCCTGCTGACCATGGCCACCCAGACGTCGGGCATCAACGCCTCCCTGCCGCCCGTGTCGTACACGAAGGCCATCGACGTGTGGACCGGCGTGTGTTTGACGTTCGTGTTCGGGGCCCTGCTCGAGTTCGCCCTGGTGAACTATGCATCCCGTTCAGGTTCGAACAAAGCTAGTAATTGAACTTTGATATGCTTCTTAACTACATATAAATGTTAATTAATCGATGGTGTTTATCTTTTTTTACTGTTGTTTTATTGTACTGAGTGATGACGAATATATACGTACATATCTATATAGTATCCATATATAAATGTCTACGCATACTGTACTATACATATCACACCGACCCGAATGCGCGGCCAACGCCACACTCACACAAACACGAGTTACAACCACACACGCGAAAGCTAACGCAGGATCGGCGTGGCACACGAACAACCACAAAAGCCTCGGGCCATATCCCTACTACCTTCTACTCGTATAAACACAGAGTCCCGAGCCCACCTTTATCCCTATGTCTGACAATGAGCGAAAGCCAATCGGGTTTAGTCGTAGTATTTTGATAGATTTTTCCTTTTTACCTTTCACTTTGATATCTAACCACGAAATGGTCCTTCGAGTATATCAAACTAATCCAACGTTTTTGTTTACTCTCTTATTTCATTGTGCGCCCGCCATTCATCGACATAAACACACACACTCACATCATCACACACCCACATGCACTGTCCACATAAACACACACACACACACACACCACCACTAAACAATAACGCGTTTGAAAAAATACAAAAAAATCGAACAAAACTATTACCGAATTGGTCGAACCTCCTCCTTTTGAAACGAAATCGAAAACGAATTGTGTTCGGTTCCTCGCTGTTGTATGAACAAAAATGCCTGTAAATATAAAACAATATGTGTGTTTCCACCGATCTCTGGATGATCCGTATGATTTTCGTATTATTTGATACCATCCTGCGTACCCCTGACCTCGTCGATACGATTGCACTCGAATTATTATTTAATTTCCATGTTTATCCTTTCCATTTTGATTTTTAATGAACATTTCGAATCGTTTTACGTCTTGTATGTGTGACTATCTCTCTATCTCTCTCTTTCTGTCTGTCTCCATCTCTCTCTCTCGCCTAACACTATCGCTGTCTAACTGTATAACTGTGTATAACTATGCATCTAAAACTAACACACCCAATGAAACCTGTAAAAATCCAAAAATCAAAAACTAAACCCAACCATCGAACTATCGAATTGCCGTGGAACAAATAAATTCTTGTCAAACATCTTCTATCACATGCAACATATATCTATGATATATACGGATCGGGCCGCAGACATGCATAAGGAGAATATGAAAAAGAAGCGCCGCGATCTGGAGCAGGCCAGTTTAGATGCCGCTTCAGATCTGCTAGATACAGATAGCAATGCAACGTTCGCAATGGTACTTACCTCTTGATATATCTCTTTAAAACCCAAACAGCTTTTCGGTTTATTGGGGGTCTTAGGATACAGCTGTGAAGATGGCAAAAGAGTTGGGACTATATAGTTACCCATTCGATTTTCATCTTCCATTTCTTAAGTCGATTTTAAGTTCTCGCTTTGGATTTTTGAAACCAGAGAATAAGACTGGCAGAATACTAAGATGTTTGTGAATTGCCGTTTAATCTAGTATAAATAAAAAAGATTAGTTAAATTAAATTCCAGTTTTAATAATAAAACACACAACATCTTGTCAGAATATAAATAGAAGTTTTATAATGTACAATTATCCCAGATCTGTGCCAAGAGACTTAATCAGTACTCTTTTTCCTAACGATCACTTTTAACATTTTACGTAGCTAAACTCGTACTTGGGAATTTTAAGTCCGCTTCTGTAATAGCTTATTACGCCTTATTGCTCACATGTGTGTTATTTTCAAAATTTTTGTTCATGTTTTTAACTAAATTAACTCATTTTAAACTCAGTATTTGGAATAAAAAAGTCTGGAAAAAACCGTTCTTGACACAACCCATAATGTTACCTATTATTCTCTGGTTAGCTATCATATTAGTAAAGTAAAGCTAGAGAGGGGAATCATTTTAGAATCGCTTAACCTTTAACAACCTTTCCTCTTTTTATTCGCGGGTCTGGGCTTTAATCCTGAAGGGAACTTTATCTACTTTCATGTTGGTTTTTAATGGAGTACAAACCATAATTGGCAACAGCAAAACTGTTATGATAAAACTATTAAAACAACTATTTCCTTTTATATTTGCCTCTTTTTTATTACCACAAAATATAAAAAAAAAAACAACAACCACCAAATACAAATGCAAAATTCAACAACTTTTTTCAAACGTGCTCATCCCAACTACAACTACAACAACAACTACTAACCACCCCCAACATCAACATCAACAACCAACCACAAATAAACTGAAAATAAAAACCTGAAACTGCAAAAAAAAACCAACCAACCTTCCACCAACCATCACCGACCATCGCTGGCAACCAAAACAAACCACTCGACCGGAATTGAATTGAAAAATTGCTACGAAATTAAATCAAATTACGCACATGCCATTGCACCTACTCCACCGAACCACCGAACCACCGAAACCACCGAACCACCCAACCACCTGTGCCACCCAACCACCGATCAACCCTCATTTGCATCCGACTACAATCGAAACTTTCATGTCAAACGGCGTCGCAATTTACACGCGGTGGCGGTGGCCAACAGAAACCGCTGGTGCGTCATCCCGGCGATCCGCTGGCCTTGGAGAAGCGGCTCCAGTGCGAGGTGCACATGCAGGCCCCGAAGCGCCCCAACTGCTGCAAGACCTGGCTCTCCAAGTTCCCCACCAGGTAACTGAGATCCGGAGCCGCGCTCCGGACCCCAAATCCTCATCCAAGCCCACCGTGTAGCCATATCGTTTAGTCCCATTGTGTTCCGTAGTAGTTGATGGATTTACTTTTTGATGTTGTGAACATGTACTATTCTACTCTCTGTATCTCTTTCACTAACTCTTGTTGACTTTTTGCTATCACATTACAACTATCTACAGTCATTGAAAGTCCTGTCTGTGAAAGAAAACGAAAAGAATAACGAAAAACCAAAGAAAACCAAACCCGATATCTGCCGCTTGCTTGCCGTTCGTTCGATTCTGTTTGCTCGCTGTCTTTTGTTGCCAAAACTGAACTAACTCAAAAAAAAAAAAAAAAAAAACAATTAACGACTTCTAAATGGCTTGCCGAAACGAGTCAAGTATCTGTGAAATATAATTGAATTTCAATTTGTGTTTGAATTAAGTTAAACCCCTTTTGGATCGCCACCGCCTTTGGTGGCTGTTAATAAAGTTATGCTTTGCTTTTCAATCATTTTGTGTGTGATTTGTTTGTTTTAAAAATATATATATATTTAGTTGTAGACATTGCCGTTCGATACGATCCCCTGCCCCGCCCCGAACTAGTCGTCCCGATACCCCGCCCCCGGCATACCCAGCTTCTCCTCCACCACTGTCGTATGTAGATCTTAACTCCCCCACAGAAAGCGCACTTTTTTCGTTTCCAGCACACGTAGAGTTCCGCCTTTTAAAACAAACAAATTATTCTGCCAAATATTTGCAAAATTAACTTCGAAAATGTTGAAAACGAAGATGAAAAAAAAAAAAAACAAAAAGAAAAAACTAATCACAAAAATCAAAAAGCCAATCTCTAGATGATCAATTAATTTGTATTTTCGTACTTGCTTAATATCCAAAGACAATGTTCTAGATCGAAGAGGATCGACGTTATCTCGCGGATCACCTTCCCGCTGGTCTTCGCCCTGTTCAACCTGGTCTACTGGAGCACATATCTCTTCAGGGAGGAGGAGGATGAGTAAATGCCGTTACCTATTGCCAAGCACCACCAATTACTTTATAGAAGGGTTGGCCGGTTGGCTGTCAGCCAAAACGAATGTACTAACCTATTTCTTTCACTTCTTTTCCACTTCCTTATCGGTTGACCTCATTTCATGCTTTTGTCTTGCGTTGCGTTGTCTATGGCTTCATTTCGAATTTGATTGATTTCTTGATTGACACGTTGATTGAATGATTTAAACCGCTAAAGGACCTTCTAAGGCGCGTCTCTGATACCCAGTGGCTATGTAGAATCCATCACGAAATTAACTAATATACCGTTAACAAAGATCGAGGGATACGTTACGATAATGCTAAAAGCTATATGCTCTATGTTTGGTTATGTCTCCGGACAGTGCAGTATAGTTAAGAGCGTATCCTGGCACTTCCACTAAACATACCGATGACGAGGAAGCTATTTTCGGTGAATAACAAAAGCTATAGTGTTAAGTGTAAGTTAAATTGATCAAGGCGACGACTGCATAGTAGTTAATGTTATAAATAATTATATGAGAACACAACACACCCACACAACTGACACAACACCAAACACATGTTTCACTTGATTTGTTTTTCGATGATACCCCAAATTGTTACGAATTGATGAATTATTTTAGCTGATAATCGACGATAATCGAGTTTTGTTCCGGACTCTAGCTTAGTTCTAAAATAAATTTGCAATTGATTTGTACTTAAAAGCGCTAAGTTAGTTAAGATGAGGAGGTGAGGAGCGGAGAGGTCGTAGACAATTCGACGTTTGTAAATATGTCATACAATAAGTTTTAAGTCAACTAGTTTAAATGAATTCTAATTGTAAAAAGCGTGTAGATAAATTTAAGTTTAGTCAATAATAGAACAACTAACCGAAACGAGAAGCTCTAGGTAAATTCAATTTAATTATGTTCACCATCGAATTAAATAAAAATCGAATCAAAAATATCGAAGAGAAATATCCTTCAAAGCACACAGAAACGAAAAAAACATTTTATTTTCGCCTTATTTGCCAAAAAAAAAAAAGAAAAGAAAAACAACTCTTAAATGCTAAGTTCAACTGGAATTGGTGGGTATGTGCAAGTTATTTTTCACTCGACTTTCTTAGAAACCTTCTCCATTATTTTTTACACTAACATAATTCTATTTGTCGCTTGCGTTAATTTTAGAGTTGATATTTTTATAGTAGACAAGTAGTTATTAATACTCAAGGGGGACTGAGCCCGCAAATTCTGATTCCTGTTTGATTTGAATCCTTAGAATATTCTATTCAATTTACCATATTTACAATTACTTAATTATGTATTGGGCCGCCAGGCCACTTAGCTAGTTAATTTGCTTAATTAGATTTATAAAATATTAATATACAAATACAAACCATAAACCAATTAACAGACAATACAAACAAATATTTTATCACGTAGTGCAAGTCCCCGAGAACTTGACAAATACTACTCATTAACTTACTGCAATCAGTATAAATCATAAATTAGATCGAGATATATACAGTTATTTTTATATCCAAAAATATCTTTGGTTATTTAAGTGCCTTTTGTATGCCAAGAAGATTCCTTTCTCACTTATTCTCCTTCTATAACGCTCTATGTCTCTCTTGAACAAATATTCTTAAAAAAAGAAAAAACTCCACTCCAACTTTTTCACATTGCTAAATGCCCGGAACTCAAATTAGAGAAACGCACAAACGACACCCAAAAAGTATGGGACCTTAACTTTAGATTAATAAATATTGTGAATTCTACATAGCGACAACAGAAACAAAAGAAAACAACAACAATAACAAGTTAAATCCTTCAGATAATATTAAAATAAAACGTTTTTCGTAGTTTCTTTACTATTTTCATTAATGGCTTGTTTCGTCTCTTGTTTGGTTTTAAACTCTTTTGTTTGAATTTGGAAATGCCCCTTTATTTGCTATCATTTACACTCTAAAGGTAAGAAATTAATCGTAAAGAGAAATCAAAAATCAATTGAAACTTATGCTAATATATAGACACAACCAAGGCACCCTGCATAATAACTGTTGTCATTACACAATCGTCGTCACGTTAAAATACGTACGATCAGAAAACCCCGAAATCGATGATCGAGACTCGGTGAATATTTATAGATACTACTTTCATGTTGTAAAAGTTGTGCCAAGCAAAAAGAAACCAAAAACTAGTCAAGAAATATCGAAGAAATCGAACAAGCGAAATTATAACTATAACTCTAGCTATAGTTGTATTGTATATGAGAAGCTATTGAACATACAGGGTTTTTAAATGTGAGCATATATAGTTGGTGAACTACGGGCAGATCTAGGAGAATACTTATACGGCAGCCGGACTCGGGCTTGTTAATTGCGAATGGGAATGCGTTGATCGATGTACTAGAGAATGAATAATCATAGAGCAGGCGGATGAATAATTAATCTAGTTATTACACCAGGCGGGCGGGAGGGCGAAACTCAGATTTCGACACTTAATTTTAGTGAAAAGAACATTCTTAGGTTGTGTGCTGCTTTTCGGTTGCCACCTATCCAATTCGGTCAATTATCATTTTCCAGGCAAATCGTTCAGCAGCGACAGTCCAGTTTCACTGTAAATAGTTTGGGTCAAACAGAGCATGTAAATGTCATTTAATGGTTAGGTTAACGAACAAGCGACTACGGGAGACGTAACACGAAACAAGCACAACTTTATATAATATAGATGCGTTCAAAAAAGACTTACAGGTTTTGATTAACAAGGACGGGGAGGAGCGTAGATATTAAAATCATTGACAGAACCCACGTGGCGAGCGGTTAGACCATAAGTTAACGTATGTATAGCTCTTAAGCGACGGCGTTGAAAAATGCTTCAAAAACAGACTAGTTCAAGTATTCACAGTACTAAGCTACTAAGCGCCAAGGCAAATTACTTCCACCATCACTATCTGAACGATTCACTCACAAATTCACTCCACTCACTCGATGTTTAATCTTTGCTAACGACACCAATCAAATCAAAAACGACACACAAATCGAAATCGAAACTGAAAATCGAATCGAAAACGAATCTAATCTTTGCACAGTTTGGAGCGGGACAAACGAGTTTGAGTAATTGCAAGTTAAAAATTTAGATAAATCATAACACATATCTTCCAAAAGGGGGCGGCTCACGGCCCATTTCTAACAATCAAACAACTCCAACTAATTTCTATAGTAGAAATGTAAATACAAGCGAAAGTCCGAAATCATTTCTATCGAAATTGCGATCGAAGGCGCGGAAGGCGACAAGCTAACAGCAAATGCCAAAAGGCTACCAGAATCAATAAACACTGCAAATCACCTTACTTTATAGAGCTAAGTCAGGACATGCACACACCCTCACCCACACCCACAACCACACTCAGACACAGTTCCCAGATGGGGGACTGGGCAAAGATCACATAGTCTTAAGGCCGAAAGCATTTCGGAAACGAAACGAACGACACAAGAATTTCGCTGTAGCGCAATCCGAACCCGGAACATAACCCAGTCGCAATAAGAAAAGACACCAAAACTAAGAACAGAAATTAAATTAAATTGAACGTACATATAGAGCCGGCATAGGACACATCAAGGCCGTCAGTGGAAAATTAAAACAGCAAATCAAATGCCTAAGTGAAAGAATTAGTAGCGTAATTTTACAAAATAGTTGAAATAATTGTTGTCACCCAGAAGGAATGAAATCCTGAAACGAACAAGAGAAATCCGAAAATTGTGTAAAACCCGCAGAATAAAGATGTTTGTGAAATGTTTATAAATAAATGAAACAAAACAAAGTGAAAGAATAAGCAAAAGAGTCTTTTTATTCAAATATTATGTTGGTTTAAAGCTTCTAATATCTTTGAAGAACTGAAAAGGATGCTAATTTGGCCTGCCAATGTCTCTATAACCTTACAGATGACCTTTCAATCTTAACCAAATCAATAACATCTTCCTTAAAAGGTAAGTAAATACTCAATTTTAAGGGACTGATTAATTTACCACCAATGGAATTACCGGACTTCGGTCCGAGGTCTGAGAGGTTCCTATCGAAATTAATAAATCATCGGTCAATTGCATTCCAAAAAGGTAAAGTAATATGTAATGCACTTTCCTCTGAAGTTCTTGTGTAGGAAATAGTTAAAATAATGAACATTTATCTCAGAAAGATTACCACCGCAGAATGAACCCTCATAAAGGCGACAAGATATGGCCTCCGAGGAGCAGAGATGATTAGACAGAAAGTGAAACTGATATGTAATGAAAAGTCATCTTGTACTTACAAGATAAACTTCCTGCAGAACAGCCAAACATCATGACTTTTATCAGACACTTTAATATTACGTGGAATGATTCCAGCCCAAAGAAATTCGTTAGTAAATATCGTAAATAAATAAACTTACATTCATTTTCGCAAAGAATTTTACTATCTTAAGTTTGTAGTGTCGGAAACACTATATATTCCATGATCTTCTCTAAGATTAATGGACATAAAAACAAGCTAAGTAGCTGCTGAATATGATAGCCCAGAGAACAGACATAAATACTGACCTGACCCATCCCGAAAGTGTTATCTTTATTTTGGTCCCATGCCGTTTACAGGGAGTAAACAGTGACTCCACCCAAATTTATCTAAATCTGGTTACCATGTACTATCGCTGGCATCTATAAAAAGAGGAAAGCAGATGTGAATCGCAAACAGTTTAAATCTGAAATTACAAGACAACAGAAGCAAGCAGCTCACAGTATGCCTTACACCCCAGTGAACTCCTACGACGGCGATCTTAAGATCTGGAGCGGAGAGCCGGTGACCCACTACTTCGACCCACTTCTGTCCATCGGTGAGATCATCTTCCAGGAGATGCGGCGTCATCCCCAACTCATCGCTCAGGTGGGTATCTAAAAGGGTTAAATACATATCAGAAAAAGAATATCCTGGAACTTTTCTCTTAGATCTCGGCCACGGAGAACACTGTGCTGACTAGAGAGGAGCTCCATTCCAACTCAATGAAAGTGGCCAGCTATTTGCGATCTGTGGGTCTCATGCAATCCGATGTGGTGGGCCTTATAGGCAGGAACACCACCCACATGCCCGCCGTGGCATATGCCTGTTTCTTTAACGGAATCGCCTTCCACTCGCTGAACATCACCTATGATCAGAAAAACATTGAGAAGCTTTTCAACATTACCCAGCCTCGTCTAATTTTCTGCGACGGGGATGAGTTCGAGAAGGTCCGAGCTGCCACCACCCACTTGGATGTGAAGATCATCACCATGCGGAATCACCCATCGGATTCCATTAGAATTGAGGAGGTTTTAGCCACTCCCATTGAGGAAAACTTCCAGCCAGCTCGCTTGGAACAGGGAAACGATCAGACGCTGGCCATTCTCTGCTCCTCTGGCACCACTGGAACGCCCAAGGCGGTCACCATCTCCAACAGTCGCCAGATCCTGGCTGCCAATGAGTGAGTACTCATCAGTCCATTCCTATTTATACCTAACTCAGCTCCTTAATGGTATCTATAGGCACCTGACCACTGCTGACATTCAGTACTCACACAACACCCTCGACTGGATATCCGGCCTACTGACCACCATTACCTCCGGTGTGTTCAGCACCACCCGCATCATTGCTGACAATGCCTTCGATCCCGCATTCGCCATGCGAGTCATTGAGGAGTACAAGGTGACGTGGACTCTTTTGGCACCCTCGTCCATGGCCATGATGGTAAATTCTCCGGAATTTGAGAGCTCCGACTTTTCCAGCATGCGGTGCTTCATGTATGGTGGATCCCGTGTTGCGGTAGAGGTACAGCAGAGCTTCAAAAGCCGCTTGAGCAGCGATTGCCTTCACTTTATGTATGGGTTCACGGAACTCGGTGCATTGGCCACCGCCAACTGTCATTTCGACGAGAAGCCCAACTCGGTGGGACGCTTGGTCAGCGGCCTCAAGCTGAAAATAGTCTCGGAAGATGGCGAGTCCCTCGGACCGAACATATTGGGAGAGGTGTGCATCAGCAACAACCAGTATTGGGCAGGATACTATGGCAATCAGGTGGAAAGTCAAAACATACGTGATCCCCAGCTATGGTTTCACACCGGAGACCTTGGCTACATGGACCAAGACGGCTTTCTGTACATCGTGGATCGCAAGAAGGACATGCTGAAGTACTTGGGCACAATGTACTATCCTCACGATATCGAGTGCGTAATATCTGAGATGCCGGATGTGGCCGAAGTTTGCGTCTTCGGCGTATGGGATCAGATCAACGGGGACGAGGCTGCTGCCGCCGTGGTAAAAAGACATGGCAGTAATCTGATGGCCCATGATGTTGTGGAATATGTGAATACACGCACGGATTCCAGGTATAAGCAGTTGAATGCGGGAGCCATCATCGTGGAAGATCTGAAGCGCAGCTCCAACGGAAAGACCAATAGAATGGCCAACAAGGCGCATTACATGGAAGTGAAGGATCGAAGCTGAATGTCGAACCAAATTGAAGATTTACATAAATGTCTATTGCTGTGTGCTTACAGAGGGCGGGTACTTTCTTAGGAACAGATTAAATTATTTCTTAAAAATAAAATAAATATAAAATGTTCAAAATATAGATCTTTTACGTTTGCCTAATTTAAATAATCTTAGGAAATATTTCGTTTGAAGTTATTTATAAAAAAAAAATAAGGCATACGCATGCGATACAGATATAAATAAATAAATTTTAACAAACATTTTTGTTCAACTTTCTAGAGAAGTACAAATATGCGCCTCACATCTTGAAGAAGTCTTAGATTAGCACTCCCAATACTTTGCCCGGAATACTAAAGTTCCCCTAAGAATAAAGTGTAGCTTTTTCTTTCGCTCCTTGAGCTCATCGCCAGCATAATCTTGTCTTTATCATAAAGAACAAATAGTTAATATGTTAAATAACATCAAAGCTGAAATGTTTTCTTAATTTTTCGATTATTACCATCAGGCCCGATCTGATATAAGTACATACTACCTGCAATAAAAAAGAAGACTATCTGCATAGCTCAATCCGGAAACTGGACGGACAGGCGAAAAGACTAACATGGACAGATCGACTTGGCTGGTAACTCTACTCAATAATATATATTCTTTATGAGATCGGAGATGCTTACTTCACTGCGTCGCAAACTTCAGGCTAAAATTATAATAACTTGCAAGGGTATTAAAATAAACCTTTGTGCTAAAAATATTTAAATGATCAGCTCAGTTTCCTCTTAATGTTAATCCTCCCAACTAGTAAATTTATTAAAATATATCCCTAAAATATAAATGAGAAATTTCGTATTATTCAGTTGTCCAAAAGAGATCTGCTTGCATTTATTTACGGCAATAAAAACAATACTTTGAAAGGTATTTCCCAGAGTCTTAGCTTCTGTCCTTGACATGTAGGAAGTGGACCTTGTTGGCCATTCGATTCGTCTTTCCGTTGGCACTGCGCTCGAGATCCTCCACTATGAGGGCTCCTGCATTCAACTGCTTGTACTTGGAGTCTGTCCTAGTGCTCACATATTCCACAACATCCTCGGCCTTTAGATCACTGCCCTGTTTCTTCACCACGGCGGCGGCCGCCTCGTCTCCGTACAAATTACTCCACACTCCGAAGACGCAGACCTCCGCCACTTCAGGCATCTCCGAGATGACAGTCTCGATCTCGTTGGGATAGTACATGATGTTCTGGTACTTAAGCATGTCCTTCTTCCTCTCCAGGACATACAGGAAGCCGTCTCGGTCCATGTAGCCAAGGTCTCCGGTGTGAAACCATAGATGGGAATCCCGCACTTCGCGCGTCTCCAACTGGTTGCCATAGTATCCCGACCAATGCTGGTTGTTCCTGATGCAAACTTCACCCATCTCGTCTGGTCCGAGGGGTTCGCCCTGCTCAGAGATTATCTTCACTTTGAGGCCGTTGGTCAAACGTCCCACCGAGTTGGGCTTCTCGTCAAAATGACAATTGAAGGTGGCCAAGGCACCGAGTTCCGTGCACCCATACATAAAGACCAGGCAATCGCTGCTCAAGCGGCTTCTGATGCTCTGCTGCACCTCCACTGCAGCACGAGATCCGCCAAACATGAAAAACCGTAGACTAGAAAAGTCTGAGTTCTCAAATTTCGGCGAATTTACCATCATAGCCATGCAGGACGGTGGCTGAATAATCCAAGTCACCTTGTAATCCTCAATGATTTGCATGGCGAAAGCGGGATCGAAGGCATTGTCAGCGATGATGCGGGTGGTGCTGAACACGCCGGAGGTTATGGTGGTCAGTAGGCCGGTTATCCAGTCGAGGGTGTTGTGTGAGTACTGAATGTCAGCAGTGGTCAGGTGCCTATAAATACCATTAGGGAGCTGAGCTAGGTATAGTTAGGAATGGAGTGATGAGTACTCACTCATTGGCAGCCAGGATCTGGCGACTGTTGGAGATGGTGACCGCCTTGGGCGTTCCAGTGGTGCCAGAGGAGCAGAGAATGGCCAGAGTCTGATCGTTGCCCTGTTCCAAGCGAGCTGGCTGGAAGTTTTCCTCAATGGGAGTGGCTAAAACCTCATCAATGCTGATGGAATCCGATGGGTGATTGCGCATGGTGATGATCTTCGCATCCAAGTGGGCGGTGGCAGCGCGGACCTTCTCGAACTCATCCCCGTCGCAGAAAATTAGACGAGGCTGGGTAATGTTGAAGAGCTTCTCAATGTTTTTCTGATCATAGGTGATGTTCAGCGAGTGGAAGGCGATTCCGTTAAAGAAACAGGCGTATGCCACGGCGGGCATGTGGGTGGTGTTCCTGCCTATAAGGCCCACCACATCGGATTGCATGAGACCCAAAGATCGCAAATAGCTGGCCACTTTCATTGAGTTGGAATGGAGCTCCTCTCTAGTCAGCACAGTCTTCTCCGTCGCCGAGATCTAAGAGAAAAGTTCCAGGATATTCTTTTTCTGATATGTATTTAACCCATTTAGATACCCACCTGGGCGATGAGTTGGGGATGACGCCGCATCTCCTGGAAGATGATCTCCCCGATGGACAGATGTGGGTCGAAGTAGTGGGTCACCGGCTCTCCGCTCCAGATCTTAAGATCGCCGTCGTAGGAGTTCACTGGGGTGTAAGGCATACTGTGAGCTGCTTGCTTCTATTGTTTTGTAATATCAGATTTCAACTGTTGGCGATTCTCAGCTGCAATCTCTCTTTTATAGCTCCCGGCACTTGCACCCTGAGAGCTGATTTAGATAAGATTTATTCACTGCACGGGACCACTTGGAAGATATCGCTTTTCACCGCTATAATAATATCGTGTGGGTCTGCTTGGTGGGCTATCTAAATCTAGGGGATTATTGATTACACTCTACTGTAACTTATTCTAAGTTCATTGATCTGTAATTTGGGAGGGATTGTTGGTTTATTGTTGCTTTTCCCAGCCTAATGATGTAAGTAAACACTTTGTGGCGAAATTCATACAGAATCTCTGTAGCAAATCTGTTTACGATATTTGCATCCAAGTTCCACTTGGATGGAAAGATTTCACGTAACATTACTTGGCCAGGGTATCAGGGTAGGTTCTTTGCCAAAGCTTATCTGCTCTGCGCCAGAAGACAGTTTGTTACAGATCAGTTTCACTTTCTGTCTTATCATCGCTGATGTTGTTGTCTTTTTTGGGTGTGCCCCCTTGGCTTTATGGCAGTTCACTCTCCGCACCTTATCTCTGTTCCGATCTGCGTTTTATCTGTGTTTTTTTTCTAATGCAAATAAAGCGCTTGTTTTTTTGCCAATACATTTCTTTTGCGCTGTACTTTAAACTAAAGGTCAGATAACTGGGTAAAAGACTGAAGTATATGTTCTACAATCTAAATTATATGTCTATTTAAAGTCATGCCGACAGACAGGCCTTCATGGTTAGAGGAATATGGCTGCTGATGCAATAAGGAACTTCAAAACACTTCGTGTTCTTCGTTTTGTTCTTTACGATAAATTATTTAAGCTTACTTATTTATATTTAATATTGTTTTATTTATTTATCTATTATTTAATAAAAACACATAGCTTTTACTGGTTAATCGTTTCATTTTTGCAGAGTCATGTTTCTATATTTGCATTACATTAAAGAACGCATCTTTGACCACATAATATATACTTTATATACTCTTGATCAGCGTTATCAGGCGAGTCGATCTAGCCTTATCTGTCTTTACAGCATAGTTTTTTTTATTCATCAAGCTGTATATATAGCAAAATCGGGACACTATGTCATGTTGCTAACATAGGAACGACCTATGTATATCAGAACAGAATATCATATTTTCGCAATTTTTTAAGATATCTAAATGAAACTTCTTACTTATATACATTTTTTCATGATTACAACAGCAGATTTTTATGATAAACGGACTGCTACAAGTAACTACTACAATGAACTATTGAACTAAATTGGCATACTGAACCTACAAGGTTATAAAAACTTCGCTACCTCCCAAAATTAGCTTCCTTTACTTGTGTTTATATAAGAAAGAAAGATTTTGTTTTGCAGGTTGTTGGCAGAGCTCCTGTCAGGCTGGAATTTACTCAAAATAAAAGGAATGCTAAAAAAAAAAAATAATAAATCAAATAAAAAAGGAAAGCAAAAGTTGGTCTAACCAATAATAAGCAGAGTTTCCCTGTAATATATTACCAGGAACGACTCTTATGGCAGATAATGATGCAGTCGACCGATTTTGATGCTTATTATTTACAAAAACTACATTATATGCTATTTTACTCCGCTGTTAACTTTAAAAACACTTAAAACGATTAAAAAATGACTTATTATGGCAAAAGCAGATATGGCATGAAAAATTATAGCACTTGGTCTTCTAAACTCTTATACGATATACTTCTTAAAGGAGTTTTCAATAATGACCACACGGTATGTAAGCTACATGTCGCTTTTGTACATTTGTATACAAATTAGTTCATAAAATACACAGCCCGCCTCCGCGGCGCTAGTGAGCAAGTATAAGACTGCGTTTCTTTGAAGTTATTACAAAAGTTAGCATTTTTATTATTAATTAATTAATATTGCTGGTCTATAAGATTAAAACCTAATGTAAAAAAACAATTACTTCGAATGTCAGATTTCTAAGTCATCTCCCTATTATTTAATTGTCGATTTCTTACCTATAATAGCACTTATTATGAGGATATACTCGTATTTCTTTTAATTGGCCTTTTTTTGAACGGATTATTCCTTGTGATCATCCTTTTAGCTCATCCACATAACACAACTTAAAACTTTAAATGTAAGTATCTTCTCAAATTACATTAAAAAAGAAAAAAAGTTAATTTTAAGATTAAAAGCTATGGTAAGCGTAACAGTTTCTTTTAAACTCTAGTCCAAGGCGTTAATAATTAAATTCTTTAATGTAAGACGGAAATCTATAGATTCCACTTTTAAGCTACAATTTCTTGAATAAAATTCTGTCTCAAATTCGTTAAATATGATTTCCTAGCCCCGACTTGCAACTTATATTATTTAACAACAAATAACGGCACATCTTTCGTATAATTCAAACCGCCAAACGCTATGCCAACAGCGATATCGTGTCAAGCGAACGGCTCCGCAATCAATAGGTGAAATTAAATGTCCGGACACTTTAACTGCTAAATTGCCGTCTAATTTTTGCAATTCCGTTGACCTTTAAATAGAAGCGGCTGCATGGGAGCGTGCTGCAGTTGCAAACGGCGCGTGCATCACGATGTTGGACCTCAACGGCAATCCCGCCACCAGCTACGATCCCGTGGAGAAGGTCTGGAGTGGCTACAGCCTGCAGAGCCTCTACAACGAGGACCTTACTGTGGGTCAGATAATATTCCGGCAGCTGCAGCGGCAACCCCAAAGGATATTCCAGATCTCGCATTCGGACAACACGCGGCTGACCCGGTCGCAGATGCTGCTGAACGCGGCCAAGGTGGGCTGCTATCTGCGAGACCAAGGATTCGAGCGGGAGACGGATATGGTGGGTCTTCTGGCCCGAAACTCCACCCATGTGGCAGCGCTGGCTTACGGCTGCCTCTTCAACGGCACGCCCTTTCACGCCGTCAATCCAAATCTGGAGCAGAAGACCATTGCCAGTCTGTACAGGATCACTAAGCCACGCATCCTTTGCTGCGACGTTGGGGAATACGAGAAAATCAAGGACATAGCTGCCTCCTTGGGAGCGATGGTCGTGACAGTCAACGGAAAGCTGCCGGGAGTCATGAGTGCCGGAGATCTGCTGCAGAGTCCTCTGCCCGAGGACTATGAGCCCGCGCAGTTCCAGCGAGGCGTCGATCGCACCATGGCCATCCTCTGCTCCTCGGGCACCACGGGAACACCCAAGGCGGTGACGCTCTCCAACAGCCGCAAGCTGTTCGAGATTCACAGGTGGGTTCAGATTCTGGGTTCCCTAGAAATGTCCCTAGGAAGCATGAGATACAAGTTACGTCTTCTGTTATCGTATCTTCTAGATACCTCGGACCCGACGACGTTCAGTTTGCTCCCAGCACCCTGGACTGGTTGACGGGACTCATCACTCTCGTCACGGCCGGGGTGTTCGGCACAGTTCGTTTGATTTCCAGCGAAATGTTCAGCACCAAGCACTTCCTCGAGCTGTGCGAGCAGCACGAAATCAGCTGGACCATTATGGCAAACTCCCATGTGGCCATGTTGGCCAACTGTCCAAACTCCAGCGCTAAGAAACTGAGGAGTCTGAGCCACCTGCTCTTCGCTGGCGGACATTGCCTGGTGGGTACTTTAAAGAAAATGCAATCCTTCCTGCACGGTCCCGGGCTCCTGAGGAACGCCTATGGCCTGACAGAGGTGGGAACGCTCATCTCCTACAACTACGAAACCCAGGCGAAGCCCACATCGGTGGGCCGCCTT
The DNA here is from genome assembly GCA_008042475.1 of Drosophila kanapiae. NCBI lineage: Eukaryota > Metazoa > Arthropoda > Insecta > Diptera > Drosophilidae > Drosophila > Drosophila kanapiae. The sequence continues at coordinate 127,537 of VNJM01000360.1, read as the reverse complement.
ATGCCGAACATTCGAGTGAAGATTGTGGACTCCTCGGGCCAGTTGCAGGGACCCAAGGGCTTGGGAGAGGTCCTCTGCCACAATGGGCAGGCTTGGAGCGGTTACTTTGGAAATCCCCAGGCCACGGCTGAGATGAGGGACTCCGAGGGATGGTACCACACGGGGGACGTGGGCTACTTCGACCAGGATAACTGCCTGCACATTGTGGAGCGCCAAAAGGACATGCTGAAGTACCTGGGCATGATGTACTATCCCCACGAGGTGGAGGAGGTGATCGCCCACATGCCCGACGTGGCCGAGGTCTGCGTCTTTGGCATCTGGCGGGAGATGGAGGGCGATGCTGCCGCCGCATCTGTGGTCCTTCGATCCGGCAGCAACCTGCATCCCAGCCACGTAGAGGAGTTCGTGCGAAAGAACGTATCTGTGCAGTTCAAGCATTTGCACGGCGGAGTCCAGATCGTGTCGCAGCTGGCGAAGAGCGCCAACGGCAAGGTCAATCGGCACGCTGTCAAGGCGGCCTACTTGAAGAATGAGAACAAATCTTGAAATATTATATTGATAATCGTGCAATAAACAATTACTAAGCAAAATCTTTGTTTAAAGGTTGATTGGGAAACTAGGCTGCAGACGTAGATCAGAGTTACTTTATTCTTGTTAATAAAAGCTAGGCTAGGAACATGTTCCATTGGATCTGGCAACAAATGAGATGTTGCAGAAGTTCAACATAAAGCAAAACTGTTAAATAACTTCCTTGTTTATCATCATACCCAAATTTTGACTATTTGTAGGCTACTTATACGCTAAAAACAAACGTGACATGGGGGCAATAGATATGATTATTGTCACCAAATTTGCTATATAGTCTCCAAGATTTATAGTTTTTCACGGTCGAACAGGCGAACAAGAATAGGTATACTGTATGCCTAATACCCTTGTACCCTATGGCACCGGATATTAACTGATTTGCATTGGATTGCCAAAAAAAAAAAAAACGGAATATATTTATATATTTTCTGCACATAATTGCACAACACCAGCAAAAAGCAATACATATTATTATACCACTTTTAAAACTCAGCCCCTAATGCAAAAATTCCACACGTTTTAGATACAAATTAATGCATGTTATACATATTTAAAAAAAATTGTGTATGTTATTTTTTAAATATATCTTTTTTTCAGTTTAAACAATAACATTTGTATTTAAAGTGTCATAGAGTTAAATTGCTTGCACTGAGTTAAAGTCCAGTGCAGCCAAGCCTCCAATTCAGCATTTATTCCTATACTCGAACTATAAGGTAATATAAATCAAATTATTATTGGCCGAAGCCTTCTTCCTGTATTGTTGTTATTATATTTCTTGAGGGTTTACTCATCATGATAACGTGTTCAATTGCCCAGTTAAGCGGAAAACGTCAGTTAAATACATAGTTGAGTCCTAAAAAAGGTCTTATTAAGCTATCATACTCATCAGTAACTAAAAAACACTCTTAAATCTAAAGCAATTAAAAAAAAGCTTGGGCTTAGATTTATGCACATGTAATAATCTTATAAAGCAATACAAAATGTATATTACTACTTAATCCCTTTTACCTCAAACCTTATAGTAATCTTTAGTTGGAAATTCCCTAAAAACTTATGGTAATCTTTAGTTGGAAATTGCAACCAACTTGGAATAGTAAATAAATGCAAAATACACAGACAAGTTCATTTAAGTAAGTTACCTATAATATTAACTCGGAATGTCTACCTAAGGCGCAACTCTCTCCGAGAAGCTCCGAGCGAACTACGAATCGATATGCGATAACCGACTAATTACAATATTTACTCGGACCCCTGCGCTCGCTCTCGATTTCAATCAGAAAATCTGCCTAATCATTGCGGATCTCAGCCTAACTCGCCTGCCCAGATATGAGCAGTCCCCGGCAATTACCCGACCAGAAGACAAGTGTTTTGTTATGGAGATTGCATCATTGAGCGCCGCCTGTCCGACTAGGTTGATCACAAGTGCGAATGCAATCGCGTGTCGGTGTACCAGTGTCGGTGTAATCAGTGCAACTATACTGCCACACTCGTAAGACCCCGAAAGCTATCTAAATAGTTTGAGAATAGAGAGCGCTCGGTTCTATAAAAGGAGAGCTCTCGCTGCAGTTCGCAGTTAGTCGCGAATTTAATGTAAAGCTTCACAGAATGCCGTACCGACCAGCCAACTTCTACGATGCCGACCTCAAGGTCTGGAGCGGGGATCGGCTTGAATACTACTTCGACCCACATCTGTCCATAGGAGAGATCATCTTCCAGGAGATGCGGCGTCACCCGCAGCTCATCGCCCAGGTGGGTTTCCACCTAGGAAGCTACCACCAAAGACCTATAGGTTTATAAACATGATCTTCCAGATCTCGGCCACGGAGAACACAATACTCAGCAGGGGCGAGCTCCATGAAAATTCGATGCGTGTGGCTAGCTATATGCGATCCCTGGGCCTCCTTCAGTCCGACGTGGTGGGCATCATAGCCAGGAACACCACCCATATGTCCGCAGTGGCCTACGCCTGTTTCTTCAACGGAATCGCTTTCCACTCGCTGAACATCTGCTACGAGCGGAGTACCATAGAGAAGCTCTATGACATAACCAAGCCCCGCCTCATTTTCTGCGATGGCGATGAGTTCGAGAAGGTGCGAGCTGCCACCGCAGGCCTGGATGTAAAGATCATCACCATGCGAAATCACCCATCGGATTCCATTAACATTCAAGAAGTTTTAGCAACTCCCATCGAGGAAAACTTCGAGCCAGCTCGCCTGGAAAAGGGCAACGACCAAACACTGGCCATTCTCTGCTCCTCTGGCACCACTGGCATTCCCAAGGCGGTGACCATCACCAACAGCCGCCAGATTATAAATGCAACCCAGTAAGTATTGAGAATACATTTGCCCTGGGTTCAAGCTATCATAGAACTTCCTCCTGCAGCTTCCTCACCACCAGCGACGTCCAGTACACACACAGCACCCTCGACTGGATCACCGGACTCCTGACCACCGTCACCTCCGGGGTGTACAGCACGAAACGGATAGTGGCGGACAACGTATTCGATCCCGCCTTTTTTATGAGTCTCGTCGAGCAGTATAAGATCACGTGGATAATTCAGGCGCCATCGCACATGGCCATGATGACGAACTCACCGGCATTCCAGACAGCGGACCTCTCGAGCCTCCGGCACTACCTCTTTGGCGGATCCCGGGCATCCCTGGAAACCCAGCACCGCATCAGAAGTCGCCTCAGCAGGGACTGCCTGAACTTCGCTTACGGGTTCACGGAACTGGGTGCCATGGCCTCCATCAATTATTACTTCGACGCGAAGCCCAACTCGGTGGGTCGCCTAGTATCCGGTGTCAAGCTTAAGATAGTCTGCGAGCAGGGCGACTCCCTCGGCCCCGATGAGGTGGGCGAGGTGTGCATCAGCAATGGCCAGCACTGGTCGGGCTACTATGGCAATCCGGAGGAGACCCGCAAGATGCGAGATCCGCAGATGTGGTTCCACAGTGGCGACCTCGGCTACATGGACGACGACGGCTTCCTTTATATCGTCGAGCGCAAGAAGGACATGCTGAAGTACCAGAACATCATGTACTATCCCAACGACATCGAGCGTGTGATCTCAGAGATGCCCGATGTGGCCGAGGTCTGCGTCTTCGGGGTATGGGATCCGATCAATGGGGATGAGGCCGCCGCCGCCGTGGTAAAGACGCAGGGAAGCGATCTCAAGGCCCAGGACATTGTGGACTACGTGGCCGTGCACATCGAGGCCAAGTACAAGCAGCTGAACGGAGGAGCCATCATTGTAGAGGACCTAGTACGCTCGCCCAACGGCAAAACAAACCGGATGGCCACCAAGGCCTTTTTCCTGGAAGTCAAGAACTCAAATTAGATCAAATATCTCCCTAAATAACATAGTTTTGGTATCAAAGAATTCTCACAATCTTTTACCTTGCTGGTGTAGTCAAGAAATGCGTGATGAATCCATAAATATTTCATAAGTACAAAGAATCCTGTAAGATTCAAAATAAGATACTTTTAAAGGCAACAAGCCAACGCCTAGGGAAATTTAATTTAATAAATTAAAGCTTAGCCAAATCATAGCTTAATATCTTCCTTTCTTGATCAATTACTAGAGAAAGCCTCTCTACACTCAAGGCTTTTCCATTTATCTTTACATCCCTCAATCAATCCCATATGAAATGTATCTAGAACCCCTTTCATGAGGCTTATCTCGCTGGAATCGCTTATCGGAGAGCTTTTCGAGCTTCGGCCTTACATCGGTGACGTTGTGACCCGGTTGGGCGATAAGATAAGTCCACCTGGACTGGAAGTGGCCTGAGCACGGCGAGCGGTCGCCAGTCGCCGAAGAACCGTAATCGGACCCGCACCCGGACGCGCGCCCGGATCGAAACCCGTTTGTTGAGAGACCCGACCCGGCCAGCTCTTATCAGTCGCCACAATGGAACGCTCGAGCACGAATTTCGATAAATACACTAAAATTTGGAGTGGACCAAGGCCGGCGAATTTCTTCGATCCGGACTGTTCGATTGGTAAAATTCTCTTTGCCTTTATGCGGAATCACCCCTCCAGCATATGTCAGGTGGGTTTACACCCTTAGCTCTTAAGCTGAATAATAAAATGAATTATAATTTGTATTTCCTCGAAAGATATCCGACACTGAGGGCACTGCTTTGACCAATGGCGAGGCCATCACCTTTGCCATCCGCATTGCCCAGCAGCTGAAGGCGCTGGGCCTCAAGCAGGACGAAGTGGTGGGCATTGCGGGAACCAACACCACCTACCTTATGCCGGTGGTGCTGGGTTGTCTGCTGAACGGAACGCCCTTCCATGCGGTTAGTCCATGGCACGATGAGGACACCATGAAGCACCTGTTCTCCATTACCCGGCCGCGGCTCATCTTCTGCGATGGCTACGTCTATCCGAGGTTGAGTATTATTGCCAGGATACTCAAGTCCACGGTGTACACGCTGAAGGATCATCGCCTGGGCATGCCACGCGTCGAGGATCTACTGGAGCCCACCAAAGCGGAGCTGTATTATGTGTAAGATATATGGAAAGATACTACAGCACCTCGGTTTTTGATCCTTGCTTTCCCTTAATCCAGGCCGGAGCACCTTCTTTTGGGCGGTGATCAAACGGTGGCCATCCTGTGCACCTCGGGCACCACAGGTTTGCCAAAAGCCGTCTGCATTACCAACTCAGCTTGCCTTTTTGACTTTGGGTGAGATCTTATCAATATTATCATAGGGCTTCCACCTTACAGCTATATTTCTCGATCCCTTCCAGCTTCGTGACCGGCCAGGACGTGCTGCTCTCCTTCAGCACCATCGACTGGTCGGCGGGCATGTTCAACATGCTCTTCAGTTGCTGCCACGGCTCCACGCGCATCATCACGGACCGGGCCTACACGCCCGAGTACATGCTGCAGCTGGTGGAGAAGTACAAGGTGACCCTGTTGACGGTGGTGCCGCAGCAGGTGGCATCGCTCCTCAAGACACCGACCCTCAGCAAGCAGCGACTTGCCAGCATCCGCTTCGTGAGCGTGGGCGGCGGTTCCTGCTACGTGGCTAATCTGCTGAAGCTGCAGGACTTTCTGATCAAAGGACAAATATCTTACGGCTACGCCCTAACCGAGTGCGGCGGAGTGGCGGCCAACATGGGTGTGGCGAAACCCTCGTCGGTAGGCAGAATTGTGCCTGGAGTGCGGATTAAGATCCTGGACGACGCCGGACGAAGTCTTGGCCACGGAGACACAGGCGAGATCCTGGTGCACAACGGGAAGCTGTGGAATGGCTACTATGGCAACCCGAACGAGTCGAAGCGCATACAGGACTACCAGGGCTGGTTCCACACCGGTGACATGGGCTACTTTGACGACGAGAACTACCTGCACATCGTGGAGCGGAAGGGTGACCTCCTCCGCTTCCATGGCGCCCAGTACTGTCCCCACGAGCTGGAGCAGGTGATCGCCGAGCTGCCGGACGTGATCGAGGCCTGTGTCTTTGGGCTCTGGAACGAGGTGGACGGCGATCCAGCGGCGGCGGCCGTTGTCAAGGTACCGGGCAGTCGCCTCACCGAGATGGACATCGTGGAGTACGTGGCCAAGCGCCTGGTGGTCACACACAAGCAGCTCCACTGCGGCGCCTTCTTCCTGCCAGAGCTCCCGAAGACTGGAAGCGGCAAGGTGCTGCGCCAGCAGGCACGCGATCAGGCGCTGGGCAAAAAATGGGCCGACTACGGCAACGGACACTAATCTTTTCATAGACTTAATTCTGTTAGGCTTAGAGACAATTAGTAATTATCGCCGGGTGACTCATCCGCCCAGCGCTAAAGTAATGTCGAAAAAGTAAAATATAAACCCAAACACGGGCAGACACATATGTATGGTCGCACTTTCGGGGGCCATAGCTTGATATCGCCGGCTTATCTCCCGATGATTGCGTGCCAGGTGCGATAGTTGCGTACGGACACCCATTGATCACTGGGACAGGTGGTGCCCGGGGGGAATGGATTGTCGTTCAAGGTAATGTTGCCGGTTGGAGGTCAGCATTCTTGGGAATGTAGCGCCTATCGATAAGAGGTTGTTCGGAAGCCGGTCCAATATGTTGACAGACAAACAGCATGTCGAGAAGAGAGTATTACAAGATCAGTAATTGAAATCTGGCTGGTGACTCATCTTTACGATTAATTAATGAAAAAAATAACGTCAAAAATGCAACAAATGAAGTGACTATGAAATACCTATGAAATATAATTTAAAAACAAAGATTTATTTTGTTTGGGTATGTTTTTATAATATAAAAAACACATTTTAGAACCAATTTAGTGAGCGAAAAAATACTACAAAAAACAATTCGTATTTATATATATTTCGATGAGTATTTAGGAATGTGTAGTAAAAGGAAAAGTCCCAGTCACATCTAAAATATCGTGGGGTTTTATCAATCAAAATTTCACATATCGAATTTATCTTAGAAATATCGATATAATCGAAAAATATCCAATAAATCTTAAAGGGTTCTAGCAGAAATCTAGTCTAGACAATTAGAAATATAGATCGCTTAAGCATAAATAAGTTTGATAATTGTTTATTTCAACTTGTCAATGCTTTAATAATTATTTATTTAAAAAGTTCCAATATTTTAAAAACTACATTTTTATAAACTCTATATTATTAAGTGGCGCGGTCAGATTTATATATAGACCTTTCCCTAATATATTGATACAGAATCTATATATTATGCCATCTCTAGGAGTATTAGATACATTTTACCTAAGTACGCAGTACCGAATTATTTCAAAATATCATGAGTTTTATTTTAGATTTTCAGGTCAAACCGGTCTGGCTGCTGGTTGATCTTCGCAATAAACTACCACCTTGAATAGTTTTATCTCGTACATAGATTTAATTAATCAACTAAATCACTTTCTATTGATAAGAAATATATATATTCTAATTCAATACCAAAATAGAAGTTTTGAGTAATCTAATCTCTTTAAAATGGTATCATTAAACAGCATTAATACATCTCACAAAAGCAGAACCTAAAGAAGACCCGACAGCTGTTTGTGCAAAGCGGCCCTCGCAGCGACATATCGAGTGCCTAATGATCCTAATGAAACGCATTCCAGTTGGGCAAACTCTAGAGTAAACCCTTTGGATGATGGGCGAAGGAAACAACATTATCATTTGATTGACAGCGAAGCAAGGTTGCACTTTGTACGTGATCTTGTAGCTCTGCAACTGGATACTTTGGCCCCCGCATCCTGCATCCTCTGTTGAGTGACATGCCGCCCCGACTGAGTCACGATCGATCGATGGCTGAATGAATGGTCGGGTGCAGTCCCGAAATAAACTGCAACAATTAAGAGCCACTTGGCCTGGGAATTAATTCGGCGGGGTTCAGTGATAATGATCGCAGCAAGCGGATTGACGGACGGAAAGAGCATCTTCATCTGCGTCGTGCCGTTGTTTTTTCAATGTCAAGTTCAAGAAATACGATCCTGGCCGCGCATTTTCGGGGCATTAAGTAGTGGCCATTGATCAGACTGGCAGACTGCGAGACTGGCAGACTGGCTGCCTGTCTGAGATGTCAAAACCTGCTTGGGTATGCAGGAAGTGCCGGGCATGACCAATTGGATGCAGTGGGGCAGCTTCTCAAAGCCGCCTGGCGCCCATCCAATCCAATCTGATCCGATCCGCTCTCGGCAGCTGGGCTCCGACGGCGGTTCTAATTGTCAGGCAAATACCAAATACCCAATACCAATTATCATTTGTCAGTACCGCCGCTAATAGTAATGTGTGCCGGCGTAATTAAATGCCTACGCTCTTTATGCGACGATCGTCTGAATGGTTTCTGATCATGATCATAGATCGGGATCCAGAATCTAATATCTACGATCTAATCTCCGCGCTGATTAATTCATTAGCAACTGTCGACCAGTTTGTCAGTTACATGGCAATGACTGCTGCCCGCCGCCATTGCTGCGATTAATTGGCGTTATTAATCGTGTAGAAAATGCTGAAATTGTTTGCGCTTATTTATAATACTAAGAACTAATTTATGTCTCACGAAGTTACGGATTGAGGCATTGTTTAATTACTCTTACCATTTGCATATGTCACAGCAACAGTCGCTGCGTTTGCCCCCTCCTACAGGGTGCCCTCCTGAAAGTGAACCCATTACAGCTGCTCCCAGACTAAAAACCATGCCCAACAGGAATCTTATTAAGTCATCTAATGCAGCCTTTAACATTATTGAAAAGTGCACGGAAGGGCATCATGCTTGAGTGAATCTCAAGGAGATGTCTTCACAGAAACGATGGTGAAATACCCATTATATCGGCTTGGTGTTTGTGTAACAATATTACAACAGAAAAATAATGTTTTCATTCAGCCAAGATATTATAAAGATAAATAAATTACTACAGAAATATCACAGTGCTGATTATTCCCTACAATTTTATTTAATTTAAAATACATTTGCTAAAAATCACCCATTTTACAAATATTATTCAGACAATGTATTAGAAACTGAAACTGAAGCTGAAGAAAAAGAAGTTAATTTGTTGAATATATCGAAATTTGTATGTCTCACTTTCTTAATATTACTAAAAAGCCGAAGAATGCATGAAAACATCAATACTATATTGGTATTTGACAGAAAGCCGATATAAAATTGGTTATCTCACAGTACGATATATTTTCCGTACGAAATTATTTTTATATTTCGGGATATTTATATAATGCTACGAAAGAAAATAAAAGCGTATACCTTATTTAAAAAATCATTGTTTAAAATAAATATAAATATTTACGATGTTTCATAAAGAAAAAAGACAAATAAATAATATTAAAGTGTTTCAATAATATCGATATATTTAGATATTTCAAGTTTCAAAATATCAAACTACGATATTTCCTATATAATATATTAAATAATATAGTACATCTCTAGCTAATGCTAATATAATAACTGTATAAATATCCATTTTGGTTATAAATCCGATTCAGGAAATGTATAATTTTCTCGTTAAGTTTAAAAAGTTTATCATAAGCAACTAATAAGTTGGCTTTGACTGCACATACCCCTGCTACCCTGCAGAGTACAAGGGCATAACAACTTTGACACATTGCCTTCGACGTTGGGGGAGCTGAGAAGAGAATTTATGGCGCTTAAATTGCAGTCATGCGCATAAGCGGCAACGACTAACAAGATCTGTGCCCCTCCGCCTCCTCGACTCGATCGCAATCCCGATCGGCCCCACTTCACGTGGCTAACCTAACCCCTTCGCTGTGGCTGCGGCTTAGAGCGGATGTTTGGTGTCAAAACACTACAGCGTGGCCGATGCTGGATGACTTTTCTTAGGAATTCTATACCGGACCCGGGTCCTGGCCCGTAATTTATGTAAGCGATGTGTTCGCCAGTGAAAACAAGAGGAACGCGGGATCGATGATCGTAAAAATAGTCCAGACCCCATGTTCCTGTGCGTCGATGTTGTTGCCTTTATCAATTTGTGTTAAGTTCGCTTCTAAGCACGGAGCAGGCATAGATCATATAATGGCACCCCCCGGCATCCGATGGATGATGGCTGGGGATCGGCTTGGATCGGTTGGATCGCTTTGGATCGGTTTGGATCGCCTCGGATCGGATAGGAGGGGAATTTACATAATTACCGCTGGCGGTGCTTTGGTGAGAGCCGACCGAACGTGTCAAAATGAAAAGTGTTGCATGATTAGCGAGTAAATTACACAGGCGAGGCATAAATCTATCCGAAGCCCCGTGCCCGGAGATAATCAAATAAATGTAGCGATTAATAAAAGATGAAGATGCAACGGCAGTGGGCGATGAGAGCGAGTGTAGAGAGGGGTCTCAGTTCGAGGTCTAGATCTTGGCCAGGAGTTCTCGACCAGAGCAGCTGCCTTGGCTCGACTGGCGCCTCGAGCGTGCGAATTTCTCGCCGCCCGTTGTGGGAGGTGTGAAGAACGGCCGCGGTCATGTACTCGGGAGTTGTGTATTCTGTGCCAGCGACTCCAGGAACTGGCCACCAGTTCCAGCCCCAGGCCAGCGGTCGGCCCGACATGACACATTGTTGTTCGCGTAGCATAACTTGGTCAACAAGCGATGATCTCGGGATGCGGCCAGTTGCCGATGCTGATGATGATGGAGGTGATGCCTCAGCCTGCAGCCAAACGCAAATGGAACCGGCTGCCAAGTGCACTGAGAGAAGTAATTAGGATGTGCTAAGTATCTGTTATTGAGTCTTTATTGGCTTAAAAAATATATTAAATGTATTGCTGTTATTAACTGTCGTTCTAACTTATTTGAAATCTTTTAAAAGAAGTGTAAAATAGCTTTGGAAACAAAGATACACTCAAAACAGACCTGTATATATAAAAGACACTTACTCTTCTGGAACATATGTAAATTTTCGATATTTGTTTTAATAATTTCGATTGCTTCTACTTAGAGATTTCAGATGTGCTCCGTATTAAAAAGTAGCGTTACGTATTTCTTCTTTAAAATGTCAATACTTGGCTTATGTTTTACCTAACATTTTTATTTACCTATTATTCCCAAGTGGATAGTTTGAAGGCAGTTTTGGTACCTACTTCCCAAAGAGTTTAAGCCAAAAATGCTAAGTGAATCAATATTTTTGTGAGTTTTCTGTCATATTTATTAAGTTCGATATAAAATAACTTCTATTAATTACAAGTTTTCTTTCCTGTGCCTCTCGTTAGGCAGATCCCAGCGATAGATACGCTTCCTTAACAAGTCTTCGCAGCTGAGGAGCCGGCGGGGCCAAAAGATTCCGTCGCCGGGTGTTGTTAATAGCAAAGTGTTGTTAGCCGGGCCCGGGATCGGTAATGTGTTCGTCACTTGTTCGCCAGTTGTTGCGTTTTTTAGCGGTGGTTTCGTATTACCGTTGCCCAGTCGGGACCCGGTCAAGGTCTCCCTTTCCGTGGCAACAAGTGTCCCCAAGATCGAAGACCGAAGAACTGACTTTCATTGAGCAACTGCAGCGGCGACGGGTTTGCATTGCATACAGCATATTGCATATTGCATTCCAATTCATCGAATCGCAGCGAGTGGAGTGGAGTAAGAGTGGCGTGGAGTCGCGTCGCCTGCATTTCCTGTCGCATGCGCCACATAAATTAGTTTTCCATGTTCACTTGTCACTTGTATCGCCATTGGCCAGTTGAACCCGTTTGCCGACCGTTGCGGGTGTCCATTCCACTTAGAATCCGCATCCGAGCGATTGCCCTTATCAGTCGCCGACGATGCCTTTGCCGCATCCCCAGCACAATTTGCCATCAATTTTGGCAAGAAGCCACCTAATTGCTTTTACGGTTTATTTATAGGGCCGCCTCACGCACCGCCCGGCTAAATGATATGAGCGTTTTCCTTTTTCAGAGGCTCAGAGACTCTCCCTAATGCCGCAGCTCATTTCCCACTATGTTTGTAGTTCAAGTTTAAGCATCAAATTCCAAGGAGTTATCTTCAGCAGTCTAAACACTTTTACTCGCTTATCGCCATGGCCATAAATTAGGGTTTCTGTCAACGAATTCCTGCGTTTTTCCCGCATCGAAATTATGCAAATCTGGCATTGATAAATTGGGCTGACTGACTTGGCCGACGCTGGACTCGTTTCCTAATCGATTTTGAGGCAGTCCAAGTCGAATAGGCCACCAGATCTTCAGTTGGCCACCACTCAGCCTATGACCAGCATTGGGCCAGCTCACTTCAGTTGTTTCCGTAGTGTAGCGGTTATCACGTGTGCTTCACACGCACAAGGTCCCCGGTTCGAACCCGGGCGGGAACATGACGATACATTTTTTTTTATTTTTTTCGCATGCAATTTGCATTCAATGTCAATTGACCCTCCCTGTTTCCGCTGTTGTAGTAGTTTGAAGTTTATTCAATTAATTTTCTCTCAACCGCATTTACTTTTTATTTCATTTTAATGAGGCTGATTTTTATGAGCATTTTCAGGTGTGTTGTATTTATAAACACGCCGACCCTCAGCACGCACCGAATTTCAACTGCTTTTACGACTCGCTGCAATGCCAGGCAGCATTGCGGCGTCACTCGGAGTTCCTCTGCGTTTTTATGACTTCCATTGGCGGCTGCAGCCCTTGTCGACTCTGACTGCAGCCACCCAAGGCGAAAGGTTGTCTGGAAATAGGACAACATCCTATTAAAGAAAGTGTTGTTATTGCTTAAATATGTTGCATGCTGCGCGTCTTGGGCGTTGCGTTGACAGACGGTGCATCATTCTAAATGCTTTGAACTTGACAGAGAAACTGGGAAAAGGGAAATATAAATGAGATGAGTTTACTTTTCCTTTCCATTTATTTGGACACAAACCTTCAGTTATCCTTTTTCATCCTTAATTGCTTAGATTTAGGTCACACCGCGATTGTAGGTTTCCGTAGTGTAGTGGTTATCACGTGTGCTTCACACGCACAAGGTCCCCGGTTCGAACCCGGGCGGAAACAGATCGAAAATTAATTTTTAATATAATAAAATAATATTATTAAATAATATTATAATTTTTCTTATCATTTATTTTTGCTTACATTTTAGTAGTTATTTATCAAAATCCACAAAGAACAAAATTTGGTCACTAAACCAAACATTTCTTTAAAGCTTTTTCTCTTACCGTACTATTTTTTATTAAAAGCTCTCTATCTCTCTCGCTCTTTTAATTTTGAGCTTTTTCGGCTACACATAAAGGGCTCGACTGCTTGAGACACAGCCAATAGTGGGAAATACCTTCGAATGGCAACTATGACATAAGCTATCCGACAGGGGATGTAGCTCAGATGGTAGAGCGCTCGCTTAGCATGTGAGAGGTACGGGGATCGATGCCCCGCATCTCCAGAGATAAACTTTTTTCCTTTTTTTTTCCATTATTACGAATTATTTTTTTTTTAGCTCTGGGAATATTTGCACATATCGCTTACCCTGTGCCTGACCGTCTGATGGACATGCTCTCCCATCGCCGGCGACACTTGTGTCCAATTATTTAGTAAATAGAATATCATGCCGGTTACAACTCCATTTCACACGCTTTTCCAAGCGACTGGCCGAACCGGCTCGTTATGCAATCGCTCTGTGACTTTGACTCCTTGGCCCCGTCTCCGCTTTCATTTCCCGGCAGTGCGCCCAGTGCCGCTGAGGAGAGCGTCGGGGCGGAGCGGCATGGTCGCCGCCCGGCAGACATCGCAGCTAATCCAATTAAGCGTATTCATCATATTCACGCAATGCAGGCCATGAACTAGAAATGCAACTAAACCAGACTCGGCCAGAGGGTGGCGGCTGGCCATCAAGGGGTCCGGCAAACCGGGATCGGAGATCGGACATCGGCGAACGGGTATGGCGGAGATTCTGACATTTCCGTCATGTCCGGATGATTGAAATCTGTTTAATTGAATTTAACTTAGGAATGCGCTCAAGTAGTCTGTCGTTTAAAGTATTATGGTCTCGCTTTATTATTTGGTTATTTGCTGCATCACAACGAAGCCTTTTTCGGGACTATTTCTAAGTTAATTATATTATTTTTTCATTAGTCCTCTTACCAGCAAGGCAAATTGAATAAATAATAATAATAGTAAAACAAATGTGTTCTTATTTAAAAGTTCTGAGTTATTTTAATTGTTGTTCGAGGATTCTTGTTAGTCCATTCTATTTATTATATTTACATAAAACAAAGTTCTCATTTTAAGTTCTTTTAAGTTCTTATTACGGACTGATTGTTCTTCGGTTTCTTATTAGCTTCTTCCTTGAATTTTATCCTCTACCGGGATCGGAAATTATTTTTTAAACTCCAAAAAGTTTCACTTTTCGACAGTGAAAATTAAAAGATATTATAGCTCATAAGTATAATTATAAATGGGAAGACATACCATCTTCGGAGTCCCATTAGATTTGTAATTAATGGATTAAATTAAATGTTTAAGTATATATAAAATTAGTATCCCCTTTACATCCCACACATGGAGATTACAAGTGCAGTTCAGTTGTCATTAATTTCACCGAATTCGCGTGGGGCGTTCATTAATAAATCTATCTAATCTGCCACTCAATTTATGCCACCTAATACTGATATGACATTGGCATTGATCAGGTGCAGTTGGTGGGACTGGGTGATTGTTTGTGGGTATGCCCAAACTGGATCAGCGTGAATCAACCCAAAAGCCATGGGGAGTATTCTCAATACGTCACGTAGACCAGACAATCATAAATGTTGCCAAACAAGCTGCTAAAAACGTATATAATTTCGGCAAATTTTAAAAAATAATAAGAGCTATTAAAATGATTAAAACGCAAGCGTGGTCAAAGAAAATATATAAGAAAGAAAATAGTTTCATTAGTTGTTTGTAAAGACAAATTAAAATAATTTATTATATTTAATATATAATCAACAGTGGATGAGATATCCTTATAACAAGGTGCCCATATACTCGTAGTATATATCTTTATCTGCTGAAAGAAAGTCCTGCCTAAATACATAAATTAATTCCTGAAACTACTGTAACTTTAAAATCTAAATTTAAACCAAAAATGTATTAAGAGAATGTTTGTAATTTGTACAATCAATTTAAATGCAAAATTGTGTAAGAACTAAGTACGAAATATATTTATAAATTCCACAAATAAATTCTATAGAAAACCATACATTAATTTTAAATATCTTTAAAACCTTTCCCCCATAAAAGATGCAAGTGACAGTGACACCGCTTTAATGAAAGGAAAAACCTCGAAAACAAAATGCGATCTTAGCTTTTGGGGGCATATTCCAGATATAGATTATAGCGGTCATATAGCAGGTGACTGCAAAAACCCAGAGGTAAACACAAAACAACGGTTTTCATGGTGTGCCGCCAAAGCCCACTTGCTATAAAAATACACATATAAGTAGTTATAGTACGTAAGCGCCGCCAGTTCGTGGGCTTCTCCCGAATTGAACTCTTTTAATCAGCCGAACATTTACCGCTCTCAGACAGACAGCCAGCTCCGATATGGTGGCCATATGATGATGATCGTGATCAGTGGCAGAGCAGCTGATAAGGCCCGGAAATGCCCGTGGGGAGCGCGCGCCGGCAACGTCACCACCCGCTCTTTAATGCTTACGCCATGCTTTCCATGCTGCCTGCCAGCATGTTGCCAAGAGAACTCGGGTTCCCGACTGTCGTCCGACTGTCCGAGCTTCGGCGGCGGGTGGGCCGCTGCTTCTCTTTCATTATTTCTCATCGTTTCGGGTGCTTTTTTTTCGGCTGCTGTGGGGGCTGGGCGGCCTCGTGTTTCGCCTATTCATGCGAAAAATTCAGCAGCGTCTGAATGAACGCGAATGTGGGAACATGAGCGGCGGCGAGCAGCAATTTCGCCATTTCAAGGCCTACGTGACTTGTCTCACACAGGGAACCTGGAAACGATTTGAACTGGGGAGCACGCCAATGCGGGTTTCTGGGATCGGGACCGGAGCCGGAGCGGATCGGGTCTGCTTCTGTGGGGTGCAGAGTCTCCTCGCCGGAATCCGAGTGCAGTTAGCTTAACTCTACTCGATTATCCATTTACACGGCAACATCTACAGTGGGACCTATCAGCTGTAAGCTGCTTTATAAATTGCAAGATCTTAATGAAAGTGGCCAGGGTTTATTGACATTAAATAGTCAGATTTGTTTTATAATATTAGGTATATTAATATTTTTATAGCTACTTAATAATTGGAAAGATTTTTATGGTATATACTGGCAGATTCCATAAAAAAGACATTAAATTGTATGATTTAGTATTAGTATTAATGAAATTAAAAAGTTCGATTTCTATTTTTGTCTTTTTATTAAGAATTATTGATAAGTTATTTAAATTATTTCTTGGTAAGGTCTGTCCCTATCTTTAGGAAATCTTTAACCTGATAAAAGATTTTTTAATTAGTTAGTTTCTTTAATATATAATATTTTAGAAGAGTATAGTAAAAGAAATGATTTTATTTCACAAAGTTAAGCTATTTTCCTTGACATTATTCGGTAGCACAAAAAGTATTAAGTCCGATTTGATTTAAAGATGTTTTGTATTGACTTACAAAACATCTTTAAATCAAATCGGACTTAACTTATATTATATTATACTCCTATATCATTAAGATCTGCGTTCTATTTCAAGTGAACAAACTAAAAAAGTTGACATTGAAGCCTTTGATTTATAGACTTTTAATACATGTGATGCCTGTAATTGCCGCCCCTCTGCGATCTGCGATCTGTTGCGATTCAGCTGCGGCGACCACATGATCTCTACGCTTGCGGCACGTGCTGTCACCTGCGGCCTGTATGGGAAAGGTCTTTGACTGTAGTCAGCTGGTATCAGCATATTACGAGAGCGGAGAGCTGGCGAGCGCCGACCGTTTAGCGTTGAGCTCCGAGCAAGGTGCGACTAAGTAGCTCTCTGGAGCAATCAGCGCTATCTACTCACCTGTTTCCCGAGCAGTCGATGTGTGCCATAATGGTGACACTGGGATTTAATCAGAATTCGAAATATTCCCCGACGCTATAAACTTTCCAAGACCCCAGACAATAAAAGACACAAGGTTCTTTGAATATTTTTAGTTTATTTACATTAGTTTGTGCTCGGGTGTGTTCTGCTTTCAGTCTTAAATGATAAATACGAAAAATATGATATTCTATTGGTAGATTTAAGGGTAGAACTCTTATGCTTAAAGATCAGGAACTTTAGCTTTGTTGTGTGGATCGGTGGTCCAATGTGTGAATCGATGGATCAATGGATCTCCTTACAGGCTGACTCGTGTCTGGAGGAAAGCCCAGGCGATCATCTGCAGGCACAGGCTGTAAAGGGCACAAGACATTATAGAAGGGGGTTTCGGGGTGCGGACTTATAGAGAGGATATAACAGGAAACCATGCCAAAAAATTAAATGAGTGTGTTGTGATAATTTTTGGTAAATTTATTCAACTTCAATGGGGCAACGTGCAAAATTAAAAAAAAAACAATTCAATTCCATGCAATAGATACCAGTTGATGCCTTGACAGGGCTTACTCTTCTTACCATATTGACTAAAACACTTTCTCAATTTGATATTAATGTACTTTTAATTTTATTTTGTTTTTAGTTTAGTTGCTTTTGCGTTTTTCTCATGCTCTTTTCACGGTTCATCTACTCACTTATCTGGAAAATGTTTGTATAATGCAATTATAACAAAGTTTTGTTAGTCTAAGGCCTAGAGTCAACTTAATCGTAGTTTATAAATAAATTTGTTCAAATAAATAAATAACTCAATAGTACAGGCTATATAATTTCACGCTTATCTCTCGTCGATTAAATAAATTAATATTACATGTTAGTTGCATAAGTAGTTGTAAATAAAAATACAATGTTTTGATTTCTGAATTCATTTCATTCCATTTCTCTGGTATCTAATTTATAATAGTTGTTTTCTTTTCGATGTGTCGTTGGCTTCATAGTTTCGCTTAGAGGTTTCCCTGGGGAAATTCTTATTAAGAATTGATTTACAGAGCTTAGGCTACGCACTGAGAAGCAGCGAGGTTCGATAATACAAAGACAATGTATCTTACGACTAAACCGGGTGTAGATACAATTTGTCCAACAATTGATTTCAGAATGCATAAACATATTCAAATTAAGAATATACTAGGTAGCTTTTAGATTTTCTTTCTTATTGTAACAAGTTATAATCAATTAGAGCAGTGATGCCCTACAGATGACTCGAGAGTCTGCAAGGTTCGCTGCCCGAGCTCTGCGCACACCTACAGTGTAAGCGTATGTTGTCGGCAAAGACAGCACGGCACAATGAATGCGTATGGGCACCACTGATTTAGAATCAGAAAGGTGAAAATTATTAAAGTTTATTTGGTATTCACATAAAATATTCTTCATTTTATGAATATCTATTGAGATAATATTGATATTTTCAAAAGAAATCTACCTTAACTTCAAAAATGCAAATGATTTTTGCATTTTGCAAGCAATTGTCTGACAAACTGGGCAACATATTCGAATTTTCTTCGTTTTGTCCGTTAACAACATTGGGAATAGCTCTTTGCAAGTTTTCATTTTGTATCTGGTAAAGTTTTTCGGAGTGATCGTTTTTCTGAGTATTTTCATCCATCAGAGACTCAAGTATTTCAATAGACTCTATGCGTAAGGCTTCAATTTAACATCTATATATGTGATTGGGATGGGCGTGCAGTTTATCATACATTTCGACTATATATTTATACTCCAATGGGTTGAGAGGTTCTTATAAAATACTCGAGACTCCGTCGTAATACATTTGATATTCATCGTCTTAGGGTGGGGGCTCTGGGGCTGGCATTGACCTGGATCATCGCCGGGGAGACAACAGTCCGCTGCATCAAAAATACTTTATTGAACCAGGGAAGTGTTGGTACGGTTTTGGTGATGTATAAAATATGTACACACTGGCTGGATGATGTATGCATGTATATATATATAGATCTGGATGTGCGGTGTAATGTGGTGTATGTATGTATGTACATAGTGTGTGGCTGATCGTGAAAACTTGCAATTACAATATCTTTTCCATACTCAGGCCAGTCATTATACAGCGATTCTTGGTTCTCCCTTCTTGTTTCTCTCAAATTTTCAGATTTTCCACATTTCGAAAGTTTTGATTTATTTGTTTGCCAAACCAAAACTTAAAGTTACCCAAATAAATATTAAAATTTTGAAAAATACTTCGAAAAGCACACAATACCAAAATCATAAGAAATCAAAAAAATACAAAATGTGAGAATTAGCTAAAGTATATTAATAAATTTGGAAGATATCTTTTTAAATCCATAAAGATTTAAGGTTAAAGTTAAAGCCAGAAGGAAAATGTTTTAAATTTAGAAAAATATTCACTTGCCAATCCAAAAAATATATTATATATAAAAAAGTTATTGCCAATACAAGTTATTTTAAAAAATGTTTTAGAAAATCTCTACTTAGTGTATTTCGTTTTTTTGTGAGAAAAAGATGGAGTTAGCTTTGGAAAATTTCGAATGAATTTGCTTAAGGGATAACTTACAAATCGTAGTAGAGCGAATCGTCGCCGACTGCGCCGCTGCGTCCCTGCGCCTCGGAGGTGGCGTCCTCGTAGCTGGCATCCTCCATGGATCCACCGTCGACGTCGGCGTCCTCCGTCTCCTCCGGCTCTTGCTCCCCATCCTGCTCCAGATCCTCGCCGCTGGCCAAGCGCACGTTGCGCTCCACCCGGTCGCTGGTCTCACTCAAGGCCAAGGCCGGCAGGGGCGAGCTGCTCTCCCAGTGGCTCTCGGGCGGCGTGGCAAGGCTTGTAGCCATTGTGGTGGTGGTGGAGATTGGCTCTTGCTTCCGCGCCTTGCGCTTGCCACCGTCAACAGCCTTGGCCTGGTGTTGTCGCTGTTGCTGCTGCTGCTGCTGCCGCGGCTTTTTGCCGCCATTCAGCCGCTGTTTACCGGCTTTGTTGCCCTTCTTCTTGGAACCCGGCTGAATGTTACCCTTGCCCCGCTGCTGCTGCAAGCCTTTGACCTCTGCCCCCGGCCCAGCAACTGCACCGGCTCCAGCACCGCTACCTGCTTGCTTCTTGCCACCATTCTTCTTGCCGCAGTTGGGCGGCGGTCCTCCCTCGGCGGCCGCCTTATCGCGCAGATCCTTGCACCGCTGGGCCTTGGGACCCAGCTTCCGCATGGCCCCCGGCCGCTTGCGCCGCAACTTCTTGTCCTTGCTACTGCTAGGGGTACTGCTAAGGGTGCTACTAATGGTACTGCTACTGCTAAGGCTACTGCTAATATGGCCGCTCTCGCTTTGACTACTGTTACTAATACTAATCAGGCTGCTGGCACCACTGCCGCTGCTGCTACTGCTGCTACTGCTGCTGCTACTGCTGCTGCTGCTGCTACTGCTACTTCCATTACTCCCGCTAC
Organism: Drosophila kanapiae; assembly: GCA_008042475.1. Classification (NCBI taxonomy): domain Eukaryota; kingdom Metazoa; phylum Arthropoda; class Insecta; order Diptera; family Drosophilidae; genus Drosophila; species Drosophila kanapiae. The sequence continues at coordinate 107,031 of VNJM01000360.1, read as the reverse complement.
TGCTCCCACTTCCACTCCCACTCCCGCTCCCGCTGCCGCTGCACTGCGGCGGCGCCTTGAAGTGCTCCACATCGATGAGCGGGTTCAGCGGTTTGCCCGTATCACAGAGTTGGCGTACGCCGTGCTTGACGCGATTGGCCCCAAAGTTCTTGGCGATCAGCTGCTCCACCCGATCCTGCGGCACCGTCTCCGTGATGGCATTGGTATAGGTGCTCAGCTTGCGCAGCGACCGGCTGGCCGAGATCTGGGTGCGCCGCAGCTCGCCCTTGCCGTTGAGGGCCAGGTAGAAGACGCGCCGCGAGTTCGAGTTGTAGGTGGAGGAGTACGTGTTGTAGTTCTGCAGACCCATGTTCTCGTTGAAGACGCAGTCTTCGGTGAAGTCTTTCTGCAACAATCAAGGGCTGTGATTAAATTATTTGGCAAAACAAGGATGGGAAGGAAAGAGTACTAAAGGGGGTTAAGAAAATGGGTAACTAGTTTTGAAAGGTAGCTCATTGTAAAATAAAACTATAATATGAGAAGAATCTACTTTAAGTGTGCAAAGTTACTATAGGGCACTCACTTAAAATTCCCAAGCACGAAAGCAGCGACACACTGCTATATAAACAAACAAGATCTTGGTGTGTGCAGCAAATTAACTACTGTTCAAGTTTCTTTACAATAATCTAAGACAATAGTAGCGTCTCCATTTAAATGGACAATTATTAAATCAATCATCTGTACTAGGGAATCCTTAGCAGGAAATGTATATGGCGAGGAGAAATCCCATATACTAACTATATATGAAGAAAATATCGCGCTCAATATTATATTGAAAATATCTAATTGTTAAGAGTGATATATTAAATTTAAAAAGAACGTAAAATATTACATTTAACTTTAAAATGTAGATAAATTCGATAATATCGAACAAATATCAGAAACATTATTAATTTCTTTGTGTCTTTTTACTGACTGTATTTAAAACACATTAAAACACAATTTAATAATAGCTCTTTTCATTTGTTTTCCAAGAATTAAATAAATCTTATTTATCAAACATAATATCGCGCATATATCGCATCGTTATATTATCGAACTTTGCCTCTCAAATTAGGATATATAATCGATATAAATAATATATTTTGCGTAAGACAAAATTTAAATTATTTTTAAAATATTCAAAATAGTACACTTATTATAAATAAAATAAATAAACAGCTAGGAAATGAAGTAAAGTATACATCGAGAACTATCTACCGGTAGCCATGTTAAGTGAATCAAATGCCTAGTTGAAAATCTCCCTGGAGAACAATAAGTGTTTAGGCTTCTTCAAAGGGTTACTGGTTGTCCCCCTATTTCTCAACCAACTTCTTCAGAATCGAATCCGAATAATCAGCCACATTCCCCACCGAAAAAAGATCATTCTTTGAATTCGCTGCCCAGGGGCGGCGTTTGTTTCTTTTGTCTATCAGCAGAGCAATCTGATGGATAAATGCGCTCATTATCACAGGATGTGCTCCTATCGGCGTTGACCATCGATAGCCGTCGATGGCCATAAACATTTCTACTTTATGAACACCTCATGACAGCCGAACAAAAGGACCCAAGGGCCAGTTAAAATAATTACCGGTGCTGAGAATTAGAAATTGTTGTCTAGGTAAAGAAAAATGTAAATCGAGAGCGGTGAAAGGATTCTGAGCAAGCCCCTCTTCTTTCTTCTTTCTGCCCTTTTGGATGCGCCGACTGCCCCAGACATCTGCAGATCAAATTCAATTAACAACACTGAATTAATTCGCTTGTCAGGCAATTAAAATTGCTTCGCAAATAAACCGGCAAAGCGGTCCATTGTCGGTAAAATGTCGCCGCTTAAATTTAGAAATTAATCAGGCAAAAGGCGGCCCGAAATGAGCCATCAAATGGGTGAGGGCCAGGGCCAGGGCCAGGCCAGGAGCGTACTGGTGCTCCCGAGGTCGAGTCTGGTTGAGGACAAGTTTTTTGACATACGAGTATGTGACAACAATGTTTGCGCCGCCCCTTGCCAGACTCGCTCACTTTTATGATACGTATTTCCAGGCATTTTGGTTTATTTTTAGTCTTTAATGGCTTGCAAGTGAAAATTGGCAGACACCAAAGGGAAATGAAGTTGTACTTTGATAAGGAAAACCAGGAGGGGACCGAAGATAGCCGAGCCATTAGTCTCTCTCTCTCACCATTGAAGCTTATCGAGTGGCGCCGTCAGGTGAGGCTAGGACCAGGAGAAAGGGTCGAGGGTTAGAGAGATTACAGGGAACACCTACGAACGGAACCGGACCACTTAAGGGGAACTCATCGTGAGCACCGCGTGACGCGCTCCGCCACTTATCGCCCCGAACAGGACAATAACCATGATAATGATGCAACATATTCATTGGGTCCGCTCCGCATTAATTGACCAAGCCCAACTCGGGCTCCTCCGCGGGCGGTCCCTCTCGCTGGGAGCGAACAAATTATGCAAATTAATAAGCAAAACCGTAATGTGAACATTTGTGGCTACGACATTATAATTGGACGAGACGCTGACTCACATGGGCTGCGGGTTGGGGTTCATTTTTGGGTTGGAATTTATGAATTGGCAAACGTTTGGGCCTTTTTGTTGTCTCTGGTCAATTAGGAAGGCCGAAAATCACCTGCCTCGAGCTGGTCACAAGATCGGACGAAAATACTTGAAATATTATGGTGAAATGTCATTAAATCCGTCACAAGGCAACAGACGCCTCTATGAATAGAAAATGACGGGAAGTATTAAAATTGTGGGTAAACCAGAGAGAAAGCGACTAGTGGCTATTTTGTAGATCTCAGGCTTTCAGTATATCACAAAGTAAACACAAATTTGGATGCTTAACAAGCATAACAAGTCTGTTCGTAATTTAAAAAATAATTTCCGAATTTTAAGAGTGATCACAAAGTAATAATACCTTTCCGTTTCTTGTGTTTTACATAGGAAGCCTTTAGCTTATGGAGATGATTTTAAACCTTAAGAAACTATGAACTCAACTCAAAAAAATATATAAACAAAACAAACTCAGTTTTCTATTCCTATTTTTTATAACAAGATGCTTCTAGCTATCAGAGAGTTTTTTTTTTTGAGGATTGTTCTAGATGAACCGGATGCCTTGGTCGCCAAAATAAACTAGACGGCCCAATATAACCGCCCACTTGACCAACTTAAAGATATGTTGGCTATGTTATAGGCTCTCCGCAGGCAGCGTGCGGCATGCGGCGCCTTCAAAGGGCCGCCTACAAAGTTGCCGCTGGTGAAGCGCATCAATCAGCAAGTATCTGTATCTGCAAGATACCAAGCAAGAGCGTGGACGCGCGGACACGCCTCGGCTGACAGAATTGGCACAACGCTGCTATTTCGGATGCGAAAAGGTCAAAGTGCTAGCGACGTCGGAAAGAAAAGAAATAAATTAAATCAAAAACTAATGTCCGCCGGACCATTGAAGCGCAGCCGAAGCGGTCGCATGGCGCCAGCCCAAAAAAGGCATCCGCATCGCAGACGACATCGAGGATCGCTCTCCCAAGCGCAGCGGGGTGAAGTGTCGCCTTAATTTTGGTGGAGGGGGGGACACACACTCACACACACTCGAGGACATGCGACCGCCATCAGTTGCCACTCGACGACCTGACCCGGCATAAGGACACATTCCGAGGCGGTTAGGGACGAAGAAGGACTCGCTGTGTTGCTGCTGATCGTGTTGCTTTGTTTTTGTTCACATTTAATTTTTTATTTATTGCCCGACCTCTTCGGGCGCTCTTTCATTTATTTGAGTGTCCTCCCTTTGGGTTTTATTTTCGGTTTTAGGTTTTTGGTTTACCTCAATCTTTTAACAGGCCTTTGTTTGTTTTTGTTTTCACTTTTCGGTGCTGAGGGGTGCCAACAATGAACTAGAAACTATAGGTACCGCCGATACCTATATCTGGAGCATACACCAAATAAAGTTATCTGGGAGCGGAAAATTGAAACTCGAAATCAATTTCGCGGTTCAGAGAGTTGGGATAATATGGATGGTCTGGTTTTCGAGTTATTTCCTATTAAGTTAACAAGTTTTTAATCAAAACAATGAGAGCCAAAGAACAAAATAATTATAAATCAATATAAATCAAGATAATATATCAAATATACTTTATTGTTTGAAAGAAATAGTCAAGACCATTCTTAGAAGGTTGTTTTGTAGTCGAAATTTTGGAAAGTATTATAATTTTTGTTAAAAAGAATAGGAAACATATTGAAACCAACCAAATTAAACAAAAAATAACTAAGGTAAATTTAAAATATACATAACCATAACCTACAATTTACTGGATTTACTTAATAAAATGATGCCTATTTATTTATGCCATACCAAACATTTATGTAATATTGCATAAGAAACCATGAGCACAAAAATAGCAATTTAACTATATAAAAGAAGGGTACAATAGTGACAAAATTACAATTTGCACTTTTGCGTTTTATTTATTCTGTGATATTATGCGTGTGCCGATAGAGGCCGGGCAGAGAAATTTGTTTACTCGCGTGCCAGGTACGGATACCATTGGCTTACACCTTCATTGTTTTCTCTGGTATCTAATAATACATTGTAAATAGTTTAACTTAAATAAATTCTACTTAAATGTATTCCCTTATTTTCTACAATATTTTAAGCTTACTTACCGAGCCATAGGCAACGCCGCACGCGTCCATGCACAGATACAGGCAGGTGGCCACACTCTGCAGCTTGATGCGTCCCACATCCACGGTGGAGCGCTGGAGAATCGCTGCAAAACAGAACGGAGAGAAAGCACATTAATTAATTATCAATCACACGTTGCAGAAGTGGAGACCCGATTCCGGGCTGACCCACAATCTGGGTCCAAGTGCCAGGATGTCAGTGGTGCCCAAAAAGCCTGTCCCTGTCCCTGTCAAAAAAGTTGTTAATTACACATCCGACACCTGGAGAGCCGTCAGACACCAGAGAGTGAGTTAACTGCTCGCGGGCATGGGTTAAGCATTAAATGGCCAATAAAGTACATAGTCCCAGGGACTGTGGGGCAGACGGTAAATCATAGATTCCAATACTAAGCAAATTTGTCAACTGCGCCCCTTGAGTGAGATTATGGCGGAGATTATTTATGACTCGATTCGCGCCAGGTTAATTGAAATTGCGCCGCCTTGCACTTGAGAAAAACGACCAGAGCCACACCAAATTCAAGTTCAGGATCGTTTAAGGTCAAACCACTTGTGGGGTCCCAATGGAAATGGCAAAACCAGGGGAAGATGGGAAAGGGGGAACGCCGACCGGCCCGGCCCCTTTGTCAGTTGGCAGTTGGCTGGCCAAAGTGTGTCAGCACTTGGCCGCCGTCCGTTCAATGAACTCCCTGCACTTAGTGCACACAATAAACATCAATTTATAAATACGCAGCTTGTTACGGGAGCAATTGGAAATTGAAATCTTAGCCAGCTGCCGCGGCAGGAAAATTGCTGCAGTTCCTAATAAAAATTATTATTAGAGATTATGGCGGTGTACTCCGGAGTAGACCCTGAGTGGCCACTTGAGTGATGGAAAAAATGCATTTCGAACTGCAACTGCTCCTTGGCGATATGATAGCGAGTTTCAACTGCGAATAAGCCATTAAATCCTTAACAAGACAAAGTTTATGAGGCAGCGCAAATAAAAATCCTTGACATAAAAAGAAGGAAAATATACATATGTACATATATGCTGGTATGTTTCAATATTTCTTTATGAAACCGATAAATATAGTGAAAAAAACTATAAAACATCTGATTAATTACTTAAGGACATATAGCTGTATGGCAAACAAGCGATACGCATCTTATACCAATAATATTCTCTAATAAAAAGTGGAAATTCGAATAAATATCTTTGGGAACTATCGTTTTTTGCTTATCTTGCGTTACGCATCTTCTCCGCTTATATTGTCTTTGCTGAAACTGTGCCAGCGGATAAACAATTGCGAGAATATCATAAAATATTGCTGTCAATAGGTGGCCAATTTATAGCCCACATGCTTATCCCGTACATGCAACTTTTATTGCAACTGCAACTGCAACTTCGGTTGCAACTTTGCCTAAACAAAACAGGGGAGTATGTATGCACGTGTGTGTGGGAAAGGCATGCGTTTTTTATTTACAGGGCATCATTCTCCCCCTCATCCCTTACCCCACAATAAAATACGGAAATTGTAAAGTTTCGGCGAAAGGAAAAAAACATAAATAGTGTAAATGCAGTAGGAACAACAACAACAACAAGAGGTTGTGTTCCCGATCCAGTTCCCTTTTTCCGTTCCCGTTCCCCATTCCCGGTAGATTTACAATTTCCCTCTCCCAGAAATTTCCCAAAGCCATGAGTAATTGTTCCATTTTTTCTGGAGTGTTTGGCAATTGCCTTTTAGTGCATTTCATTGGATTATCCGCTCCTCCAATTCTTCTCTAAATACTAAAAAATAAAGGGGAAATAAACTAAACAAATGACATGCTAAGCGCGTCAGTTCATTTGTTAAAATCGAAGGGGGCAGCAGACGGGAGAAGTTGGAGCCCAGCGACAGCCTTTCACTTCGCCGTATGCCATGTGGTGTTGCATTTCACTTGCGTCGTGTTTTCTGCTTGTCGTGGTGTGACTTTTTCTCTTCGAGCCTCATTTAAAAAACGATTTGTTTTGCTCGAGTTAACAAAAGTAATTTTTCTTCTTTTTTATCTTTTCGAGTATATACATATGTGTGTGCTAGCGGACAGCGACAACTTTTAGCGTATTAAATTGTTAAAAAGAATAATTTATTTTTATTCTTGTGGGAAAGTTTTCTCAGGCAATAGCTCTGCCTCTCTCGCTCGCACGCCGTACGTGCTGCTAATTTTAGCTCGAAGAACAACAAAAAGGCCGAAAGAGAGCGTGGCGTTCCACACATATGTAGAGCGAGCTCTCTCAGCTTGTGACAGAACTTTAGCGAGATGCACGCCATGTGGCGCCGTGGCTTAGTTGGTTAAAGCGCCTGTCTAGTAAACAGGAGATCGTGAGTTCGAATCTCGCCGGGGCCTATGTTCAATGTGAGCATTTAATTTTTTTTTTACTTTTTTACAAAACTTATAGTTATTTTATTTGTTAATATTCATATAACCAAGATAGAAAACATATTATTAATTGATTTCCTTCGTAACAATTGAAAAGTGTTTCATATGAATGATACGTTCACTCTAGATTGTTTTTATTTTGTTTTAAATTATAGAAACAACCCATTTTTCACCAAATAAATATTTTATTTGATGTTCTTTATTGCTGAATATTTTATTTAATTGGTCTTAAAGTCTCGGTAATATTCTCACTCTAATTGGTGAATTGGGAAGTACATTTTCACCCAATCTTTCCATTCAATTAATCTTTTCTCCAGTAATAGTCATAGAAATCTGTACGATTTGCTCAGCTCATTATTATGTGTGTTATCGCAGCCGCTACAATAACAATACGGAATTGCCTGAGGTGTGAAATAAGTGCATATTGATAATCAAAACGATAATCGAATGATCTTTTATGGATCCATCAACGGGCAGCTGGGCCGGTGGGGAAGTTCGCTTAATCAGGCGCTGAGTGCAGTTCATTGAACCGGGGAATGGGAAACCCAAAGTTCGAACTCCAAAATTAAAATGTATCCGAATTCCTGGCACGCTTCTGAGCTGCTTTAAATTACCCACATATTAAGCACGTAGTGAGTGAAGAGGCCTCCGAAGACACCAATAATAAAATCGCCTCCAATGGCTGTCACGCTTTGACAATAATTAAAATGTCAAAAAATATGCCTGTCAAATCGCTGGCATTTTCGGAAGGTGCTCGATTGAGTTATGTTGGGCTGGGTTCTGGATTTCCTTGGATGGATCGATGGGACAGCAACCTGGACAGGGATCTCTTCGGTAACCGTTAAGAGGGAGGGCGCTCGATTAATGCAAATGAGGCCTTCATTTTCTCCCCAGACGACGGCGCATTGGTAATGTCGAAATTTATGTGCAGGCCCTCAATAAAAGTTGAAGTTGACAAAAAAAAGATGAAATAGTCACCGGGTATTTAAATAAATCCATGAATATATGTATGGAATTGCCTTTTATTATATTTTTAATTATGCTGACAAAAAAGTGTGACGTTTTGGCGTGACACTTTATGAAAATTTACGATCACTTTTGTGGTTATTTAACATAATATGGAATGCCAGCCATCAATGGTCGTAAAAAAGATATCTCTGGGAATATCTCTAAGCGAGGCATTATCCGCTTTGTCTGAACCTCGGGCCCCCTCGGGTACCTCGAGCATTCACTACTGTGCCACGCCGTCTTTTGTGGACTTTTGTCTGGTGTCTATAGCCCCGCCTAATTTATGATCGTGGGCAGCGTATTTTGACAATTTGATTTGAATCGGAGGCGAGCATATCAATCAATGGGGGGACTCTCCAGCATATGTATTATATATACCCGATCCAGATGACAATGAAGAGTTAACAGTCGCTGTCTATTAAAGCCCAATTAGTGGCGCTTTATTGAGTTGTCGTTTGGTCGGGCAATAAATCTTTGAAAAGAAGCTGCTCCGCCTGCACTCGAGTAGATAAACGGCGATAAATCAAACCGTGGGCGGTATGATAAGTCGATCTGCTTAGCATTTGCAGGTGATTGCTTTTTATATATGTAGCTGGGTAGCAGCAGAGCTACTTATGCGATGCTAAAGCAGCGGCGACAGTTCCCACCCCAAATCTGCGGCTGGGAGAAATTGCAATCCGTATCTATTTCGGTATTCCGGCATCTCAAATTAGCACCCAACCACAAACAAACGCTGAAGTGCCAAATTGAATTCACAGTTGGCTAAACCTCGCACTCGCACCCTCTCCCCATCTTTTGTGTGGATTTTTCTTTCGATAATCGAAATGCATTTCTAGGTTTTTTAGATGGAAAGGGGGAGGGAAAGGATATCCTGCAACCGAATACCTTATTGGGCAATTTCCGATAAAAGCAAATGCGCAAAACAATAAATTACAATTGCGTTGACAGCGGACTCCAGGGGTTGTTTACCCGGAAAACGCCCACAAAAATCTATTCTATCTTAGTGGGAAATGTTGCAATATCTCCCGGAATGGCAAATCATAATGGAAAACGATGTCATATCGCCCGGATGAGATCTATTCCTGCTCCCCCCTGACACGACCAATTTAGATTGGAATTTCTCTGGCTGACGGACATTCCACACGTGGATGGGAGATGAGATTCTGGCTTTCTCCCTGGGATACATTAGATTTATCAACGCTACCGTTTTCGGGCAATCGCTGGGCTTCGCCCTCCATCTGGGTCCAATTCATTAATGAAAAATGAATGCGGCTATTGAGAATGCCTCCATTTGATTAAATTAGACTAATAACGTGTAAAGAATGGCCAGTTTCCAGTGTACCATCGAGTGGCTTGGCCCACCAGAGGAGAGCCCGATATAAAAGCCGATTAGGTAAAAGTTTTCCAGTGAAAGTTCAACGAATTTGAATAACACCCGATGTGTGCGTTCTTACAAATTAATACAAGCCGTGTTGGGAAAAACAAACGAAGAAATTATGTTAAAGAAATATTTTCGAGCGGAAAAAAGTTGTAAAATGTAAAAACAAACATATGTTAAATATGTCCAAAAATTATGTTCGAAAAATGTCTTAAGAAAGATGTTAAAAAACTGTAAATTGTTTTGCATGAACCGAACTCGGCCACGCCCCCTGTGAGCCTCGGAGTGCGTGACCAGTGACAGGCCAATTTCAGAGGCGCCCGCAGAGAGATCCCCAGTCCCCATTATCCGCTCCCAGTCGCCATCTCCCCAGGTTTGTTTTTCCGCATTTTCTTAGTGGATGCCTCTACTTTTTTTTTGTGGCCGCGGCTTTTTCTTGTCCACTAAACAACCAGTTGGAGTGGAAATGAAATATGTAGATGAGTCTTTAATTAATTTGAGACACGACAAGACAAGTGGCGTCGTCTGTGGCTGCGTCTGCGACAGCGTTGTCTGCCTCCTGCCGCTCCAGCATTTCCCAGTCCCCCACCGAGATCCCCACCTGATCCTCGCTTTTTAGGCCAAGAATCTAGTCTGCCATTGGAGTCGCTGTCGGAGGAGGTACCTGCTCTGCGGCAGGTGTTGAGTCATTTGGTTGACTGGCCATTAGAGTCGCCATTGATCACCGATCATTGATCGAGTGGCACGAGGCGAGACGATGTTTTGAAGAGGTGATCTGCTCAGGCACTATTTAGAGTTGCTGATTTGCTATAGGTTTGGGGTTAAAACTTTTATTATTACTTGCCATTTTCTCCTATCTTTTTTAGTTATTTTAGTAATGGAATACCGTTCATTCTCTTAAGATCACTCCAAAGACGTTTTAAATCCCGGGAAACCTTCCTTATATTGGCACCCCTCCCTGTTCATGGTCACACTACTCGATACGCAATCCCCGATCCCCCATCTACATTTATAAGCACTGCCTTAGATCTCTGACCTCTGTGCCAAATATTTACATTTGGCATTAAGTCGATCATAAATTTTAGAAGCAAGCTGTCTACTAAAGCCGGCTCCGCTCCACTGCGATTCTGTGTCACCAGGCGTAGACGTAGGCTTGAAGCTGTCAACATTGTCGCCGTGGCCGAGAGATAAGCACTATCAGACCGGGTTCAGGCCCACAGCGGGGGTGTGTCTACCCAGAGCACCGTCATCCATGGGCAAAGACAAGCAAGCCCCATTGTGCACTCGCACTCCTATATTTGCCTATCGCAAGAGGGATGGATTTAGTAATTTTACGACCCCCTTACGATTACTCGAATTCCCCGAATGATTCTAACCCATTTTCGACTATCACGAATCAATTAGCCAAGAGCCCCATTCGTATATGCATATTTTGTAAAATACGCTTTTCGCTGATTTATGCAATGCTACAAATGGAAACTCTTAATTATAATTATTTGACAGACACGCGGGGCAGGGAAATCAAACTTAAACTGTTATAAGTCGCATATATATTATTTAGCTGGCGTTGCCTGTCACAGCCGCGGTTGTCAAATTGTTAACCGTTGGACTCCGGGCTGCCAAGTCGTCGCCATAGTCGCCCAGTTGCCCAGTTGCCCGGCCTGTCAGCGACGCTCCAGCGTCTGGTTAGACGGCATTTTTTTGCAGGCCAGCGCCAGATTCGGAGTCGGAGTCGGAGACGGAGTCGGAGCAACAAAAACAGAAGTCCATAAAACATTTTTAGCATGTGCAGACTGGCGGCTTTTAAAATATTCAATCTTGGTGAGGCGACAGATGCGGGCTGATGATCTGGTCGTGTCAATGGTTTGAGGTTTTCGCATTTTATGGCCCCAGAAATGATGGTCCATCGAACAAAGAATGGCAAACTTTTTACCAACAGATTATTCTATGTTTTTTTGCACTGAGAAAAATCGGTTTTAATTAGATCTGAACATATTGGAAGATTTTAGGAATACAAAAAGAATAATTGTGAAAATATTATACTTTTCTGATACTTTTATAAACACTAATAATGATAATATAATTAACTATAATTCTACTATCCCGCTAACCAACATTTAAAGTAAGATCTTGCTGGCATTGCGCTTAAAATTCCCAAGTAGGAGTTCAGAAGCAAGCTGCTTTATAACTAGCTAGATGTCTGGAGTTGCACGCCAGTCAGCAAAATTGTGATTTTTTTTGCTGGAAATCGTAAGAAAAATATAACAAATAATATAACAAGCAAAAGGAATAAAAAAACAATATAACTCCCTGTCCATACAACTTTTCTACACTCATACAAATATTATTCAATATTTTAGAAAATTTCAAATGAGAAATAATCGCCCTAAAATAAAGAAAGAAATAAAGAATTTGTCTACAAATAAAAAAAAGTTTCCCTGCACTTAAGGCAAGGCACCATAACATTAAGGTAAGTCACCATAAATCATAGGACGAACCGCCTATGGCTTAATTTTCGAAATACTCGGGTGAAAAGCTGCGTTTTTAGGCCGATTTTAGGTAAAAATTTTTATGAGTGTATAGACAAAAAAACAATGTTTTTTTTCTGGTTTTATTTCTGTGTGCTAATAGCTCCCCAGACAAGCGAAGTTCCCAACCCAGCCGTGACCAGATAAATTAAGCCGCAGTCAAAGTTCAAAGAGTTTTCCCCCCCTTGACGACATTTGACATGGCAAACGATTCGTTAGTTCCCGCCTCGCTGACACACATATTATGCAGTTCCCCAAAAATATATGTATTTAGTCAGCCAAAAACGGAAGCCTCCAAAACTGGAGCGTAACCAATGCGGCGGGCAACCACAGGGTCCCACAGCCAAAGTGTCGCCTGTCAACTTTGGGGAATTGAAATGCGATGGGAAGCGGCTCTGACAATGGGCCTGCTGCTGCATCCGTATTTTTAGCTGTCGCCAGCCCTCGAGACATTTGACATGAGAAATAACATTTCAATTAGTTGATCGAATGCTCGATTTGAGCTAAATTGCCATTGGGGATAAGCGAGGAGCCTTCCTCCCGAAGGGGCGAGCGTGGAATGCGGCACGTTGTGGAGATAGCTTTAGCTTCAGCTAATGCCTGCTCAAATGTTGATTCCCTCACACATTTGCAGCTGATCCAGATAGCACGTGCGATAGTATGTATGTGCAATATGGCAAAGTGTAATGCCAAATGGTATCTAACAGATACACGCGCCGCACTGCAACGCTGAATGTTAATGTAAATGGCATATCCACGCCTGTATTTGTACGGGGCGTAAATAGTCCAGAGCGCGCTTAGTTGCGTTCGCAATTAATTCACAGTAAACAGCAAATGTTGCAAATAAATTAGCAGCGACAAAAAGTATCTGCAAGTGAAAACAACAACAGCCACGACAAAATCGAGTCTGAGCCGCATAAAGTGCAATTGAAGCCGCATGCGACACTGCCACTTTGCTTATCGCCAGCTAACATCGACTTTGGGTGCCAACGTCAATTGTTTGGCTATTCGTTTGGGTCTCGTGATACCTCTTAATTTGAATATAATATAAAGGATTACAATATAATACAATGTTCAGCAATCTATTAAGAATACTTGCTTGTATTTCAGTTTCCAGGCAACCTATCAGTACTTATAGTGCAGTCCCCTAAATATTTTAAAGTTTGTTGCTGAATTCGTAATTGGGAATTGTAAGGTGCAATTTTAGCAGCATCTCAACACTTAATGCTGGAGGGTTTTTCACCAGAAACCTTATAAGTAGTCATTTTGCTAATTGAACTTTAAGGAACCTAATTAGTACTGTCCCTGAATTCGTACTTGGGAATTTTTAGGTGCAATACCTACGACATCTGCACGATTAATGTGGTTATTTTGTCAGAAACTTGTTTATTAACATATTTAAGATTCCATCAATATATTTATTTGTTACTAGATTACTTGCTCTTTAGAGGGTATCCCAATTTCGATGATTCAGTGCACGGCCGAAATGCCATCGGAAAACGTCATAATTATCGGGGGTAGCTGGCTGAGTGGGCCGTCAGCTACGTTGGCTACAGATACAGATACAGGGCGCGCGGATACAGATATACTTAATACTACGTTCGTTTGCCAGGCACAATGCAAAATATATTGACTTAGGTCAGTGGCTCATTGAACGCAGAATGCAAATTGTTGTTGCCACTGCTGCCTGCCTGCTGCCGGTCGGTAATTCGCACTTCACACCCTGACGTGCATATGTCTAAACGACTATATGTGTGTGTGCGAGTGCTGTGTATCTCCAAGATACAAGACTGCAAGTAGCTAGCTGGCAAATGTGATAAACAAACCTGACGCCAGACGCCTTGTGAGCAGTTAAAATTAAAGGCAAACAACGGAAAATATTACCTCATCGAGAGGGATGGCATAAGTTATAGACCAGACCGATATATCTCGGGCGATCAAGGTTGCCATTGGCATTCAGAATGCAGAAGAACTCTTCGAAATATTGAGTTACCGGCCAAGCATTACCCGTATCCAACTATCAGGTTACTCGGAGATCCGAAATTATTGACCAGTCCGCAGTTAACTTTTATTGGTCGCGTCAATCTTCATGAGAAATGGTCAGAGAATATTCTGGGAATTTAAGTCCACAGTAACTTCCATTTAAAGTCTCATTAACAAGATAATCATAAAGATATTATTGGGCACAGAATCCTAATCTTGGAAACAGCTCATAAAAATTCCAAAATATAATAGAGACATAAGAAATCTGTCAGAGAATCTGACAGCCAGACAATAAATGCGCGCCCAGCCAATAAAGATATATGTAAATATTTCGTGGTCCCATTCCCCCAGATATTCCACAGATAGTGAAAGTGAAAATCAGCATAAAAATTGTTAACTAAATTGTTATTCAACAGCAATAATAAACAACAGACTACAAGCACAAATTTAGATAAGAGCCTCGAAGAGATACTCTGGGATGGCAGCATGTTTCGCTTTATTGTCGCCGCCATACCTCATCCGAATCCAAATCGATTCTATCCGATACGAATCGAGGAAATTTCAGCTTTCAGCACTGCCATCTGCCCGAAAATCTCCAGCGCCGAGAAAAACTTTACGATGTGCCAGACTATTAAAGATATTTAGATACACTCCTGAGGCTGAGGCTCTATTTTTAGCTCAGCCTTTGACTCAATTAGGTCCGAAGTGTGTTTGCATTAATTCGACCTCAAAATGGGTTTACACTTGGCCACAGTCGATGATTGCCCAAGTGTTCGGCACCCGATGATCGGCTCTAGAGATCGATTTGGCCAATTACCGGCTCCATTATGCGGCTAATTGCATTGTCGCCTGTTGGCCAGCTTGGAGACCACCTGCATGGAGCACGCGACTTCCATGCGATGACAGCCAGTCTTTTGTTCAGCGGCCCCGTTTTTATGGACACTTAACCAGGCCTGGCGCTATGCCAGCTATACACTACGTCTGGGCTTGTCCAGCATTTGTCATAGTCGTAGTCGGAGCACTTGTAGATCCAGATAGCTGGATAGCTCAGGTGGAATTGGCAGTTAACAACGTCTCCCGCGTTTATCGTTAATCGACTGACAATGTAATTGTGATTTATGCAAATTGCCAGGCTCGACACCTTTTGGCGAATTTATGCTGGCATTCAATTTGACCACCTCCCATTTCCATTCTTGCTGGCGGACTTTCTTCTTTCTCCTGGCAAGGGAGAGGAGTTTGCTTATTATGCTTGGCCATCTAGGAACTGTTTATTGACTTGGTCTGCGAAACAAAATAATTGGGCGGGCTGGAGATGGAGGTGGAGCCGCGGAACCCACACGAACTCTCTTGTTTTGATTTCTATTAATATTTTCTTTGGAAAAAATGATTGTTGCACCCCATAAAAAGCCATACACAGAGGCACGGACAGGCATTAATCAGGCGGAAAAGAAAAAAACTCAGAAAAAATCCGCAATTGAAGTAGTTCTGTTTGCTTAGTGCTTGTGTTTTCGCAGGCGAAATGAAAACAGTCGGCCGTAGCCAAAATATCTGCAGAATCGGGGGAATTACTACTGCCAGCAAATGGGGCTGTGTGGGGAGGCCGAAACATGCGTCAATAACCCCATTCCGAATCGCCATGAATCGATCGCTGGCGATGCTCTGCGATTGAGTAGATCCTTTGCTCGCTGCCATCAGCGCGGATGATGAAGATGCTTTTCCTGTATTTTTATTAGCTCCGCACTCTCGCCGGCTAAGTGGGCAATAAAAGCGGTTAGGTAGAGGAAGAAAGCGAGTATCTTAGTATCTGGTATCTGGTCAACCTGATAGTGGGCCAGACGCTCTTTGCTTATCGCCTCATCTGACCACTCTCTTAGTCGCCTTCCTCTTGGCCAGTGCAATTGGCAATAGGTGTTAGTGGCCAGTGTTAGTTTATGCGTGCTCTGATTTCATGATGTGTGAATGGGCTCGTTAAATGTTTGGCCAGCTAGATGGAGTGAGAAATTTGCCAGGTTGCCAGGTTGTCAGGTTGCTGGCTTGTTGTTAGTATGCCAACTGGTTTGTAAAAGGTTCTCCGGGGCAACTAACTTGATTTACTTATGGGTTGTTTCATTAGTTCATTATATAGTTAATTATTTAATTAGATCCATGACACCTTTGGCACTTTACAGTTTCTTGTTATTCCTGTAAAATGCACTAACAATTATATTGTTTATACCTAGAAAATACATTTAAATACTGATTAAATGAGTTTGGGTATAAATCAACAAATTAATATGTCCAAATCAATAAAAAATGTAGCAGAGTCTCAAAACTAAAATCTTTTAGAATTTAAGACCCGAAAAAAACAAGTATGCTTTCTTCATTTAGCCATTTAATTTTATATGAACCATTTAATCGTTTATGCTGTAAATTACGAGTGGAGATGAATAATTAGGTGGCAAACGGATAGTAAATTTTTCAAAATAATTATCCGGCTCATTCCCATTGCATTCCGTTTGCTCCGTTTCAGTTTCGGTTTCCCAACAGCTCTGCGGATACATCTGCTCCACTGATGCAACAATGTTGCCCAATGAAACACTTGTCGAGTACCTGAGATTCTCTCTCGGTTCGAACAAAAGCCATTTGAATGAATGTCTGTGCCATAATTTGCGCTAGATTTTGTAGGCCATGTTCCAGACACATTTGTGTTTCGTTCAATGTTTGTTTGCTCTGTGTACTGTACTGTATATACTACACACTCAGAGCGTTGCATAAATCATACATTCAACGCACTGAAAGTGCGTAAATAACGCGAGGATTACGGCAGAAATTATGAGTGGTGGAGCCACTTAATAATAACACTGATACTGCTGACAATGGTATCTACACAGAACCAAAAACTGATTTTTTCTATAATAATACAGAGTAATAAAGTAATATTTTTTATTTGAAAAGCTGCATTCTAATCGAATTGAGCTAAAATTATAAGAAATATACCACAATTTCCAAAATAATTTAAAGGTAAGCAAGAAGCTCAAATTTAAGCAATATTTCAACTCAAAATATGTAAGAATGTGAATATTTTTTTTTTTAATAGTTCTTTCCCCGATTATTCACTTTAAAGTTTGCTTAATTTGTTCTAAAATGTAATCATCATTTTTTTACTGCATATATGAAAACAATTTTCACTTGATTCTTTGTATTTCCGATCTAAACATTATGATGTCACGAACGACAGTAATTTCTGATCGTTTTGTTCTTCTCTGACACTGATACACCACAATTTGAATTCTATCTAACCAAGCCCTCTAATATCTACATATCTTCAGATTTATTATAGAAATATTTAAGCTATACATTCGGAAGTGAAGCTGCGGGAAGCGTTGTTAGTTTTCTATAATTTTTAATGGCAGGAAGATATTTAATCTAATTTATAATTGTTGTACCCAAGAACAAAATGTTATTGTCATAAGAAATAAAAACCTATAAACTTTTATTGAAATGCAATCCGATTGAGCGCCATTTAGGATCATTTTTTCTTACTGTCTCCCCGTCCAAGAGTCGAGTGTGTGTGCGGCTACTGTGCGACACTGCGACTTCTGTCCCACTCGAGTGCATTTTTATGATCGCTCATTAATTTTATGGCTTTTCATTTGTCGGATGCGGAGGCGGAACTCGGCGATAAGACCGCCTCGATCGCCAGCCTCATGGAGGAGATCCCACACATATGGCTTTGCGAGCTCGTTAGACAGAGCCACTTGTGATTGATTGGGTCGATCCGTGGCGATCCTCTCCAGCGGCGCAGTATCACGTATCTCGACCACTTGCTCCAATGACCGCGATCAGGCGGCAATCGCATAACTCGCGAATGGCTTTTACGCAGGATCGGCGACGGATTGCGAAACCGTTCAAAGCCATGGCCAAAACACGTAGCACAATCAGCTAATTGGACGCCCGACTGCCCGGTGTCGCTTTCATTAGCATGCAAATGCAGATCGCAGCGATATCTGGTCCGCTTCTGTTCCTTAATGGCTGCGACGTGTTTTGGTGCCTGCTCTTTTGTAATTAATGTGATCCGCCGACTGACCTTAACTGTGTGTTGTCAGACTGATTAAAAAGTGTTGAAAAACAAGTTGTTACTTGGCCCCCGCGCCAATCCCAACTCTGGGGGATATTGGATATTGGTTGTCGGAGGATCCTGACGCTGAATTGAAACCGAAACTGGCTTGCGGGCATTTTGTCATTTTAATGGTGGCTCAGGAATTGGCTTTTGCCTTTTGGCTTTCGATTTTTTAGTCTAATTAAGGCGAACATGTGGCAAGATCAATGTCGGCGGCGCCGCGGTGGCGTGCGTACAAGTATCTGACAGATACTTACGCGTTTATGGCGAATAAAACCAATATACTTATGCCAGCTACCGAAAATTAATTATTTATGCCATTCCCAGCCTCCTTAATTGCACTTCGCCGGCTGACAAATTGCATTCGCGTAATGGACTTTTCGTCTGGCATTGTTATTGCGAGAATTATGCGAATTTTGCATGCGATTTATGCGAGGCATGCGAAATCCCAACCATGGCATTGAACCTCCCAGGGATGTCTTCATTGGACTTGGGTTTTATGCTCTTACCAGTCAAGTCTGTCAGCCACCGAAAGCAGTTTCCTTTGCCAGGGGATTTATGCAATAGACAAAGTCATTTGGAGGAACACTCCTACAATTGACAAAGGGCAACCAGAGCGGAGAAAACAAACTACACACAGAAACAGAGTTCATGATTGCATGATAGAATATATAAAAAATTATAAAATCTGTTTTTAATCTATTTAAATCTATTTTATTTAAGATCTTCAGTATTTTATAATGAATAATGTGATAAGTTAATGAATTTTTTAGTTAAACATCATATATTTTCCTTAACGAGATTCGATCGATATTAAACGTAAAGATTAATATAGAAATCGATATTATAAATCTGCGATATATGTGCGATAAATCCATATTCTTTTTGATATATCGGATTGTGCAGAAGAAGTGTCTAAACTAAGATCAAAATATCATTGTAGGATATAATAATAAAGAGGTTAACAAAAATGTAGATATTGAAATATCATCATCAGTAAAATTAAATAAAATGTATAATTATATTTTAAACTTAAATAATATTATCGATATTCTTACCGATTTATCATAACAGCCTTCTCCTGTCGATAAACATTCCCAATTTAAAGCGCAAATATAACAAAGCTAATCTAATAGGAAAACTTTATTTCCAGTGCACTTTTGTCCATGAAAATGTTTCAAACTGTGAGTGTGTGGGCCACAGGCTCATGTCAAAGTCGTGAGGGAATAATAGACCGAGTTGATGAGTTGGGCCCTGCCTACCAAAATATTGTCACCGATTTGCATGCAAATTGCACGCGGAAGTTGCCGCTAACAAGGTCGTTAACTGAATTGAACTCGACCAGAACTTGGCTAAGACTTGGCAAGAACTTCACCGGAGCCCAGATGGAGTCAAAGTGCAAATATGTGGCCACCCGACGCCTCTGCATTACTCAAGCTCACGCCTGCGAATACAATTCAATCCAGAGGTCCGCCCGGGGTCGAGCCCAGCTAATGAAGTTGAGGCGTATCCGAATCCGAGTCTGGCTAAATTTAGCCGGATTGGCCAAGAGACCGAGGCCGGCTCTGGGCCTTTGCCACCTACGATAAATCAAAGTTAATCAGATCTAGTTTCGATTGGGTTTTTATGGCTCGCTGCGCTCGCCTGCCATTCGCTCCATTCGATGCCATTTAAATTAGCTGCCGGGTAATTTATCGCATTGTTGGCTCTTTGCAGGTTTCGTTTAGCGCCAGGATGCCGCTAAGTCCAGACACAAAGGCCCTGGGGTCCATCCAGTCCCCAGTTTACCTACCGACGACTCCTCCGACCCGGGCCTGTCTCAGTCGGTTGCATTCGACTGGAACTGAATGGGGAGCTACCAGTCGCCTAGTCGATAATTACGCATATTTTGTTGCCTGTTTTGACGCTGCTTTTTATTTTTATTCAATTTTATGCAGTCGATGCTGGGTAAGGGTATTAAGAGCTTGCTTCACTGCGGAAGAGGGCTCAACTTATCAGCAGATTCTCGTAAATTTCGCCCCTTAATTGGGCAGCTAAATATTAAATTGTGAGAGCTGAAGACTCAACTCATAAGCCAGTTTTTCCATGAAATATTGGTTGAAGAAATTCTACTTAATAGCTACTAAATATTAACGAAAGCTAATGGACTAATTAATTGGCTCTTATTCTAGTTTGTTGCATTTGTAAGAATTATTGAATTGTCTCTGTATACATAACAATTCTAGTAATTGCATTTATAAAAATTAAAAAGAAAAAACTTAAGTAATAAACGATTTGTGTTGCATTTAAGTTAGAAAAACCTCATCCCATTTATGGTGTCTTTGACTCTATTCCTCTCTATTCCCTAATTATTTCTTGATTGTTTTTCCTTTCCAGATAGTTTATTTATTTTAGGCAGCTAGTTCCGAGTAGCTCGTCGCCCTGTTAATCGACCATTAAAACAATTTGTTCGCCATCTAATAAATCTATTTTTAGTCGGCCTGTTGTTGTTGTTATTCCTGACCTCTATCATTGATAGTTTACACAAGTAGGCGTAGGAAAATAATGCACAAGGGCATGAAAACTTCGGCGCCTCAATAAAAATGCGCCGCCGAAGTTTAATATTATTTTCCTGCACTCCATTTAGCATGGCGGGCATTGTCTTGGTGTGAGGATTGGCCATCTCTGCCTTTTTAGTAGCTGTTAAATGGCATGGACACAGTCGGTGGTCTCCTCCAGAGATCTAGGTTTTAACACCCGACCAGAGGAGTCCAGAGACTCTGCTCTGGTTATATGCTGCAAAATGGGTTTCAGTTTACACACTTGTTGCCGACGACTCCTTTTGCCCACATGGAGTATGGTCTTGTCATCGCCTGGAATAAGGCGCTTATTTATTTGCCAGAGTTTATAAGAGGAATCTCAAGGTATCGCGTTGCAGAGACGTATCGCAATTATAAATCAGTTTAAGTCGCCTCGCCTGGACCCCCTGACATTAAGCAATGAAACCTTTTGAGCTCTGTTTGGCTTTGTCTTTGTCAAGTGGGCCGTCGGGCGTCCGGTGTCTGCCGTCTGCCCTCCACCGTCACCTGTCCGTCAATCCTGTCCAGATCGCCTTCCACGCTCCGTGTGGCACCTTTGTTTGCACAACTCCGACGAACTGATTGCCAAACACCGAACGCGGACAAATGAATGATTGCCTCTGCTCGGATCTTACGGATCTCTCGCCGATCTCTCTCACGGATATGCCATGTCTATGTTTGCTAATAACTCAACAGCTAATCAGCAGAGATCGGGAGGGGGGATGGGGGACTCGCAGCGTGTAGCCCGCAATTAACCGAGCAGAAATGTATCTTTCGATCTCAGCAGCAGCATCTTTGTATCTGCATCAACAAACATGCATCAGCACATGCCGCGCTGCATTAGACAAATCAATTATGCTGACTCTTCTTGGGTGGGGCCTGCGATATATGTTTGAGCATCTAATGGAGATGGGGATAAGCCGATCAGTTGGGCTATGGGAACGGAATTCAGAATGCAGGAAGAGAAAAAGAGGCTTAGGTCGTACTCAAGGTGCACTGAGATAAACCATGATGAAGGTAAAAAGTTTAGAGTTTAACAAGATTTAAAGTTTCAAAGTTATGTAAGCATGAACCTTATGTTTTTCCCCCAGAAACTCCAGAATGACTTGCTAAGATTGTATATTTTTTGCTGATTTAATCCGCATAAATCTAAATGCAACTATTACGGGGGATTTGGGAATTTGTCATAACTTCTTACGCTTTATTGATAAAACGGGTCAGAGGCTGATTGTTATTATATAACTTATATAGAATTTGCAATACTTTAAGTATTTTTAGCACTATATTTTCCCATTGAAAGAACCCAACAAGAACTTGATTGAATCAACTCCCAAATATAACAAACAACTTAATTTTCTGAGTGAGTTTAAGTCTCTTCGCATGACCACGAAAAGTAAATTCCTTGCAAATTCCATCAAAATGTTGTCAGCTGACTGCGAATTTTGATAGTTATCGCGGAAATGGCAGAGCAATAACCGATAAGGCTCGACATGGTTTATTTGCCGCTCGCCTTATTTACCACTTATATTTATAGCCGGGCAGAAAAGAGCCGCCCAACTATTAGCGCAAGTCCGCACTTTGGGCCCGCTATTAATCAACATAATTGATGACAATTGGCGCGGTACGTTCTGGTGCGTTGTGTCGTAACAAAACGCTTATCGGCCATAGCTGAATCTAACACTATTAGTCAATGGATCGCATCGTACCAGCTGCCTATCATCAATTTATCTGCAAAATTCTCAGCGGCACTCGAACTGCGCGCGCGCGGATGGAGCTGCATTCTTGTCTCACTGATTTATGAATTTGACCGCCGAAGGAGCTCCTCGCTCAGTTAATGACCCTGTCATGCTTATATATATAGTATACTATATATTTTGCATTCAATTTTCCCCTAGCCCAGATCAATGACCTCCCAGTAAGTTAGTAGGCAACGGATCGGCACAGTCATTGAAATCAATTCAAGGCACACTCTCCTAACACACAAGTTGCGATCGGCAGCTTGATTGGCCCACCGATTGACGCTTTGACTGAGTGACCTAGTGTAGAGTTCCAGGAATTGCCAAGATCAATAGCTTTTCAATTGAACTCTATCTGGGAAATTTGCCTGACTGCGATGTCTTGGGAAATCACTGGAAAATCACACGAAAATTGTGAATCACTTCTGGGAACATCTAACTATGTTTATGGGAGACTTCTAATTTCCCCCGAGAATTAATAAGTTTGAATTAATATTAGTTGAATATTCTAAAATTATTAAGAATTAAGTATGTAAATTGTAAATTTGTCAATCTTAAAAATGTTGTGAATTTACAAAGCCTTACACTCATAGGATAAACTGGGAAACCTTGATAAAAAAGTAAACTTAAACAGTTATTATCAGAAAAGTCCCATTGGAAATTCTTTAATATTATCAGGATCTATAGATTTATAAATAAACACTTGTTCGCTCCGGAAAACCTGCCTCTTCAGTAATAATTCAATGGTGATCGGTCCTAATCAATTGTAAGGTGCGTAAAAAAAAGTATCTCACAACACGAAAAGCAAGTGAATAATTCCAAAGTTTTCTCGAAAACCCCTTTCATAATATTATTAGCATTTTCAGTGAAATTTTCATCATTTGCATGCCATTTGCATTCTTAAAGTTAACTTTCAATGAACCAAATATGTAGCACAATTTTCCTGGAAAAGATATCGCGCGCGTTTTAAATCGCCAGCAAGGGCTATTGCTTTGTTTTTTTCAGCTATTTAGTCAAGCGATTAGTGTCAATTTGTGTGGAGCATAACTATAAGTACACACTCATAGTCATATATATAGTATGTGCACTTGTAGTTATGGCCACAGCTTTGGTTGCTTTCTCGCAAAGTTTTGTGTGGCGGCGTGTTTATTCAATTAGCATTTATTTTTTTCCGTTTCTGCCCGGCTATTTGGCAACTCAAGAGAGGGGTTAAGCTACAAAAAAAAAAAAAAAAGAAACAGAAGAAAAAATAAGAAAAAGAGGAACGAAGCCGGCAACGATGGCATGGACATAATTGCAGGCTATTTATCACGGCCGGTTCACCGCTGACAACTCAATGAGCAGGCTACGCAATCGCAGAGCTCGAATTAACACACCTAGGACACGTAGCAGATGCCATTGGGAACACCTGCCCCACCTGCCGCGGCCAGGTTCAAGACCCAGCTCCATCCCGATCACGATCCCCATCCGCATTCGCCACTGCATCCTCGGACATTTAAATGCAGACAAAGTAATTGCGGAGCGCTGGCTGATTAAAATGGATTTATAAATTATGCAGCGGCGCGATTAAAATCGCCTGAGCGAGTCGCGTCGGCGGCGCTAACAAAGCTGTCTGCGATTTTTTTTTCCCCCCCGCCCCAAGGCAGAGGGCTTTTCCTGTGACTCCTTACGTGCCCGCAGTTTGGCTAATAGAAAGATTTATCACCCCGTCGGCGACTTGCAGGCCAAGTTGCAACGAGTCGCATCCGCAGGCGCAGGCGCAGTCGACGGTCGCCCGATTTCCAGCTCAGCGATAAAAACCGCCTTCAACTCGCGACCGCGTTACGATTTCAATTTTCATTTCATTTGCACGGCGCGTCAAATTTTCTGCCCTAAAGCATTATTTATGGGCACCAAGAGAAATAAGGATATTATTTTGGGAACAATAACGAGTTTTTAATATGTTTATCTGTCTTTTTTTTTTTTTTTTAAGCCGTTATTTTATATTTTAAAGCTGTTTTACCAGCGTTTTATCAGAAATAAATGTAAATATTTCCAATTAATGTTCAATATATATTTTTACTTGTAAATGAAAAATTATTGTTAATTTTTTTCAGTGTCTTTATGTTCGGATATCTCTCTTTCTAGGTTCCATCTTCGCTTTTCCTTTTAATTTATGGCATTTAAATTGCAATTTCTTGTCGAAGAGCCCCGAGGGCTGGGACGTTGAAAAAGCTGGCCAACTCTTCGCTGACTGCGATTTTCACACCTCTAAATTGTAACGCTTTTTCGGTTCCCCAAGTGTTCTTTCCATTAGCATCTTCGGACAGGCCGGGAATATGCATATCCACCACGTATGTATGTATATACATATTGATTTGGATCGGAGGCTGGGCCAGCCCACATGTGAGCCACTTGGATATCCACTTTTCCTTGATTTGTGGTCAACGCGAAATCACTTTTCATGGGAAATAAATTTCGTTGAATGGGCAAACTAACGGGTATGTGAGATATCTTTGGCCGATTCCCTGCTGATTTGATAGATTGTGTTTTTTCAAACACATGGCTGGGATAGGTGCGAAAACTTAAACGTTGTTTGGTCTTGATTTTTAGGGAAATAAATTATGGCAAACATTTAAAATGTGTTCAGAATAATTAAATAAAATAAATAAATAATAATGACATGCTAAAATTCCAGTTGTGTTAGGGAGAAATAGAATAATCAGGCTAGATATGGAAAAATAATATCTTAAATTTCTAGTAGTATTGGGAAAAATATATCTATAACCTAAAACATAAGTATTTAACTTTAAAAGTGGTTAGATTTACCCAAACTGCATACTGTAAGTGTGAGATATTTGCTGAATCGCGAGTCAGGGCTTTGGGCACTACTGATATACTAAACAATGACCAAGGTTAGATAATGTTATCTGTTTCTATAAATTTAAGAGCAGTTCACAATATCTGCACACTATTCCTTAAATAATATTTATTACTTTGTTTCGACTATTTGCGCCGCCATTAATAGCTATAATAAATCTTCTCATACCGAGTGTTAATTAGAAGACCAAAGTTACATATCACAAACCTGCACACACACCGTAAACGATGACCATTAAAAAGCCATTAAAATGACGCAAAATGCAAAAGCGTAAAGCAAATAAATGCGTTCATACGTCAGACAAGGTAAACTATTTGATAATCACGCCCAGAAAAAGAAAGTGTCGCCGAAATGCCATTGATTTTACCTGCCTTCGATTCGAATGCAATTAAGTTTGGCCGTCGCACATGCTCGTATCAATTAGGCGAACGACCGCCCAGCTATTGGTTGTGGGCCAATCCGAGAGCATTTATCTTCATTAGACCGCCGCCGAGATACAAATCAATCTGCTGCAAGAGGGTGGAGACTGGAGGCGCTCTACGAGCGTCTACTATGTAAATATCGACTGATGTAACGCCGCAGATAGGCTGGCCCATTCAGTTTTCCTTTTTGGCCAAACTGTGTGGCAATGGCGTGGAAAGCCTTCCCCGGCTCCCAGCTCTGCGCAGTCGATAGGCAAATCAACAGGTTGGACGGGCGCCAGTCACCACCGGACAAACTGGTAGTGGGGCTCCTCGCCTCGTTCAATCTCAATCTCAATCAAAGTAAAATTGTATCTGCATCCGAAATGATTTGCGAGCCGGAGAGCAGGAGGGGCAGTCCCCATACCAATCCCAATCCCAAACCGAATCCCAATGCAAGGTGAATTGAATCTAATCAAGGCACCGTTAGGCTAAGATCCCAGATCACTATCTAATCGGGAGCTGTCCGAAGAATTTCAAAGCAATTAAAACGCACCGGCTGATGGATGCTAGGCCTTTCGCCACCTGGACGGGTCTCCCTCCCAGCGTTTTTGGCAGGGCAAACAAATGCAGTTGTCGGCGATCAGCTGCCTCAATCGACACCCACGGCGCTGGATATTTCAAATGGAGTTAATACTTTAATTGATCTTGCCGTAGGTACATTGATTTCGGTGTTACAACAGCGCAGCTGCTCCACACGAGCCACCCACGAGCTACCGAATGGGGCATCTTCGAGATGCACTGATAAAAATGCAGAAAAGGAAAAGATAAACATACTAGAAAGTTATGGAAAGTAAGATCCAAGATAAAAGGGTAAAGAGACATTTTGAAAAACTAATAAAAAAAAAGGGGGAAACTGCTAGAAAGGCTAAGGTAATAATATGTGCTATTTATTTCTATTTTATATTTATTCTATTTTATTTATTTCTATCTATTTATTTAAATTAAAAGAATAATCTTCCCTTATTTGACTTCTTTGTTATTTTCTCTTATTTATATATATTTTATTTCCAGTGTACAGCTAACAACTATATCTAAATGCCTGAATATGGGGTTGAAAGTGTGTTTCGAGTGCCTGGAGATGATTATGAAAGCCCATTCGGATGCGGGCTGGCGCATTGGCTCGTGCTAATGTCAAGCAGCATGGATGCTGCTGCTGCTCCCGGAGGAGGTTGCTTCCCTACTTCGGTGATTAAGTGCAGTGGATTTGTACTATATATATTTAGGGAGCAGCCACTTAACGCAATAATCCGCAGTTGCCATCGCCCTGAGTGCGTGGAACTCTTTTTTTCCAGCATGTTCGGATTAACACACTTAAGGAGTTCTTTATCTAATACTGGAAGATTGAGATCGTTTCCTTAATTTCATTTATCCTAATGTTTATTACTAAAAGTAAATGGTTATAGAGATATTTGTGGCGGTAAATTCAGTGCTTGTTAAGGGTAAGAAGATGAAGAGGCTTTTTATTCAATTTTAGAATAAACAATATATCACTTTCTCGCTGTCTGCAATCTGTCTCTTCTAAATTCCACCACAAGAGTACATTCTTTTCACCAGTCAATTGACTGATCACCTTAGTTGTTCCATTCCCGGACTACCCAGAAATTTATTAGCATCTGCTGTGTCCAAGTGGCTAATTTGGCACTCGGCAACAATTCAAGTCTGCAAAAGTCCAGTTGCCGCGACACCTCCCATAGATCACCGGCAGTGCCTTGGCCTGATTGCGTGGGAGGAGTGTGTGTGGCTGCCGCGCTGTCACGAACTGTCAGAGACGTTGCAATGGTAATTAGCAAGGCTCCCTCGCCACAATACGAACTCCGGTGACATTTGTCAACAACAATCTGTCAAAATAAAATGCAACAAAGGCCGCACTAGCTGGCTGGCGACGGCCATAAATTTAATGCACTGCCTATTGGCCGGACTTAAGCAATTTTTATGGCCGATATGCGATATCGGTCAGGCATCGTGGTCAATTAGACGGCCACGATTCCGGTGGGCGAGTGGCCCGAACAAAGGCCAGCAGCGGCTACCCGTATTACTTACATTGTACAATTTACAATGCTAATGGAATTGGCCTTTACCAGCCGCCGAATTATCATTCATAAATGTGGCTTATAAATGGGTCAATCAAGGCAGCAGAACGAAGCGAAGTTGGTAAGAGAATATTGCAACTATGAGATACTACCTGTTACTGCTCAGAAACAATACCTATTTTGAGACGAAGTTCATTGAATACTTCCTTTATTTTAATAATTAAACCCGTCTTAAAATTGTTCAACAACTTTCCCGAAAATTGCTTTGCCAATAAGAAATTCTCAGCAAGACAAGGGGCTACCCCTTCTGGCCTACGTGGTGGGCCCGGTATTAAAATTGTTGAACAAGTTAACAAGTTGTTTCGGACCTGGGGCAGTGGAGCACTTTCAATTGCAGCAAATTGAACGTTTAAAATTTATTGTCGCTGTTCAGTGCCCACGTGGGTGATCATTTCTTACATTTTCCCTTTTTTTGGAGAGCTCTGAGTTAGTGGGTCACTGGAGCCAGCCTCATTATGCAACTGCAAGAGGGCCCCTTTGTGGGTCATTAAAAGCTGGCTATAAAAACGAGCAATACGCTATCTCCTGCCCAAAGAAGTCATTCATCCATGATCGCCTTCGCAGATCTTCCGCCTTGAGGGGCTCGCAGCAAATAATGCGGAATACCATGGCAATCTCGGACCAACTCCGATGGCTGTTTGGCAAATTAGCGAGCTCGTTAAGAGGCCAGCCAGCCAGGCAGCAAGTCAGCCAGGCAGTGCGCTTCTATGGGCCAAAAAATGCCATTGAAAACAAACAGATTGCGGCTCTTAAAACTTCGCCTAGCACTTTTAGTGGCGCTCATAAAATTGACCTGCCACGGAAGCCTTTTCCCGCTGTCCGTGGGCCAGCCAAAGTGTTTGATCTTCCTACGAAAGTGGGCTCATAAAGCCCATCGATCCGGCAATGATCAGCGGGCAATCAAATGGGATAATTAATACTCCGCCGCCTGTGAATGGGCTAATGGTAATGTGAACCAGAAAGTGAATGAAATGCGAAAGAATTTCCACCGATGCGGAAGCACTTTCCAGCGGAATGCCATGCCGCCTAACCCCGCTCGGAGCACGTTATGTCATTCCATTCTAAAGGGGCGGGGGATTCGGCGCAGGGAGTTCTGGAAGAGCCCAATCAGCTGCCCATTCAACCAGACATACATACATACTTCCTCATTGCCCTGGATAATCCAGGCAGGCGGTCATAGATACTAATTGAAACTCATTGTTCACTTTTGACGCCCATCAATTGCCTGGCGAAGCGATGACGACGATGCCCTCCTCTCTTCTTCTGGCCAGCCCAAGCAATTGACACTTTTCCAATTCCACCTTCGCATACACATGGTCGGCGTGCCAATGGTTAGTAGGGGGGATCAAAGAAGGGGCTGTGGGGATGGCAGATGCCATGGGGAACCCGCACACCTTGCACCCATGCCGCCGCTGGCGTCAATTAGTTTAAATAAAGCGAGTATACACACAGAGAACAGGCTTCGAGTCAATGGCCCAGGCCCATGACCACACTGGGAGAAATATTCAGAGCAGTAGAAGCGATCAAGTAGCTATTTTTCTTACTTTTTCTATTACACATTTTTACAATAAATTCATTTATTCATTTTATAGTTTATCATTCTGCTTGAAATGCATTTTTACATGATTTAAAGGATAAACTTATTTTGATGAAAAGAAAGCGAAAGAAAATATAATATAAATTATAGCCTAAGTAGTCTGATTAAGTTATCTTTTGAAATTAAGTAGCTAAGATTCTTTCCATCTTAGTTATATGGTCTTCAGGGAACTGTAATGATGATACACCCAAAGAGGACTGCTATTATCTCCAAGACAATAAACTTAATATGTGATCTTAATTTAAAGTGAGTCCCCTAGGACTGGAAAGATAAAGTTATCCAATTCTCTGGAAAATTTCAAGCAGATAGCTTTAACATCGAGTCATTTGTCATTAGTTTGCATAGAAACAGACGATAGATGGAAAGTATCTGAGTGACTAAGGCAGTAACGTCAACATAAATATATTCAAACGTTAGTTTATACTTTCGGTGTGTGCAGAAGACGGGCAGAGAAAATTTCTGACTAGTGAGTCGTGTCAAGCCATTTTACTATAATTATTTTGGAATTTTAAGGATCTAATGATACTATTATTCGTTATAAAGAAGAACGTTATAAAGAAGAACTTTGAGTTTCTTAAATAAGAAACCCTATAGAATTTCTTGAAGTGCATTCCCTTGGTCCCAGGTTCAGATCCTCTTCCAGACACATGCCGCCCTCCTTCCTTACCCCGATCCACCGAAAATCCAGCGGGCATGGTCATTAGAATTTTGTATACACTGCACAACATCAGCACGCACTCTGGGACTCGCTGTGTGTGTCATCACCTCAATTGGGTTCACTTCCTACTTGCAAGGCGCAGCCGTGATCACGAAATGTATCTGCCGTATCTGTATCTGTTTCTGCAAGATACGCGCCCGCCATTAGTCGCATTTCGCTTTTCACTTTTCCAGCGGAAGTCATTTTCGAGTTAAATATTTTCGAGTCACCAGAGAGACCAGAGAGAACCACATCCCGCCTGGTCGGCGAGTCGAGACGCGTTTTATCTACGCAAATTGCACACGCACTTAACCCGCTTCCAGTAGCTAAAATAGCTAATATAGAGCGGGATCTCGGGCACGCGGGTCTCGTGGCCCCCTCTACCCCCTCCTAGAGCAGCCCCCTTTTTAGTTTTTTATGGCCGACCATAGTCGTGCATATTAAGAGGCTCGGGAAGGGGGCTGGGTACGTACGCTCCTGGCATGCAAAATTGTTTTCAGCGCCCCGAAAATCGGCCGATCGCCGGGTAGATTAGTGCGGCAATTTGTCGATTGCCTCTGTAAACTTGAGCTATTAAGTGCGAACATATTTAAGGAGGAGGTCCAATCCAATCCAAGGAGAGTCGGCTTTCGTCTAAACCGGATTCATAACGTGCAAACAGCTCTTGTAAACTCAAAATTTGTTATTTTGTGCGCGTGTTCGGTGGCGAATGGTAATGGCACTATAGTGCCTGGATCTGTTGCCGTGAAACGATCATTAATATGTCATTTACAAGTCGGCAAATTGTCGCTAATAAATTGTTTTCAGCTTGGGCACAAATAATATCCTCAGACAGCCAAGTAAAGACTTTTCCTCAAGCACTCAAGTGAGTGGGGAAATGGGATTATTTTTAATTTGTTTAGAGACTCTAAATGAATAGTTTATGAATGAATTTAAACTACAAAGACTTTATTTATAAATAATAATAGTAGTACCTCTACCAGAAAGTAAGAAAATATCTTTATATTAACGATTAAAAATATGTTCCTGCAGTTAATAACAAATTGAATATATTTGTAAGCCATTTAGTATCAAAGAACCATAGCTTTCCCTGCTGACCCATCCATCAATTTCACCTTCAATCATAATCTGTCAGCACCCATAAGGAAAAAGAGAGAACTTTCGCTTTTCTCGGCCCCCAAAATGTTTGACTTGAGTAAACAAACGTTTTTCCCGCACATCTTTGAAGAAGTTTGGGAAGTGTCAGCGCTATGTAGAAGGTGTAACCGGAGTTTACTCGTGAAATACTTGGAACTCTTGGACTCTCTTATCAATCTCGCTTTCCTTAAGATTTACGATAGCACCGGCAATTGGCAATTACAGTGCAATTAATTTATAATCCCCCGGGGGCACTACTAGAGACCTACTTAAGGCCCCAGAGTAGGTGACACACTTAGGACCGAACTTTTTATGGGGCAATTCCGAAGATAACGCACTTGGAGCTTTCCTATATGATATTTATGATTGCCATCGGCGAGACCTGGAGCCGGGGAAGTCTTGAGGAATTTTCTCATGAAATATTTCCAACTTATGGTAGGTGTTGGGCAATGACTCGAATTATCTGCGCTATCGGTGAGCAATTTCGGTTCGAATTAATCACAACATTTGCACGAAATCCGGTTGGCTAAAAAGGCTTCGAGTTACCGAAGAAAATCGTGAAAAAAGCGCATTTGCATCGCCAACGTAGAGTGCATTAATAAATTGATCCAGTTTCGGTTTCGACTTGGGTTTTTCCTGTTTTTATTTGCAACTTGTAGGTGGCCATGTTTTGACTGTTTCCCACTTGTTGCGGCCCCGGCTCTCTGAAGTTGACCGCTTTCTGTATATATATATATATATAGAGAGACCATCCAATTTTCGTGCTAACCCAAATTTGTTCATACTCCGCGAAACGCGTGTCTGGGTCTCCAGATTTACGACTCAAATGACCATGAACGTGTCGGTATGGAGATGTCTATATAGACGGGGGTACGTATCTGGGAAATTATCGCTTCGCTATGCGAACCACAAGTGAAACGAATCGAAACCAAAACCGAAAAGTAAAGAAAACTCTCAAAAATGCAGTAAATGAAGTGTGTAAAGTGTCTTTATACTGCTGTCTGGATGTGTATTAAAAGTGTTAGCTTTAAAGTGAGTGATTTGTGGTAAAGTGTCGGTGTAACCTGAATTGGAGGGGATTATGTGATCGAAGCTAGCATTTTATTACGGGGAACTATGATAAGTTATAGTACATATCGATTGGTAAAGTTTTAAAGGAAGAAGAAACATGATATTTACTGATTAAGAAGTCTTACTCCATTTGTTGGAATTTAGTTGGCAGATCCACATAAATGAATATACAAAAATTGTTTCAGTTTCTAGTCAAGACATTTCATCAGTACTAATATTAAGAACGATCAACCTTAAAGTTATGTCGCTTTTACGACGCTAAACTCGTACTTGAGAGTTGTAAGTGCACTTCCTGCCACAACTTAGTACGCTTAATGTAAATAGAGAATTACAAAAACTAATTTTTATATATATTCTAAATATCCCAGCTCATTTTTACTGATTAAATATACAATATAATATTATAATATAAATATATTAATTATACAAAATCACTGTTTATTATCGTACTCATACTCCCCATTTTCTTTCACAACCTTCACTTTTAATTCATTGCCAAAAAAAATATCATATTGCTGCATTGTCTCGAGTGGTTTCTGTGCCACCGGGCACCGCTTATATTTCTGCTGGTTGGACCTGAATCTTGGCCAGAGTGAAAATGAATTGCCCGTGTAAAAATGATTGTAAAACAACGCCAATAACCACGGCAGCAACAGCAGCAGCAGCAAAAGCAACAACATTCGAGAACTGCGTGCAAAATGTCATTAATCATTGTAATTTATATTGCGGGGCCAGCTTCATAAACCATCGACATCGACGACTTCGGGGGCCGTTTACAAAATAATTTTGGTTTTTTGAATTTACGCATAATTTAACATTGTGTCGTCAACGGTATGGGGAGGGGCAGTGGGACAGAGGGGCGTGGCCAGGTAGTTAGCAATGGAATGAAATTTCCGACCAACTAAGACCTAGACCTTTTTTATGTAACCGACAAGTGAAGGTGGGCTGGCCGAAAGCAGAGAAAGGCGACCACCAGTTCATTGCCACCTGGCTAAAAATAAAGAAGTCAGCTAGATGAAGAAAAGTCGAGTGGCTGCCGGAAAAACATGTGTGCAGAGGAAAAGCCAC
The DNA here is from genome assembly GCA_008042475.1 of Drosophila kanapiae. Classification (NCBI taxonomy): domain Eukaryota; kingdom Metazoa; phylum Arthropoda; class Insecta; order Diptera; family Drosophilidae; genus Drosophila; species Drosophila kanapiae. The sequence continues at coordinate 73,664 of VNJM01000360.1, read as the reverse complement.
CAGCACCACCTAACCCACGCCGACTTGCGGCCAAATCCATTTGACATATTGCGTCGTCCGCTCGCCAGTTGGCTATCCCATCCCTCCCCCTTCGATGCCCCCGGAAACTGCGGAACATAATCTTATCTAAAACAAAACACTTTCGCGGTATTTCCATGTCCCCATGCTGTTGCCCGGCGCATAAATCAGCCAGCACTACCGGCACCACCGACGGATGATGAGCCGCGACGCTGACAATAGGCTGTCAGGTGCTGTCTTCCCCCATCGCCACCCACTCGCTTACACGCAGATATGTCCACCCCGAAAATACAGTCTTCCATAAGTATTTATATAGCCATCAGATGGAGTTGTCTGCTGCATGCAACTTTAATTTCCTCCGTGTAAAATTATTTGTTTCTATTTTCTTAAATACAGAAAAAGGGATTTTTTCATTTAAAATTTCATATTTTGGGTTATCAAAGGTTTTATTTGGTTCAAATATAGAACGCATCTAAAACAAAGTAAAATAAATGTACCTACTGATAAATATACTTCAAAATATCTAAATGTTAATGTTTTTCCATCAGTTTAGTTTCCAAAAACTCAACAAAACTGCTGTTCCGTCTACAATTTGTGTTCAAGTTGAAAAATCGAAATCCTCTAACATGAAAGGGTGTTTAATTAAGAAAACTAATTGTATATATTTTTTAAAATAAGGAAATCGGAATTTCTTGAAGTTAAACTATTATATTTACATTTAATCAACTGTTTATTTAACTATAAAATTGAAAACAACTCAATAACCTTCTAAATTACCTAACTTTATATGTTTTATATATGCTCCTGACTTCAGCTCCCAAAAGAGTGTTTAAAATTCTACAAAACTTCTAATTCCATCTACAACTTATGTCCAAGCTGAAAAATTGAACAATAAATTTGTGTGTGCCGCCGTCTGGCCAGAAAAAGCAAAGATCACCCAGTAGATCTTTCAGTATCCGTGACGTAGCCAGCGGAAAAATGTTTGTGTAAAATTAATTTATCGTATTATGTGCGGAAAGTGATATAATAGGCATACTTGGGAATTAGCGGTGTTGAAATTTCCCTTTATTCTTTTCAAGTCTATATGTAAGTATTTATCAAAATCTCGGGGGATTAAGGTTGATGCAATTATCTAAATTTACAAACACATATAGAAAAAGCGGAGGGAAAAGCTCTTGGAATGGCGTCACAGTCTAGCCTCGATCTAAAGAAGTTCACTTTCCCAAATCGATGCCAACAAAGGTGACTTCTGTTGATACAAACATTAAATATTTAACAACTCCAGAACACGTCTTGGTAAAAGGTTGGGCTTTTATTATTGCTGTAGCCCAAAAACTAAAAAACGAATGTAGAAGGCCTGGTATTTAAAAAGACAATTAACACGCTGGAGTCTGGAGTCTGGAGACCGGAGTCAAGAGTGACAGTGAAAGTAACAGCAGTCGGATCGATGCAATGTTGGCCAAACTGTCGGAGCAACTTCATCAACTTCAGCGGCGCGAAAGACGGGCCGTAAATTAAGTTATCAAAAGATGCTGTCGGAAGCTCTTAGCATCTTGGCCAGCCCGGGACCCGGTCCGACTTGGGCTTCACTCAACTTAACACCTTCGGTCCACGCACTAAATCAGTCGCATAATTGCCGAGTGGCCGCCGGGCCAAGTACACTCCATACATCATCTCGAGAAATATGCACGCCCCCTGCGAGGGTTTTTCCTCCCGGATAGGGATCGGGGCTAGGGTTCAGGTGCAGGTCTGCCAGGTCCTTGCCTCTCCAACGACACCGTTAGTTGCTGCAGCAATTTGTGGTCGTTGCAACTGGCGTTGCGCTTCACCTGACTTTTGGAGGTCAACTGGTTTTGGCCGATGATGAGCCTCGGCAACGGCAGATGCAAGCTGACAGAGTGGAAAACTCACGAAATTTGGCAATTTTCATTTTGTTTGGACAGCTTTATTTCAAAGCATTTGTCTCGGCTGACGTTTTTATTTCGAGTTTCTTGGCTTAGCGATTTTTTTGGCGTTTTATACGCGTTTTTCCAGTGGCTTATGAGAGAGTATGAAGTACGATTAGTTAAGTATAATGTTTGCTTGTTTTTTGTGGCTTAAATCATTAAAGAAATCAAGTTAAGTCTCTTAAAGTCTTCCTGTATATAAAATATTATTATAAATATTTATTTTTTATTAAAACAATGTTGTTTTCTCGACTTAAATTGATTTTAGAGGGATTAGATATTAAATAAACAAAGAAAATTCAACAAAGAATGTTTCAAAATCTTTCTTCCATATAGACCTGTATTGTTCAGTTTAAAACATTGTTGTTTCCAAGTAATTCCCTTTTTTTCAATCCACTTTTAGGAATATAATTAGTTAAATATGGGAAAAATGTATAAGTAACTTAACCTTAGCTCTCCGATCAGAAGTTGGGGATTAATAATTAATTTAATATTATCTTGTATTCATTTTTTGTCACCTTGATTTATGAGATTCTTCTCCAACCAAATCAAGTGCGAAACAAGTTTATTGTCTTATGGCTTTACCACCCACAATAGAAATTTAGCAGAAATGTCCAAAGATTGTTCCATGAGCGTGATTTTTGGTGCACTTTGGACAATTTACAGCCCATAAAACCCTCACTAAGTCACTAATAAACACAAATTGCTTTGTTGCTTGCCACTGATTTGGCTTGTGAAAGTCTTTGGTTTGAGGGTGAGAGTACCCGCCTCCGAACCCAACCAGGGACAGTGAGGGGGGAAAGGAAAACCTCCCGACATTTTCCACTTGTTGCGTGACCATAAAAATCTTTCTCGACTCGGGCGAGCACTCCATCAGAGAGCGGTCCTATAAAAAGCTCTCTTTAATACGGCAATTTCAATCTTATCGCACTCCACTCGCATTATCGGGCCGTTCGATCGAGTCGAAAAATCAAATTAACACCTGAGGCAGCCACCGTGAGCCGTGGAGTGGAGTGCGAGGACCGTACGGGGAATTAAAAAATTTGTACCTGGCCAAAACAAAATCCCCGATATCGCTATCTATGCGGCATCAGAAGCTCATGATGTCTCAATGGCGCAAAAACCGGACCACGGACTGCGACGATGTACGTGCAACAAGTTTTATTTTTTTTTTTTTTATCAGTGCCAGTGCCTGGCCAAGGAAGTCAATGAAAATGAAGCTGTAAATTAATTCGGCCGGCTAACTGGCAGCCCCAAAACTGGGCAAGAGTTATGCAAATGCCCCTCAGAGGTGGAGGAGCCTCATGATGATGATCTTCTGCTTCATCGTCAGACGGACAGACTGACTCATCCCGCGGGAGGGAGCCCAGGCCGGCTAATCGCGGCTAGCGAGCGGTTAATTAAGGCAAGATTTATGCCCTTAGCCCACTAAAGAATTTATATGCCAAATAATACAATGCCCGCAATGCCGCAGTATTGCCAAATCAAGTGTCTAACTTAATGATGCCCAACATAAACAGCCCGCCGGTAAAAAAAGAAAAGAGAAGCACAAAAAATAATCTTTTCCTCCGTCGATTTCTTTGGCAGATCTCAGTGCGTGTTACGCAGTTTCTGGGCGTTTTATGAGAACTTTCAACTTGTGGGCGCTCCTCCACCTATAGGTGCCCAGACGCAATGGGATATATGTATGTATGTATATCCGTGAGGTGGTGTGGGTTGGCGTGTATTATTTCTGATATTCTAAATATTTCATACGGCCATAGGCATTAGTTTATTTGGTTGTTTATGCAGTCCAAGTGGCACACAAAAAAAAAAAAGCAAACAAGAAAACACCTCCGAAAAAAATTGAACATAAAACATATATTCAAAATAAACCGATATATAAATGAGTAACGAGGGGTCGACGGATGGGAGAAATCCACTTTGAAGTTCACTATAGGTGGGGGAGGTGGCCCCGGAAATAATATTCCATAAAAAGTCACTTGGGAATTTTAAGACAATTATCATGAATTGTTAAGCTGATCTATCTGTTGATAAGGTAAAGTTTCAATAAACAGTATATGGCTTGGAGATAAAAATGATAAGCTTAACGAAACAAAAGATTAAAGTATCATGATCCAAAAGTAAATGATCTAGAGTGCTTCAGAATTTCACTAAGGGTTTAAAAAACCCTTAAAAAGTGTGTCCATATTGAGTGTTTATTTATTTTTATTACTATATAAAATTGTTATAATAATTTTAAACATTTCCAATTGTTGTTTATTAATTTTTCAAAAATATTAATCCTGTTCCACATCGAAAAGACCTCTAAAAATCGTTACCTTACTATATTAATAGCTAAAAATTACCTCATAATTTAATAATTAAATCGTTATTAATTCCCAAACTTAAAAAAAAAAATAAATAAAGAGCGTAACTCACTATATTCACTGTTCTCGTCCTGAGTTCCAATGACGGTTCCATCCCGCATCACCTGCAGCATGTGATTCTTGATGTACAGCCGAAGCTTGCGGGTTGTCCAGTGCAAATGCGACTGGGCCAAGGTGGAGCGCTCGTTACGATCCAGATTGCTGATGGGAGTGTTACTGCTACTGCTATTTATGCTTAGATTACTTCTAGGGTTGCTCAGTCTTTTCGATTTCGAACCAATGAAATTATTGCCAGTCGGCGACTCTTGCTGGTGATGAGGATGTGGCTGCTGCTGCTGCTGTTGCTGCTGCTGGTGATGTTGGTGCTGATGCTGATGCTGATGCTTTTTCTGCTGCTGCTGGTGACGAATGCTGCGCTCGGTACGCGACAGGACCGCCAAATGCTGACTCGGCGCCGCTGAGATGACAAAGCCCAGCGGCTCCTCCTCCAGCTGCTGCTCGGAATCGGGCTCAAAGGAGGTGCTCTCGCCCTCCCAACTGGGGGTTGATGATTGGGGTGTGCTTGCTGTGGTTGCTATGGCAGTTAATTGCGTGCTTAAGCTCTGATTAAATTCAGCGTTAATACTTTGATTTGTGGATTGATTTACATTACGTTCACTCACTACTACGCTCGCCACTAAACTACTACGACTATGATCACTTTGTATATAACTATTACTAGGCCGACTTCTATTGTTCAAGCTGCTGGATGGGAAAAGGGACACGGATGCGGATGCCGAAGCTGCTGCCGAAGCGTCTGGTAGTGGCGCCATCGCGGGCATCGCAAAGACCAGGCCCGGCCAGGCGATGATGAGCGAGAGGAGGGCGACCAGCAGGGCCAGGGCCCTCCAGTCCAGGCGCAGGTTTCTTCGCATCAAAGATCACCACAGATTTCGAGCCGTGAGCCGCAGTATTTCGCCCCGACTGCCAGTGCCGGGGATTGCGTGTAAGTCGCTGTCTCAGTTGTTTATTGTTTGTTTGCCGGTTTATTGGGCGTGCGCCACGCCCTTGGATGTCGTTGAAACATATGAACGCCCCGTTTTTTTTAAGAAATCTTTTACTTTCGTTTCGTTCGCTATTCGGTTTCACTGACTTTGCTGCCTTACGCACAGAAGAGTCTCTTTCGGTGCCCGTTTAAATTTGTTTCAAAAAAATCTCTTTTCGCCTCTTTCCCGGCAGGAAATTAGGTTATCATATCGTAGACTTGTTCAACACTTTTCAATTGCTGCTGTTGCGGATCTTCATCTTCGTCGTCCCCGCTGATAATGCATCTTATCAACGCGAATGACTGTCTTGTCATGTCAGATCTTCCCTTGGTACCGCCGAGGATAATTGAATGCCGCAATCTCTCAGCTCGTTTCGTTGGCCTAAATTATTGTGGTGGCCAACATAGTTGGAGATGACGGTCTGTAAATACAGGAATTTGGGTGAACGTTTAATTACTTGCAAATAGGCAGGGTATCAAATTTAGGTGGCTTATCATTAAAACTGGGATTACACTGTTTAACATGAGAAAGGTTTATTTTGTTTATAAGTGGCAGTTGGCTATTTATTATTCAAAATATATTATATATACATTTTTGCAGTAAAAGATTAATAATAAAAACACCAGCACTTCCAAAATAAAAAACATAAAAAAACATAAAAAATATTCCTTTCAGGGATTGATACCGGTACGTCCAGCTCGCTATCCCATAGTTTATTTGATTTATTTATTAGTGTGTTTTATTTATTTTTATTAAAAGGTTCTCAAACAATATTCTCTTAACTTCTTGTGAAAGGATACGAAATTCAAATAATAATACAATAAAAACGAACATAAAACAATTAAATATTTGTACAATACTTTAATTTTTGATCGTCCTAGTTAGAAATCAAGGTTCGAGAATCTTCAAACAATCTTAGGAGAGTGCGAGTAAGATTGAAATAGAATGTTGTCTCTTTTTGGTTTTATCACACACATATTTCTTCATTCTTTTAATATTTGTTACAAAAATTAAACAATAATCAAACCAGTTCCCTCAATTCCTCGAATTTTGTTAGTTAGTGTTATTCTCCCCTTCCCTCCTCCCAAATTTATGACATTTGGGAATTGGCTTTGAAAATTCCATTGCTACCATTTGCACCTCAAATTTGGATTAGGCAAAAATGTACATAAATTCTTCAGCTAAGCGCTTTCAACGCGATTTTTGACATTTTAATTAGCGTTCGGCTATATAAAGAGCCCAACGCGTCGCCGAGTGGCCCAGATTGCTGCGAGTCAAGCCAAGATACCAAAGATACAATTGTATCTATGCGAGCGACAAGTGATTTGAGGTAAGTTACATAAAAACTGACCAAAGGGAGCAGTTACGCAAAGAAAAAACACCGAAAATGACTTTCCCAACCGAAAAAGCCATGGCAGGAAGGAGAGTCAGAGCGGCACGGGGAAATTGTTTAAAAATAAAATGGACAACAAAAACAATTCGCGCAGAAAACTGTGTCGAATTTGAAAATAATCACGGACTAACTGCGGCGGCAGGCGGCAGGCGGCAGAGTATCTCTATCTGTAGAGTATATCTTGTATCTGAATGGGAGGCGCACAGGGCAACGGGGCGGCTGAGTGACGTTGCCGCTGCACTTAGACTCTACTCCTGATTTTTTGGCACGTGTTCAGCTAGCCTACGCAGCGAGAGAGGCATTTTTTATGCAACATTTAAGTGCACCCCGTTTTAATTACCATAAACAACAAAAAATGGCAACAAAAACAAATCCAATTGGCGACAAACAGAGACACAACTCATAACACACGACTTCTCTGTCCCATCAAAATGTTAATTGCTTTTGCGTCCTTCTGGCAGACTGCCCTCGCAGTTACGCAATCCAAACCAGGCGTTGACTTTGAGATCAAGATATTATAACTTTCGAAGCACCAAAGCCCCGAAATCCCTAAACAGTTACGAGCATTCCCGATCGTAAAATATGGCATTTGCTGGCCGGCAAAGTTATAAAAGCAAAGTCAAATCCCATGACAAATCGCGAAATAAAACACAATATTATTTGTGTAATATAAAAATCAGCAGAGTTATTTCCTCACCTGACGGCGAATCAGGAGTTATATTCCAAGTAAGTGCGACTTTAATGCCTTTCACCCAGATACAAGAATATATATATATGCCACAGCAGGCAAAATGTGTGCCAAACTCTGCCGCAAAATCGGTCTCAGGGCGTTCTTTATCTCTTCTCCTTTCAGTTGTAGAATTTATGTAAAATTCTGAAAGGGCCAGCGCCAAAAAAAAGATAAAGCGTATCTTGACACATGCCGAAAGCCGTAAAAATAGACCTGCCTGCACACCTAATATCTAAATATGTAGATGGATTATAAAAATCACACCTATGGGCAAAAACAAATGTATCTTTTTTTATGACTCGATCCATCTGTCACTCATAAGCCTACTAAATTCCACAAATTATGGGGAACATAAAACATAATGAAATCTTTTGTGTGGGCCCCCCCAGTACGTCTCCTCTCTACACATAGTAAGGAAGTGTATAATCGAAGGCAATATTTAATCAGAGTAAAAACCTGATTACAGTGATTGCTCTGCAAAATTACGCCCCCTGGCAAAACGAAGATTGGGCTTCCCGAAAGCGAAAGTCCAACAGTTACTGAACCCAATCACGTATGGTCCAAAAACCGAAAAGAACTCTTTTTTTGTTGGCTCACTTAACACTTGTCACTCCGTTATAAAACTTGATATTCACTTAACCCAAATTTGAGTGGCGAACTTCGGTTCGGTGGCAATCGCCTAAACAAATTAATGTCCAAATCACAAAAACAGCGACATTCAAAACCAGACAAAACCAAAGGAAAAATATATTAATGAATGGCCAGAGTCGTGTGGCGGCATCTTTGGTCAGCGAATGAATACATTTTATAATAATACGAACTTGAATAATGTACAATGGGTTCAAATGAGATAAAGTGAATAAAAGGGGCTATAAAAAAGGCATACGTTGCTGATAAGTAATTATTAATCATATTACTTTCCTATAAAGTACTTAGAATTAAATACTAAATCGCTTTCTTAATTTTTATATTATTGAGCTTGATAGTCTGCAAATGTTTACTGATGAGTTTCTTTGGCTAAAAACCAAAACAATATGTATACTTGCCTTCGCACAAGATCATAGGTTAGGCAAAATATTATCTCCCTAGATTTATGTGGCTTAAATCAGCCGACCTAAGAAATAGAAACAAATTACCTAAACACCGCCCATAGTGCGCTTTAAAGAGCATCTCGTTTGATATTATCTTAGCAGCTTTGACAACAAGTAGTCACTAAAGCCGCTGTCGAGCGAAAATACCCAAGCTAAATATTTAAATTAGGAGGGTCTCCATCTGCTGGCGGCGGGTCTCCACTGAAATCGAAGCCTAGGCCTAGTCACTGAACTGAAAATGGCAGTCGCTCAACAACAGACTTATTAGCAAATTTCGCCGTGGTTGTGTTTTGTTTTGCTTTTATTTTCGAGCAGCGCCAAATTTATGCGTTTGAAATGCGTTTGACATTTGCGCTAGCCGCTGTTTTAATGGCACCGCTGACAGATGGGCTTGGGCATTTGGAAAGTATCTGCCGGATCGGGACAGCGATAAATCTAAGCCGGGCTGCGCAACTTAATTAGTTCATGTCAGACGCTTGGCTACTCCGAAAAAAAAAAGCAAGCAACAAAAGGGGAAAAGCATTTATTACACGCTGAACTATTGGACATATGTAAATTTGATTAGACTTCCAGTTCTCGCTTTGGCCATTGCTAATATGCAAATGATTTACGCAAAAAAAAAACAAACGAAAAAATGTGAAACTAATTTATTGAAAGAGGTGAATAAAAATGTTAATAGTCTCATAAAATGAATACGCGCTGATATTAGAATAATGCTTATATTTTTATAATACTTATGAAAATGTGTGATAAAAAATATCAAGTTAGTTAACCAGTTTAAGCATTTGAAAGTGAAGGTTTCGGGCTTTAATTATATTTATTAGTTTTTTGTTTATAAAATTAAAACGGCACTGACTTGGCTTAAATGATTTATTTGCTTGTTTTGCAAAAGCAGCGCCAATTCCTAATATTTATTACCAAAATCCATTACCAAGAAGAAAAAAAAAACAATTTAGTAACGCAGTATCTCATTCTTCTCGCGGTTGGCAAGGGTAAAAAAAATAATATGCGGCAGACCACAAATTCCCAGACTCTTCACTTACATGTGCAATTTATTCATGGCTTGTGGTTAGGCCTTTTGCCCAACTGTAGTTTGGGCAATAAAGCAAATAAGGCCCAAGAATAAAATAGACAATGTGGTGTTGCAACAATGAGAGGTAACACTTTTTTGCCACCTTCGTCGCTCTCTGCATGAAAAAATATTTCAATGCCAAACAGAAAGCGAATAGAATTTAACAAGTATAAACAGATACAGAGATGTGCGAGTTTAACAATGAAATTCTAGTTCAAGAACGGATATATTTCGATTTATTTTCCCTGTTTAGTGTCTGACGTGCATTGTCTTGTTGACACTTGTCACAAGATGGAACGAGAATAAATATACTTGTTTTTCCTACGTACATCTGTGTATTATGGAATGCTTAGCTAGAGATTGATGTGCGGTGGCATTCGCTGACAACTGGCTTATAGATGAATAAGTATCTCGATATAATGCAAACAAGGAGATGCAGTTCTCCTCAGACCCCTAGATAGAGCTACGTCCCCGCCCCAGGTTGACTGTCGTGTTTACAAAACAATTAATTTTCCCTGGAAAAGAAATACAGCTAACGGGAGGGAAATGAAAAAGATACCGAAACATAACTCAGGCAGGCAAATGCACTAATCGATGTGCCGCTTAACATACTTGAAGGCTGCACTGTTAGATACTACTTGCCAACGGTCCTCGGGGAAAGCTGGCGTTGCCCGGGGAAAATAAAAGAAAAGTACGAGCGCTGGCAACAAAGGCAGCGCTTTTGTGTAATCGATTTGAACCGGAAGCAATTGGGTTGCCGCAGTCTCCGCGGCAGCGGAAAAAAAATCCTCTCAAGATGCAGCTATTTTAAATATTTAGTGCACGAGACAGGCGAGGGCAGCACCGCCACACCACACACACTCACCTCACCTCACACTCACCGCAGTCAGCCATTCAATCACATGCGATCCGATGCTAACAACAAAGCAAATATCGGCAGCTATATCAGACATATTACTGATATGTAGGACTTCGAGAGACACTAGCAAAATTCAGTGAATTTGCGAAACGGGAAAGTATCTTTAGACACAAGAATATCAAACATTTCTCTTAATATTTATTAAGTATCTAAGGAACTTGGTTTAACTAATAGCTGATATAATTTAAGTCTTTATTACTTCCTTTATTTTATTGGATTAATATGAACATTATTTATTTTAACTAATAGCTGATATAATTTTAAGCTTTATAACTTCCTTTATTTTATTGGATTAATATGAACATTATTTAGAATCTAAACAAGCAAATATCGGCAGCTATATCAGACATATTGCTGATTTGTAGGACTTCGAGAGACACTAGCAAAATTGAGAGAATTTACGAAATGGGAAAGTATCTCTAGACTCAAATAATATCAAGCATTCCTCTTAAAATTTGTTAAATATCTACGGAACTATAATTTAAGGCTTTATTACTTCCTTTATTTTATTGGATCAGAATGAAATTTATTTAAAATCTAAATGGATTTCACATTAATACAAATATATTAAAAATCAAAGATATAAAAAAAAAATCAAAAAGTGCCTATAGCTAAAATATATAAATACAATTTCTAAGCAATATTTATGGTAGGAAAAAAAATGTTACTCATTATATACATACATTTATATTGGTGTTAAACAGACATCTAGAATGACAGCGCATTTTTAAGGAAGAGCAAGATAAATAAGTTCTAAAGTATAATCAGCAAACGAACAAGTAATTAATTCTTTATTTATTCATTTATTTTAAGATGAATTTTAGATAAGCAGTAGCTAAAAATAAACTGAGAGTAAGTTACTCCTCCCGACTCATTCAATTTCTTTAATTTTTTTTTATCAACTTGTTGGCCATCTATTAACCAAATTTTAGCGGAAGTATCTGCAGAATTTTGGCCCATAGCTCAATGTATTTGCCCACTTTTACACCCATGTATATCTCACTTTAAAATACAGCTCACACACTAAACCACCGGACGGACCGCACTCATCTCCCACACATTTTCGCACATTTATTGTAGTCTAATTAAAAGTCACGCACTTTACGTGCGAAAATTAAAAGGAAAAGCATCGCTTTAGAACGAAATCAACAACAAAAACGACGAAAATCAAAGGCAACGCGTCGTATTAGTAATGTGACAAGCAAGACAATAATAAAAGCAACAGCAACAATTGCGTCTAGGATATTTTTAAAATGCGTCAAACAACGAAGACAAAAAGAAAAACACTGCCAAAAAAAAATGAAAGAAAAAGAAACAACCAACCTGAGTGAAATACGCGACGATTTTCTCGTTTTCATTTCGGTTTTTTTTTTGTTTTTGTTTTTCTTTGCTCGTTTTTTAACTATGGGGTGTACCTAAAGTTGTTGCCATGTGCGATCGTGTGTGTGTGTCTCTAAATGTGTGCCGCACATTATGTGGTCTAGTGTTCACGCTTCATTAAAACAAACGCTGCATTTTTACTGAGTTTCCCGCATTTTTCTTTCTCCTCTCTCTCTCTCTCTCTTTCTTTGGTTTATTTGACTTCTCCTTTTTCGCTGTTATGGTCGACATTTCTTTCCCAGTATTGGCTTGTGAAATGCGCCACTTTTGGCCAAAAAAAAAAAAAGGAAAGGCAACCACCAACAAAAACTATTTACGCACCGCCGTAAAACCGATTTTTCTTCTTTTTGCATGCGAGAGCGATAAGCTTTATCTGGGAATTATGATCGTTGTATTTTAAACTTTGCCTCTGCCACCACCTCAGTCCATCAATCAGACGCAATTTGTTAATGTGTCACAGAGCCGAGCGAAATGTTACCCAACGCACGCGTTTCAGAACCTTAAACATGGAAATTGGCTCCACGGCAGTCTCAGGGGTCCAATCAGTTTAGAAATTCCTAAATGCTTTTTTAGTACCCCAAAAAGTGTACATCCATTTCAATTAAATCGAAACGGCCCATACTATTCATTTAATCATTTCTAGCTTTTTTCGATTGAACAAATTAATGGCTTTATTTTACGGCTAGCTTTTCACTTAGTGAAATTCCATTGACGTAGTCACAAAAAATATATATATGGGAGGGGTACAAAGTTACTTAATCAATTATTTTGCTGTGCCCTTGAGAGTAAGAGCTTAAAGATTTTAGTTAATGAAATTGTTTCGTGAGGAATACCATGAGAAGAAAGTCACGGAAAATTTGACACAAATTCAAATAAATTTGTTATTAAATTCACATTTATATAAAGTTTATGTAATTTAATTAAATAACAAACTACATACTACATTTTAAATAACAAACTAAATAAATCAGCAGCGCCTTTTGTTGAGAACTCAAAGTCTTAGTCTCTTCAGTCTATGAAAAATAAATGTAAGAGAGTTATGAGCCTTAAACAAGAATGAATATTGAACATATTTAATTACATGTTTAATTTTGTATACATTAATTTTAATTGACATTCTAATAATTTAATATTTCGTATATTTCTTTACATATTCAATATTTTATCTATGAGAAATATCACAAGTACTTACATCTGTAAGTAATTAACTTTTTTATTTTATATTCAAGGAAGTTTTTAATAACTTTTGTAGGTCCTTGAGAAAATTCATAATTTAATTGATAGAAAATAGGTTGTAAAAAATAAATTGTAGGAAATAAAAGTGTTATTTAAAGTAATCATAGAATAAATTATTTTTTATTATTATAATAAATTTATTTTATTTTTATTTTGATCACTGCACTAAGACATAAATTATGTTATTTAATTTTACACTTTATCGATGACAAATAGTCTTAATATTTGATTGGTAATCAAGCAACAAAGATTTAAAATGACTCTCATAGAATATACAAAATTAAATTCAAGCAAAATGCTTTCAAAAATATCCGAGAAATGCCAAAACACTTAATAGGTTCTATAAATAATCGCCTTGATTCGCGCTAAGCACTCGGTGTTGCCATTAATTATGAAGGATATCACCTTCGGACACTCCACAATTCATTCATTTTTTATTTTCTTTATATATTCGCTATCTCGGATCCCCATATTTCGCAGCGTTTTGTCGCCTGTCCGAAACTATGATCCGTCGTGTGATTAGCAGTTGTTGAACCCGCCGCACACACATGCGTGCCATTTGACGCAATAATAACGCACACAGATACAGCAGACAGAGAGGGGGAAAAAGAAGCAGCAGGAACAAGAACAACAACTCAGCTTAGATAATAGCGCACAATGTTAGATAATAGTCGACGCCGCCAATTTATAGGACAAAAACTGCACGCGCTAAGCAGCAGAAAAAAAAAGGAAAATAAAAAAATAATAGCAAAAAAGTTTGCGAATTTAGATAAAAAGCGCCTGCGTACATTTGCAAATAGAGATACGCACAATCCACAGATACAGATACAGCTCTGCAGACGGCGATAGGGATCCGCAAATGTGAATGCTTTATTTTTTTTTATTTTTTGCCAAAACTATAAATAATCTAAAAGAGTGGTGTGTGATTAAATTTATATAAATTTCGCTTTTATAGAGTAGGTGCTCCTAAGGTCGTTTGCTTTCACCGGTTTGCAAAAATATTTTGCTGTTTTTTATTCGCATCGCTTAGTGTTTATTTGGGGCAGATTAAGGCGGAAAAGTACTTGGAAAAGCGCAGTGCTTGGCCATAAATTAGAATTAATTTGTTTATAGATTCAGATTACGAACTCAGTCATATTCCTCGAAGGTGTTAAAATATATAAACGAATATGAATATAATTATTATCACTTAGCATCAGACAATAATAGAAAATTTGTTTTTCTACTGATTCCGCTATTTGTTTGTTCAATTCATTATTTAATTACTTTCCCTGTTTGCTCGCGGGACATTTAAATACACTTATTACTCGGCCCGCTGCCAAGTGGAAAATGATTTCAATTTATTTCAAAACTCGCCTGTGTTCCAACAAAAATATATTTTAATAAAACGACCAAAGTGCAAAGAACTGGCAACTATTCGGAATATTTCTAACCCACAGTTATATAAATCAAAAACCAACAGACTTTGGTTCGACAAACTTGGTTATTAATTATTGGATTAAGAACAGCGACACTAAAAACCAAACAAACAAACAGAAAAAAAGAACGCCAACGCTTGTGAAAAGTATTTTGCAACAAATTTATCAGGGAGCTAGGAAACCTACCAAAAAAGAACTTATGTAACACCATTTGAAGAGAAAAATTTACGCACCTTATTTTATGTTTATTTGCCTTTTTCAGTTTTACGATTCTTTTTTCGGACGCGTGGTTTTTCGACTCGATGTTGGGAGAGTAGTTGCACTTTGCACACTTTTCAAAACTTATTGCAATAACAATTCAACCTTATACATTAATTTGATATAGGTATTTTCAAAAACACAGCACTACCATATACGAATATTAAATATTATTTCTCATATGAAATATTATTATTGAATATATTTTATGATTTCCTCGAATTGCTCGTTAACTTCACGATAAATGCTGCCCTTTCAAAATTGTAACGACTCGGTGGGCCAGCAATACTTCGATTTCAGAACGAACTTTCTTGTTTCAAATTTTTCTTCCGATGAGATTATAGTTTAGATCTCGTTGGAACACAATTTCACACAGAACCGGAACATCGAATACGGTTAGACGGCGGTTATTCACGATTTTTGCCACGATCACTATGGACGATGGTTCAAATATATCCATCTCAAGATGATGGTTCGTAAGATTCGAAAATTCATCGGATAAGCGGACCTCGAGTGCTACTGCGACTGCGGACGCTCCGCTCACTGTGTGTTTCCAAAGCATGCCAGTCAGTGACTGTCAGTCAGTGGGCTTCCCATGCCGGTGCCCATGCCGCGATGGCGCTTCGTGCGTTTCCCGAGCGCAAACGCTGCCTTCGGGCCAGAGCGAGAGCCAGCGCGCCGGCACAGCGGGGAGAGCAGGGAGAAAGAGTGAGAGCGAGAGTTGTGGGTGGACAAGGAAGCCGAAGCCGAAGAGGTCCGACCCGACTCGGCTCGGTGGTCGCTTCGGACTCTAGGGCGAATCAGGTAAAAGAATGGTAGTGGTAGTCCGAAGATGGTCAGCCCTGTCAACGATCGCACAGTCCGAGAGCGGTGACTTCCGATTTATCTGACGAAAATGTGACAGAAGTTAATGAAAGACGATTGTGCTAATTTTGTGATTTAGCGATTAGCAATTAAAATTCCGTAAATTAAAATCAGCTGTGCTCTTTAATAAATAAATCATAATATAAAATAAAATAGTAACTAGCACAACCTTTAAATTACAAAACTAGTTTTGCTATAAAATAACTAAACAAAATAAAAATCCAAGAATTTTTAAATTAAAAAAAACTAAAATAAAAATAATAATAATGTAATAAAAAAAGTGTAAGCATTTTTAAAAGATTTTAATGTATAATTTGTACGTTTATTTTAATTAAATGTATTAAGTAAAGTTTATTTATAAAGAATTTGTATATACTAAAGATAAACAATTCATCAATATTTGTTGTTTGGGTTTTATGACCTGTAATATATTATAACAATATATTGTAATTATTTATGAAACAATCCACTTGCAGCTAAAACAATTTTACAAATATTCTAAGTATAGAAATATCCTGTATAGAAATCAAAAATAACATAAAGATGCACACTAAGCTTTACTTTCTTTAAAATTTTACCTTAAGATATATAGTAATGAGTATTGTTTGTTTTTTAATTGTTTCATTCGCCATTTATATTCTAAAAAGTTCAATAAATGCTTTTTAAAATGTAATTATAATAATAAATATAATACTAATAATAAATAAGTATACCAAGACACATTAAATTACGCAGTGTATGGATATTATAAAAGAATTTTGCGGAAAATTATGTAAAGATTCTTATGCATATTCAGAAAATCGAAAATATCACAGTTATATATTCTTTAAAATAAAAAAGCTAAAAATAATAGTATATTATATATAGTATATTATATTAATTCCCATTTCCTTGGCTTAAACACAGAGTTAAACCTATAAGTAGGCAATATTTTTAAAGATTTATAGATTTCAAAGAGAAGGTATCTTTTTCGCGACATTCTTTTTAGCCAAAACAACGGACTCTGCGACAGATACGATCGCCCATCACGTGCCAGCCTTCAACTTGACAGTGTGAGCGTTCTGATTGCAGGCGCTCGTATTTGCTCGGATTGTTTTGGTGGCTGGGAAAGTGGCGGTTGTGCTTTTTGGCGCGTACACATTTCCAGTGCTTTCGTATTTCGCAAGCGAACGTTGATTTGCACAAATACCCATTAACTATATGGGCACCAAAGTGCAGCAGCTGTGAGCGTCACTAAGCACACTGCCTTATATGGTGGGGTTGCGGCTATGAATCAGACTGTTCTGGCCGATAACTCACAGCTACGTTTATCACATCGCCTCGATAGGTGCTAATGAGTCCAACCAATTTACCTATCTGGTATAATCTATCGATAAATCACAAAATCTATTTATGGTCACCGGAACTGTGAACTTTTAGCTTAACAAAAAATATGCAATCCACGTCAAATGAAAGTTATGAAAGCTATGAGCAAATTTCGTTGAATATAGTTTATCTTATCTGAAGGCGCTTATAATAAATAAAATCACATGGAGCACAGTGTATATGTGTTTACGGCGAACTTGACAGTGGCATAGGTTCGCAAGAAATTGCAGAAATATTCCGGGGGAGTCGCCAACGTCACGCTTGATGCGTCAATTGGTCAGGCGCCGGGGGGTGGGAGTCACTGATTGGCTATCTGGAGATTATCAAAGAAACAAAGTAATTACAGAATAAATTAAGTCATAATATTTATCATGGTATCTCAGATAAGGGTCGTCAGCCAAGATAAAGCGAACAAGATGACTGAACTATTGTTAAAGGATTACCTGCTTTGTGGAACCTTAAATCAAAATAAAAAATAACATTTTAATTGTAATGTAAGCCATGCTGTATTTTTAATTTTCAAATATTTATTCCTGTAGTTCTATAAGTAGAAAACCTCAAATTTATTCGAAAACTGTTGCACGTCTTCGGTTGACTAAATGCTTTCGCCAGCCCACAAAGGGCTAAGGGCCGGTCCCCCAAAACAATTAACGCAATTAACCGGAATGATGGAACGACTTTTTGTGCCCTGGAATTTGACGCTTGTGAGCCGAGGAAGCACATGCCAAATGTGACCGCCCTCGACCTTGCCCAATGCCGCCGGGGGGTGCCCCTATAAATAACCTTCTCCCCCGCAGTTTTCCAGATCAGCCCTTCTCAATTCCAACATCTTCCTTCGCTCCCCACATTATCCTTCGGTAATGATTAATTCGGTAAAATGATTAATTAAGCGCAGGAGCAGCAGCAGCAGCAGCAGGACATTTTCGGGCTAATGACTTAATTAACCCGGGCGTTTGAGTGTTCCAGCCTAATGTGCTCGCCTCAACGACCCCTGACCCTTTTTCCGCGTAAAGCGACTGCAGTCCGGGGCAAGATGTTGTTGGATTAATTAAAAACCGTGGCCGACCGAAAATGTGGCAAGTGATGCTCGCCGAGGTGTTTCGAGGGGCAGCTGCCCTGGCCGGCCCTGTCCCCATCCCTCCCCGTGACCGATCCCGACAAACCTGACTTCCAGTCTTTTTACACCTTGGACCGACCGCACGCGTTTCCAGCGCGATTAAAAACGCGCGGCGCTTGGCCTCAAGGTTGGCGGCTTTTCCTTGTCCGCAGAAACGTATCTAGATTGCTATCAGAACGATATTAAATTACAGAATATACAATATTGCCATGTTGTCATGTCCACTGTCAGCCAGCTTGTTTTCGTGTTGTGGTAGCGACACTTTTTCGCAGATATGATGGTATCCAGCAGATACTAGAGCGCAGAGAGCCAATCAAAAGTGATTTTGGTGAGGAATTCCTTTGCATTAACAACCATTAAGCTTCCATTAGTCGTAGCATCGATCTGGCCGCTATAATTTATGTTAATAAAATTGTAATAGCAGCCTGTCAGCGAATGGCGACGAACACGCAGCGCCAGAGGCAGCCGACGCTCAGACTGACACAAAGTCAATTCAATTGGCATCGAATCGAATCAATTAAAAGCAAATCTCAAACTGATTGTGTCGCCAATGGCTGCCTTTAATCTTAAACCAAGGCGGCAGCTGATACAAAAACAAGTTAACCCGCAGTACAAATCGTTATCACGCAAAACACTTTAATTCGTATTTAATTATTAGAAAAATAAACTATTTAAGTCTTGGAAAATTGTTTTAGGGAATACAATTAAGGACCAGGTAAGCTAGCCATAACTGACCGAAAAAGAATAACAGAGTGCTATTAAGCTCAGAATTGTGCTGAAATGCGCAAGAACAGGGTTGCTTTGATTATAGACCTTCCTCAGAACAGCTGTTCTTTTATTATTAACTTCTGTTTCTTTTTGACTTCACGCATCAATAAATTTAACAGAGACCTTATCTCTCCGTTAAGTTTTAACAGTGACATACAGGGTTGCTTTGATTACAGGCTTTCTTCAGAACAGCTATTATTTCTTTATTAACTTATGTTTTTTTTTGAATTCAGGCGTCAAAAAATTTAACAGAGACCTTATCTCTCCGTTAAGTTTTAACAGTGACATTCAGTTTATTTAACCATTACCTTCTCATAGTGTTAAAATCTCATTTTTATATTTATTTTTTGTAAAATATAATATTAAATGAGAATATATTCCAACGGGTTAAGGCTAATGCTAATTATGATTACTGTTAAAATGCTGTCGTCGCCACCAAGTCGATTGGGGTTGGGGTTCCGGGCGGATTATGGAGTGATATCTCTGCCTCGGTATTGGAATCGGTATCGGAATCGGTATGGGAATGGGGTCCCCAGCTGGGTGATCGATTATGGTGGAAGTGACTGTGCGGCGGGGTCGCCAATCACAGTAATTGATTTGTAAATATTTTGATTCAAACTGCAATGCTAATTGCGATGGCAGCCACTGCCGCCATAAATTATGAGTGCACTAACCGACCGGGCCTTGAGTCTTCACGCAGATCTATCGGAACAGAAATAAATCAAAATTCCCGCCGCACACGGAACTAAGGCGGCTCTTTGTTATGACCAAAAGTCCAATCATTTTACTTAATTATGATGTGAGGCATTTTGAGTATTCTCAGCCACTGTCACATTTGTAATCCTGGGCAGGCGCTGACTTATCATTATTTTAAAAAATGTTTTAAACCATCATCGACCAAATTCCGACGTCTCGGCTCGGGTTTTTTTTAGTCTTTTCTCGTTTTTTAAAATACTACTCAATATTGAGCAACAAATTTAAATCGTTAAAATAGCAATATCCTCCGATGCCAGTACTGGAAATGGCCCTTTTTTGGGCCAACGCCTACCATGGCCTGCGACGATTCCTCGTCACCGAGAGGTACCTATTTACTAAGAGTAGTTTACCCCTGATCTTACCCGTATTTTCTTCTATTTAGTCGAACTGTAGGCACTCAGATGCCTGCTCCCAAACAGCATAAGAAGTCGCGTAATTGCCGAAGACATATAGGAAGAATGCCTCGCTCGCGATATTTCCGGGAAATTCTCTTAACTCCCAGCCAGGAAAGCGTAAAGTCAGAATTTTCGGATTTCTTTGCCAGAGACAACTTCACAGCCTCGCTGACCTCATGCCAAGAACAGACTCGCTTGGAGGTCATGCCAAACATTTCTTCGCATTTACTTAAGCGGCAGCAACTACAAAGGCGACTTCAGGAACGATCTCTGATACTAAACGCCATGGATCTGATCCAGGTTCATTGGAGCAACTGGTGGCCCGCTCTTGTGGCAGCCAGTGTGCACGTGAGTTCTAACTTAAATTAAATATTAAACACATATTTTTATAATATATTTGTTACAGATATGTTTCGGATCACCACGACTTTGTCACACGCTGATGGGATTTTACGATGATGAGGAGGAAGGTGATCCTCCCCTTCTGGTGCTAGTTTGCTTCATGAGACAAGGTTTTACTACGGTAAGTGTGTGCCCGTGAATCCTGAAATTCACCATTTAAACTGCCTTTTGATCCTTTAGCTTTGCAAGCGGGCTGATATGGCCATTTGCAGTGCTGGCTCGGCGCCCAATTACAGAACCACCTCGGCGGCCATGGAGTTGATCGATATCCGTGAACTATATCAGCAAATAAACAATGCACTGGTCGAACAACTCCTCAATATTCCCGAAACAGAGATATGCTTTATTGAGTAACGTATTCGAACAGAAATTCAAAATAAATTGATCGAAAATAGTGAAAAAGGCAGCCGAAGAAGTAACAATGCTGTGCCTCAGTACACTACAAATAAATATTTTAAATGGGAATTTGTAAGACTTGACTAAATCTATATCAGTAAATCTCCTGAGTTCCTTTATGTTATAACAACTTTCCTCTTTTCCTGGGCACTTTCCTTGTAGTTGTTGACGTGTCAGGGTGTGGCTAGGACCATAAAAATGCTGATAGATGGAATCACCGGAAAGAACCAGTTACTAAAGCTGAGCTCCAAGTTCCAGGCAGGTGCTCCAGTGCAGATTCCTTTCCGATTGAGATTCATGAGTCAATTGGATGGCGCCTTTGGCCGGAGCAATGAATGTCATCATCAAGTGGCCCGAATCGCTGAAGAATTATGGCGGCGACACATGCAATGGTCGTGGACCGTTCAAATCTGGCCGGGATCTGCATTGGTTTTGGATTCGGAATCGAAATCGGGATCGGGATCGAGGTCGGGACCAGGCTATGCTCTGGCATTCCTTGGCGCGGGTGCTTACCACATGACGATGACAGCCAAATGAATCTCATTTGGTTTGCCAAAATATTTATGCATCGCTCGCATTGACTTTGATTTGGCGCTGCAGTGGCAGTCGCCGTTCGCCGGCTCTCCTGCTCTCGGCTTTCGGCTTTGGGCCACGCCCAGAGACTTGGCGAGCTCAAATTTATGGCTTCCATGAATCAAAGGAAATCTGTCAAACAAGTTTATGACACTTTTTTGCGCCCTACCCCCCAGTACCGCCTCCTCCCCCCTGGTTGGATTTCGGCAAGCCGTTGACATTTTAATTTGGCAGCCATCGATGACAATTTAATAAATTTGCTGCCTGATTTTAATTGGCTTTCGGCTGGAGCAGTGTCGAGCAATTGATGGTATGATCTGGTCTGGTCTCAGGCCCAAGTGAAGGGCACCTTGAGCAGACGAGGGACCCTGAACTAGGTAATGAAATCGGAATGATACGGGGAGAAATATGGGAAACTATTTTGGGAGCTGCCCCAAGGGGGTGTTTCCTGAAAGACCTCATAAGTTTTAGATTTTGAGGGAAAATGTGATGTAAGAAGTCTATAATCAAAGGAAATACATTTATAACATTGAGTTAAGTAAGCAAGATCAGTGAAATTATAAACTTAATGTAGATTATAGCATTGAGAGCGAGAAAAAAAATTTCACTTGGGAATTATAAGGCAATGAGCGCTGGCTAGGCGAGGCGTTAGCGAGGTTTTTATCTCTCTTTATGTTTTTATTCTATATTAAAAAGAAGAAACTATATTTTAAAAATATATTTATAAAAAAATGTCATGAAAATTTATTAAATAATTTAGACAGAAACCTAAAACTGTAGATCATCAGTTATGAGGATAAAAGCAATCAATTAATAAAACAACCTCCAACTTTTCATCAATATCGATCGAAGGTTGATAGCTTTCTTTTGGGAAAACAACATGGCCCATCTTATCTTACTAAATTCCGATTTCGAAAAGCTTCTAGTCTTTGGATAGATTCTCCCATTCTCCCACAATCAGTCAAGCTGTCTCATAAGAATGTCGGAGACACTCAATAGGATCGCCTCTTCTTTCCACAATCTACATAAATGTGAGCAATTTTTATTGTGCCTGCCAACGAAATCGATATCGATATCGCGGCTATTAACCAAATCAGTGGAACGGCTATCTATCGCGGTGTATGGACCGAAATTTATGGAACTTTGCGGCAATAACAATTAATAAAATTAAAAGAAAGACTCGTTGAGGTCCAGAGTTGGTGGCCAGAGCTCGGGTTACGCTTATTCTCTATCCATTCCGTGGCATTGATATCAGAACTTAATCAAAGCAGAAACAACAAAAGAGCATTGAGAAGTTCTCTTTCATTTGGTACACTTGGAAAATATCCCACTTTATTTTAATTACATTTTAAAGAACCTTACATTAGAGTTTTAAAGAACCTTTAAATTAGTTGGTGAATAATAAATACTACGGAAAACCCCTCCATAACTTTTTGGATTAATAACCATCATCAATCTTAAAGGTTTCCGTATTTTGTGTAAAAATATATTTTTTCATTTATTTTCGAATGACTTTGTTAAGGAAGATTAATATAATATTAAAATATTATAATTTGTAAGGCGATTTCAGTTCCAAATCAAGCAAATCAAATATTTCATTGCAATCTAAACTATTCGTTTCAATAATATCTCATTCCAAAAACATTTCAAAACAAATCAATCCCAAAAGATGTGTATTTAATATTTAGTTTCCAATTCTTCCATCTCTTCTGTTTTTCAGCCTTATTTCTGTGTATTTTTGTGGGTTAGCGCCGCTCGTAAAGTTGGCCAAACCGGCCAGCAGCCAAGGGGAAGTGGCCAACAGATGGACCGTTAACACATTCGTGACCAGGGAGCAGAGCAGAGAGCAGGCATCGGGATCGGAATCGGGATCGAGAGCTGGATCTTGAGATGTGAAGATCTAGGCAGATCCCAAGTCTAGACTGGTAATCCTTCGAAGATCTTGTCCGGCGATAAACTTGGCTCTCTGTCTGATTAGAGCGGCCTAATGTGACAGCCGCGCGACTTTCCAGTTCCCTGCGAGTGTTTTTTGGTCACCTTAACTGTAGTTTGAGTGATGTAATTGGAGCGGCTTCTATTGGTGGCGGCGGCGGCGGGTCCGCTCGTTCGTTCCTCGGCCAGCTGCCTGGGCACCTACTAGTATCGTGTGTGTGTGTTGGCCAGGGGCGAGAGGCATAAATCAAGCATGTTAGAGGTGCTGCCCAAACCGGCTTTTTGGCCGCAGCATCCTTGGCCAAGACCCCTTGGCACCCTTTTCTTACGGAGGTGATGCATCAGCTCCCGGACCCAGAAGTTGCGATCCCCTCGGCCGCTCGGTTCCCGCATGTGCCATTGAGATTTATGTGTGACAGGCAGCGCCTCGTGAACGGATTGCGTGTGGTCCCCTTTTTTATTATATTTGTGTACTTCATTATTTGGGTTGCTGTATGCATCTTTTCTTATTTTTTTTTATTTTAATTACAACTCAATGAACTTCGAGTGAACTGGCTCAACAGGTGGCCCAACAGGGACCCCTTTCTCTCGCCCGGCACACTCAGAGTGTTCTTTAACTGACTGAGCCGCGCATCAAGCATCAAGCATTGACATTGAACTTTTTATTTGATCAGCGAGTGATATCATCTGCAGCCGTCAAGGTTCCAGCGAAATCAATAATCTCATCTCGTATCTGGGGAGGCCTCGACGGGATTTGACTGTCAGCTCGTATATCAATTTCAATTTTACCGTTAAATGATGCGGCAGCAAACCCAAGGAATGTGCCCAGCCCCCTGGAAAATATTACCTAATCGCTTTGCCTAAAGACCCAGGAAAGCCAATTCGATGGTATCTTGAGTCCAGAGAAAGAAAAATGTGTCATCATTAAGGTTTATATTTAAAAATTATGTTAGGAATACCAGAATTTAATTAATATAATAATAATATAATTATAATAATAAATATTAATTAATATATTCATAAATTGGATGAGCAATGTTGCTAAACTAAAAATCAGCTAATTAAATCAACATACATATATGGAAAATCAACTATTATGTCAGAACACACACAAATTTTTAACCGAAAACATGTAAATATATGCTGAAATACATAATAAAACAAACATCTTCTTTACTTTTTTGCTGATGGTGATCGGTGCGCTGCTCAATACTAGCGTGTAACCGAATTCGTACTTGGGAATTTTAGATGCACTCTTTAGAACACATTTTATTACGCTCATTTGAGTTTTTCTTTTTAATTATTATTTTAAAATTAA
This sequence comes from Drosophila kanapiae, assembly GCA_008042475.1. Taxonomy (NCBI): domain Eukaryota; kingdom Metazoa; phylum Arthropoda; class Insecta; order Diptera; family Drosophilidae; genus Drosophila; species Drosophila kanapiae. The sequence continues at coordinate 48,923 of VNJM01000360.1, read as the reverse complement.
ACGCATTTTAATAATAATCATATGCCATTTAAATTAGTTGATTATTATCTTACTTGGCTGAAAAGATATGCATTTTTTTAAACTAATAAACTCAAATGACCCCTTTCTCACATACTGCTAAACCTTCAGACCTACTCTTGCACTTATAAACAAAGAATACCAATATATTAAGTAATAAATTTATTAATTTTGTTTACATACATTAATAACAATGTTTAAGATACTTCATCAATCATAACTCAATCTGAATTTAACTGACTAGTATTAATAAGAATAAGCATAGGACTTCTTTCTGTGAACTAACGAAAGGAGCTGAAAGGGGTTTACTTGAAAAAGAATATTTCACAATCAGCAACTCGTATTTAATATAATATTTAAATTATATAAATAATAATATAATATTAAAGGTAAATTAAAATATATTCCTGTTGCAAGGTTCCCAAGTCAGTGCAATATTTAATCAAAGAATGCTACATATTCCCTGCTATATTCTTCTCAGTGTATGAAGAGTTCTTTTGAAAACACATTTTAAATGCCAAACTAATTAACCCGGAAAACGAAACCATCGCATGAATTAAATAAAAAGCCCCTGGGCCTGGCGCTAAGGTTCAAGCGAAATTTGTTAACCATCTGCGGTTTTTTTCTTTTTTTTGTTGACGGGACTTGCGAACGACTTTATTACTAACCGAAGAAAGGTGGAACAGAAACGAAAGCCAAACCAAATACGACTTTATTATGACCAGAGGAAAACCAAAATATTAAGCATTTATATATCGAACGCCTGCCCTTGGGGCCTTTTACAAGTCAAGGCCCGGCGAAGGCGTCAACACAAATCTTTTTATGTGCCAACGGATATCGGGAATCCTCTTTCGAACCCGTTGGCGCCCGCGTGGAAGGAAGGGCACTCACTTCTTTTACAACTTTAGCAGGAAATGGATTGGAAAAGGAAACACAATGCGCCGCTTAAAATTGAAACTAATAATTTACGAGCTCATAAGTGGCGAGTAAGCGAAGTCAAGGCTTTTTGGGGCAAAGGCGAAGACGAAGGCGACGCTCCGACGACTCGGCGGCGGCCCCAGATCGAGGTAATGGACCAAAACTCTCCCAAAGTGTCAACTATCCTGGGTCGTGAACTTCACCTGAATCCAACTCAGCGAGAAAGGGGGAGGCAGCAAGAGACGCACTGCGTCTAAGGTTTCGCGCGACAGCGGAAAGAAAATCAAGTGAAATTGATATTTTCCTCTGTCACAACAAGAGGCGGGATGTGGAAAACAGAGAAGGTTTCTATTGAATTTTTCTCTCTTGTGTGCAACAGGTTTCGTTAGATCATTTTATCGTCATTCAACGGGGACATTGGTTTTCCCATTAAATATTTCGACAGTTTTATTGATTTCTAGTTGCATTTTTGTCATATTTCATCCGAACCCACCATCGCTCGCCTGCGACAAGCTGAGTCACTGAAACTTTGGACTTTTGACGGTCAATAAGTTTATTTGTTTTGGTTTTCGCGTAGACCGAGTCGCGTCACAGCCACAACTTGGGCATGCCCAATAAAAACCCCCTATGCCCGTATACAGGTTGTGGCGAAATTTGTACTCTTACGTCAAGAACGAACCGCAGCAGTTCACGTTGCCAGGATTTGTAATTAGTTTTTCGCGGATCTGTGTGGATTTAGGCACGTAGTCCTCCATTTCGGCTGACTCAAGAGCCAGAAGTCAATAATTATAAGTCTTAAAAGGCAGTTATGCGGAAATAATTGGGGAATTCCGTCCGAATGTTTCGGAAATCACACACAGTGATGACCAATACATTTGGGCCCAAACTCACGTTGGCAGGATTTTTAATTAGTTTCTAGAAATGTTTGGCACCAATCTGTGTGGATTTTGACACGTAGTCCCCTGCTATGAGTGATTCTAAATTGGTTTGTGTAAAGTATACATTTAAAATTGGAATATGCTGATGTTTTTAATAAATCTATTTTATTTGAATTTTGCCCACGAAAACGCGTATTTATATTGCCATAATTACCTTGGAAAACATTTTTATTTTTCTATAAAACTTATTTTTGTTATTTCTTTCTAGTAACAACTTGAAGTAAAATAATTTAATCACTTTTCCATTTCCTTCCATTTCATTTTGAAATGCCCGCCAGGCTGCCCTCTGGCAATTGGGTATCGATCTGGCAACTCCGTCGTATTACGTTAACAGTTTTCAACGTTACGTTTTCTTTTTCTGTTTATAATTTTCAATTTATTATTATAAATTTTTGTGTTCTGCTTGTATGGACTTTATAGATTTAAAACTAAGGACATTAAGTATTGCATGAAGAGGATCTTAAAATTATGTTTTATAAATTTAAACTAATATTTTAAAAAAATCGCATATACATTTTTTTATTTTGAATGACTCAATTCTGGTTTTAAAATACTTAAAATTTCCTAAAAACTACAAAAATTATCGAATCAAAAAAACAGTTTTTTTAACACTATTTTAAGAGTAGGTGACAACCCTTATACGCTACGTAGCATCTCAGCTTACGTTCTTCCTATTTGTCACTAGTTGAGTTTTTTTCCTCGTTACAACTCGGACACAATGGCGGGCGCAGTTGCAAGATTAACGGTTAAAAGTGGCGCCCTTATCACACAGCGATCTGGTGTGGGTGTGTCCGTTGCCCGTTCGGTCAGATTCTCCAGTGGATCCTCACAAACGGGCAGAATTCCCGGCCATAAAACGCGACGACTGCTGACCGTTGTGGGCGGCAGTGCCTTGTCTCTGGCCGCCTTGGCGGCTTTCATCAAGCTGCGATCTGTGGAAAATCCTGTGAATGCCGTTAGCCTAAAGCGACGCATGGTATTTGAGCGTGAAAAGCAATAACAAGTGTGCCGAGTGTCTGGTGGGGAAAAGTCAATAATTGGATGAAAAAGACCTGCGCAGCTATTTTTAGCTTGTGGCATGTCGGCGCCTTACGTTACGTAGTGATGCGTTCGACGTAACGCGACGGGAGTGTTTTGCTATCAGCTGTTTTGATACGTTTTGTTTTGCTCGGCAACTTCGCTGCACGGTGTTTGTTTTCTTTTTACGAGCTAATCAGCGTTTAATTAGCCACTAAAATCAATTCGAAGTGTAAATTCTAATTGCCCGCTCCGAAGCAAGAAAGACGAGCTCACAAAAATTCAGCTCATGGTCATTGACACACTATGAATGGATGTTGTGCGTGTCCAAGTTCAATGGAGTTGCAATAGCAACAACAACTTGTCAACCTGTTGACATTGTCTCTGGGGCAGACCTAGGCGCAACAACAAAAGACTGACAGTCTGACGTGAGTGGTGTGCGATAAGCTTTTTTTTTTTTTGTTGTGTGTGTGATTCAGGGTGTGAAGTTTAAATATTTACATTAAGCGATTCGGCAATTGCTTATCAGGGCTTAGTTTTGTGGGTGGGCGGGGAACTACACAGAATTGTTGGATTGCGACGCCCTACACCGAGAGAAAGAAGGCAGTATTGTCAATCGGAATATATCACATTTATAAATTAAATAATAAATTATTATACTAATAATAATGCATAGTTAGAGAGATTTGTACATAATCACTGGTAAAAAGGGATTATAACAGGCAGTAAGAGGCATCTTCGGTCTCATCAAGTAATATATTCTTGATCAGCATCACCAGCCAAGTCGATCTAGGTACATATGTTCATACATACATACATATGTACAACGTCCGTCTTTCCTTCCGTAGAAAACAATAAATCTATACACTAGCAAATTTGGTAGCAACATTCTTATGTAATACACCCATGTTTCTTTTCTTTTCACCTTTAAAAATCATAAAAAAAAATATTATAAGATAAACTTACACGCTTGAATTAAAATAATTTAATTTAAAATAATTTGTAATAAATAATAAAGTTAGACATACTCTGAAAATGTGAGTAAAATCGGATAATAAACATCGGAGTTATTAAACAATAAAGTTGCAACCTTCCACATTTCCATCTCGCTTGCACTCAACACAGATAAATCAAGATAGTCAAGTCTTGCACCGCGATTGCGAACTAGGAAAATGCTAAATTACACTTTTGTGTGTTTAATGTCTACGTTAGTTTTATAACTTATAGATTTTTAAAGTAGATCAAAGTTAATGGATGTAATGGAATGTTTTAAAAAACCTACTCCTATAGCTATATCTATATAAGTTCAGAAGATATGTAGATGTGATGCAGCATATTGAAACAAAACAATTAAAAATCGTCTTTAAAAAACCTACTCCTTTAGTTATATCTAAATGAGTTCAGAAGGTATGTAGATGTGATGCCGCATATTAAAATTTAATAGATTTTGTAATATTTATTATTACTATTTTCAAGAATAGATCTCCTTAATGCGATCTCCATAAGCGATTTATCATTTAAAGTCGTTATTGTGAAGACAATACAGGAGAAAAGAGATTAGATTTGCGTTGATGCACTACCAAGCACGTGCTTGTTAGGGTTAAGTGTTAGTAGCCGCGATAGGAGAAAGTATACGTAAAGTTTGCGAGGAAATTAACTACTGGCGTGCTGCCTGAATGTTTGGTTGTCCAAATATAATTTAATTCGAATTATAATCCAAGATTTCTGTCCCCCAATCAAACCTCGCTGTATCTCTTCACAGATTAAAAATCCTTACAGATTACCATATCTTGTGATCGAAAGAATTCCAAACTCCCATGGCTGCAACCTTTCGGAATGAATGAGTTTGCAGCGCCAATGCCACACACCTTGAAAAATGCATGATGAAGTGGCAAAGCAGTTAGTCCGATACGCCCACGCACCTGCAGGCGGCGAATGATTCGTCCTAGAACTCACTGCCCCGAATGCTGACAGAATGCCAGTTACTGAAATTTATCTATCAATCGATCTGGTTGCCGATTTGATACACCCACCGATATCCAAACACACAGCAACAATAATGCCCAGTGCCAGACGCGGGCGTGGCTTTAGTTTTTCAGTTGCAGCATTGAGTTCGGCCTGAGTTTTGGCTTCGGTTTTCGTTTTGGCCTGGCCCTGACACATGTGTTATGACAACTGCGCCTGATGATGATGAATGAGTTTTAATTGTTGCCTATAAATCCAGCGCCTGCAGTCATTTTTCGAGTCTCCTTGTTCTTGGCCCAGAGTCTCAAGACAGTGGTTAAGTAAGAAGTTTAGAAATACATGGAAAATATTATGTTTTCAAGAATATACTTGAATTTTGAAACCTAAAAGGAGTTACTCTGAGATATTATAATGAATTATAGGCGTTATATGCTTTACAAATAATATATTTCAAGGAGTATTTATTTTAAACGCTTAACTCTTTGTAAAATAAATTCTATTCTTTTAAATAAATATTATTTAGGGAGTTACATCTAGTTTGAATTTTCATAAAATCGAGAATATTATTTATCTTTCTAACATAAATGTATTCAAGTAAACTCTCTGAAAATTGCAAGTCAATCTGATGGTTTTTTGAAGATCCGATCTACTGCTTAAACAAATCTAAAAAAAATGCATAAAAAATGTGGTCTGTCTACATTTTTTATGCATTTTTTTGAGATTTGCTGTAGCAGCTTTAAGAAGCGATATTTCTCAAAATAAAAAATTGTAAAATACTCATCAAAGTTACCTTAATATATGTACCAATTTTCAAAATAATTCATTTAGCTGGTTTCCCAGGAATATATTGTTGTTACGACTTCTAACTAGAAGTAAACCCTTAAATATTATGTTCTTCTCTGATTTAATGTTTAATTATTTTAGTTCCAAGCAAAGAAACCAGTTTTGCTAACGATCTTATTATTTAAAAATGTCCTCACTTGTCCAAACCAATATATTTGTACATATCCCCAAGGAAAGTTAAATCCACGCTGAAATTATGAATTATTATATCTGTATATACCGCGAACTACTGTACCCTGTGAGCTGCAGGAGGAATGATGTCAGCTTTGCTTTTGTGAGGAATTGTCCCCGGCCCGTCTCGAATTGTTTTGGGGGCGTGGGCGTGGCCGCAGAGGGTTTGCTGCACATGTCTAACATTCAAAGTGGCCTTTGTTCGAATCGCCTTTTTTATTTTGGGGACTGAACCAACCCGGGGCCTGGAGAGTTATGGCCTGGGAGTTGTTGTCTTTTCACCACAAATAAAATACGATTGAGTCATTCGCCCTGTCTACGAGCATGAGGGAAAATGATTACTTGTTGTGGGTGGCATTAAATGTCAGATTTATGGAGGATCCCCGGTCACAGCATGTTCTCAAATCAATTTGACACTTTATTCGACAAACGGCCAACGTGGGAATCCTGTCCGGCGGTCCGTCAAAGTCTGTGTTCTGGATTTCGAATTAAATGCAGATCATACATGTAATTCGCAATCCGAAACCGGATCAAATTAATATTTCTGAGGCAACACAGCTGGGGCATTAATCAAAACGTCACCAGATCACAGCCGTCCAGATTGCAGGCGCAGCTTTTGGCCCTGTTGGTCGGTCCGCCTTTGTGACAAAGCGGCGGAAACTTGCGCTCGTTTGCTGATTTATTTCAATTATTTATTCCCCACCAAATACGCACAAGGGCATATTAAGTTACCATCCATCGATGGCCTGATTAATCTTTTCCGATCCCCAAATCCCGCAGCGCGACGATAGTGAGTTGGAGAACGTTAAGCTGTCGGCCCGCGAGCGTCGCTTCATCAAGTTTGCATCCGTGGAGTTTGACGATCAGCTCTACATGACCCCACAGGACTTTCTGGACTCTGTGGTGGAGCAAGAACCCAGGCGTAAGTATACATTTTTTACTTATATAAATGTTTTTTTTAATATAATTAAACTTGTACCACAGCTCGCCTGAAACGGCGACAACTCTCCAGCGATGAGGTGGATAAATACAAGGAAAACACACCTGCCTTGAAGAAGGGCTCCACGCGGCTTTTTCGTAATCTGAGAGACAAAGGTATACAGAAAAAAAAATATATTCAAAGATATATTATAATATTAAGGCGATCGGAACTAGAATTTTCTAAAATATTAAAATTGTATTGTATTGTAGTTTTGTGTGAAAATAGCTCACTCTTATTGCTTGCTTGTTCGTTGCACTTTGCTCAGTCGCTCACTTTTTCACTTCTCATTGCTCACTTGTTCATTTCCCATTGCTCAGTTGCTTATTTTTTCACTGCTTTTTGCTCACTTGTTCATTTCCCATTGCTCAGTTGCTCACTTGTTCTGTAAACTAGTTGTTCATTGCACATTGCTCAGTTGAACAAGTCTTCATAAAAAGACCACAAATTAATATACCAACGACTCAAATGGATACTAAACGTTACAAATTTCGATCCAACCTGATATATATATTTGAACTTGTCCGTTGGATTCATAAATTCTTAAAATATTTGTAAAGTTAACTGAAAAAGAAATATTAGGAGCGCAAAATTGAATACATGATAAAATTTAACTTTATCTTTAGTCGTCTGACTTAATCCACATAAATATCTATCCATAGTTACGCAATATAGGATTAAAGTATTTTATACATTTGTTTCATATTCATAGTTCATATCTTTCTGTTGTTTTTATATTAGTGTGACGCTGAATTTAAGCTTGAGAATTTTATGTGCACTCCCTGCAATAACTTTGCAGGGATGATGTTTGTAGATCAGTGGACACTTCTCTTATATTATAATATTTATAAATAAATTATTTTAATATTTATTTATATTGTAATATTTATAAATTTATCAAGAATATTTCACTAAACCCAAATACTTATTTCAGGCATTGTCTCCTATACGGAATACTTGTTTTTACTCTCCATCTTAACAAGTAAGTGACCATGGTTTACACCTAAAGAGCATTTAATGATCAAATTGTTATTTTTTAGAGCCCAAATCTGGTTTCCGCATTGCCTTCAACATGTTCGACACTGATGGAAATCAGCGTGTGGACAAGGACGAGTTTCTAGTGGTAAATAGAAGGGAATCATTGTCCCCCATCAAATGCTCATACTTCCTATGGGTTCCTTAATTGATTTCATTTACTTATTATTTTATATCATTTAAAACAAAAATGGTCCATCATTAGATAATTTCCATTTTGGCCGGCGCTTTCAAAGACATTCAAAATGTCGATCCACAAACCAAGCAAATTGTAAGCATTTTATTTATTAAGTTTAGCTATAATTTAATGATATATTTTTTATAAATAATCAAAACTAATTTGTGAAATAGCTGGCCCTAGGGCGATGAAGTAAGCTGCACACCACTTTCACCTTAGTTATATTGTAGTTTTTAGTTTATCCTTGGTTGTTAAACTCCTGATTTATGTATTTATTCTGTTTGTGGTTTCCGAAAAACGATCTCGGTCGCAGCTATCGCGTTTAGTTTCCTACGATGAGCAAAGCCAAATGAGGAAGCCCATGGCGGTGGCACAAACCAAGAGGGGTCTAGTAAGTCAATCAGTTACCAGAGAGTTTTTCATACGTATTGGCTTTGCTTCGCGAACACCTCGCCCACAAATTGTACAGAACTCGATATGTGTAGCAGCTTCGCGTAGTTATCCTTTGATTCTTTGTGTTTTGTTCATTTTATTTGTACGACTGCAGTACTCGTACGCGCTTTGCTTTAAAGTTATCTTTATGTTGTCATAAGGATTTCCTGTTTCAGATATTTTGCCCTTTCGAATTTTGACTTTTTCACGTTACCAGCTTATGTTTTTTGTTAAGTTCTTTTTGTGTTCCTGGCGCTTTTTGTTTTGTTTACCGAAAAACAGGTCGACACCCTAGAATCACTCCAACCAACCTCTGTGATAGATCCTCACTAAACCACCTAACTTTTCTTCTCTCCAACCTAACCCCTAAATCCTGCACAAAAACAAAAAATCTATCCCGCAACTCCGGCATGTACATAAAATCCCAGATGGAGCGCATTTTCAGCGGCGCTTGGAAGGAGAAGCACGGCGAACAAGAGCCGGAGGAGCCCGAGACCCAAGCGCCCACTCCCCTCGAGGTAAGGTCTTCCCGAGTCCCAAGCATGATGAGCCTGGTGTGACTAACGAATAAGTAAACCCACCTAATCGGATACCTAACAGCCTGCGAACTCAATCTCTTCCAGCAGAACTATGTGAACGATGGCGAGGGACTGCAGCGACGCCATATGGTGGCCACCACCCTCCAACTGCATTTCTTTGGCAAACGCGGCACAGGTGTGATTAATTTTGACAACTTCTATCGCTTCATGGACAACCTGCAGACAGAGGTCCTGGAGCTGGAGTTCCACGAGTTCTCCAAGGGCAACAGTGTCATCAGCGAGCTGGACTTTGCCAAGATCCTGCTGAGGTATACGTACCTGGCCACTGATGAGTACGACATCTTCCTGGAGCGCCTGCTTGAGCGCGTCAAGGACGAGAAGGGCATCACTTTCCACGATTTTCGTGACTTTTGCCATTTCCTGAACAATCTGGATGACTTTACGATCGCTATGCGTATGTATACGCTTGCTGATCGGGCTATATCGAAGGGTAAGTGCAATGACTTAAATATTAAGATGTGTAACGACCATACATTTGAACTGCAAGTATTTCGCTTTTATCTAGAAGCACCAACCATACAGCACCATGCTGTATGGTTGGTGCTAGAAGCTAACAGTGTCTTTGGTAAGAGACATTCTATTGGGCATATATGCGTAAAATATATATGTCTGCTTTCAAGAGAGAATAGGATAGGGCCGAACTGAAACCTTTCTTTGATTCTGTTTCTAATCGAGTCCGCGAGTAACCTGCATGTTGGAAAATTTGAGTTAAAAGAGAACCAAACTTAGAAGATAATACTAGCAATGATCTTGTATACAAAAGCAAGGACTACAAGATAATGATGTACATATATTGACAGAATAAGTCCGATTTTACATATTGACAAAAATATTACGCTTAATATTATATCAAAAATATTAAGAAGTTTGATATATCGAAATTCGAAGTATCAAAAATTATCGCCAATAAATTATAAGTAGAAACATTGTATTATCGAAAAATATCTAACAAATGGTATTTTCCGTTTTTAGTAAATATTTGTTGTTAATAAATATAAATCATTTTTAAAACAACATTTTTGATAACTAAGTTTAGGCTCCTCTTTGTCCGATATATCATAAAGAATATCGATTTATTACATACATATCGCAAAATTAAAATATCGATTTATATATCGAAGTTTGCGTGAAATATGTATAAAGTAAATACCAATATTTTCAGTTATTCCTAATAAATACTATAAATATTTCAAGGAAAGGAAAATGCTTATTAATGTTGATATTTTTATCTTTCTTTACAGATGAATTTTCGCGAGCTGTGAAGATCTGCACCGGCTACAAGTTGAGTCCGCACTTGATCGACACGGTGTTCGCCATCTTCGATGCCGATGGTGATGGCCTGTTGTCCTACAAGGAGTTCATCGCCATAATGAAGGATCGCCTGCATCGCGGCTTTAAAGTAAGTGGTCGTTTCTTTGATTACAACGAGGCACTGGACGCCTACGATGAGCCCGCGTATCCCATGTTTGTGGCCTGGCGACATCGGGTCTGCCGACATCTGGACTACTTCATCGACAGCGATGCGCTTTGGCACTGAACACTCACATTTAGTTTAATTTATAATTTAGTTATATGGTTTTGTTTCTGGCTTTATGTTGTAATTTCGCTGAATGTATTACTCATATGTGTTTCGTTATTGTCTTGCCCGTAAGCGTTTGCTGGCTTTAAGCTTAATATTTACCTCTTTTTCGCATTATTTAGTTTAGTTTTTAAGACATTAACTCAAGCGAATTCCTCTTAAAGACATTATTTATACATATTATAAATCCTACTGATATTAGTTATATTTATTATTTGGCCATATACTAAATATCCATTAAACACTGCAAATACACCGAATTGTTTTATTTATTTGTTGCACATTTGTGTTTGTCCTTGAAAAACATTCTGGAAATGCAAAGGACAGTCTTTATTGCACTGCATAGCTTAGTTTTATAATTTTATAATAACTTTAGTCGATAAGTATGCTACGCAGTTAAGGCAGCATCTCCGACCTCATAGGGAATATATGCAGCATCACCAGATGACTCAATCTAGACATGTCCGCCAGTCTGTCCGTTTCTAGGCAAACTAGTCTCAGTTTTAGAGCTATTTAAATTAAACTTTGCAGACTATCTGCCTACTATTGCAGGTAGTATATAATATATTATAGATAATAAGACAGAACGAGCCTGATAAAACCATCATATCTTATAGCTATTATATAAATGTGAAGATTTGTAGATATTTCATATTTTCATTTTATTGATCCCCGAAAAGGAGGAGACCGTTGCTCTTAATAAATAAATACAAATAACTGCAAGGGTATACAAACTTAGACTTAGCAAAGTTAGATTCCTTTGCTGTTTTATTTAATGTTTTAGAGTTCTTTGTTGTTTAATCTCCAACCCACTAATTATCACATTTCCGATCGATCACTTGTCCGGAGGTGACTCACTATACACATGTCTAACAATAAACTGCGCTGCGACTATGTATATATATTCTCCCCGTTGAAAGTCCAAGTTTAAACTGATTAGCCATGAGTTGTATTTTCTCCCCCTAGCAAGATGTTGTTGACCCCGACCAGCGTGTAAAGGTTTCCATTGAGGTAGTCGCACCGAAAGGTGAAAAGGAGGTCAGTGGGCCGTGGATCCCACTCAGAAATCTTTTGCTCTCCTGCTTTTCTCACTCATCTTTGTGTGTCCCCCCATATTTCACTTTTCCAATACTCCATCCAGCCTGCTATAGGACATTAACTAATCTCAAACGTATTGCCTTACAGTCGGTGGCCAAGTCGGAAGGTTGGGATGCCTTCAAGTACTGCGTTCGCAACGAGATGAAGACCATGATGAAGTCGTCCAATTAAACGGATGACAACGACGAGCAACGACGCCAAAGTGAAACAAATTCTAGTTACAAATCTATTTCTTCTTCTAAAGAACCAAAATCTCGTGTATAATAATAATGTTTTGTACATTTGTTGATCCATTCACAACTATTTATGAATTTGTTATCGGAACTCCAAGCTCTCATCTCTCATAGCCAAAATAATCGGAGAAATTGTTTTAAATTGTTACACTTACATGCATAGTGAGAATAAAAATTGTTTTGTAAAATTTGTATTAAATGTTTATTTAGCTTTTTCAGTTTTTTTGTAATTAGGCATAAGACTTGTTAGAAAATGCAGCTCGTTAACCAAGCATCTAGTTGTCCATCAACTGTAACATTCCTTAACGCTAATACGAAGTGCTTTCATAATATAGGATAATCAAAACGATGTTGTGTCTGCAAAGACTATTTAGTATCAAGACGAGTAACGCAATATGATTTTATGCTGTCTCTAGAGCTAACTCCGGACTTCCTTGAAATCGTACTCAAAAGACAAAGAGAGAGAGCGCTGTAGACTAAACGTATGCTCGTTACTCATCTTGTTATTAAATGGTCCTTGGTTTCTGCTTGTCAGAGAGGAGTGTGTTTGTGTTGGGATAGATCACTACTTAAAACTAATGCATAAATATACAATAAGACTAATTACTAATTATAAAACTCGAACTATTCGTTTAGATCAATTTCTTGCACTTGGGCATTAAACAAAAATCAAAAATTATCACAGTTTAATAGCGTGCATTCGATAGACGGACACACTCTACACTCTTAATGCTACTGCTATTGGTATACAAAATAGTTTCATTTTCATCTTCATCGTTAAATATTTTAGCTAGAACTGAATTGGGAATCGTTTTGGAATAGTTGCATATACACAAATTGCACAATTAAAAACAATAGTTATAATAATAATAATAATAATATAATAAATGATTAAAACTAAAACTTATATCTCTATTTCTCTTCTGTCATTTGTCCTAATCCTGCGTTGAAGGCGGCAGCGTCCAGCTTACATACTTCTCCTTGTCCTGTGTCATCTCCTTGCCATAGTTGCGATTGTTGCCCGGCTTGCCGTAGCGGCGGAACTTGAAGTTTGCGAACACATCCCGCTTGGCATCCGAATCCATCGATTGTCCATCCAACTCCATATTCCTCTGCAGCCCCACCCCCGCAATGGGCAGCTCATCACTGGACCTGCGGAAATTGTAGTTACCCTTCCTTTGCTTCAACTGCTGAGCTTGGCTACTGGCCGGTGGCGGCGTCTTTTTGGGACTGCCTATCTTGGGCAGCGGCTTCGGGTCCCGCATCAGCATGGGAAACATAGCGTCGTCGGCGTCAAAGTACCACGGACGCGAAAAGTGATAGCCGACATTGTAGTACGGCTTGAAGATGGGCTCGCTGGAGCAAATACTGAAGGCGTGGTAGGCGTGCGAAATGAGCTGCGGGAAGCGGTCCACCCAGTAGTTGGTGAACTCGTGCGGTATGCAGCCCAGCATCTCCTGGGCGGCCAAGGTCAGCTCATGATAGTGATGCTTCTTGTTGCGCAGAGCGCGGAGCAGATCCCGAACACTGGCGCCCATATAGCCGCGATACTTTCTCAAGTCATCCGTGATCATAGGGTCCAGATGGGCATTCCAGTCGTCCAGGACGACAATACGGCCGTTCTTTTCCAGCGACTTGAGCGGCTCGGCGTGGAATTGCAACTTCTCAACACGATCGCTGACATCCTGCAGGAAGCTTAGCATTTTGGGCTCATCCCAGAACAGCGGATGGTTGCCAATACAGCGGGCGGGAGGACGCGCCATCGGGTCCTTGTGTATCATGTCCGCAATCAGCTGCTCAGCTAATACCTTTTGGAATAAGAAGGGAATACGTTAAGCAAGGAAATCAAAAGATCTTTTAATAGTTCGCTCTAAGCTCTACTTCTCCAAATTAACTTAGCCAATTTCTTCGCATTCTTTACCTATACTTTGTATTATCGCGCCTACTAACACCTAACACTAACAAGCACGTGCTTGGACGTAATAAAGGCTCGTTACGGAACGGGAAGAAATCGACTGAATGTTATATCAATAGCGGAATTTCGATTTCATTTGAAAATGAAAGAAAAAAGGATAAACAAAAAACATAATATAATAAAAAATTATGTTTTTCTGGATAAAAGATGTTACAAAATTCAAAAAGAACAAATTGGCAATGCTTCTCTAGATAAATATGATAAATAGTAATCTTTTGATGCTTACAATTCGGCTGTGGCTGTTCTCGGCATCACCATCGGGACGCAGCTTGGCCAGATTGTACTCATGCGAGAGTATGTTGGCCTGACGCTTTATATTGTCCCCAAATGCATGGTGGCCTCCGCTCAAAACATAGTAGTAGACACAACCCAGGGAGAAGATGTCCACAGCAGTAGTCTGTACAAAAAGAAAACAAAGAAATAAAATCTATTCATTTCCATTCAAAGGATTTCCTTTCACAGGAACACCCTTAACTCACCGTTCGCTGAGCACGCATCATTTCCGGCGCTATCCAGCCATCAGTGCCCGTGACACCCGATCGTCGGGAGAAGCTTGTCTTGCCGAAATTGAGCTTCTTGCACAGACCAAAGTCAGAGATCATTACCCGAACCTTGCCCTTGGCATCTGGCAGCGATATCAACACATTCTGTGGCTTGATATCCCGATGAACAATGTCCAGAGAGTGGAGGTGACTCAATCCGGCGGATGCCTGGCTCAGCACCTGCCACACATCGATGTGATTCTGCAGCTCCAGCGATCGATCGCCTTCGGTGTAATCCTGTAGCGTGGCGGCGCACAGTTCGACGGCTATGTACCGGAACTGGCGATCCTGCTCGGTGCAGAAGTAACGCACCACATTCTCGTGGGCATCCGACTCCCTGAGCAGGGCCACCTCCCGGTCGGCGAAGGTGAAGCACTCGGGCAGCAGCCGCTTGACGGCCACGAAACGCTCCTCGAACGTGCCCTTGAAGACGAAGGTGCCCTCGCATCCCTTGCCCAAGACCTCGTTGGAGTTGAAGCTGATCTTACCGACACGCACCTGACCGCCGCCCAAGTCCACCAGATCCTGGGCACTGGCATTGCTGCCATTGCTGGCATTGTTGCTGCCGTTATTGGAACCGTTCTGGTTTGCAATGGCAAAGGTCTTGGAGCCGTTCTCGCTCTGCTTCTGCAACTCCCGCATGGTGCTGCATGTGTACCAGAAGAGGGCAATCATGCCCAGAACGATAACAATGAGGATCTGGTGGACCTTGCCGCTTGGATGCTCCATGAACCACTCGTTAATGAAGGCCTGCACCTTGTTGCTGTTCTGCAGGATGATTGTCTTGGTCCGGTTAATGGTATCTCCGTTCCCCGTCCTTTGATCAATTCCGATTTCCACTAGTTCTGGGTCAGTTTGAACGCCAATATCGGCGGCATTCTTTTCATTATTAGCCAGCAGGCCATAGCCATCGTTGTAGTTGCGTATGGTGGCCAGGCTTTGAATATCCTTGTTCGCAGGCGTCGGTGATAGCTGCAGATTGCCTGCATTACCCTCGTTGGGTATATTATAGTGGCCCAACATGATGCCCGGATGCTCCTGCAGGACATCGTTAATATAGACAATGCGCGGATCTGTTTCCTGGTTATTGGACGTCGGCTCTGTAGGACCGTCGAGCAGCTTTATGGGTGGCGTCGTTGAGATCCGCGGTGTATTTTTGTCCACCAGCGAGGGCAGAGCGTACAGGCCCTTCTGGTGTTCGCCCACATAAAGAGATTGGCTGTGGAAACAAAGGGAAACTTCATTAGGAATATTTAATATTTTATATTTATCATAACGCAGCAAGTTTACACTTACTCCGGTTAATATTTTCTTAATTTCTTAAGCTAATAACTTATTTGTACTTACAACAGCTTCACGGTATTCACATTGCCCGTCTTGGACTCCTCGAGTATGGCCTGGTAAGCCTCATCGGAGACCGTGGTGAAGGGTACACTCAGCAGGCCATCCGGTCCCAGGAGAAAGGCAGCCACCACAGGACTGCTAAGATCGCGCTGCCAAAGAAATTTGCCCTGCTTGCGGTCCAGGGTCACTATATTACCATTGGTGGTGGTTGTCAGATGGATGTATTCTATACACATAAAGGAGATAATTAGAAACTGTAGAAGCAGGGACTCTCCTCTTCTCTCTAACCATATTCCTTGGCCAGTTCTGGCGGCGCACTTAGCGCATTATAATCATAGAACGTGATATTCCAGGGCTTGGCATTCTTGTCCTTGGCCAGGCTATCAAACATCATCACCGTGTATTGGGTACGGCCCAGATAGATAGCCCTCGATGTGGCCCAGCCAATCTGTTCGCCCTCCTTGCCATCCATGCTGGCATCGCCGAAGCCCATCACTTTTTCCCGTCTCCCCGTCTTCGGGTCCACCATGTACCAGGTGTCGCTCTTCTTGCCGGAATACAGGATGCCATCGGAGGAGCGACAAGGCGCGTTGGCCACCAGCTGGGGAATTGTGTAAGGCAGCTTCTTGAGGCTACCCATTTGGCCCAGCTGGTAAATGCTGCCATCACGGGGATCGGGCAGAAAGTGGGGTACCTGCAGATTCTCCTGAGGTTCCGCCACTATGGGAGGATCTGGAATGAGAAAATATTAATTACAAATTATTAATTTATTTATAATTATAAACCAGAGGCCCTAGGAGTCACATTTGTTCTTGTGACACGCACAAAACATAGGGCTTTCTTGGACGTTGATGTACTACGGCCAGTACACCCAAGTAGCTCAAGCACGTGCTTGTTAGGGTTCGGGTACTTGATGCATCGATAAAATACTGAATTGGCAAGTGCCTTTCTTTAAGTCACTTTACACAGATATTCAGTAATTTAAAAGTATTCCAGGTCTTCGAATTAATATTTTTTTAATGAAATTTAAAACCTCTTCCAAGAATTATGGTTTACGAAACGTAATCTTAGCTATTAAACATGACATTTTTCAGAAATTGATTGCATTGATTATTTTAAATGAAATTCCCAAAAGGAACGTTTAATGGAAAAAAAAACATACAATCATTTCATAAGTGTTAACGAGCCAAATATTCAATTTAATCAGAACTGGAATTAATTGCATGGTAATTCTTATCTGCCGCCAATTAAAAAGGCAAGTATAAAATCATCCCATCGAATTGAAAACCTACCTATTCGATTTTAAATGAATTATTTAAGGGAAAACCCCGCTTTCCAGTTCTCTAATCAATCGAATATTTATTTATTTATTTAAAAGTACAGGTTTGATACAGGTGCCTTGCCTTATATAAGATTGTAGCAGCAATTAAAACGCTGTGGTTGCGCTTAAAATAGCTTTGTAGGTTTGTTTATTTTATCGCTATTTTCATTTGCACCTATCATACCAGCCAGGTAGATATGGGAAACACCCTTTTTCGTAAACTATTTGGAGCACGCACTGTAAAAAATCCATTACCTCCTCTAATTTCTTGATACCAAACTCCAGCAAGTAACTAGTAATGAAGAGAGTGCAATAAATTATTACTAGAAACCCGTTCTCGATAACGCTTATCTTGTTTTACTTTCAATATAGAAGGGGGACAAGCGTGTAATCTGGAATATAACCCCTTGGTAGCATCGATGCATGCACGTACCAGCTTTAAGTACAAAATTAAATGCAAACGAGCCTTTCTTTCCCCCAAATAAATTGAAAGTAAGAGCGGGTTTTTTGCGGCATGAGACAATGTCAAGTCAAACAGCAGTTGAGTAAACAAGACCCATAGACTTAAGAAAAGTCAAGTTGGATTATTTCCACGTTGTTTACGTGCTGGCAATTTCTGTTATCGCTTGAGGCAACAGCGTCAAAATTATGACTTGGCGAATGCAAATGGCCAACGCATGCCCGCACCGATAATGAAGGAATAATTTTAGCAAAATATATATATTACCTAGCCCCCTGGAAATATCGGGTAATGAAGGCAAACAATTTAGAGTATTGCCCATCCTTATCAGTAATTAGTTACAGCTCCGAGCACATGGCCCAGGAAAAATTCTTGGCATTAGCCGAGCGTTGCCGTTGCCACAATTTCTGGGGCAGGTCATTTAACCCGCCCGGACAGCACTTTCATTAGCATAGGCATTCTAATTAGTTAGCGGTAGTCGATAGACAAAACCTGATTCCCTCTCGTGATGAGGTAATAGTAGAACTCGAGCACCAATATCGACACCACTGATCTCCCGTTCTGGAAGTAATTACCGGGAATCAAAAACAAATTATTGGCCTGAATAACTCACAAAACTGTCACTAAAATACACACATATTTAGCTACCCGTACTAAGTAAGTATGCGGATCATTTTGGTAACCGCAGGTCAGATGCTGTCCACATGTTTATCGCCCAGAATTTTCAATCATTTGCAGTTCCACGAAGGCAGACGACAAGCGGGCAGCATGAAATTTCTAATAATACGAATGGACATACATATGGGCATGTACAGGGCAGCGCTATCACAGAAAACAATCTTTACGGGGCGTAGATTTTGTGTATTAAAAAATGATTTAAACAAAACATGTGTAGTGGGGGAAAACTAATTATTGCCCAGGGAATAATTTGGCATAAGCCCAATGTATTTTAACTTGAAGCTAATAGCGGAGTTTTTCGAGCAATACTTATCAAAAAATTAAAGATTTGAAAGCGAAATACAATCAGAAGCCCCGAGAGTACTATAAATAGCGAGAGCCTAAGAGAACTAGGAAACAAGTCAATAAAAAATGGTTGAAGGCAGTTAGCAAGAGCGAATTCTGAATGCTCTTTGTGATACAATAAGGGGATGTATATGGATGTAAGGGGATATATTTAATAATCATTAAATTAATCAATTATTCTTAGATTAAAATTTGTTTACAAACCAGGAGGTTCCTTCAATGATTACTCTTGATTATATAGGGGGGGATCAATAACAATGCGTTTACCTAATATATGGACAGTCCCTAACTAATAAAATAATGGAAAACACTTAGTATTGATTAGAAGAGTCAGTTATGAAATTAATTTCCCAAGTCAATCATAAAATTGAGTAAACATTTAGATGTCAAATCAATAGTCAATGTTTTTGCTGTGTCAGTCCACCGCCAACAACTTTAATCGTTTTAATAGTCACCCGTATTAAGGAACCACTCTTTCTGACCTTATGAGTCACAATACCATATATGTATCTGTGTAAAATCTTCAAGTTTTATAGGCTAAGGCAAGATTAACTGGTTGCTGCCACGCTGATATTGTTTATATTCCCAAAAAACGATAGAAGGAAAGGGAAAATGGTTCCAAAGTTCCAACCACCCACCATAGGTAAGGGTATGAGCAACTGGTGGCGGTATCGCGGCAAACACTAAATTGGAGGAATTGTGTCCGGAGAACGGCTGTCGAGATTGCGTATATACGTTGCTCTGTTATCAGGCCCCTCCGAGCACCGTACGAGAGTGAAAATTATAGAGCACCACACGAGTGGCGGGAGAAAGATCTCTCCTATCCTACGCGACAACATCTGTACTACTGTTCAGATGAGCTCATCGAGCCGCATGTTTGTGCAACGCATTTCGCACTTTAAGTGGCGAGTGCAACGCAGTCTGGCGAAGTGGAGCACTTCTTCCAGTTTGGATGGGGAGAACTATTTTATGGTATATTTAGTGGTTTAGCTATTTTTAAACACAGGTTAAGGCAGACATTTGCAATGCAAATTACTGTGTTTTTATAACTATAATGAATTTTTAATGGGGTTTTATGACTAATGGCAGAATATGTTTTTTTGCTTAACATGTGAGAAAATATGAGAAAATGTGGGGATTATTTGAAGTCCTCCAACTATATTTCCTGAATAATTCTACCCATGTTTATAGAGTTTCATGTACCAGAGGCAATTACAAATTACTTATTTTGTTTACGTTTTGTAAAAAACATTGTAAAAGGAGAATTAAGAGTAATCATTTTCCATTTACAATGCCAACGTACACAAAAGGGGTAAAGGAGTCTGATGACATTTTTAAACAAATAGTTTAATACTTCAAAGACAAGCATTAAACCACATATAGAGTGCACTACTAAAGAAAGCCCCTACAGAGGAGGGAAAAAAGGGTGCCTCAACCCACAACCTACTTACAAGCCTCCCATTTTACACATGTTTCAGGTCCCAGACCCTCTGGAAAACTCGACTAATGGGGGTGCAATGGGAAATTGAAAACCGTTAAGTGGCACGCGTAATTACCATCTGCTATTGTCCAGCGTATTTCACTGGTCACCGGATCGATGGCCGTCAGTCCGCCGCCCAGAGTGGAGAACACCATGAGGGCCTCTTCGTCGCGGGCGAGGTCCGTGCAGTCCTGCGGTGAGGAGAAAAAGGTGGCTTAGTACTATGACCAACATATATCGGCGGCGTGATGAAATATTAATTGATAGACTAGGCGATTGTCCACCACCCTTAGTGGGTCATGCGTACCGCCCCTATATCCGTTCACTTACTGTCTTGTCATCCTCGCCGCTGCTCACGACTTCTGCCGAGTCGGTTTGTTGTGCTTTGGCGGTAGCTGATGCAATAGGCCCGCTGGCCAGCAAGAAAAACACGCAACAATAAGCCACAACGCAGAATCTCATTTTGCAAAACACTGTGCGCTCCGGCAGCCGGTCGGGGAGGTGGGAGGGGTTTAAGAAAGAGCGTGAGAGAGAGAGGGGGCCGTGAACAAATATTTGCGATTTCCGTTCCGTTTTCAATTGCACTTGCAGTCACTTTTGGCTTGGTGTTTCTGGCATATTATTGCCTCTTTAATTGCTTTTCAATCTGAGGGACACTTTAACAGCTCTAGCTGAGTTTAGCTTTACATTTTCATCGCACTCGCGTTCAAAAAATTCCATTATTCGCCATTGTTGAGTAGTTTGAGTAGTATGACCGATGGTTGGGTTGTCGAAATATGCTTTACTTGCGGCGGTGTGACCTTAGCTGGCAACAAATTAAAATACCATCGAGAAAAGTAACACTTAAACGATAGTACGTTTAATTACGTTATCGATAAATTACACAATGCGGCTTGTTTTTACGGGTAATTTGCTTTTTAAACGGCTCCTCCACGCGCAAATCGGCGGTAGCAATGCAAAACAGCAACCGCGCAACCTTAAGGGTCGCAGCAAGAGCTCCCAGGAGTGGCTCACCCGCCAGCTGGCCGATCCGTACGTGGAGAAGGCCCGGATGATGAACTACCGGTGCCGAAGTGCCTTCAAATTGCTGGAAATCGACGATAAATATGGTATCCTGCGACCTGGTGACACGGTTCTGGACTGTGGGGCCGCACCAGGCAGCTGGACCCAGGTGGCGGTGGAGCGGACCAACGCCAATGGCAAGCTGGAAAAAGCTCCAACCGGCGCAGTGTTCAGTATCGACCTGTTGCACTTCCATGCGGTGCCCGGAGCCACAATCTTTGGCGGCATGGACTTTACGACTTCCAAGGCACAGCAGCGTTTGAGGGAATCCCTGAACGAACGAAGGGTCAACTGTGTGCTCTCCGACATGGCGCCTAATGCCACCGGCGTTCGGATGTTGGACCAGGAGAGCATCACGAACCTCTGTTACGAGGTGCTCCGCTTTGCATTGGCCATGTCTGCTCCACAAGCCCATCTGGTGGTCAAGGTGTGGGATAATGGGGATGTTCCCAAGCTAGAGCGGGACATGCTGCGCTTCTATGAAAAAGTGAAGCGAGTAAAACCGCGGGCTAGCCGCGGAGATTCTGCGGAGCACTTCCTGGTGGCCAGGGGATTTAAGAGGGCTTCAGATAGTAGTAGCTAGTTTAAGTCATTATATTTATAAAAACGTTGTTATTTCTTAAATTCTTCGTTGTTTCAATGATGATAATTAAGTGGGAATGCCAGGAAATGTCCTGAACCCATTAGCATTTGTAGCTTACATAATTTAATCAAAAGTTCCGCAAATTTATTAAAAACTCAACATTTATTCAAGATAAACATGTAAAAAAATAAAGGACTCTGGAAAAGGAGACCAAATGTTGAGACCAAAGCTTTGAGTATCCCAACTCCTAGTGCTTGTAGTGAGTGAGATGGTTGATCATCTCGTATAGCCACTTGGGCTGATCGTGGGGAGCCATGTGGCCAGCATTACGCACCATAATCTCCACCAAGTGCCCGGCGTGCTTCACATAACCAGCTACCTCGTCACCAATGCGCCAGATCTCTCGAGGAGCCACTTTGTACTTGTCGGAGCCGGGGAATTTGAGCTTTTTGAGGTAGTTGCGAGTCAGCGGATAAGCCACAATGATGTCCAACTGGCCGCTGTAGATGCACACCGTGTAGTGGGCCAGCAGTTCGGCAATCCAGGGAGCCACAGTGTCCATGACATCCTTCTTTAAGTGGATTTCCACCTTGTTTTCCTTGTCCAGGTCGTGAAAAGTCTTGTTGCCCACATGGATGGCCCGTCGAGTGGCGCCCGCCTGTAGGAAGTCACCCAATCCGGCGCCATCGTCGTCATGCGTCTTTAAGTAGTTATAGTACCAGTTGTAGCCCGTTAGGTTACTAAACAGAGATCCGTTGGTGAGATCCCCGTTGATCAGCGAGTCGAAGACGTCAAAGGCACACTCCATGTCACGATTCTCGATGCAGGCGGCCCCCTTCGCCTCGGCGGCGTGGAAACTCTGCAGGCCATTGTCATCGATGAGGCCCAACTGGTAGAGGTAGTCCCCATACTTGAGCTGATGCAGGGGATCCGATAACCCGTTACCGATAGCCACACCCTTGAGCGGCACATAAACGCGCGTCTCAATGGCATTCTGCACCTTGTGGATGTGATAAGCCAGGGCCGGCACATACTTGCCGGCATACGACTCGCCGGTGACCCAGAACCCAGTGGAGTTGCTCCACTCAAACAGTTCGTACAGCTGCATCACGGCCTCGTGCAGGTTGCGGCCCACATCCTTCTCGTTTTTGGCGTAACCCGCCTCATTGTCGGTAAAACTGAAGCCGGTGCCCACAGGATTGTCGATATAGATCAGGTTGTGTGTCTTGCTCCAGGTGATGTTACGCTTCTGCGGTTTTCCATGGCTGTCCAGCTCAATGGGACCGTTCTCCGTAAATAAGCCAAACAAGGAAGAGGCTCCAGGACCGCCTTGAAGCCAGAGCACCACGGGAGCATATTCCGGCTCCTGCTCGGCTGGGAAGTACCAGAAGAACATGTTGGAGTTGTAGCCGTGATCCACAGTCAGGTAGCCAGAGTAACTCTCTACGCCGTGGAACTGCGAGGCTGCGACACGGGCCAGCTTCTGCACATCCGACTTGGGAATGGCGGCATTGTTAATGAGCGGCGTGAGGAAGAGTGGCTCGCCGGGATCGACGCCGTCCTCGAAATAGCGGTATCGCGGATAAGGATTGATGAAGCTCTTTCTATAGGCGGGCCGTTCCCCGCCTCCCTCGGCACTGCATATGGCGACTATGGCCGCCGTAATTAAAAATGCGCAATGAGTTGCAGTATTCATTGTTCGGCTGCTCCGCTTGAACTGAAGAAGACAGCGAAATGGTCAGCGATTGCTTTGCTTTGTTTCAGCGTTGAAGGGTTTACGCCCCGGCCTACTCACCGATCGCCTGATAAGCGTAGTCAGTTCTTTTTTTTTACAAATAATTACAGTTTTGCACTCTCTTTTTTTGCAGAGCCGGCAAAAATACGTTGACTACGCAATGGATTATTTTCAGTGTAGCCGTAGCGGTCGCTTCGCTGGGTTGCCAGGCCTTTTGAAAATATCAGCTGTGATTGATTTTGATTTTTGCCAACTATCGAATAACTAACTTTTAGTATTATTAATTTATAAAACAATCTTTTGAATTCCTAAACATTAATTGAAGTCTTTCTGGTGAATATACTAATTATTTTAATACTCTTTCTGCCAACTGATGGAAAGCAATTCTGATAGGCGCTCGCTCCAAGAAGGAAATACTAAATCTTGACATGAAATCGACAATTCTTAAATTTTTTCTGATCCGGAATCCTAAGCATTAGTTGATCACTTCATTAAACTCTCTTAACACATATAGTATTCGTTTGTTTTACATCAAACAAGAATAAATTTCCTTTATATCTGAAATTCAGTGTGTTTGAAGGAAATATTGGTAACATCGCCGAGTGCCGACGATCTGGCAATACCCGGTCTGTGCGCGTCCAAATTTTTGTAGAAGCAGCTGATTTGTCCAGCGCCCAACGGTGTTTGAGCAACATTATTACACAGCAACATTAATTAAGATGTCAGTCGCCGACACTCTCGAATACATCACCCTTGGCAATCCTGTCAGCAAGATGGTCATCTCGTCGGGATCGGCTCTGCTCCGCACTATAGTAAAAGACCCGGAATCACAGGCTGTCCAGGCTCTCGGCACTAATTATCCTTTTTCGCTTTTAGGGACTACGTCCGAAGCAAATTTCAGTCCAGGACCCTGGCATGTTGTTGCAACCGTCTGTGCATCACTACGTGCATCCGCACGGTTCCCTGTACTGCCTCGCCGGCTGCCATTACAATTTTGTGCGGCTGGCCGGGATTGCCGGAGCGTCGGCCATTTTCATGGGCGCATACTGCAAGTACGTTCTCAAGGATATCGATGACCCCAAAGAGCAGGTGGACTCGCAGGCCTTAGCCGATGTGGCCAATCGTATACACTTTCTGCACTCCTTCGCCTTGATGGCCGTGCCCCTGGCCCACTACCCAGCTCTGGTAAGTCTGAAGCGGAGATCGAAAGGAACCGTTGTACGAATGCAAAAACATAACCAAAAAGAAAACCTTTGCGCTTTCTCGTTTAGTAAGATGGGATCTTGGGTTAAATATACTCAGTTGAGGTGTTCTTTTTAACCCTCTTACAATATGAAGAGCGCTTGCATTAAATCTTTATGTCTTTGCATCAGAAATTGTATAATATATAAGCAAAGCCCTTTGAATTCGGTCTGTGATTTGTTTCGACAATTTTTGATGAAAGTGTCCTCATTCCTTCGTTGTTTTCTGTTAAATATTCTCAGTTAAGATCGCAGATCGCTCTTCAGTTAAACGCTTGTACAAAGAAGAAACTATTTAGCTAAGGCTTAATTTTTTGCCTTAAAACGTTAATAATTCATTACTAATGCATTTAGAGTTTGATTTCTTAGATTATTTTAAGTGGATCTGTCCACATATTTACACAGTCGTTGTCTTCAAATGAATAATCTCAGTTTATGCAAAGGAATTCTGCGATCATACACAGAAGGAAATGCTTAACTAAATCATTAGTTTTATACTGTCTTTTTGAGATTTTAAAATATATTTCTTGTTGATTTTTATAGCTTTTTTTCGATAGATTTGTCCACATTCCTTCTCTTTGTTGTTTTCTTTTGAATATTCCCAGCGTAGCAATTCTTTTAATACTCTTTCACTACCAACTGATGTAAAGCGATTCTGATGAGCGCACGCACCAAGAAGGAAATGCTAAATCTTGAATGTTTTACTTCAGAACTTATATATATTACCAAGGCTGGTTGAGTTTGATCATTGATTTGTAAGCCCATATTCTTTACATTTGTCCACATACCTATTCCTTCTGTTCAATTGAATAATCTCAGTATGCTTTCCGCTCATTCAATAACCACTTATCGAGAGTGAATCGGTTGAGAACTCGTCCTCTCGAACTCGTCTTCTTTTCGGTGGATTTTTCCACCTTCTTCCACAGTTTATTACCAACCATAATTGGCATGTACTTTCCACAATGCAAAATAACAGCTAGAAAATAAATATTAACCCCCAGAAAGCCCCCCACAACCCCAAATATAACAAAATTCAATCTGGATCGTGTTTGGTTTATTTGTAAAGCTTTTGTTTGATGGTTTTGTTGTTTACATAAACTCTGTGTAAAGTTAGATCTCTGAACGGAATTTATAACAACTCGCGTTACTCTCGAATCGAAATCGAAACTCCAACAATCGTATAATTGACATCCTGCTTAGCTAGACTAATGCGCTGATTGACATTACAAAAATTGAGCTATGGTTGAATTTGGTGTTTGCTAAGCGCCTTCTCAATATATAATAAATATGTATAATAGGTATGCGTACGTTTATGTATATTCATGATGTATATGAAATGTTTTCCAAGCTAAAGCTAAATGTTCAACAACCACTAATTGCAGCTTACAAAGTAATTTTCAATACCACACACGGATACACTTGTATACTTGCATTAATTGGAATAATTCTTAGTTTTCTGTGATATGGAGCAGGTTCATAGCTGATATGGGTTCGGGGTTGTGTAGGAATTTCCTTATTTTCATCTAATTTTACACATTTGTATTTAAAAATGTACCAAAAGGGCATAGATTCTTCCGTTCGTTTGCTATTATTTTGTTATTGTTTTGTTTTTGTCATCAGCCTTATACGATAAGTAAAATATGGAGCTTGTTTTGCGCCCTCTTTTTGTTCGGGTTAAAGCCAACAACTAAAGCTAACATCAAAATATGCACACAAAACTCTTGTCGCTGTCGCTACGTTTTAATCTTAGAATAAACTATGACTAAGGGACCTGTTCCGGAAAGGATATCATCTTTTTTATTTACTCAACAAAGGATTTAATGAAATGTTTTGATTCATATTGAGCACTTTGTTTGATATAATTGTGGCCTTTACACTATAAATTCTTTAGTATGTTTGTCTCAACAGTTTAAAAATCCCTAAATTGGTTTTAAATCAAAAGATACAAGTTAGCAATGGAACAGGCCTGCATGAGATGTGAGTGTTTGTGATTATTGTGATTAAAACGAGTCCACTTTCTTCCCACAGACCGGCAGCATGATGGCAACGGGCATGGTGCTGTTCAGCGGATGCATGTATTACCGCGCCTTGACCGGGGAGGAGCGCCTGCAACCGTGTGCGACCGTTGGTGGATTCTGCCTGATGGCCGCTTGGCTAACCTTGATGTTTTAGGCAGGAGCACAGAGGGCTGGCAGACGACCGACTTAATTATATGTATATCTTATATATAAGCACATACCGAACAGCTATGTATGTCGTCGGAGGTCAACTAAAGCTAAGCCAAGTTAAACATACAAATGTCAGCTAAAAATAATACTTTTGTCTGCGTTTCTCTAAGTGCGCTGGCAGTAATATAATAATATTATAAATATATTTATTGTTTTAGTTTTAAAAGTGAACTCTAGGAGGACTTTGCAGCTAATGGAAGATACTTTTCGAGTTAAATGCGTACAATTTCTTAGAGTATATATAACAGTTTGCGCCAAATGTGAATATCTTAAGATGGAAATAAAAACGTTAATGGGTTAACAAAAGAACCAATCGAGCTGTTACATTTATTGTATACCTGTACATTAATAAATTACTATAAAAAACACACACATATATATTAATACTAGGCGTAACATTTCATAGATTTCTTCATCTCTTTGTTTTGTTTTTTGTTTGTTTGTTTTCAGGGATTGTTATTGTCGTTTTACTGGAACACATAATACAAATGCAATGCGACCTTTTGAAGGCCAATGCAAAAAGTTCAGCTAAAATTAATTATTACACAATTCTCATTACATTTCATTCTATTCTTTTAAGGTATAAAAACATGCGTGACGTTCACCAGCACCATATGGCATCGTTATTTTACAAAACCGTACCATGAGGGCGGTG
The DNA here is from genome assembly GCA_008042475.1 of Drosophila kanapiae. NCBI lineage: Eukaryota > Metazoa > Arthropoda > Insecta > Diptera > Drosophilidae > Drosophila > Drosophila kanapiae. The sequence goes on along the minus strand of VNJM01000360.1, from coordinate 21,271 downwards.
TTTGATATAAAAAGTTGCTTATTGTCTTTACGAATTTCCTTCAAAATATTCCCCAAACAAGGTCTATGGGCTATGTGACTAAACTGTGCTGGTGAACGCCGCCTTATACTCGTCTAACCTCAGCTTATTGTCTTGCCGTTTGATTTCGCATCGTTTTTTTTCTTAGTTTTATACACCTGGATGACTAACGATTAATTTGATTTGTACATTATATTGTAAAAAAAGAAGATGCCTCGGCGGTCGCTCAGTGCGGATGTTTTCTGCTGCTGCTGCCGCCGCTGCTACTGTGCTATCCTAGTAACTTCTGCTTGGAGGCCTCCGCAAAGAGGAAGGTCTTCTGAATGCCCGCATTGGCCGCTGGATGATTCGTAATTGGTTCCAGTATCTTAAGTATGTAGTCTTTAAAGGCTTTCGGAACGGCGAAATGTCAAGAGTCCTTCTTCAGCCGCAGGTTCTCCTCATGGGCCTGCAAATCGAAAGGTGAGAAAAAATACTCTAAAGAAGCCTTTAAAGCAGTGGTGCCCTACAGATAGACTCGCGAGTCTACACGTTCGTATGCTATGTAGTCTAACGTGCCAATAAATGCGTGTGGGCACCACTGTTCTAAACAAGCCTTGAAGGACTGTACCCACCTTTTGTGCGACCTTGAGCAGGGCATCGAATGTGGCATCGCCCGTTTGCTTCACCATGCTGTGGAACACCTTCTGCTCACTGGTCGTGAGCAGCTCGAACGGCGAACCGAACTCCACCGCCCTGCCGGCGTCCATGACCAAAACCTTGTCAGAATCCATTACCGTGTGCAGGCGATGGGCTATGGTGAGCACTGTGCAGTCCTTGAATTTGTTCCTAATCGTCGTCTGGATGAGAGCATCCGTTTGCGGGTCCACATTGGCCGTGGCCTCGTCCATCACCAGGATTCGATTCTCGCGGAGGATAGCCCTAGCAAGGCATACGAGCTGCCGCTGACCCACGCTGAAGTTGGTTCCTCCCTCGGATATCTTGCTCTGCAGGCCACTGGGCAGATCGGCCACCACTTCCTTGAGTTTCACCTCCTCCAACGATTCCCACAGCTTGGCGTCGCTGTACTCGTCGAAGGGATCCAGATTGTAACGCATTGTGCCCGAGAAGAGCACCGGCTCCTGGGGAATAATGGAGATCTTGCTGCGCAGATCGTGCAGTCCCAGATCGCTGGTGTCGCGCCTATCGATCAGGATGGCGCCCTCGTTGTAGGAGAGCCGGAATAGAGCGTTGATCAGCGAGGATTTTCCGGCACCAGTGCGTCCCACAATGCCCACCTTCTCGCAACCCTCGATGGCAATGTTCAGGGATCGGAGAACGTAGTCGGCTGCCTTATCGGGGAAGTATTTCAGCGACAGGTCGTCGAACACGATCTTTCCATCCTCTGGCCAGTCCTTTGGCGGCTTCTTCTTCGGCTGCGACTCAAAGTCACCCTCCGGCTCCAGATCCTCGTACTCCACCACACGCTCCACCGCCGTCATTGTGTTTTCCAGCTCGGCCGATTGTCGCATGCCCCACTGCACCATGCCGGTCATGCCCATTGCCTGGGTGATAGCCAGACCCACATCTCCTCCGTTTTCCGGGGAGAACAGGAAGAAGCTCAGCGTGATAACGGCAATGTAGACGACACACACACAGTCCAGCCAGTAGCCAAAGGCTCGGCTCGTGGCCAGGAACATGTAGTAGCCGGAGCTGTGCATGTCCTGGTAGTTATCAAACTCAGCGATCAGTTCCTTCTGCGCTCCAAAGGCTCGGATGGTGGCCAGTCCGTTAAGGGAGGCACTCAAGTGGGAGTAGATGGGTGAACGGGCTGTGGAGGAAGTAGAAATAATAAAATATTACCAACTTGGTAATAGAACGGAAAGAGCCGCGGGAGCATTAAAACACAATGCGTGCCCATCTAGGATCTATACTATAGACAATTAAATTAAATATTTTCCACTTACTGACAGCTTCGAGGCGCTTAACATCCCGGGATGTGCTCAGATAAAAGACTCGCAGTATGTAGAAGATGATGACCAGGAAGATAGTTGCCAGGATATACCAGACGTTGACGATACACAGGACGACCACGATGCCCACGATGGCTAGGAAGATCTGCATCACATCCATCATTACGGAGGGTAGGATCTCGTCCACTTGTCCCAAGTCCTTCGAGAAACGGTTCAGGATACGGCCGGAGGGATTGGTGTTAAAGAAATGCATTGCCGCCCGGGTCACGCCCTGGAACATAGTGTTGTGCAGGGTCGTGGAGCTGCGCATGGCCAGATAGAAGAAAAGCATGCTCCGAACCAGGGAGAAGACGATCACGGAAACGTTAATGCCGGTGAAATAGTAGATGTCAATGGCGTCCGTGTCGGCATTGATGCGGGTTTCGGGGAAGGCACGTCGCAAACGGGCCATAAAGGTGTCCCGCTCGGCCTCGCCATTCTTGTTTACCCTTCAATAATTACATTTTCAATAATAATTAATTAACAAACAGTTAGTTAACCTTACCAGTATGACAGGAAGATATCACCACCAGAGGCCAAAACCTGAGCACCGATACAGAAGAAGGCAAACACAATAAACAGTCCGTAGCCATTCGCTCCAAAGTACTTCTTGTAGAGCTTCATTCCGATGCGTCCCTCCACGCGACCTTCTTGCGTCTGCATGGGCGACTCCGCTGCCAGGGACTCGGCGGTGGACTCCATGGAGGAGATGCTGCCGTGTCGGTCCCGCAGCTTGCTGTTCTGACGGGAGAGAGTCTTCTTGTCCGGTGCATCGCCGGCGCCCTCGTCCTTCTTGCTGGGATCCGTCAGCATCTGGGCAAAGTCCAGACCGCTCTTGCACATGGACTCGTAGGTGCCCATAGCACTGATTTTGCCCTTATCCATGATCACAATGACGTCGGCCTGTTCGAGGAACTGCAGTTGGTGGGTTACCAGCAGGACGATTTCATCCCGCAGGAATCCTCGCATGCACTGGTCAAATAAGTGGCGGCCCACGTGCGTGTCCACGGCACTGAGGGGATCGTCCAGCAGGTAGATATCCGCCTTCCGGTAAACAGCTCGGGCCAAGCTAATGCGCGCCTTCTGGCCGCCGGAGAGCGAGGCTCCGCGCTCACCCACAATGGTCTTGTCCGCATACGGCAGCAGCTCGAAGTCCCTCTCCAAGGCGCACTTCTTCACAACGGTGCGATAGCGATGCTTGTCCATGGGCAGGCCGAAAAGGATGTTCTGGCGAACGGTGCCGGTAAAGAGCCAGGGTTCCTGGGAGGCGTAGGATAGAGTGCCGTTGACATTTACCGATCCCGAGTTGGGATTCAGTTCACCCAACACAGCCTGGATCAAGCTGGATTTGCCGGAGCCCACGGGACCGATGACTGCCACCAGTTGGCGTGGCTTGAACTTCAGCGAGATGTTGTCCAGGGTGTATTCGGTGCTCTTCTGATCCCACTTGGCCTTCAGCTTGCTGATGTTGATGCTATGCTCCGCAGCGCTGCTACGCCTGCTCGGTGGCTTCAGGACTCCAGTGACCTGGGCCACAGCTGGCTCGGCTATCAGGCCCGCCTTGGTCAGCTTCTGCTCATCCAGATCCTCCGACTTGTCCCGCACCTTGGTCTCCTCGTGCAGCATGAAGGTCTGGATACGTTTGATCGAGACCAAGAGCTCGGCGAACTGCGAAATGCCCATGGGGAAGTAGACGGTCATGGTGTTGCGCAGGATGTTGTAGTAGGCAGTGATCACGAATGCCTTCTCGGCGGTCAGCAGCTTTCCCAGCAGCACAAAGCCCACCAGGCTCACAAACACCGAAATCCTCGTCACAAACATGATGAAGCTCTGCAGCGTGCCTCGGATATAGTTCACATTCCGGATGGCATTCATCTCCTTGGTGCGCACATAGTTGATCATTTTGCTAAAGGGGATCTCCCAGGCGTACATCTTGATCACCTGTATGCCCGAAATGATCTCGTTCATCATTCGCACTCGCTCATCCGTTCTCAGGGCAGTCTTCAGTCGCAGCACCGAGGTCTTCTTGCCCAGGTACGCTTGCAGGGGGATAAAGAGCAACATCACGGCCACGCCGAAGAAGGCGGAGATGCCAATCTGTAAGGGGAAGGAGTTTCCTTTGAGTATCTAATCTTAATATAGGTCTTAGCTATTATTAAATTGTGATTTCTCAACAAGCAACTCGACTCGAGTTCAGGAAGCTTTGCTCTCCTCTTAAGTGGTAAACAGCGTAGATAGATAACCTACCTCTCTGTACATGAGATATGTGATAATGCCAATCTCCACGGGGCCCAGCCATAAATAATTCATGTGGATGACGGAGACATCCAGACGGCCCACATCGTTCGAGATGAGATTGACCACCTGACCGATGGTGGTGTCGCCCAGCGCCGTTCGGCTCAAGCGCAGCGCCTTCCGATATATCATGCCTGCAGGGCGATCATTATTCAAGTGTCACAATAAAGAACCATTCCCTCCTCCAACTCTAACTCACTTGTCATGGCAATTCTGGCCTTCATGCCGACGTGGAACATGCCCAGCATGTAGGGATGCATAAAGAGCACGTTGAAGGCGCTGGTCAAGATCACGCCCAGGGCGTAGAGATAGGCCTTTGTCTGGTTTTCGCCCTCTTGGTTGCTCGTGTCCGCATAGTAGGCCACCAGGCGGCCCAGGAACAGCGGCTGGGTAACTCTGGTGGAATAGGGATAATAAATTAATAAATCATTCAGAAATCTCAGACAGTGGGCGGGGCAGACAGGCAGCTTACCGGAAACCGATCTCCAAGATGAACAGCACCAGGCCTAGGGTTGCCAGGCGCCAGCCAAACACGTTCATCGAGGCCTTCAGCAGGCTGGGTGTCTTTTTCTTCTTGCGCTTCTTTTCCACCTCCTTCTCCCACGCCGCGCTCAGCTTGCTGCCCAGGTGATCTGGAAAATGTAGAGATTGAGATATCAACAAAGTGCACCCAGCCTCCGTGCGGGCAATAAATTATTTCTGAAGACGGAACAACAATCGACTGAGTTGGCGATGCCAAAGATTTTATACGCCTTTGAAGGCGCTTCCAAAGCAAACAACCAAGAATTTGAGTTCAATTGTGCGAACGCTCAACAGAATCGCTTTCATTTGCGATGAATTTCATAGTAAAATGTAATATTTTATCTGGTTTGGCCAGTCTAAAACTATTTATTAAAGCACAGAGATGTTGTGTTCTATTTTTGATCTTGTCATCTTTTAATTGGCTATAAAATAAAACACCTTATCTTGTTATAAGCCCCTTAACAGATACTATAAAGATTTGTCCCAAGGTTTCTGCGTTAAAGTCATAAAATTACTTTTATCTTTTTGATGCCATCTTTTTGTCATCGGTTAAAATAATTTACTTTAAGTAATGTTGTCGAAGTTTGAGTAAAACAAATAGATCGTTTACCATTCCGATCGACTTATTTTCTACATGATCGAAATCCCAACATTAGTGTTTATTCAAACAAGCGTGTCCCAGAATTCAGACTTGAGAATTACTAGTGCACTCATAGAGTCAACTTTTGGCTGTGCTAGTGTTCAATGATAATGTTAAATAGGTAATATGTACTGAATGCAGGGATTGTATTTGTATTACAGAATAAATATGATCTTTTTGGTTGTACTCTTTTCTCAACCAATTAAAATAAAAATGTTTTCAAAACAAATTATACTTAATGAAGAAGAAGTATATAAAAGATTACCACTATTGTAGATACTGAATGTATTTTTCGATTACTAATAACAAAATAATCTACTCTTGCATTCCTGGCATAAACATATAGAAGGAAGCGCTACTGTAACTGAGGACTAATGTCTATCGCTATATCATTGCAGCCGTAACCATGGGTCATAAATCCAGTGAATTGTCAATGGGAGTGCTTTGGTTCGACCGTGAATTATGGCTGGCAACAAACGCAAATCCCGGTCAGCTGCCAGCTGCAGTTACTCCAATCGATCTTATCGATCGGGAGATTCCCCTTTACCTCCATTCGGGGGGCCTATTGATTCCGGCACTTCCGCACTAATGCCTTGAGGGCTCAGATAGCACACAGATTAGCAGGAACTGAAACAAAAGCTTAAGCACCTCGGTCGCCATTGTTTTCTCTCATACGAGTATATAGAAATATTTGCCCAGATATGGTGCCTATGCTATTATTGTTTGCATTGCATAAGTCCCATGCCTCGATCCACTCAATACAGTATCTCTAGGTGGCCATTTATTATAAGTCTATAAGTAAATAAGCCTGAGATAGCTAATTGCGTATATATCGGGGGTGTTGAAAGAGTGCTATCAATTATATTCGGCAGTAAATTCAATTAATTGCGGCAAGCGGACGCTGTCAAAGATATCGGAGTTGTCAAAGATTTGAATGGGGAAATCAAAGGTCTAAAAGTGACAGAGATTGGATATCATCTGTGGATCGTATAATTCAATGAATGATGGTGCAGAATGTGCGTATCCAAGGGCTATCTTATCGCCCGGATTATAGATCCGTTGAAAGATCTCAATGAAAGAGTAAAACCATAAAGCAATAAGCCAGACGTGAATGATATGCGGGGAATCTAATCGCCACTTCCCCATCTCGAGAAGAGGAGAGCCCTTCAATGTTCGCCGGATCCTTCGAGGCTTGGACAAATGGTAAAACCTAAAGCAACGGCTTTCCGAAAGTCAGCAAAGGTGGGCGCATGCTAAGCCGTATCTAATCGCAATGGTCGGGGCGCCTTGAAGTGTCTGCCGGACACTTCATTTGGGGAGTGTCTGAATGCTATAGATAGTGCGGTAAATATGCCGCATTTTCGCTGATTATATAAATTACAGCCCAAAGGCGGTAGGGAAGTGACCAAGACTGCTCGGGTACCTGGGATTTCACACGCGACTAATGTCCCATCTTCAGAGCCCACTTTACCGTTGGGCAAAGGGCAGTGAAATCGAAACTCGATCATTGCACCTGAGGACGTGGTGGAAAGCGTGTCCCACCCACTTATTAGTGACTCATGGCAATGCACTCCATCTCGTTAAATCTATTGCCACATGACGTCACGTATGGCTTAATCTCGGTTACGTGCTGATAAGGGCAAAACTCCTTGAAACTAAACGAACTTATCGGAGCAACTGGCTTAGCGATTTCAATTTAATAATTCAATTAATTTGATTATCGTCTGGGCAGAAGATATAGCCATAAATTATCTTGGGCCCAAGATCCCAGCCCACTCACTTATTATGCAAGGCACGCCGACCGAAAGGGTACTTTGGCTTTAAAGTGCAATTACTCACATATTTTTTTTGGGAGGGAAACAATGGAGGAGTAATTCCATGCCGAAACTCACCTGATTTGTGCTCTTGCAGGGCCCTATATAAATCACTCTCGTCCAGGGTCTTCTTGCGTCCTTTGCAGAATGTGGGCATGGCGAAGCTAAAATGTATATAAAAGTTTTATTGAGAATCCAAAAAAAGGAAAATTTGTGGTGTAGAAACTCACCAGAACATCAGGGATGAGAAGATGTTCGACGTCTCGCGCGGATTCTCCGGCAGCTCATCGGCTTTCATTGACTGCATTTTGGTCGTGTTTGTGTACTAACTCTATCGATTTCCTAGGAGGACATTGGTCGGGTCTGTGTCGGGTTGCCGGTTACGCTGTAAAAGGATAATGCCATAATAAAGACACAATAGATTAGTAAGCTTTTATCTAGTTCCTATCCCACATGGTTCCTAACCCAATGGGTTGATTTTTTGTAAATTGTGGACGCACGATGACTTCGCGCTTTTGTTCTTTTACTGTTTGAGCTATTTTTATTGGTGGTTTGTTTTCGTTTGAAGCAATAAAAGATACGTGGTAAACATGGCCTATATATGTTTTTTGTTTTAAATCAAATCGCTGCACACGAATTTTCAGGGCACTACTGAAAATTATTAAACAGCAGGTGGGGCGGGATTAAAAATTGGAATATGAGTCAAAAAGCACTTGGAAAACGAGGCACTCATTTATAAAAGTTAAAAATCTTTAAATTTAAAGTTTAATCCTTTAAAAACTAAACATTTGATCACGAAAGCGGCTTTCTTTAAGCAAATAATGTCACTTTTGCTTTATAAATCTGATAGAATCCTTGTGATTTTTTTTTTTATTTTGCAACCAATACTATAATTCACTTTTCCACTCGGGGCAGCACACTCTTAGTAATCGGAAAATCCTCAAAGTTCACAACTCACTGGAGCTTTCCACCTTGGGTGGATAAGTTCGGCAGCTTCTCGCGTCAATTTGTGGCGATCGCCAGGTGCGAATGGCCTTTTTATAGGCGCCAGAACAGCACCTTGCTCTCTTTCCTACACTCTAGTGAAGAGATCGCCGGAGAGGCAGCGAGAGCATGCTGCAGATAAACGATGGGAGCAGGAGCGACACCCACACCAGTGCACGAAAGTTCTTTAAGAGCGGGAGAGCTGCTCCTCCTCTCATGAGGCTACTGGTGCTCCCCACCGTTATCGCATGGAGCTCTCTCGTTCTCTCCTCCGCTCTGGTTGTGTCCACTTGTTTATTGTTTATATTCGCCCGGGGCGCAGGCACTTGGGGTTTACCTTCAGGTAACTGGCGCAGCAGGCTGTGGATGCGACGGATGCGGAAAACAAAGTGCAAAGGAAAAACTAAAAACTCCAAAAGTGACGGCAAATCAATAAGACAACAAACGGGAATTCCTATTGCGATGTTTTATTCTTGTGCTGGGCGTCTCCCTCTGCAACGGGACTCGGCGTTCGGATTAAAAATAAAAACGCTTTTCCTATTTGTTGTGTGCTGAATTTATAAAATTTGTGCAGAGAAAAACATAAAAACGTTAAACAAGTTCCAGTGCGTGCGCGTCAAATCTGCGCAGAGATGGAATCGGGCTGTCAGAAGTCAAATTTGGCAAAAGCACAGTCACACTAGAAAGTATTCGTGCACGGACGTGATATTGCGTGATTAGGAAACCTTTTTTTGTTTAATTTAAAGAGCTGGAAATATTAATGGTGGAGCAAAAAGAAATAAGACTTTAAAAGTTTACCTTTTTATTTACGCTCATTAATTATTAAAAGCCTACATATTTCTTGGGGTTTCTAAAATTTGTAAAAGTTTTCCCTTTTACTAAAAACCTCTCTTTTTAAGATAATTATTGTTTATACACTTGTAGAGATTATAATACTTTTATTTTATATAACTTTTTATGCAACTTGTACATATTTTTATTTACATTCATAGAAATATAAAATATTTCACTTTGCCAGCTTCAATATTATATTGAAGTCAAGTTCTTGTCGCTGCTCATGATTATGTAGTAAGCGTTCTCACCCGTATCGTCGTCTGTGGGCAGGTATAGAACCTCTTCTGAAATCGTTTCTTCAGCCGGCGCATACTCGATTAAGTCGCCCAGATTTGCTTCAACAATGGGGTCGATCTTCTCGAGTTCCTGCAACTTGGCCAGATGCTTCTTACTCTGCACGTGGCGGACGAAGCAGAATCTCCGGGCTGTCTTGTATTCACAGGCTTTACACTCAAACGTCCCACCTTCGATGGCGAGATTGTGATCGAGTTCCCCCTCAAACTCCAGAGAGATGGGGACGTTATCTTCAAATGTCTCCTCTTCTTTAACTACTCCCTCCACAGCTTGGTCCTCTTCCAAGGGTGCAAATTCGATGAACTCGCTTTCATCCGCCTCAACCTGCATGTTTAGCAGGTGTTGAAGCGATTTGTGGTGCCGGGCCATGTGTGTTCTTTGAGTGGTGCTATAATCGCAGGGTAAGCAAGTCAATAAGAATTTGCCCACATCTTGTACTGTTGCCGAAATATATTCAGCTGGTTTCGCTGGCACTGGTTCATCCGAATGCTTCGAAGGAAGTCCCCTTTCCTTCGCCAGCTCTTCCTCTTCTTCTGCAGCCTGCACTTTTCGTATATGGCGCACTGATCGGACGTGTCGAACAAAGCAGAACTTCTTGGCTGTCGTGTAATCGCACAGCTTACAGGTGTACGGCGGCCGATCAATATCTGAATCGGAGTCGGTACAGTAATCGTACTCCCAGTGCTTCGTGGAACGTTTATGGCGACGCATATCCCTCCGCCTGTCTGTCTGATATGTGCAGCCGTGGATATTGCACATCAGCCGTTTGATCTTCCAAGGCGGTGCCTCCTCCACCTGCTCATCAACGAGCTGTTCGATCTCAATGACTATAAAAAACAACGCATTAAACATTAACATGTTGAGTTTTGTAAAGATCTGGGCTCTGCTGGTAGTTACTTTCTGTTCCATTATCGTAGTTAAATTCGTGGGAATCAATCTGCGACATTTTGGTGCCGATCTGCCAAAGTCCTGTTGCCAAATAAAAGCCAAAACAAAATCCAATTGTTGATATAAAAGTGCAGAAGTGTGCCCAAAGATGGTAAAAAAAGAAGCGGCAGTAAATCGGATCTAGTATTTTTATTGTAATATATTTTTTATAACTGTCTGCAATGAAATTAGAATAGAAATAACTTAAACAAAGGAATTTCTGAATTATTTAGGCAAACCATTTCACCAAATATTTAATTTGAATATGGTTTAACTACCTTACGAATCGCATTCCACTAAGGGTATGTTTAGAAATTTATATAATTTTTCATATAAAATACACCTATTTATTATATACCACTTGTTACACAGCCGGTGCATACCTCTGGCCATACTGAACCTTTTTAATATTCTTTTAATAAGCGAACTATTTTTTACACTCGATATTATACCTTTTTTAAAGAATATATATAAATATATTAGTAAAGTAAACACAAATTGAACTCCAACATGCAGTCTGTGCTCTCCCGCTCGCTGAATATTGGTAAGACACAGCCAACAGTGGACTTTGATCTCCAGAGCCACTAAGGTAATATTTATAAGCAAGATCCTTGTGCTGATATTGGTGTATTGTTCAGCCCGCAGATCGTTAAATGTTCGTCAGATTGCATCCCTTTCGGCGCTGCCGGACACTCATCAGATGCTCCAGAAGACCTGCCGGGACTTTGCCAACTGTGAGCTGAGTGGAAATGCCGCAAAATTCGATCGGGAACATCTATATCCGGAGAAGCAGATACGCCAGATGGGAGAGTTGGGCGTGATGTCGGTGGCGATACCCGAAGAGTTGGGTAATGAGGATTTAGCCCACCGCAATACTGTCCACTTATAGTTGTATTCCACCTCAACAGGTGGCACTGGCCTCGATTATGTGGCCTATGCCATTGCGATGGAGGAGATCTCTCGCGGCTGTGCCTCCGCCGGCGTCATAATGTCGGTGAATAATTCCCTGTACCTGGGACCCCTGCTTTCATTTGGAAACGATGCCCAGAAGGAAGCCTACATTACACCCTTTACAACCGGCGAGCGTGTTGGTTGCTTTGCCCTATCGGAGCCTGGAAACGGATCAGATGCCGGAGCTGCCTCAACAATAGCCACCGACAAGGGAGACCACTTCGTACTGAATGGAACCAAAGCGTGGATTACGAACGCCTTCGAGGCCGAGGCATCCATCGTATTCGCCACCACTAACAAGCAGCTCAAGCACAAGGGAATTTCCGCTTTCATAGTTCCCAAGGGAACTAAAGGCTTCTCACTGGGCAAAAAAGAGGATAAGCTAGGCATCCGGGGTTCTTCTACCTGCCAGCTTATATTCGAGGACTGCGCGGTGCCCAAGGAGAGCATGCTAGGCGAACCCGGATTCGGTTTCAAGATTGCCATGCAGACTTTGGACGCCGGCCGGATAGGAATCGCCGGTCAGGCGCTGGGCATTGGACAGGCGGCCCTGGAGCTCGCCGTGGATTACGCTCAGAAGCGACAGGCCTTTGGAAAACCCATTTCCAAGCTGCAATCCATCCAGCAAAAGATTGCGGACATGTCACTGGCCATGGAGTCTGCCCGCCTGCTCACGTGGCGTGCTGCCTGGCTGAAGGACAACAAGCAACCGTACACCAAGGAGGCTGCCATGGCCAAACTGGCTGCCTCCGAGGCGGCCACCATGTGCTCCCACCAGTGCATCCAGATCCTAGGCGGAATGGGCTATGTAACGGATATGGCCGCCGAAAGGCATTACCGAGACGCTCGCATCACAGAGATCTACGAGGGTACCTCCGAGATCCAGAGGTTGGTCATCGCGGGGTCAATTCTCAAGGAGTATGCTAGTTAGGAAACACTTTTTATTTAAAAATAAGCAGAAAGTTTGTTCGATAAATAGAAAACATAAAAAAAACATTGTAATTGTAAATGTAATTTTTAATAAATGTGAAAGAATTGTTGTCAACTTATTATTATCTCTTTTTTTTATCTAAGAAAAATAAAAATAAATTTGAATGTTGAACTACAACTGAACATAAAAAGTAATTAAATTAATTAATTTAAAAACCTGATTCCGAAATATATTCAATCAAAAATCTTTAACGGTCTTATAATCCTGTCTGTTTGGTATATTTATGGTTTGTTCCAGTATATTCTCCGCAGCTGGTGGTACATTATGGTCAGCACAAACTCTGGTCACACTGCGCGCTCTCCAGCGCATTTCATTTCTAGATTTCCTTATTTATTGATATAATTTTACGTTGCGCGGCAATTATCGCGATGCAATTGCAACAAATATATGGTAATGAGTCTGTTTACCACTAAGGTGCGCGTGTTCGCCGAACAAAAAGTGCGCTAAGTGTGCGAAATCCGTCCAAAAACAGTGCGAAGCGAGCAGAGTGCCAGGAATAGCTGCGGGCATATCGAATCGGATCGAATCGCAGCGGAATAGAGCAATGGATGTGGTGTGTGTAATCGATACCGCCGTGGGCGATCATCTGGAGGACCGCCTCTGTGCGCTGGAGGAGATCAAGCAGGCGGTGCAGTCGGCGGGCGCTAATTTTCAGCGGGTCCAGGTGCGAGGGTGGTTATACAATTTTGCCATTCCATAGATCGTTGCCCGGGGGCAGTGCCCAGCGATTTGAAATCCCTCAATTCCAACCACTCCCCCAACTTTCGTTTCGTCCCGTTTGCAGTTCGAGCGCCTGGACTTTGGGGAGCTAAATGTGCTGGATTCCTTTTACAATGCCGATGTGGCCATTGTCGATCTGAGCATCCTCACGCAACAGCGGCCGCTCTCCTACCACTACGGCGTGCGGGAGAGCTTCAGGATGAAGGAGAACATCATAATCTACAACGATGTCGAGTCCAAGCAGACACTCAGTCTCAAGGTGCGTGATATTGTTATTTACCTGTCCAGGTGTGTCCGTCCGATGCCATCTAACTGGGAGATCCGCAAACATCTTAAGGCGTGATCGGTTCGGTTTCCGATAAGATAAATGCCCAGCGAGGTGTGTGGTTTGCGCTTACCTTTGAAAACGGCAGCCAAGTCGTGACTCCTGCTGTTGTTGTTGCTGCTGTTGCTGCTGATCTTTCTATTTCCGCCGAAACGTTTTCGTTATTTTTGTTTTGGCCGCGGCAATAAAACAACAAAAGCGAAGGCTCCAACAATAACAATAACAAATGCGAGCACGCCCACGCAAACACTCAAAGAGGCACGCACACTGCCACACACACATCGATACGCCAAAGCAGTGTGGGCCTGCAGTCACAGTGGCGGTCATAAAAATTAGCAGACATCAGAATGTACATACATACATACATACATATATGGTGAAAATACCCTCCCTCCCTTCCCCCGTTGCAGCTCTCCTGTGCCAACTACTTGTTTCTCAGCTACAAATATAATGCGGAGAGCAATGCCTGCCATCTGACCAATCAGGTCAACAACAACAACAACAAGGAGCCCTTGGCCGAGGGACGGGTGCCGACGCTGCTGTGGCGTCTCAAGCGAAAGCTCCAGGATGTGGAAATCCAATCAAAGTGAGTGGAAAGCAAGCTCCTTTTTCCATTGGAATTCCATCCAATAATATCAATTTTTTCGATTTTCCCTAGAGCCCACATGCGCGAGAAATTTCTCAGCGACATGCGAACGGCGAGGGATACATATGCCACCAACGGGCCCAAGCTGCAGAGCATCCTTCACGAGATGCGAAAGCGACTGGATGATCCGCATGTCCTTTCCGGGGAAGTGGTGCACAGCTTTATGTGTTCGCTGCGGGATGTCCAGGACTATGACGCCATGGTGCGGCTGGTCAATGATCTGAAGAACATACCAAACACCCGTAAATATGTGGAGACTGGCAACATGAGTTTTCTGTACGCCTTCGCTTTGAACCGGCGCAATCGGAAGGGGGACAGGGAAAAGGCTTTGGAGTCCTCGCTGAAGGCGCTGGATAAGAAGGAGAATCACTTTCCGGACATGCTCTGCCTATGCGGACGTATCTACAAGGACATCTTCGTGGAGTCAGACTATACGGACGCCACTAGTCTGGCGCAGGCCATCAAGTGGTACCGCCAGAGCTTCGAGGTGCAGCCCAATGAGTATGCGGGCATCAATCTGGCCACGCTGCTGGTGATCGAGGGCAAGGAGTTTAGCAACACGGAGGAGCTGCAGCACATTGGCATGACCCTGAACAATCTGATTGGCAAGAAGGGCAGCCTGTCCTCGCTGACCGAGTATTGGGATGTGGCCACCTTCTTCGAGATCTCTGTCCTGGCCAAGGACTATGCCAAGGCGATTCAGGCGGCTGAGTGCATGTTCAAGCTAAAGCCTCCAAACTGGTACCTCAAGTCCACCATCGGCAACATATCGCTCATCCATAGGTTCCGAAAGCAGCCCGAGGAACGCATGCCGGCCCTCGAAGAGGTCTTTCAGTTTTGGATGGACTTCTTCCTGGAGGCCACCAACACGGAGGAAGTAAAGAACAGCATTCGGTTCCCCATACTGGTAAGATCGGGTCGGTCGGGTCGGTCTATATTTCAATAATTTGAACATTTCAACGACAGATTCTCGAGCCGCAAAAGATCTACATGCCCAGTTACGTAACGATTAACATGGATGCCGATGAGAAATCCATACAGATCGTGAACATCTGCTTGGCCCACACAACGAACGCTTGCAAGAGGCTACATGACTTCCTCTTCGTGGCCTCTAAGATCAAATCGGTCAGCCTGTACAAGCGGGACAATCGCTGCGCTTACCTGTATGTGCATCACAACTCGGATGACTTCCAGATATACTTCCCCTCGACCGAGTGCCGGCAGAAGTTCTACGACCTCATCCTCGAGATGACCGCCGATCAGGTGGTGTTCGTTAATCTCAGCAACGATGAGGCGCAGATCAAGGTGTGTAATCTTCTCCCCCTAACCTTCTTAACACACACAAAGATGGATAAAATAAAAACATCCTTCATTGCAGTACGAGTACGACTACGATGATCAGAACAAGAAGATGGTGCTGGGCAAGGGCACGTACGGAACCGTGTACGCTGCCCGAGACAAGCAGACGCAAGTGCGCATCGCCATCAAGGAAGTACCAGAGAAGAACTCCCAGGATGTGCAGCCGTTGCACGAGGAGATCAAGCTGCATTCGCAGCTGCGCCACCGGAACATCGTTCGGTATTTGGGTTCGCGCTCGGAGGACGGCTTCTTCAAGATCTTCATGGAGCAGGTGCCGGGAGGCTCGCTGTCCGACCTGCTGGAGACCAAATGGGGTCCGCTCAAGGACAGCGAGTCCACCATGGCCTTCTACTCCAAACAGATCCTCGAGGGGCTCAAGTATCTGCACGAGCAGGACATTGTGCATCGCGACATCAAGGGCGACAACGTGCTGGTTAACACGTACAGTGGCGTGGTCAAGATCTCCGACTTTGGCACCTCCAAGCGGCTGGCCCGCATTAATCCCATGACGGAAACGTTCACAGGCACCCTGCAGTACATGGCACCGGAGGTGATCGATCAGGGTGTGCGTGGCTATGGTCCTGCAGCCGACATCTGGTCGTTTGGTTGCACCAATGTGGAGATGGCCACCGGCAAGCCGCCATTCATTGAGCTTGGCTGCGCCCAGGCGGCCATGTTCAAGGTGGGCTACTACAAGAAGCATCCCAACATACCGGAGGAGCTGTCACCCAACGCCAAGAACTTTATCCTTCGCTGTTTCGCCATCAGTGTGCTAGATCGACCCTCCGCCTCGCAGCTACTCGACGATCCCTTTCTGGCCGAGTAAGTTTCTGGCAGCCATTACCCCCTATATCAGCTTATAATTTCTGCATTATATTCTGCATTCAGTAAACAACGCAAGTTGCGTCCGGTTCTGCCCATCAACACGGAGTTTGGACGCAGCATTTCTGTGCCTGCCGATCGTTTGGTTCATAAAACGACGCCGTCGCTGAGCTACAACACCACATGCAACACGCCCACCACGCCGGAATTGGAGTAAGTTTTTATATTTGTATTTCTATTTTATATAAATATTTTTTGATATTTGTATATATTCATTTATATTTGTATTTATATATATATGCACATTTACATATATTTTTTTATAATTATATATTTATACCCTGTATCTGAAGGCTGCAAGGGTACTATAGTTTTGTGAGAAAACGAGAATGTATGTAACAGGCAGAAGGCAGCAACTCCGACCCTATAAAGTATATACAATATTTTTAATCAGCATCACCAGGCGAGTCGATTTAGCCATTTAGATCTCAGAGACTATAAGAGCTAGAGTTACAAAATTTTATGACAACATTCCTATGCACGGAAATCAAGTTTGCTTTAGAATTAGGCCTCGACCACTTCCGCCCTTATAAATCATTAAAAAATATAAAAAAACGAAGCTATTATATTGAATTTCGATTTAAATTAAATATATATAGAATATTTTGACTTTTACAGTCGTTCACTGAAAGTTTGAGTAAGATTGGATTATAAAGATCGGAGTTATTAAGCTTTTTTAGCCTTTTTTGTGTTATTTTTGGTTATTAATTTTACACATTTAAAATTAACACTAAAATAAAAACAGATTAGTTTAATCTGTGTTCAGTGCTCAAGTAAAAAATGTATTTAGCTTATAATATTACGCAAAATAATATTGATTTAATAAAATCAAAATCATATCAAAATATTTATAGCTATATTTATAGTTATGTTTATATTTATATTTATATCACCTTATAAGCATTCTAATCTCGTGTAATTATTATTAGGTATATATGTTGATTGGTGTTATCAATCAACAGTCTTATTAGTGATAAGCCAAGGGCGCACTTAAGTTTGAAAGTCAGAAAGGCAGCATTCGATCGGCACCCAATAAATACTAAAATTAATTTAGTAGTGACTTGTTGAATATTCTGCTTAAAATCGCGCTTACCTTGCCAATTCCAGCATTACTCACACCTCTTCGGTGGACATTGACGAGCTGCCCAGCAACCAGTTCCTGCTGGAGCGACGCAACTCCTCTGGCTTCCTCCTTTCGCCCGAGATCGAGCCAACCACGCCATCGCTGCGAACGAGTATCAGTGAAACGAGTGAGACTGACGGATTCTATCGACTGAAGAAGGATTCGCAGCGCAGGACAACTCTGTCCAAGGTGCTGGCTCTCGATGAATCCAAGATCTGCGACATATGGCTCAAGAAGGTGGAAACCGATCAGAATTCGATAGCCATACGGAAAGGCGACCTGGAGGTGATGATCCGGGGCCTGCGTGACTACATCATGAACGAGAATGAGAAGCACTTGGAGGCGACCATCAACGAGCTGAAGCAGAAGTTAAACAGCGACGCCTTGGACCACCTACATCTGGCGATGTACTCCTTCCAGGACGCGGTGGTCTGCGTGCTGCGGTTCCACTGCATCAAGCCACACTGGATGTTTGCCTTGGATAATCTCGTGAAGAGGGCTGTCCAGGCGGCGGTTACGATTTTCTCGCCCGAAATGGGCGCCAATCTGGCGGACAAGGATCTGTCCGGAAACGACAATGAAAGCGTGAAGCAGCAGGGCTCCACAGATAGTCAGGAAAGGCAACAGCAGAGCCTGGAAAAGGTGCTGCCCACGAGTAGCACAGGGGCAGGCGTCGGATTGGTGGCAGCAGCAGAGTCGGGAGGAGACGCTTTGAGTACTTCGGTGGAGTGCGTTCGTATTCTGAGGGACATCAGGGATCATCAGCAAAAGCTGCAGCGTCAACTGATTGAGCAGCAGCGCCAGAGCATTAGGGCGCTGAATAACATCAGCCAGGAGCTGGCCCACATCTACATGGGCGGAAGGAAGAGGTTAAGGTGAGTTTAAAACCCTTAAAAATTTGCAATCAGCTTTCTATGCCCGCTGTACAGGCGCACCATCAACGGCTTTAACAAGAAGTGCCATAGAATGAGTCCCAGTGTGGGCGGAATCTCGGGAGTCCGTCCGCCTTCGGCGGGCAATCCACGGAGGCAGCAGCTAAACAAGCACCACTTCGGTCTTCACGAGGTAGACGAACAGTTGGAGCAGTGGCTGACCCAGCAGGAAATTGACGAGTTCTCAAAGACGCTCATCCTGAGTGAAGGTTTCACATTTGAGGATTTCATCTACAACATGGAGAAGCTGGACCTAATAAGGCTGGGACTTCGGTGCGATAGATACTTATACATGTGCATAGACAACCATTTAATACATTTCCTTGCAGCGTTGGCATCGAAGTGCGCCTGTGGAAACTCATCATACAGGAGCGGGCCTGTACCTCATCCGATTGCGTGGACAGTCCGGCCAGCACCTACCACAAGCCAATCGGCGGCAACTGCTCCTTGGCGCTGATCGACAACAATAATACGTTACCATCACCCACAACGACGACACCCGGAACACCAGGCATCAAAACGAAAATCAAAAAGAGCGAAAGCGAATACGATTCCTGCAGCGAGTGACCATAGAATGTTGTGCCTTAACAGATACTACTGATGCTGATTAATTGTTGTCATTAATGTTGTCCATGTGCTACTAACAGCTGTGCAACTCAGTGAGTTGCCCAGCGCCCCCCCTGGGGTGAAACTCTTTGGGCAGGCTGACCTGCGGCTGGTCCAACTTGGAGTTGGGCAAGCCATGGGTCCGCTTGCCGAGCGTTTTGCCATTGCATGTTAATTTATCAAACTAAATGGAATTTAAGTGCCTTTAATTTAAAAAAAACAAACAAAAACTGAAACAGAAAATACATTGTGAAGTGCTTTA
This sequence comes from Drosophila kanapiae, assembly GCA_008042475.1. Lineage (NCBI taxonomy): Eukaryota > Metazoa > Arthropoda > Insecta > Diptera > Drosophilidae > Drosophila > Drosophila kanapiae. Next base: position 2,155 of record VNJM01000360.1, on the reverse strand, counting down.
CAAGAACTAACTAAAAGGTTTTAATGAGCTGTTTTATGTCCTTGGTGTTTCCTTTCTAAACAGGCGGGCAAATGGGGAAAGAAAGGCGCTTTAACTTGGTGGATAGCGCTTGAATAATGGTAATGTGGGCTCACTGCTAACAAAAAGGAACTGAGGACCTAACACAGCTAAGCAAGGATAAAGCCGCTAGCTAGAATTGCAAGTCGCGGAAACGTAGTGTCCAACCCTTCTCCGTAACAGCTCTGCACTTAAACGAAGAAGAGTTAAATTCCTTAGGCAACCAAATCTTATTTTTTAGGATCTAGAAAGTACTACGGAATAATCAAATCAAGAACTTGTTATGTTATTCTTGGGTTGTTTCCTAGAGGTGCCAATCTACATTCTACAATCCAATGAGACTTTTGGTCCTGATAAAAGTACAACTTTCATGCAGAATTGGTAGGAGGTACATATGTAAGGACATATGAACGTATTAAATCAGGATGATCAAGGTAATACATGTGGTGAATCTGTCACAGCTCTGCTCTCAGGAACTTCATTCGTAAGAAATTCAGGAACAAATATCCCTTATTATTATTATAAATTTTTATTATTTTATTTATTTATTTATTTAAAGATGATAGTAAAGCTTACAAAACTAATACTAACATTTGGTTGTAGTGCTAGCTACGAGGCCTTCGACTACAGTATAAATTTTTATAAAGACAAGAACAAGAAAAGGTTTAATTAAATGTTATTTTAGTCGATTTAGAATTGTGTAGAATGTATTTGGATTTAAATTTGTATTGCTAATTGCCTATTAATCCTCTAAGCACTACTACCGTTTCTAGCAGAGCAGCAAACGATTATACCTTTTGTGAATCGATTCTTTTCGATTCGGATAAAATCAATTTAATTAAAACAAAATGGTAAGAAGGAGGATATATATATAAGTTAGAAGAAAACCTAAAATTTAGTATTTATGCAACAAGAACAATAATAAAAAGTCAAAAAAGTTTTCAAATGCCCGATTTTGGCTTGTTTGATCAATAGACTTTATTTTTTTAACATAATTAGTTAGAAGGCATGATTACTAGTGGCAAAAACCAGGCGGTCAACATTTTAAGCCTTGAAGATTGTAAAAATTCCCAACAGAAAAATATCTCCCTAATTCTATATGAAACGGAACAGCTTACGATTGAGGTTCCTGAATCTCTCACTTACCACAAACTGAATTGGGAATGCATCCCTAAAGTCAGAACTGTTACACATAGAATTCCATACTGTGAACCAAAGTCCGACTGTGATCGAAAGGATATACAGAAATACATTAATTAAAAGGAAAGTAGCTAAACTATTTCATGAACTCCTTAAATACCGACAGAAAAAAAAACATCTCAAATAACTTTTCTAGTTCGTTTGCATTTATTTTGTTTTCTTTTTTTTGTTAAGCTTTTGTTGTCTCTAAGTGACATTGCAGAAGTTTTAATCATTGAGTTTACATTGATTTTTGTTATGTAAGAAATTTGCATAATTTTTTGTTCATTGTTATTGTTGTTTTTGATGTTATTCGAAAGCGTTTCGTTCTGTTGCTGCAGTTGTTCTTGCTGTTGTTGTTGTTGTTGTTGTTTTTGTTGCTGTTGTTGTTGCTGTTGTAAGTAGTTAGATGTTGTTGTTGTTGCTGTTCTGGTTGTTGCGCCAAAGGACTTATGCCTTGGACTCGGCCTCGCTGGCGGTGGCCTGAGACTGGGCATCGCTGGACTTGCCATCGTCGACCTTGCCGAACACGCAGCAAGGGCACTTCTCCTTGAGGGCCAAGCGGTATTTGGGATGGCTGCATGGAAGCAACGAGGATGGAATCTGTCATGAACTATTGGAATTAATTGTGTAAGGATTCCACCCACCTGATGCCATAGACAATGGGGTTGTAGCAGGCGGCCGACTTGGCGAAGCAAGCTCCCCAGATGGTGTTCAGCGGTGTGAGGCCCTCGAACTTGAACAGACCCATGCAGTTGATGACCAGGTATGGAGTCCACGCCATGAACCACAGGGTGATGGTGACCAGGGCGACCTTGGCCAGCTTGCCCTCGGCGCTCTTCTCGGCATCCTCAGAGGAGCGGAGGGACTTGACATTCATCTTCTTGGCCTGCTCGCGCATGGCCTTCTCGTGGGCGGA